>WOVY01010809.1:365000-965000 GCA_013436015.1 Rhipicephalus annulatus | reverse complement strand
TCCCTATAGCTTATTTCCCACATCTTCGACAGCAAGCTTGAGGAGGGAGAATTCTTCCTCGTTAAGAGTTCTTCATTCTGTGGCAGACTCACTGCCCTTCGTGTTTGGTTTTCTATTATTAACACGCGAGACTTAACGTTGCAAAAAGCAGGTGTTGTGATTCTGTGCAGCCCAAGAATGTCGTTTAAGAAAAGTGAAAGCTTCGATTACGAAAGAAGGGACCGGTATTTAAAGCTTTAGACCTCTGCGTTAAAATAATAAACCTCCCTACGTGCATTACGGTCCCATTTTTTTGGACTCGAAGTTCATTCATCTAGCCGTAAGTCCGTTATCACGCTTAACTACGCCGCATGAGAAATGTGAGCACTCGCAGATCATGCAGACCACCATCGACTTCTTTGGCCCACGGCAAGCCCGTCATTATTTGATTGATGGATGGAATAAAGACTTATCGATTTCAGTCGCAGACGAACAAAAAAGATCCTGTCTGACTGGTAGGAGAACGACAGACAGACAGACACATAGATAGATAGAGAGATATATAGATAGATAGAGAGATATATAGATAGATAGAGAGATACATACATAGATACATAGACAGACAGACAGACAGGCAGGCAAACAGACAGATAGATAGACAGACAGACACAGGCAGACAGACAGATAGATAGACAGACAGACAGATAGATAGATAGATATGAATAGAGATAGAGATAGATAGATAGATATGGATAGAGATAGATAAATAGATAGATAAATAGATAGAAAGATAGAAAGATAGAAAGTTAGATAGATAGATAGATAAATAGATAGATAGAAAGATAGAAAGTTAGATAGATAGATAGATAAATAGATAGATAGATAGATAGATAGATAAATAAATAGATAGATAGATAAATAAATAGATAGATAGATAAATAAATAAATAAATAAATAGATAAATAGATAGATAAATAAATAGATAGATAAATAGATAAATAGATAAATAGATAAATAGATAAATAAATAGATAAATAGATAAACAGACAGACAGACAGACAGACAGACAGACAGATATTTATTGTGAGGTAAAAAAAATTCTCGGTCCGCACCATAAACATATAGCACGCAAGAGAGACCGACAGGCTTCCTATTGTTCTTTGGAATACTTCATTTTGCGATTGTTCAGTGGGTATGAGACAATGGTACAGAGCTTCAAGAGTATAAATGCTGTCGAAGCAGCCCAGATTTGCACCCATTTCAATCAGATCTTGCGGTGAGAAACTGTGCTTGTGCTAAAGATACGCTGTTCCCTGATAACACGCCGAGAAAGAAGTGAATTACGTTCCCCGGCTGAGTGCCGGGTCCTGAGAGTCAAGAGCGGAAATGTGCTAAATGGCACATGGGCTCTCTATTCGGGCGTTAAATCACTCTCTAGCCCCGCAATAAGTGAGTAATGATTGTACACCATGCTTGATTGTAAATATTGCTCACATTTGAGAGCTTACTTTGCTAGCGGTTCCCATTAGCTGCCTAACTAATCAATTCTGTTGCCTGTTTATACCACTGCATTGCCGATATTTTGATTAAGCGTTTCATCATGATGTTTGAGTTTCTTTTTTCTAACAATGATGAAGGCTTCCGAGAAAATTTATATGTCCTGTCGCAGTGCACATCAGTGCATAGTAAAATTACCTGATTGCATCTTTGAATATTTGATGTATACAATGCGGAAAAAAAAGAAGGCATGTAGGAGTGTACTAACGTAGTTTCCCGTCTGTCGATTGCCCCCGTTTTTTTCCACGACTTATAAACAACTTTACGGGGAGTTTCATTCTGTCGTGCTAGCGACGTAGTGATTAAAATAAACACATATATCAGTACTTATTACGATTATGCATTGACCATAACCTTAGCCCACCAACATTATAGTAAATTCATTCTTTTGCAGTGCTCCCCACACGCTAGAAATGCAGTCATGTTTCATTCTGCTTTGAAAAGATAAGAGCTACGATCCAGAGAAGATTACACATGTCTCTGTCTCTTTTCAACAGTTGCAGTCTCGCGGGTGTGTAAACCAGGTTGATTCTAATCCCCACTTCCGCACGAACATTTCGACACGTCACGCTGCCAGCGAGTCATCTCAGATTGTGAATTCACACTTTGGAAATTCTGTCTCTATGTAACAAACGTTTGTCTTTTCTTTATAATGCGTATGCATCATTGCATAATGAGTTGAACATTTCTAGCTCATGTGATTAAGAATAAACGGAAGTTCGTACATTTAGTATGAGAGAACACTTCTAAATCATGTTAATACGTGGGCACCGCATGGATGTGTGGATTATCTAACAAATAACGCTAAATGCTATAAAATGAAAGAAGGTAATTCTTTTGCAATTGTTAGCATACTTTTTTCTGAAAGCCTGAACGAATGTTCGCGCATTCTAAAAAAAACGAAAAAATCGGGTAACTACTCTGCATTATTCAGAAGAAACATGGGCTATCTTGAATGTTAAATCTTTTTAACTTTCGAAGCACGCAAGCAAGGTGCATGCACGTCCGGCTGATGTGAAATTCAAAAAGAGGACATTTTTGAAAATCCATGTTCAAAGTACTACCCCAGGGAATAATTGCATGGTGCCCGACGAAATGGATCGTGCATCACCACCCATGAACATAAGATAACACTCTTACAAGAAACTCATGAGCAGTAACACTAAAACTGAGGACCGAAGGTTTAATCATTATGACACTGTTCAGTATACTAAAAAGATATACGTTCATTATAATCTGCACTTAATATTTGCGATACCTCCAGGTCATTTCAATTGTTGACAGTTCGTGGCAAGAATGAAAATAGGTTAGTTCTTGTTCCATATGGCGTTAAAAAAGTATCACGACAATGTCTTGTTCAACGTGCTGTAAGTGGGGACGCGCATATCCTGAGGATTAAGAGAGAAGCGATTGTGTTTAGGTTCGACAAGAAGTTTCAATCGGTGTGTTTTCCTTCGGAGTTGTACAGTCTGAATATTATGTGGTTTCATTGGGGCTAGGGGAGAGTAATTTATTCTATATTTAGAAACAAAACAAAACAAACTGCTCAGCACTGAATCATCTCCAGTGCATTATTGTAAGCTCTTGTGTAGGGGTCTCATACGATGCAAGCATGTTCTAGTTTTTTTCGGATCAGTGAAGTGTAAGTAAAAAATCTTGTATCACGAAAAGCATGTTTTAGTTTGTGCCTGAGGATGCAAATATTCATAAAATAAGAGCTACAGATGTTGGAAATGTGGTTCTTCCACCTTAGGTCACTGGTTATTGCAATTCTAAGGTATTTATATTGGTTTACTTGGTCTGCGGTGTGGAGCGTAAGTTGTAATCGAACGAAATTTTTTTTAACTTTTTCGCTACACACGTGTGCACAGTTTTTTCTGCCTTAAGCTTTATGCCCCACCATTGACGCCAGGACACACACACACACACACACACACACACACACACACACACACACACACACACACACACAAACACACACACACATACATATATATATATATATATATATTAAAAACCTCTGGGGAACTCTAGCGGCCACGGAAAGTTCATTAGAAAAAAATAGTATCAATTGATATAAACTGCTTACGAGTAAACAGATAAGCTACTACCCAGAGAATATTCTATGCGGGAACGATTGATTGATATGTGGGGTTTAACGTCCCAAAACCACCATATGATTATGAGAGACGCCGTAGTGGAGAGCTCCGGAAATTTTGACCACCTGGGGTTCTTTAACGTGCACGCAAATCTGAGCCCACGGGCCTACATTTCCGCCCCCATCGGAAATGCAGCCGCCGCAGCCGGGATTCAATCCCGCGACCTGCGGGTTAGCAGCCGATTACCTTAGCCACTAGACCACGGCGGCGGGGTTATGCTGGAGCGTTGACTGCATTTTCTAATTGCGAAGCATTTCTTAGCGAAATTCGGCGACTTTGAGCGTATCTATCTATCTATCTATCTATCTATCTATCTATCTATCTATCTATCTATCTATCTATCTATCTATCTATCTAGCCGCCTATGACTTTTAGCTCTCCAGGCCATTTCAATTATGGTATCGATACCAAACTTAGTTTGGCATAACATGACTGTATGAATAAAATATTTGACTAGTCATAACGTGAAAACCCATGACATGTATGTCATGAATGTCATGATTTACATATTATGGTCCTGCAGCACTTGCGTTGGTTTCGTTCACAAGGCGTGTTGGAAAACTGGTATGGTAAGACATGATTGAATGGCAAACACAAGAGACAGACCCTCACATGAAAATCGCGACATGCGTGTCATGTAACAATATGACTACATGCCACGCTTATGATGCACTCGCGGCCGTTTTGCTAGCGTCACATATACCAAATTTGGTAATACGGTACGTGAGTGGATGACGAAAATATGTGACTAGTGCAAAGATGATAATCATGAGACGCCTTGTCATATAATATCATGACTACATGCCACGCTCATAATGCACTGGTGGCCGTTTCGCTAGCTTCACTTACGCCAAATTTGGTATCACGGGACATGAATGGATGACGAAGGTATGATACTGGTGCAAACATAATAAACATGAGATGTGTGACATCTAATACCATGACTACATGCTACGCTCATGATGCACTCGCGTCAGTTTCGCTAGCTTCCTTTGTACAAAACACGGTATTACGCCAAGCGAATGGATCACGTAGGTAAATGACATATTCAAACATGATAATCATGACATGTGTGTCGTGTAACAACTTGACTACATGCCACACTCGTGATGCGACCAAGGCCGTTTCGCTAGCTTCAAATATAATAAATTTGGTATAACGTGACGTCATTGGATCACGAAGGTATGTGACGAGTGCAAACATGATAATCATGAGGTGCGTGTCATGTGAGAACATGACTACATGACAGTCAAGGCGTGTATAATTTTAGACGTGACTCTGCGCGCGTGCACGCCGGCGTTTGTTTCATCGCGTCCCGTCGGCGTTGCCACGCCAGGCGCCGGTCCTGCCTTACGTAGAGTTTCCTAAAAACTCCCAAGCATTTCCCCGAGGGTGAACATGGTTAAGTGCGAATGCACGGGGTGATGCTATGAGGGGTATTTATTAATTCGCGCTATTATATTTATTAATCACACTATGGTGCATTTATGGTGTAATGGTTCCTGGGAATCGCAATTTGATCACACGGGGGAGTTTACGTCAACTCACTGGCGAATGCCAACGGATTTTATCTTTACTCCCCCTCACAGCATCACCCCGTGCATTCGCACTTAACCATGTTCACCCTCGGAAAAATGCTTGGGAGTTTTATTACTGATGATGATGATTAAAGTGGAATTAATGAATTTAAGTGTTGTTTGTCATGAAGCATTTGTACACAGATACATTATATACGAAGTATTATTTATTTACACTTCACGATTTTCGTACGATGCATTAAATGCACACATCGCGAGCGCGTCACACACACACATAAACTACACTACAGATTAGCACCTATTCGTGTTATCGTTGTAGCTCACGGTTAGTACCAGCGCTTTGTGATCTGAGAAATGTACGGTGAGCGGATCCGGCAAGACGGAGCGGACCGTACAGTTCCTACTGAACGCCAAGTCTATGAAGCCACCGTTGATCGTCGGCAAGACGCACACACCCGGAACGCACCGAAGGGAGTCAGCCGCGGGTCTTGCGCATCCATGTCGTCGCATCGGTGTTCGCCCGACCATCTTCCGAACTCATTACAAAGAAACCGCGACGCGTTCAGCCTGTTGGTCTCGTTCCTCACGCCAGAAATGCAGCTCAGGTTGTTATCGAACCACAGCCGGTCACACACATGTCGCAGCTGTGACCGAAGCTGCGATCCACAAAGTCGCGTTTAAAACGCGCGTCCGGACGAGCAAAGTCCAGGACTTGCACCCTCTCCCGCGCGGCACGTTCACTGGCTCGAACGGCTTCGGGAACGTCCACTCGCCGTTGATGATTGCGAGCGGCGTCTTGACGCCGGCCTTCATCGCCCTTCTCCGCCTGACGCTTGCGTTGTCGTTCCGCTTCTTGGGCCGCGTTTGCGACTCGATGCTGACGCCTCATCTCGGCCTCGCGAGCGCGCAGTTCACCATCCGCTGCATGCTTCACCCACTTGTCCTCGGCCTCGCGAGCGCGCAGTTCGGCATCCGCTGCACGCTTCGCCCGCTTACGTTCGGTCTCACGAGCCCTTCGCAGCGCCGCCTTGTCTTCCAACGTCGGCGAAACCACCGCGGTACCGTCACCTCCAACGACGGGTGCAGTGCAGGCATTCGGTTGTACAGCATTCGTTGTTGATGGTAGCGTTGCCTCAGGGACATCCATCGCACGACCCGCTCTCGACGGGAGACTGAGAGAGAAGGCGGGCGCGTGAGAGAGAGGGGTGCGCGCGCAGCTGCAGCGAGCGAGGAGAGCGGAGGAGCAAGCGAAGGGGGAGGGGTACGCGCGCAGCGGCGTTAAAGATATAAGGCGCGTTACTGACACCGATATCAGCGTCGCGTCTGTGGCTTATTCGGTAGAGCGTCGCGCTGCAGCCCGCCACGTCCTCTTTCTTTTAAAGATAGAGAGAAGACTGCGGACGCCGCCGACGGCGGTGGATGGTTTGGGGTCGCTTATAAAGTGTATTCACACTTAATATACACTGGAAGGAAGTCTGGCGCTAGTGCGTCTCTCATAACCATATAGTGGTTTTGGGACGTTAAACCCCACATATCTGTCTAGCTATCTGGCGCTAGTGTCTATGGGAGCTGCAACGCACAGCGCTTCAGCGAGCATAGGAATGATAGGTAGTACACACATTTGTCTAATCTTCGTACTTATGGCCTGCTTTTGGCTCCGTGTGTGTTCGTGTTTCTTGGAGCTGTTTTCTCACAAAACAAAAATCAGCAAATGTTCAGTGCTTGCACCTCACCACCTTATTCTTTCAGAGTTACCTTTCCAAATCGGGTCATAAAGTTCAAAAGGGTTGAATCTTTCTTTCAAAACGAACCCGAAACACAGCAATAAACGAAGCCGCAAGTACGATTCGCCGCCCGCAAGTACGAATACTAGGCAAATGTGTGTACTATCCATCATTCCCATGGTCGCCTAACTTTCGCAGTGACAGAGTCCCCTCTAGTTAATTTTAGGAAACTCTATGCTGCCATATACTCGCATGCGTGAGCCGCGCTGCGTTGCTTTGACGCATGCGCGTTTCAGTGCGTCCGGCGTCCCTGCATCACGAAAAGAGACAGACGCAGTGCTGTCTGCGTAATGCATCGGCGTGAAATGTAGTATGGCGGATTTCGTGCCGGTTGCCGTCGGGCCGCGCCGACGGACGCTGGTCGCTTGGCGTCAGATTATAGAGTGCTAGCGTTTTTCTAACGTAGCGTCGCTGTGCCCAGCGTTCACGCTTGTCAACGTTACGTTGTAGTACAATGAGCCCTTTATGACGCGCACGCGGCCGTTTTGCTAGCTCCATATATGCCAAACTTGGCGTTATGTGACGTCAAGGATGACGAAATATATGACTGGTGCAATCATGATATCCTGGCACGCGTGTCATGTAAGAACATGCAACATACCACGCTCATGGCGTGCTCGCGGGTGTTTCACTAGCTCCACATAATCTAAATTTGGTATCTCATGACGTGAATCGATGACAAAGGTAAACAACACATCCAAACATGAAAATTATGACAGAGACGTCATGTACGGCATCATTTACCTCCACCTCGTAACGCTGTGCTCATTTTAAAGTGACGTATCAAACTTTCTCATTGGTGCTTCGCATATCATCGATTCCCACTGTACGTGGGATCAACACATTTTTTCCAATCAGTTTATTATGCGGAACAATGATGGATGCTCTTTCTAAATATAAAATTATAACGTCCTATTCACTTGACTTGTCAAGAGCACTAACAGGGTAGTGAATATTTGTCGTATGTTGTGCTACAATCGATAAACCTTTGCGAAGGTCATGTTGATGAGAAAAAAGTGCATTGTTATCATTTAACACTTGGTTATTTCATTGGCAGTATGTTCGACTAGCTTGCAGCATGCATGCCTCAATGAAATGGGGCGATAATTGGTTAATTGGACTAAGTCTCCGTTTTTCGGAATTGGAACGACCCGTGCAGTTATCTGCACAGTTGGTTGCAGGAAGAATAGCTGATGACAACTAGGAACGATGACAGAATACCAGAAAGGGGGTAATGCTTCAGCGTACCAGCGCAGAAAAGACATTCGGCATGTTCTCTGGTTCTGGACGGGATTTATCTTTAAGGTTTAACAGCAATCATACAACACCTGGTTCCGATACGATATGCTGGTTCGAGTGACATTGCTTGCGATCAGTATCAGAATAAGAAAATACACTTTCAAAACAATGATCAAAGTGCTCGGTGATACATTCTTTGTCAACGACGACGAGGCCTTTGTTAAGAATTCGCTCAATTGAATTTCTTTTCTTGCTGATACGACCAAAAGATTGGGGGTGCTGTGCCGATGAAGTTTTGGTTTGTGTTGTAAATACCAGCGCTCAGCTAGCCATACTTCATTTAATTTTCTTTTTCATTTGGCGAATAATTACACGTCAGGGTCGTCATCACCTTAGACGCTTTACTTTTATTTTGAGGTGTAATGTCTCTCTCGTTAGCCAAGGAGTAGTCTAAGCTGCTTTGTTAGATTTGTGGAGAATGAAGTTACTGAGGCAATGAGCGATGAGTTGTTTAAACTGATCGCGAAGTACAGTCACATACTTGCTACGAAAATTGTCAAGCCTTAGTTTCCGATAGTCTAATGAACTTTCATCTTTGGCACGAGAGAACTCTAACTGATCGTATTGCAATTTCTGGTGTTAAGCACGTCTAAGAAAAAAGGACACTATACTAGGTTATAATGAGGAATCCTGGGATCAACCAACACAAAAAAAAATTGCCCGCAGCTTCCCTCGGGTGAACACTGAGGAGGATGCGGTAGCATGTAATTGGTTAACGGGTGTTAAATTGCGACTTACTTGGGTCGATGGTTAAATTGGTTAACGTGGTTGTGAAATGGGGTGTTAAATGAGTGAACACGTACGGCACGTATGCGAAAGGGCGGTGTTTTTATTGCGACGAACTTTGAGGACGATGGCTTTGTGGTCGGTAAAGTAAAGAGTGAGTGGATCGGGTTGCATCGGTTGGCCGGCGCTGGTCGAAGGGACGTCGATCATCCTGTTTGTGGATTCGTTGGCATTCATTTCACGGCGACTTCGGACGTCGACGCGCCGTACAAACCAACGGACGAGCGGCAACTGAGCGAGCGAGCGCCGACCTTGAGTATATATACAGCGCGACGGCGCATGCGCTGTCAGCTGTCGAATGTTCTCGAAGGAGAAGCGCGCGCGCGGCACAGATGGCGACGGCGCGACGGCGCATGCGCTGTCAGCTATCGAATGTCCTCGAAGGAGAAGCGCGCGCGGCGCAGATGGTGGGCGACGGCGCGACGGCGCATGCGCGCGCGTCAGCTGTCGAATGTTCGAGAAGCGGTGCGAACGGCGCGGACGGCACACTACAAGGCGCGAGTATAAGATGCTTCCGCATCTAAAAAATGACAGCATGTAGACCGAATGATGATGAGTGTGGCGATGCGTCCATGAGCCCGTCTGTGCTTCCCTTCGCCCATCCGTTTTTGCTTCCGTCCGTCCACGCGACCATCCTGGCGTCCATCCATTCGTTCATCCGTACGTCCACGGGTCCGTCTACCTGTCCGTCCGTCTTCTAGTCTGTCTGTTCGTTCATCCATGCGTCAATCTAGTGATCACTTTAAGTACCACCTTCTCACATGTCACATCCCCTGTGGCACGTACCCGCTCCTCACCCCATCCTCACCCCATTTTTATAGGGCAAGACATCGGGCCGCTCCCACGTTGGTACAGGGAGGCCAAGCCTCACCGCCGCATCGTGGGCCTTCTGGGCATCCCGGAATTGGTCAAACCAGTCGTGGCTCGTGAGGAAAGCAGAGGAGGCTTCCTCCGTCAAGCAGTTGATTGTGTGGTGCTGTAAAGAGGGGCACGCCCAGAGCATGTGCTTAAAGTCGCTAACCGCCCCGCAATCGGGACACAGAAGGAAGACTTCTGTGTACCTACTGAATACGGAGAGTGTGGGATACGACTTTGTCTGTAGAAGCCTGAGAGTCACGGCCTGGGGCCTCGTGAGATTTCGATGTGGCAAGGGGAAAGCCCTGCGGCTCATCTGGTAGTGGCTAGTAATCTCGTTAAAGGTGTAGAGAATGTCCCTGAAGCGAGGTGGGTCAGGTTTCGAAAGGGTCGGACCAAGCCCGTCGCCGGTCCCACCCGGCACACCGGCTTATCGGTGCCCGGCGCGGCCGGGAAGACCTCGCGCCTGGGCATGGGCTAACTCATTGACGTTGGCCAACCCCCCTACCTCGGCGCCTTCGTGCGCCGGGAAACATGTAATGACGTGGTGAGTCAGCACCTTACCCTCAAGTGCCCTAGCAACTTCCTCACAAACAGCCCCAATTTAGAAAGCTCGAAGGGCCGATCTTGAGTCCGTAAATATCTCTTCTCTGTCCGACCTGAGGGTTGCCAGTGCAATGACCAGTTGCTCTGCCTTACAAGCCGACGACGTACTGATTGACGTGGCTGATAATACGCGTCCCTTTAGGTCCACAACGTTAGCAACAAATCGATTGAAGTAACCTTCGTACTGGGCAGCGTCTGCAAAGCACGACTCTGCCCTATGCGCATGCGCGTACCGCAGAAGCGCAGATGCGCGAGCCGTCCTCCTGCCAGCGTTGAAAGTTGGATGCATGTTTCTTGGAATAGGGCAGACTGTAATAGCCTGTCGCACACTATCCGAAAGCTGAGTGGTCCCATCCTTTAAATTCGTCGGACTGAGCCCGACCTTAGTCAGGATTCCCCTTCCAGCCGTCGTAGACGAGAGTCTGGAAATATGTGCGGTCTGCTGAGCTTCAATCACTTCTTCCAATGTGTTGTGTATGCCAAGTCTTGCTAGGTTTTCTGTGCGTGTGTGCATTGGGAGTCACTCTCTTAATACACTTCCTTATTAAAGTGTTCAGCTTGTTAATCTCGTGTTTCTGCCATCTGTGCATGGAAGTGACATAATTCTCATGGCTCATGAGGAACGCGTGAAATAGCCTGAGTAGGTTATCTTCGCTAAGCTCCCCTTTTTTATTGGAAAGAAGAATGTCGAAAAAAAGCATAGCGAATGCTGGCCTACTACCCAAAATTTTATTATGAATGCCCTAGTGGGTACCAAGCAAGTATGCTTGCAGTAGTTAACCAATGGGTGTTTTGAAAAAGCTTTGAAAGGCCACTTTTCTAGCTTTTGCTGTGACTGTGCTGCGCCATCTACGCAGGCCTGGCGTTTTCTTTTTGTGTTCGTACATTGTTTCCTTCCCTTTACCGATTATGTCTGGTTTCATAAAAGTTTATTGAGGCCACGTGGCCTTTTTATCGTTGAATAATTCACACGTGCTGCCGTCGTTTTCACCTTTTTGCTTTAATGGCGAGAACAACACTAGTGTGTTTAAAAAAAGTGATTAAGAATTTCAAATACTTCTATACTCAACTATGAGAGAGATGTGGGCCATCCCGATTACAGATTATGAGTTTCTGTGTGTTTATAAATAGTGGGTAATGGTTTAGAGTCCCAGTTATTGTTGCGTAAAAATGACACGAGGCGTGTATATTTAGAATCTATACACGGATGCGTATTGCACCGACTAAGATGGAGGACAACACGCACAACCGACAGACCACTTCCTCGTTGTCATATTCTGACCGCTGATATGTCAGCTATGTAGCACTACCCCCCCCCCCCCCCCCGGTGGTAAAAGTGCCGTATCGGTGCATATTAATTACGGTCTTCAGTAGGAAGGTGGTAAGGTTTCAGCCTGCTGACGTGCACAAAATCACTGGTTGTGGTTGCAGGCAGGCTTGTGGTCTCAGATACAGGAATGATCTCATAGGTGACGTCGGTTACCTGGCGGATGACACGGTAAGGACCCATGTAGCGAGACAACAACTTCTCTGATAAGCCAACTCGACGAACTGGGCACCACAGGAGAACAAGAGAACCCGGTGAGAAGTAAACGTCAGCATGCCGGCTGTCGTAGATGGCTTTCTGGGTGGCTTGTGAAGCCGAAAGTCTAGAGTGGGCAATCTGGCGTGCGTGGTCGGCACGAGCAGTAGCGGCGCGTGCATATTCGGTTGACGGCGTAGTAGTGGTTGGAGGTAGGGTGTCGAGTGGTAACGTCGGATCACGGACATAGAGCAAATAAAAGGGTGAATAACCAGTGGTGTCGTGGCGCGAAGAACTGTACGCGAAGGTCAAGTGAGGTAGCGCCAGCTCCCTGTCATGGTGGTCGGAGGACATACATCGCGATCATGTCCATAAGGGTGTGATTTAGGCGTTCAGTAGGGCAATTTGTTTGGGGATGGTAGGAAGTGGTCAACTTGGGCTGCGTCGAGGAAGAGCGCTGAAGATCGTCGATCACTCGGGACAAAAATGCGTGGCCGCGATCCGTGAGTCATTGACGAGGGGCTAGGAAGACATTGTGGAGCAAAAAGTCCACAACGTCAGTAGCGATGCTGGTGGGGAGCGCTCAAGTGATGGCGTACCTAGTCGCGTAGTCAATAGCAACGGTGACCCACTTGTTGCCCGATTTCGACTCAGGAAAAGGGCGAAGAAGATCTATACCAACACAGAAGAAAAGTTTGGTTGGGATGGAGATCGGTTGAAGAAGTCCAGCCGGGGGTGCAGTAGGTCGCTTCATACGTTGGCATTTATCCCAGGAGGACACGTAATGGCGAACGGACCTGGCGGGACCGTGCCAAAAGAAGCAGCGACGAACACGGTCCGGGATACACGTAGATGACCAGCAGTTGGTTCATCGTGAAGCTCGTGCAGCACGGTTGAACGCAAATGTTTCGGCTCGACAAGAAGGAGCTCAGGGCCATCTGGCTGGAGGCTACGAAGGCACAGCGTGCAATTCAGAAAGACGTACATGCGAAGTGATGCGTTGTTCAGAGCAGATTTGAGACGGTCAATAGGTTGTCGCAGGGAAGCATAACGACGTTGTTCATCATGAATCTGAAGAAACTGCGACAGGCGGCTTCAATTTACTGACGAACAATGCTAGTGACGCTGTCATACGTGGGGGACTGGCGGGCGGCTTGACACGATGAGGTTGCGGCCATGTTGGGCAGCCGGGTGAATCGCGGAGTAATACGGCGGCTCTTGGCTTCTTCGAACCGCCGGCACTCTTTAATAACGGCGTCGACGGTTGCAACATTGTTGTACACTAGAAAATTAAAGGCGTCGTCTGCTATGCCTTTCAGCACATGGGCCACTTTCTCACACTCGCTCATGTGCTCGTCAATCTGGCGGCATAGGGCGATGACGTCGTGAATGTACGCGACGTTTGACTCTGTCGACGTCTGTGCACGAGCCGCCAGTTGATTTCGCGCTGCGATCTGCCGCCCAACTGTGTCGCCAAAAAGGTCGCGGATCTTCTCTTTAAGAGATTTTCAGCTTGTAATATCCGCTTTGTGCGTCTCAAACCACACCCGTGGTGGGCCATCGAGGTAAAAAAGCACGTTGGCGAGCATAAGAGTCTGGTCCCACCTATTGTTTGCGCTGACCCGTTCGTACCAGTTGATCTATTTGTCGACGTCAACGCCATCCTGACCGGAAAATACACCGGGGTCACGAGCAGAAGGTAGAAAGACGTACGTAGAAGTCACGGAAAGGGCAGGTGGTGAATACGATGGCTGTTCCACCTGTGACATGGTTGGACCTATAATGATGCGGCCGTTGCGAAGCTTCGTGATGAAGACAGGGAAGTACCCAGCACCTCCGCCACAAAGATGTTACGTAAAAATGACACGAGGCGTGTCTACTTAGAATCTATATATCACACAGATGCGTATAGCATCGACTAATATGGAGGACAGCATAATGAAGTCACGTCAAGATCCTTGACGATGTGGCGCATACCCATGGTGGGGGATTGGCCAAGAACCGGATAGTTTTCATAAATTTCTTCCTTAATAACAGGTTAAAATTTATCTATTTTCGATCAACTGAGAGACCACTTCCTCGTTGTCGTCTTCTTACAACTGATATGTCCGCGACGTGGCAGTATTTTACTGTGAATGAGCTGAAAGCCATCCTGTGGGCCTCACACTTTATAAGGCTGTATTCACAATAATTAGAGCAACTGTGCTGGAAGATTCTTGACATTGCGTTTAGAAAAAGTGGTAAAAGATTTAGAATGCTTAGTATTGTGTTTAGAAAAAGAAAATTGGCAGCATATGCACGAAGTCAATGATGCAGAGTGGGGCGAAGCATTCGTCCGTCCATTCGTTCCTGCTTCCGTCCGTCCATGCGTCCGCCTGTGAGACCGTCCATGCGTCCATCCGCCCTCCATGCGTCCGTCCCTGCATCCGTCCATGCATTCGCCCCTGCATACGTTCATGCGTACATCCATGCATCTGTCTGTGTGTCCGTTCATCTATCTATTCAACACTCCAAGTACCTACATCTCGCATGTTTTCATCATACATTCCCCATTTAAAAGCACCGCCATCAAGCGGACATTTTAAGGAATAAACGAGAGGTGGCGCACGCACACTTTTTCACGGCTTGCGCTTCGGGTCTACTTCCCACCTTTAACCACCTCGAATTCATGTTATATACTAGTTCACTGTATTCATGACACTTCGGCCCAACGCTCAATGTACATGCCTAATGTACTGTATAGTGCTCAATGTACATGCCAATGGCTGCTAATGGAGATCGCAGCGGGCGCGTTACCTAAAAGCCGAAAGCTCCTGACTCCCATTCTCCATTAGCAGCCTTGGAATGTACATTTAGCACTATTTATTGTTCAACAACGCAGAAAAGAAATCTCTCAGTGGCACCACCTTGGAGGTCAAAATGTTATACTTGTTACATTCTACAACGGCTACGAGGGACGAACAGGTGCCGTTATAAGGAGCTTCGCCCCTAAAAGGTTTAACGATTTCGAGTACCTCGTACACAACTATGAAAGAGCACTGGGCCGTCCCGCTAAACGTTTAGAACTGCTCAAGACATTAACTTCTCAACCTTTTTCATTCATGCTTCGCATATTTAACCTTACCAGTGGACAGGTGGGGCTGTGGAAGGCATCTCACCTGACTTTACAGCAGATGACTTCATGGTATAGATCCATATTTTTATCTCTCCTTTGAGATAATAAAACTGAGCGTCTAGGTAACCTTCGTCAGAAATTCTTACCGTATTGTTGAGTCAAACATACTGTTTGATTCAATAACAGGTAACCTTTAACTGATAATATGAACAGTATCAACCAGTGGCAAGTAATGGCACTTACTCGACTATTGTGGTGCATGCCCGTTTATGATGAACAGTGATGACGGCATGACGCGTCGATAAGCCTAGACTAATTCTGAGGCGTTCTATCGATACATAACATCAACAGAAAAACAGAAACTAGAGCGGACATCCACAAAAAAAAAATGAGGCACACGAAAAATATTCTGTTTAGCTGAGCTACAGGCCACGCTATTCTGCTGTACTAAATCCACCCCATGCTCTGACCATGTCGCATTTGAAATGTTGAAACACCTGTTCTAACTAAAAGAGCCCTCCAGCTCCTAATATTGCTGCATTTTTACGGCGAGGTGCTCTCGGCCTGAAAAAGAAGCCATCGTTATTCAAGTTCTTAGATACAGCAGGGACCCATGTGCAGCGCCCAACACCGGGCCCGTAAAGTGTTTCGACTTTAAGAGCACGACATAATGTTTTCTATAGATGTTGTGCCTAACGTTACGACAAAGCGGTAGACTTCGGGAAGTACTACCTCGATCAACAGCGATATGGAAGGTGCCCCTAGCGCCACTACTTGGTCTAATTCTCCGAAAGCTTTCGCTAACGTAAACACCTTCCGAGGCACGATCTAAAGCCCAACGTGAGTTTATTAGATCGGTCTAAAACCTCTCTAAGCCAATTGGAAGTTTCAGCACTACTTACTGCCTTTCGGAGCAGCCACAACGCTGCGAGTGCCCACTTCATTATCATAGCGTATAGCATTAACGAAACAACTTGCGGTAACATCAAGCAGGATTTAAGTCAGATGCAGTAGCAATAAATAATCCCGACACCTTCTAGTCACCGACTCAGCTGCAACGCAAGCATTCCAGGCATTCATTGTACGCACCGAATAAAACGAAACGCAGACAAACAAAAACACATTGCCGGGATGCGGTAAGCCAGCAGCGAAACAGGATGCTGAGGAAACGAGGGTGAGGGGGGTCGATATACCGAAACTCATTTTTATGCTCGCTCTTGTGGGATCACTGACGAGATCCGTTCTTGGAGCACAGTGCGTCAGTCTTGCTTCGTTGTAAATTATAATGAATGGCTTCTAACGCAGTTAGGTAGAAAGAAGACCCCGGAAGAGCCATCGAGAGCGGTTGCGGTTCATTGTACAATGATCGCGGAAACAAAGAATGGTTTGGAAGGGAACCTGAAAGACCGAACTGCGACATGGGCGAATCTCTAAAACCGCCATGCATCATTGAAGGCTGAACTGTACATGCGCGCTGTTCCAGCGCAGCGTTGCTTTAATGTTACTTATTCGATAAGGAGTGATATGGCTCTAGCGGAAAGTCGGAGCCTCGCTGGGATTTGGGAATTGAAGTATTGTGCGCGTCTCAGCCTTGGCACAGGAAGTTATGAAACCGCTACTTATGCGAGTTTGAAATCTCTCAATAGTGTCAATCTCGAGGGGTGCAGTCAGTTATAGGCTTCTTAGAGTCATTTCTAAATGCTACTGGTGCTTCGCACGGGTAGTCAGATATAAAATCTGCCATGTATTGATTAGAATACCACAATGTAGAAGTTATTTTCATTATTTTAGGGTGCGGGGATACAAATACTTGACGAGATGATGTACCCTTAACTCTCGCAAGACCGAATAGCTGCAAAAAACATAAAATTCTTTGGCATTGTAGTATACCTTGAAGGCATACCCATGCCTTATGAAAATACAGATAGTTGTCGACAAACTATCACAACACATTATGTTTTACTTTGATGCCTGTTTATTCCCGCTTGGCAGCGAAAGATGAATCGCCATCCAAACGCAAGCAATCATTTACTTTTGCCATTCCCGTGAAGGTTTTGCAAAGACACTTGCCTTCCAATGGAAGGTCCCAACATAAGATACACAAAACGCAAATCACTCCGGTACAAACGCCCAAGCGCCACACAAACAAAATACAATACTCTACGAGAATCGGAGCATTAGGAACGGTATTCATTCAGCAAAGTTACCAATAAGTGAAGCAGTATAAAGGCAGGAATACGGTAGCGCCATCCTTACGAGCCGTAGCTGCATGAGGGATAGCAGGCTATTACGAGAACAAAAATGGCTAGTAGCACGTACCCACAACGAAAATTAATAGAGAAAAAAAACAATGGTACAACGGCAAGGGGTTTTAAACACGGCGTGGAAAGAAGCAATCGGGAGACTGCCGCTGTCGACGGAGTGAAGGCGCACTGGCGAGTTGTCCATCACACGCTGAGGCTTTGCTTGAGGAAAGTCGCCTAATAGTTGCAATCCCATAACTTCTTGGAACCATTTCCGTCGGAAAACGCTGCTGCTCTGGAGTATGATTCTGTTCGGAACGGTGTGAATTGTCCTCCTCCGTTCATTTGTTTTTTCTTGATTGCGTTCATAAAGACCCACCCACACACCCCTGCCTAAGGCCTCATGTGTGAGGCTGGCAGTACTTCTGAAATAAATAAATAAACTATCCTGGACTTTCGATGCCTCCTTTTAGAAGTATATGATGTCCTTGGGTATTTATCTTCTGTGAGCTGTGCTGAACACCGGAAATTGGTACCCAAGATTGGTGCCTCTGTAAAAGGTGCTAACAGCATCAGATGACATCTAGAGAGGGATATTTTTGTTGCGAAGCCTCAGGCCTCTTGAAACGCGCGAAGTGGCCGTCGACGTGAGCGTGAAACATGTGCATCACGTGATCACACACTCTTAAAGAAAAGGTAGTAGTACTTGCTAACTTTGGGGCAGTAATGTTTTGTAACATATGTTACAGCCCTGGCAGTAAGCGCAGTTAGTAACGGTGAGGGTGGTAAAAGTTACTACCTTTGCTGTTACTATCAGGATTTAGTGACTGTTACTACCCTAGCCGTTACCAACCATGCGTATAACTTTTAAAGTTTTCAAGAAAAAAAGTAGTAACCGATACTACCCTGTTCATTCATTTTGGCATATTATCTCTCCATTGCTAACGGCAGTCAATCAATGTCTCATAACTGCACAACTTCGGGTAATATTTCGTGGTGTGTCATGAACGCGAAGAATTCTTGGAACTAACAAGTTCACTACGCTACAGTACGAAGAGTGGGGTATATATAGCCCTACTTCGAAGATGCTTGTCTGGCACAGGGGAGCACTTTTGTTTCAGGTTTTATTATAACAAATGCGAACCTAGAGCTTATATATCAAACTGCTTGGTAACGTGTGTTTGGTAAAAGATTAAATCAACCTTACTCATCAAAAATGGTATTTCATATTTATTTATTATCAAACGGCCACAAAAAGGCATAGTGTCCGAAACAAGATACTGAACTTACTAACATAGCTTCAGTGCATTTGAATGCTTTGCACTGCCAATATGTCAGTGGTTAAAAGGCGGAAACTGTTTCTGGCCTTTGTGCGTGCCAACACAACGATTGTATTTGGAGACACGCCACAATGGAATAATTGTGACCGTCCTCCGCATTGATTGTGACCGTCTGGTTAATTTCGATCTGCCAGTTTTGTTAATTTGCCGCACTTTACTAAGTTTGCTGTAAGTTTCTATTACACCGCATGTAGCACTTGTTTATGGTTTGCTAACTTGTACTTCTCCGTTATGACAATATCAGAATTACGTTTACATATCTCGGTTGCGTAATTCAAAACCAAATGTTTTTTTCTTGAATTATGATTCTGCGTCATTTTACGTTTATTAACGATACGTCGAGGCGGTTCTTCTCATAAATTATTAGAATCGGAATCTCATACTATTCTTGCTAGTACAGGCAACAGCCAGGTATCAAAAAGGTAGTAACGGGTAGAGAAGGTTACGAACGACAGCACTGTTTACTAACACTGTAGAACTGTTTACTAACATAGGTAGTATACAGGTAGCAAAATGCTAGTAATGGTCCAAGAAAGGTAGTAAGCGCTGCACTTACTACGTATTTGCTTGCAGTTGCTACCTTTTTACTATTTTTTTAAGTGCAGACAACATCATTTTTACGTCACTCATCATCACGTCAGATTGCTTTATCTACGATGTCATTATAGCTCACACGTGATCAGGTCACAGAGTGACGACGGTTCTTCGTGTTAATATTTATTAATATTATAGTAAACAAATCTTGGGTTTTGGAAGCCTGCACTCATTATACTGAAAAAAAAAAACGGGATATTGGTGCATAAGTCAACAGATGGAACTATTTTATTATAGTTTTATTGTGTATTAAGTTCACGATGGTGACGTAAAAGCAAATAATAGCGCCAGTTTACTAAAGACCAATTCCATGGCACGTAAAGTCCCCTACAATGTAAAAAAAAACAACGTCACTATTCGAATCAAGTAGGTGGGCTATAAGCCCCTATTCCTTACGAAACCGGGTATGGTGAGTGGCAAGTGAATCACAGGTAGTGAGTGCGCTGTAGTAGCCTGACGGTGACAGGGAAAGCAGCATTAAGAATGGGGATACATCTTCATATTATAGCTATACGGGATGACTACGCCTATATGGCGGCAATCGAGTTAAAGTTGATTGTCACAAGGGTTCGTGTGTGAATGTGGACGTTTGTACCATTGCGCGAAAATGACTCATTTGAAACGGTAGCAAGACCATGGAATACGGAGCCCCCGAACAGCGAGAACTCGTCCGCGGCGCGTTCACTGTAACCAGCTCCTTTTTTGGCGGGCGCGTGTGTCCCGACGCAAATATTCCTGGAATTCAACCAGACATGAACACAAAGTTCGACCAACTTGATGACCGGCTGGAAATCTGGAATGGGCACTCGTCCTGTGCATATCGCTAAAGGCTGGTTTAGCTGCACACATGCAGTGCTAATTGGCAGACCACATAACACATTCAGTAGACGTTTTCTCTTGCCATTATGTTCTGTGTGTTTAATGTGCCGTTCTATGTGTACACCCTTTTGATTCGAAGTAAAAGCATCGCCAGACTTCTAATCTATAAAGGGACAACTACCGAGTCTATAAGCTACAGCACCTGCATTCCCGAGTGCAAACATATAGCCACATAATTGAGAAACGCTTCTGAGGCATTTGCAGAACACAAATGAGAACCTAAAGCGTTCACCACGAGGGAAGTTCCTCATCATGAGTTGCGGCGTTCGGCTACCCTCATATTTATTTATTTATTTATTTATTTATACATACTGCCAGTCCCAATGGACACTATTGCAAGAGGGCAATCAAAAGATATATAGATACACTTACATGGAAAAAGTGGAAATGTATGACAACAGATCTTATACGATATTACATGGATTATATGGGAGCATAAACAATGTGGTGAAAAACATTTAGAACACAGATGTGGTACATAATAGACGGTTAATAATAACATGCAAGAAATATCACTAATAAACATGAAAGACTTTTCCATGCGTACGACACTGATATACTTATCATGATCAAAAAAAAAAACATCAATTTAACTATGGGTGGCACGAATATGATTATTAAGCAACATAAAAATGTATTCAAATCTTTACTATTAATTATACAGCCGGGTAATCGATTCCATTCTCTAATTGACTGTGGGAAGAAAGAATACCTGAAGCAGTTGCTGTTGAAACGGTATTCCTGTAAAGTTAATGGATGTTTATGGCGTGACTGTCTAGTTTCCAAAATTGATATGAACCTAGAGCTGTCGATGTTTAGCTGTTTATGAATGAGTTGGAAGAGCATTTTTAAACGTGAGAGTTGTGCGCGATTTCGCAATGTTAGTAACCCAGCTTTTGCGATTAATTCAGTAGGTGAATCGAGCAGACTGTATTTGTTGTAAATAAATCTAACCGCCTTTCTTTGTACACTTTCTAGCTTTTTAATTAAGTTATTTGTGGCCGGGAACCAGACTAAGTTAGCGTATTCTATTGTAGGTTGAATGAAGGTTTTATAGGCTAAGAGTTTCGTTTGCGGTGGGGCGGATTGTAGTCGTCTTTTAAAAAAAAATAATCTTTTTAAGGCTGAGGATGTAACATAATTAACATGTGCCTCCCATCTAAGGTCACTAGAAATGACTAGTCCAAGATACTTATGCTGTTTCAGGGAAGTTAATTGCGTGCCGCCAATAGTGTAGGCAAAATTTGAAATGTTTTGTCTACGGGTTATTCTTAACAAGGCTGATTTTTTACGTTTAATGTCATCTGCCATTTCGTGCACCAATCTGACACTGATAATAGAGCATTGCTGAGGACCATATGATCTGAAGGTGAGTTAATTTCTTTGTAAATAATACAATCGTCTGCGAAAAGCTTTATGTTCGTCCCGATGGATTGAGGCAAATTGTTGATAAAAATCAGAAATAGAATAGGAGCTAGGACGCCGCCCTGTGGTACACCTGAGGTAACTTCCGTTAGTTCCGATGTTTGCTGGCCTATTTTCACAAACTGCGTCCGCTTGGTTAGATATGCTCTAATCCAGTTAGTGATTGGTCCTTTACCTATTGTCACCTGCAATTTTTCCATGAGCTTTTGATGCGAAACCCGGTCAAATGCTTTAGAAAAGTCGAGTGAGATGAGGTCGATCTGCTTTTGATGGTCAATGGCCGATGACAATTCATGTATTAATTCGGTAAGCTGCGTAACGGTGGAAAGACCTTTACGAAACCCGTGCTGAGATGGTGTCAAAATGTTCTCGTTTTCAAGGTAAGTAGTTATATGTTTAAGAATAATATGCTCAAATATTTTACAGATTGTGCTTGTTAAGGATATCGGGCGATAATTAGCGACATCAGCTTCACTACCCGATTTGTGAATTGGTATGACCTGTGCTATTTTCCAGTCATTGGGCAGTGAAGATTTTGTTAGGGACATGTTAAATATAATATACAGATATTTAGTTACCTATTCGGCATAACGTGTGAGAAACTCATTAGGTATATTATCAGGCCCTGGTTGTTTCTTGATCTTCGTTTTTAGCAAAAGGTCAGAAATACCTGCTTCGTTTATACGAAGAGGTTCAATGGGGTCTACTCTATGAATTTCGAGAGGCGGTGGGATATCGTTATCTGTAGTGAAAACTGAGTGGAAGTAGTTATTGAACAGATTAGCTCGGTCTCTACTTTCTTCTGGAGACATTGTACTATATTTTTTATTTTTTGGATTTAGGTAGTTCCAGAATTTTTGAGGTGCATCATTAAGAAAATTAGGTAGAGTATGAGAAAAGTAGTGGTTCTTAGCTGCTTTAATTTGAGACTTCATTGAACTGATGGCTTCCGCAAGGTTTTTACCAGTTATGGGATTCGATGTTTGTTTGAAAGACTTTCTTAGGCGCTTTACTTTACGTTTAGCATGAATAATGTCGCGGTTTATCCATGGATTGAATTGTCTTTCTTTGTTTTAGAAGGTATATAGTGAGAGACGCAATACGAAACAATTTCTTTAAATTTCTGCTACAACGTTTCGATATCAACATCCGGATTATCAGCAAGCTGCTCGAATGAGCTAAATTCGTATGATAAGTGGTCCAGTACACTAGTGTCATCAGCGTTGCTGAAATCAAGAAATGACAAAACTGATTTTGAATTCTTGATACGTTCATGCAAGGGAATCGAACACAATACTATCTTGTGATCTGATATACCATCAGTTAGCTCAATGATGGCCTCATCAGCAGGAAAGTGGTCACTAATAAAAACTAGGTCAAGTATATTTGAGGAACACCCTTGTACACGAGTGGGCTCTTTAACAATTTGGGAGAGGTTGAATGTCAGCATAGTATCAATAATAATGTCAGACGAAGATGATTGATGGTTCATGGTGAGCCAGTCGATATCAGGGAGGTTAAAATCGCCAACAAGTATAAGCCTACATGCAAGAGCGTGAATGTGCAGGTATTTATACAGGGAATGCATTGCTTCCGAGTGTGACGAGGGGCTCCGATAAACGCAACCAATTACCACTGGGCAGGCAGTCAAGTGCATTTTACAAAAAACTGCTTCCACCCCATCGACATCGGAAAGGGCCGTGAAGGCGATATCTTTTCTAATTAGGATGGCCACACCTCCCCCCCGTGTAGCTCTGTCTTTACGTAAGATTACATAGTTGGGTGGCGTTATTTCGAAGTCCCTGACGTCACTTGACAGCCACGTTTCGGTGAGAGCGACAAAGTCGGGATCTGTGCTGAGTAAAAATGATTCTAGGCAGGTTGTCTTTAGAAGAATGCTGCGAGCGTTTATGTTTGCGAACTTTACTTGGTGCGTGACTGAGTGTTGCGTGGTCGCAACGCGCGCACATAGGATTCTTCGTTTTTTTGCTGAGGGTTGCCCTTAACAGGCCGAATGCAGTTTACATCATCGTCCCATTCAAACACTTCGTTGTTGATTTTTAATTTGTCAAACACAAGATTTATCTTGCCACCTTCTAGTTTCCTTGCCTTAGCTGCTTGCCACAGTTTCTGATGTCGCGTACACGGGGAGTGAAATCTTCCCCCACCGCGATCTTTAATCCCTTTAGTTTATAGCAATTCTTCAGTATGGTAGTCTTTTCCCGGAAATCTAAAAGCTTTAGTATTATCGGCCGTGCTCTGTTGGCAGAAGGTCTTCCTAGTCTATGTATCCGTTCGATAGCCACGGGTTCTAATTCGAGTACCTTCTTTATTACATCTTCATTAACCATTTCAGCAAGGTCCCTGTAATTCTTTGCCGTTCTCTGGAATTCCATACAGTATTAGATTAGACCGTCGCGAACGGTTTTCAAGGTCATCTAGCCTGTTTTTCATAGCAGAAAGTGATTGCTGTAATTTGTTTACCGCGGTTACACATGAGGAAACCTTCTCATCAAGAGCTGCTACTTTTTCCAGTTTGGATTCTATGGCAGTGAGCCGGTCATTCTTAATTTCCTTAACATCATCAGCAATTTGTTGAATCTGTTTAAGGAGGAGGGTTAGGTCAGGTCCAGGTCCAGGGTTAGTTTCAACGTCTCCACAAAGTAACAGTAATTTCTTAATATGAGACAGCATTTCAGTCAATGTTAAGCAGAGCAGCCCTGGGCATGGCAGCACAACTAGACAAAGGTTATTTGAGCGAAAGCATTTGCCGTAATGTTTTCTCACCTGGACGATGAAAACAAACGGATTAGACGTCATGCCAGTGATGCTGCCGTGCCCTATGGCGTCTGGATGGTTGCGATCCGGCTTTATACTCCAGTGAATTGCTTGAAGCGCCGTCGCTCCTCCGTCGAGGCCCGCCAGAGCACCAACTGCTGTCGATGAAGGGGGCGTAGTCCAGATATCGCTCAGGTGCGCATGTGCGGTTGACACGTTGACAGGCAGGAGGATAGCCGGTTGCAAGGCGTTGATCGCAGCTTGCCAGCCCAGTACATCGCACTCTGCCGGTATTAGCAGAAGGGTAGCGACGAGCTGGACGATGAAAACAAACGGATTAGACGTCATGCCAGTGATGCTGCCGTGCCCTATGGCGTCTGGATGGTTGCGATCCGGCTTTATACTCCAGTGAATTGCTTGAAGCGCCGTCGCTCCTCCGTCAAGGCCCGCCAGAGCACCAACTGCTGTCGATGAAGGGGGCGTAGTCCAGATATCGCTCAGGTGCGCATGTGCGGTTGACACGTTGACAGGCAGGAGGATAGCCGGTTGCAAGGCGTTGATCGCAGCTTGCCAGCCCAGTACATCGCACTCTGCCGGTATTAGCAGAAGGGTAGCGATGAGCTGGACGATGAAAACAAACGGATTAGACGTCATGCCAGTGATGCTGCCGTGCCCTATCCCCCCTGTGAATAAAAAACACAGGGCGCCCTGTGAATAAAATTCACGCCCTGTGAATAAAAAACACAGGGCGTGTAAACACGCAAAACGGATACAAGAGGTCATGACACTCACCAGAAACGCCGGGCAACAACTGACGATCCGCACAATGGCGGACAAAAATGTAGGCAGGAAAACTTATCTGCGCATGTCCATGCGATATATCATTATCATCATCATCAACATCATCAGCCTGACTACGTCCACTGCAGGACAAAGGCCTCTCCCATGTTCCGCCAGTTAACCCGGTCCTGTGCTTGCTGCTGCCAATTTATACCCGCAAATTTCTTAATCTCATCTGCCCACCTAACCTTCTGTCTCCCCCTAACCCGCTTCCCTTCTCTGGGAATCCAGTCAGTTACCCTTAATGACCAGCGGTTATCCTGTCTACGCGCTACATGCCCTGCGCATGTCCATTTCTTCTTCTTGATTTCAGCTACGATATCCTTAACCCCCGTTTGTTCCCTAATCATCTCTGCTCTCTTCTTGTCTCTTAAGGTTACACCTACCATTTTTCTTTCCATTGCTCGCTGCGTCGTCCTCAATTTAAGCTGAACCCTCTTTGTAAGTCTCCAGGTTTCTGCTCCGTAGCTAAGTACCGGCAAGATACAGCTGTTATATACCTTCCTCTTGAGGGATAGTGGCAATCTACCTGTCATAATTTGAGAGTGCTTGCCGAATGTGCTCCACCCCATTCTTATTCTTCTAGTTACTTCAATCTCGTGGTTCGGCTCTGCGGTTATTACCTGCCCTAAGTAGACATAGTCTTTTACAACTTCAAGTGCACTATTACCTATCTCAAAGCGCTGCTCCTTGCCGAGGTTGTTGCACATTACTTTCGTTTTCTGCAGATTAATTTTAAGGCCCAACTTTCTGCTCTCCTTGTCTAACTCTGTAATCATGAGTTGCAATTCGTCCCCCGAGTTACTCAGCGATGCAATGTCATCGGCGAAGCGCAGGTTACTAAGGTATTCTCCATTGACTCTTATCCCTAACTGTTTCCATTCTAGGCTTCTGAAAACCTCCTGTAAGCACGCGGTAAATAGCATTGGGGAAATTGTGTCCCCCTGCCTTACACCCTTCTTGATTGGTATTCTGTTGCTTTCTTTATGAAGCACTATGGTAGCAGTTGATCCTCTATAGATTTCTTCCAGAATGTTTGTATATACTTCATCTACGCCCTGATTCCGCAGTGTTTGCATGACGGCTGATATTTCTACTGAATCAAACGCCTTCTCGTAATCTATGAAGGCTATGTATAGTGGTTGGTTATACTCTGAGCATTTCTCTATTCCCTGATTGATAGTATGAATGTGGTCAATTGTTGAGTATCCTGTTCGAAATCCTGCTTGTTCCTTTGGTTGATTGAATTCTAATGTTTTCTTTACTCTGTTAGCAATTACCTTTGTAAATAGCTTGTATACTACAGAGAGCAAGCTGATCGGCCTGTAATTCTTCAAGTCCTTGTCATCTCCTTTCTTATGTATTAAGATGATGTTAGCGTTCTTCCAAGACTCTGGTACTCTTCCGTCAGGAGACACCTCGTAAACAGGGTGGCTAGTTTTTCTAACACAATCTGTCCTCCGTCTTTCAGCAGATCTGATGTTACCTGATCCTCACCAGCAGCTTTGCCCCTTTGCATGCTCTCCAAAGCTTTTCTGACTTCTTCTATCATTACTGGTGGGGTGTAATCTGGGTTACTGCTAGTTCTTATAGTATTAATGTCGTGGTTGTCTCGGGTACTGTACATATCTCTGTAAAACTCCTCCGCTATTTTAACTATCCTATCCATATTGGTAGTTATTTTGCCTTCTTTGTCCCTTAGTGCATACATCCAACTTTTGCCTATCCCAAGTTTCCTCTTCAATGCTTTGACACTTCCTCCGTTTTTCAGAGCGTGTTCAATTCTCTCCATTCTCACCTTCTTACATCGCATACCTTACGTCTATTAATCGACTTCGAAAGCTCTGCCAGTTCTATTTTGTTTGTTGTACTTGACACTTTCATGATTTGACGCTTCTTAATTAGGTTCTTCGTTTCCTGGGAAAGCTTGCCAGTGTCCTGTCTAACTACCCTGCCTCCAACTTCCACTGCACACTCCGTAATGATACTCGTCAGATTATCATTCATTGTATCTACGCTAAGGTTGGTTTCCTCACTAAGAGCCGAGTACCTGTTCTGCAGCGACACTCTGAATTCCTGTAATTTCCCTCTCAGTGCTAGCTGATTGATTGGCTTCTTGCGTATCAGTTTCTGTCGTTCCTTCTTCAAGTCTAGGCGAATTCAAAACCGTACCATTCTATGGTCACTGCAACGCACCTTGCCAATCACTTGCACATCCTGCACGATTCCTGGGTGTGCAGTCATTATAAAGTATATTTCGTTCTTATTTTCGCCATTATAGGGCTCCTCCATGTCCACTTGCGGTTTTCTCGTTTTCGGTAGAAGGTATTCAAAATCCGTAAATTATTGCATTCTGCGAATTCTACTAGTAGCTCTCCTCTGGCGTTTCTAGTACCGATGCCATAATCTCCTACTGCCTGGTCTCCAGCCTGCTTCTTCCCTACCTTTGCATTAAAGTCGCCCATCACTATAGTATACTGTGTTTTTACCTTACTCATTGCCGATTGATTTGATTGATATGTGGGGTTTAACGTCCCAAAACCACTATATGATTATGAGAGACGCCGTAGTGGAGGGCTCCGGAAATTTAGACCACCTGGGGTTCTTTAACGTGCACCCAAATCTGAGCACACGGGCCTACAACATTTCCGCCTCCATCGGAAATGCAGCCGCCACAGCCGCGATTTGAACCCGCGTCCTGCGGGTCAGCAGCCGAGTACCTTAGCCACTAGACCACCGCGGCGGGGCCATTTCTGATTCCACGTCTTCATAGAAGCTTCATAAAGCTATAAACCCAGCAATGTACATGGGGTTGCCGTGAATGATAACTGTGCAGGCAGTTGATTACTTCTTTGGGCAAGTTTATGGACAGTTCCCTCACGCATGCGCTGCCAGTATTATCGGTATTCCGTGCTTCAATCATCAGACGTGTTTCTGTATTCCTATGCCGTGAAAAAACTGCACTTTCATGAAATTTTGCCATTGACTTACCCTTTCGACAATTCGAAGAAGTATTATAAGGTGAGCCTCCGGTTAGGGATCTCTAATGTTACAATCAATACTTGTTAATGCACAGGTCGAAGTGGTTACAGCGTCCCGCCAGTCCTCACCCCACCGAGTTCTGAAGTCGACTGCTGACCCGCAGGTCACGGAATCAAATCACGGCTGTGGCAGCTGCATTTTCGACAGAGGCCAAAATGCTTGATGATTTTTATGTGGGGATTAACGTCCCAAAACCACCTTATGATTAGGAGAGACGCCGTAGTGCAGGGCGCCGGAAATTTTGGCCACATGGGTTTCCTAACGTGCAACCAAATTTGAGCACACAGACCTACAACAATTCCGCCTCACAGGCGAAAATGCTTGATGACCAGGTGTTTAGATGTAGGGGCACGTTAAGAACCCTAGGTGGCCGAAATTTGCAGAGCCCTTCACTACTGCGCCTCTCATAATCATATGGTGGTTTTGGGACGTTAAACCCCACATAACATTCTTCACATAAATCCGTTCGTCCTACGAGCGCTTGAAGCTCAAAGAAATTCCATGGGCCACACCTGCACGACTTTCAGCGAAATTGTTGGTGTGTTATACGAAACGACTATCGGTCCGTTTCTGATCTATTACTCACTAATTAGTTTTCTGTACAGTGGAAGAAATCTTACCTAGCATAGTGGCCATATCTACTTCCTACTTTCTTCAGCCTGTTAGATACTCAATAAGCACAACGAAGAAGGAGCAACGATGAGGAAACGGCAAGTGCTGCATTGAGCACCCCCGCCGCGGTGGTCTAGTGGCTAAGGTACTCGGCTGCTGACCCGCAGGTCGCGGGTTCAAATCCCGGCTGCGGCGGCTGCATTTCCGATGGAGGCGGAAATGTCGAGGCCCGTGTGCTCAGATTTGGGTGCACGTTAAAGAACCCCAGGTGGTCAAAATTTCCGGGGCCCTCCACTACGGCGTCTCTCATAATTCATATGGTGGTTTTGGGACGTTAAACCCCACAAATCAATCAATCAAGCATTGAGCACAACCTGGTTTCTTGCAAGACGACCGAAGCAGTTTATGACAATGCCGCATTCAATGCGTATACCGCACGACTGCCTGGTGCGCGTCAAGAATCTTCGGTGACAATACTTGACCGGAGCATAGTGGGCAATGGCACTAGCACTGCTATAGCTTTTCTTTGTGTTTCTTTTTTCTTTAGGTGGAAGCCTGGATGCGAAAGCATGTACATAAGTCAGCGAGGCATTCACGACGCGCTTATCATGAGACACCAGCAAGGCTTCGCAAACCTGTTCTTTAATGGTGGTCCAAAACATCTGAAGACAAGGCGCCTAGAGCGTAAATGACACCAAAAAAATATAGTCCACAAAAGCCTCCCCTGAATAAGGCTCAGTCTTGGATATTGTGGTCTGTTCTGAGAACAGCTCGTTACGAGCCGGTGGGTGACGAGTGACCGACGTTAAAAATGGACCATGACGCAAATCGATTTGTCCCGCGCTGGGGCAGTTGACGACAAGCAACTGCAATGCATCGCGTCATGTTTTGCTTAAATGTGGCTTTGTGTTTAGTCACGCTTTCTTGCGACAGCGTTCGCAGGCTTCGACAAGTCGTTGACGTTCTCAATAGGCACTTAGCTAGTCGGTGGTTGTGCCACTGCGCATGCGCTAAATAGGCAGGCGCTGAGCGTGTGAGCGGACCATCGTAGTGAGCGAAGGCACGTCGGCAGTTATACATTGGGCATTGAAATCTTCAGCCTTAATGATGGTGCCCACGTTACTTCAAGAATACACTGTAATGTTCGCGTAGCGAGCCAAATTTTATCTTAACATCTTGAGGTAATCAGGAATTCGTAGAAGTTCGAATGTGGTTTGTCCAAGGCGTCGGTTACACGTGTAGTGGACCGGTTACTTACAACAAGCAGAAAAAAAAGAACAGCTTCAAAGTGCTGGTGTTAAGCCTGAAGGATAAGCAAATTTACCATCAAGTCTACTGTAGTATTGCGTGTTTGTTTCTTTCAAACTGCTTGCAAATTGCTTCGCTAAATGTGCGCTAATGTTATTTCCAAGATTTTGGCAATTCTGTATAATGCTTCCATTTTACTGTTGTTGTTTTGCTTTTTTCTATTGTTTTTTTTGCTAAGCACCCCCCCCCCCCTGCCATGCATTTATAACAAGAGGGTACTACAAATAAATAAAAAGGTGGGCGTACCAGCTAAGCATACCAGCTAAGCGATGGTCAGTTAAGCCTAGATATGGCCACGTGAGCCTGGAGAGGGGCAGTAATGCCTGGGAAGGCCAAGTTGAGGGTCTTCTCTAGTGATTTTTTTCTCTTTGTGACACTCTTTTCCTTTATATCTATTCTTTCTCTCTCAGTCTTCTTCTATTTTCGTGTTTCTTTCTCGCTCTTAGATAACATTTCTCTCTGGATTTCTCTTCCACTCGCTACTTCGGCACGCTCTCACCCACGGCAACACAATCACATGGTACTCATAGGTGCTTCCTCTGTTAGCGTGTCTGGATAGCCGAGTGGTAAGGACGCTCTCCTTCAGACCGTGGGTATCGAGGTTCGTATCACGCCTCACCAAGAACATTTGTTTTGTTTTATTTATGTATTCTCCTCATCCTCTTCATCGCTACTTTCCTGTCCTGCTCCCTTGCTTCCTCCAGCGCATTGCTATAGGTGACACAGATCACGTCATGACTCGAAAAAGTTTTCTGTGTACATCGAACAATGTCTGACAAACATGTTCGCTGTTAAGAGAAGTACGCGTGATAATGCATCGGACGTCTGAGAAATTTTACCAACAATCTTGCTCACGACGCCGGTAGATGCTTTGTCTTCGAGCACGGAATCATATAAAGCTTGGGCTTAATAATGTGTCATCGTCAGTGCGTCATTCTCCACGCACTGTGCGAGTTGTGCTTAATTGGCATGCTTTGGCCGCAAATAGCCCAAACACAAGTAAAGGAACACACATGAACAAGCACAAGCGGTGTACCAACTAGGCCAACAATCAGTATTGCGAGTTACGGGCTAGGGCCAAACACTGTAGACGCTGAAACTCGAATAATGTCTTCAATCGCACCATTCTCTAATCAGACAGAATGTTTCGAAGTACAGTTATTTAAAACGTGGTAAAGGTCAGTCCGCGGGCGAGTCTATGAAGTAACTGAACCACCCTTTCTTGTTAAGACTTGACTCGCACTACTGAATCTACATGCAAACGACCGTGCATTCAATTTTGACCGGCCTTTATTTCGATTAAATTTTGAAGCGGTGCGACACTTGCAGTGCACTGCAACGTTATGAATAAAACTAAATATTTTGAGTTTTGCGATGTCACACCCCGTCAGTGGAACTTACGGTTCATCAGGGGTGCATAAAGAAATTGAAGTTATCCCTTTCTGGAAATAATACCTTAAGGCGAAAAAAAATTAGTATGAAGCCGTCATACAATATTTATTCAGGTTAAACGAATGTAATACTTCTCACCAGTTTTCCTACGGAGAAAACGTACATTGCGAAGGTTAGTAGAGCAAACCAGGAAAAAAAATGAAGAAAACAAGGATGCAAAGGCTGGTCACATAAGGGTCGGTGTAGATTAATAGCTGCCCGTGGCCCACATTGTTTTCTGCTGATCACCGGACTGACACTGCCGTAGAAATAACGAGCGTAAGTAGGTCAACCATAAAAAGGGGGAAAGTATAAACACGTCAAAAAGCGAGTAGCAATAATATAAAAAGATATATAAACATCAAGAATAAAATGACAAAATAATTTCGCACCGTAACGTTCACTGGCGACAATTACGAGTTGTTCACGTGACCGCCCGCCAAGCCACATTTCGGTGCAGCTGGCCTCGTCATACGTTGTTCTTGTGTTCAGGCAGTTAAACTATATAGGCTTTCTTTAACTTGTCATTTCGTTTTTCGTTCAATTTTTGCGTGGTATCTGTGGAAGCACGAACCCGACCTAGATTCGGTGAAAGGGAGGATCATTTCAAACGACCTTAAAAGGTGCCTGATAGAACTACGCATCTTGAAAGTGCGCTGTGGAGTAGGGTTGTCCCGAGTGAAAATAACGAGTGTGAGGGAAAGGAAAAAACAGGGCTTAGAAAGTAAAGTTAGGGCGAGGTCAATGCATTCAAAACACTTGAGTCTTTTAAGCGCGACACGTATTCGAGAACGGTGGCATGATATGAACACTAACACCATCGCTGTCCCTCAAGTGACCTCGTTAGCACAGTAACACATTTTGAAGAACGAGCTACACACTAGGCGCTATATATGCTCACGTGGTACATATACGTGGTGATAAAAAGTATCTGTTTGTGGGGTAATAAAGCTATCTGTGAAACAGCGCTGGTCTTTGTGTACCTTTCTTGCTTTTGTCCTCATTCATCTCGCGCCGAAGCCGCTCACCATGTTTGGGAAGAAGGGAGTCGGCAAGATGTAAGTCGGTCCCACCGCTCTACAAGACACTTCTGCCTGTTTTCGACCCACACAGCTGTCGCACCCGCATTGTGGTCGTCAGTGCGCGTGATTCATGTATCGGATCGAACCTGCATCGAAGTGCCTGGTATCCGCGTGCGATGCTCTCGGAAAGAAAGGTAACACGGCCCACTCAGCGAGACCGATATCAAAGCAGTGGACCCGTATTGTAGTAAGACATGACATCCCGCTTACCTTCATTGTCCCGGAAGTTCATACTACTTCAGTTCATCCCAACTCTTGCTTAGTTCTTACACACGTTCGCCTTCGCGCCCGTGTACATCTTCCTGCAGAGAACAGCTTCATCTTGTGATTTTTTTTGTCACACCTCCTTATGTCGACGACTTTGTCCTCCTTGCCTTGGAATTAGTTCTCAAGCTATATCAGACTAGTAATTAGATGTAGGGTGGATTGCATAACATGCCATAATCATTTGCTTTCTCCTAATCGCAACTAGGTAAGCCACTACACCAGCATGCCCGTTTATCTATGCCAGCACTTTCCTTTTCTGAATGTCGCAGTGACCAGTTTTTCTCAAGTCACTCGTGGCACAGGCCTTATCTTTTAAGTGAAATGCTTAATTTCTTCCGACTTTTGTTCGCTAGCGTTAATTGCAATCATTCGATACCACTGATTGCGTTCTTTCTTAGTCAAGGGTGCAATAAAGTGGTGGAAGTTTTGAACCATAAAAAAATTGGTAGAAAAGACGATATGAATCTCCATCACGAGGACTCGCACCAGTAATGAACAAGAAGCGTGGGGATGCCCAATAGTGCAGCAATTGAAGTTGGACACAAAGTGAGAACACTGAAACTTTTGACAGACCCGCTGTTGCCGAAAGAACAATACGTCAGAAAAATAATATGAGTCAATAAAAAAAACTTGGGTCAAACAAAAAGAAGTACACCAGCACTTACTGGCCACTTGAATCATTTATGGGTGTCTTGATTCGAAATTAACAACTACGCAAAAAGCAAGGCAATTTCGACAACGAAAACCTAGTTACTATTCACTGAGTTCAACCTCCCCTAATGTCAGCTCGACTCTTGTTGATACTTTGCGTCCATTCAGAAAAAAAAACCCCAGAAAAAGATTGTGATTTCACACAATTCATAAACTTGGGGTACCGAACGTCCTGAAAAAGCTTTGTGATGATTGTTCCTATGATTTTGTTCTGTACATATAGATTCTTTTGAGAAAATATCTTCGCTCACTGCAGGTCAATAACGCATTGTTTTAAACTGTGCATGTGCCTTCTAGTGTCTGACTAGTTTTTCAAAAATAAAAATAGGTACCGTATCTGCATGTTACACTGCAAATGTCGTCGAAAGACGATAGCCTTGCGTCTGAAGAGAGTGAACAAAGCGTTTATTTTATGTTATGCGCAAGAAAGTTGGTAAATGGTTTTTCGGGGGCGCTGCGTTAGGCCGCGTTCACACTGGGCATTCTGGCCACCGAAAGTGCTCTGAATCCGGTTCGGCGGCGGCGAGATCCGCCGAAAGGGCTTTCTCCGCGCCGATCACTCTCGGACCGATTTTTTCGGCGTCTGCCGCCGAATAGGTCACCGCGGACCAATAGAAGCGCTAGTCAAGGAATTTTGAAAAATGGTGGCCAAGCCCTACTCGTTATGCCGCAGTGCACGTAACTGAATGTTGAAACCAACGGGAGTTTAACCTACTCTGTGCCTACTTCGCGTCCGTATTTCGTGAAAGAGGTGACCGAGCTTGCTGTTGGCGCGACCGAGCTTGTTGCGGTCTTGCAGAGCAAAACGAACCCACCAACGCCGCTGGCGTCGGTGGTTTTCTCTGCTCTTCGTGCATTACAAGACAGCCACTTGCCAGCAAAGTAAGCCGTACTGTCTTTTCTTGCTTCCTGCGTACGAGAATCGTCGAAGTATACACCACCGGATAGCGTAGTGGCGTTTGCGAGCTGCGACAACAACCGGGTGACAGCGCATCCATCCCGCGTTCGCCCCGTAGTAGATGGTATATTCGGCGGCGCGGGGCGCGTCCAGTGCGAACGACGCTGCGTTTCGGCGGCAGGGGAATTTCGGTCGCTGTAGAAAGCGGATGTTTCAGTGTGAACTAGGCATTAGAGTGCCTTGATCGCGCAGCGGAGGCGAACGAGCGCATCGAGACACGTCACACGTGAGACATGAGCGCTCTCTGACATTTATCTTGAAAAACGAAGCGCGCGGCGTGCGCACCCGTCTTGGAGGTGATAAGGTGTGGAACGCAAGGCGACTGGTAGGTGCCGCCACCATGTCGTCTTAGCAATGCGTTGGAAACACTTGCCTTTTTGAGCATCGTGTTGCACTGCCAAGGGAGCGTGATAAACGCTACGGTTATTATAATTACTTATGTTTGCTTTCTCTATTATAAAGCCTCACTAGAAAATATCGATGTGTTTTTATGGTGCTTCAGATATACGCAATAATTGCTTTCGAAATGACAATCGCACAAGTATGAACGCTAACACTTGAGCAATATTGGTGGGCACTGCGTATGGGGTTGACCGTTCGGTAATACAACAGCAAGACGTATTCTCACGCACATGGAACAACAAAAAAGTCAACAAATAATCAATTTTATGTACAACAATGTAAGGAAACTTATCTTCATTTGAACTGCGCCTGCCAAGATCAAGTTGTGAGTGTGGCTCTGTGACAAAATGTTTCCTACATACTCGAAATGATGCAGAATGAGCATGTGACCAGAGCTAGACTTTATCGTAACCTGACCGCATACACTGCAGAACAAAGCCGTCTCCCATATTTTCTCATTTTGTGCCACAGGCAACAATGACGTCTAATGTAATGCAAGATAAGATACTGTGTGGAGCAGTAAGACGACACTAAACCATGGTTAGGACGTGTAGGCCGAGTTAAGGCGACCTAACAGCACATGACAAGAAGGAGAGTAAACTCTACTGCGAGAGACTACGTTTACTCCCAGTGGCTAAGATAGAAAGCCTGCATCGTGTTACGCTTGCTTCTCTGAAGAATTAGGCTTTTTTGGTGTCAAAAACGGATTACCTTCTGTTTCTTTATCTATATATTTCATCCCCAGTGTACGGCAGCCAACTTCACTGTTATCTTGTTCGCCTTTCTGCCTTTCGCCTTTCTGTTTCCTACAATCTTTCGTGAACTCACACCGACTTCCATGAGTTGTCCACATTTAATACTCAATCATTTTTAATGTATTTGTTTACAAGGCACTCATGTAGCTCAATATTTCTTTTTGTGCACAAAACAGTCTCGTATTCAAACCTCGCACTTGTACGTTGACTCGATAATAGCCTCACTGTTAAAACGAAGCACTTGCAACAAATTAACTTATTTGCTACAAAAGCACACTAATCAGAAGAAAAAAAAACGTTTCACCTCCTTTTGCTGATGTTTGGGCAAGTTAATTCAGTCAGAAAGAACCACAGGCCAAAAAATACATGCACGGGGTGAACTGCCGTGTGTTATAATATGCGTTTTCACGTGACTATGGCGGAGGTTGCTGCGTTAAGCTATATCTTCATCCTCCTTTCAACTCTGTGTCATGCACTGTAGCCATTGTGCCCAATGTTCTAATGTCCTTGACACTCCGTAGCTAGTAGCTGGTCTCTTACAGCGCGCGTTCTCATGCGGCGCGACGGCGCGGAAGTCGACGTCAGGTGGCGTGGCATCTGCCTTTCGCTCAGCATCTCTGCGTAGCTCGGGTGACAACGACAGCTTCTCACGCTTAGCGTAGAGCGCGAGAGAAAGAACGTAAGAAACACGGTGTTAATGATCGGAAGTGACGCCTCTCCTCTGCGCCAGCACGCTGGCGGCGTAAATATTTCTTTGCCCCTTGCCACTACAGTCTAGCGAAGCCCCATATGACGTGGAACGCCATGCAGGGGCGCTCGCGGAGGGAAGACTATGCGTTTCGAGCTGGCTCTGCCACGAAATCTTGGCAACCGTGTCAGACAATAGGGAGAATGCAAGTTTAGTGGCTTGTATGTGGCTCGCAGGCTTGAGAAATGAGACTGGCTGTGCCATTCTACGCGTTTGTCAAAACGACGCAGTATGAAGTGCCGCAGGCAGAACGCACTCGGAAATCGAGCACGTTGACTCGACTCGCTCTAACATGGGCTTGATGATCCATACATGTAAATACCTTTCTCAAGAGGGGCTTCGCTTTCGTGTATAGAAAGAAAAAAAAAGCGACACTACAACGTCGCTATTAAACATACATACGTACATATAATACATACGTACATATAATGCAGAAAATTTCATTTCGGGTCTGAGCGCAGGTAATTCATTAAAACTCGATCAATTATGTTCAAATCGCGAACGTGTAACACATTAGCTTAGTGCAACACAGCGGCCGATGAAGATTAATGCTGAAAAAAATATTTACCGAGGCAGCGTAGAAACAAAACCTCGACGCTTCCTCGGGGGAGGCCAGGCCACTCAAATTACTCGTTTTTAATAATGTTACGTTCACCCATCATCCTCCCCTTCCTGAAAAGCAAAACAAAACATACTATTTTAGTTTGTTTCCTGCTAAAGTTTTCCTTGGAAATCTCAACTAAGATGAACCAGTGGTCAACCGTCATTTTGCGTAGAATAAGTATCATCAGCGCCATCGTCGGAAAAACTAATGTGCAACATGCCCCCAAATGAATTGCAATTCTGTGTTCTAAAAACGCTGGCAGAGCGGCTGCTAACGGAAAAGATAGAAAGTAAAAGAGAGCGTAATCATAAAGCCAAATCCGGGTGGAATAGCCTTTCGACATTTATCGACTGCATAAAAGCGCTGCACACGTGGATAATCTTATGCTTATCTGACATTACCACCAAATACCTGCAAGCAACAACCGGAACAATCATATTAGAAAATGTACTGCTTCATATTATTTTTACTAGGATGAAATAACACTGAAATAATATTGCTACACCCTGCGTTATTTGGCTTTTGGGCAGCTACCGACTCAAAAGACTGCAAGGATGCTTAAATCTATTCCGGTGTCTTCCCAGGACTTGTGCGTAAAGAACAAAGATGCAATGCAGTTCCCGCTCTTGTGACTGTCTATCCAACAACCCTCCTGGCTCTGCTAACCTCACACTCCCAAAAGTTCATTCCGTGTAAACAAAGTAGTCAAACAAAATAGTTAGCCAATAGTAAGTTACAAAAATATCCGACAGAGAGAGTATCAAGCCTGCATGAAAATGCATAAGATTTGCAGGACAGAGAAAAATCGCGGATCTCTAGTCCATCGATGCGCACAGTGTCAGCAGGAAAGTAACTATATGAATTCACCACACACACACACACACATATATATGTATATATATATATATATATATATATATATATATATATATATATATATATATATATATATATATATATATATATATATATATATATATATATATAGCTGAAGAACACGGGAAGGCCAAGACACTTCGCTTGTCGTGACGGAGGAGCGGTTGTTTTGCAGTTCTCGTTCTGCAATCAGCCACCACCTCTCCCAGCACACTACTACATCCGGAATGGCGGTCTACCCCCTCCCCTTCTGCCACATCGCCCCCTTCAAGAAGCGGTGCCCATTCTGCGACTCGGCAAGCCGCATCATTGAGATTGATTTCGCCGCTGTAGTCAGCAGGGCACAAGCAGCACCGAACACCCTGTTCCGTCCTCAACCTTTTTTTTTTTACGCAAATGCACTCTCTTCGAGCAGTGAGTTGGCAAGAAGTTGTCGAGGCATGGCATTTGACTTAGGCCCCCCGCTACGGCCTTCCAAGCCACTTCTTTCTTTTTTCGCTTCGTGGAAGAATTGTATTCTATCATGGCGGCCACGCAGCAAGCTCTGGATCTCGTGTCATGGCAAACTTTCAAACAATGGACACGTTCCTTCTAAGCAGACTGTCGCCGAAGGAAGACGGAAAGGAAAGACGAAGAAACATGCAGCTTGGATGCGATATGTAGCTTGCATATATACTATTTCATTAAAGAGAACACTGCCTAATATTACCGATATCAAGCATTTATATGTAATGATGGCGTCCACGCACTAGCTTTATAGACTTACGAACACACCAATTAGATTGAACTTCAATAATTATTTTGGCCCACGATCCGGTATCAGTTTTTTTTGTTTTGATCGCATTCTGCGTGAAATACTCTACATTGAATACCATTTACTTTGGAAAGCAATCATCACGGGTTACACGTGCATTGACGTTTTCTTTGGCATGCATTCTTCGTAAAAACAAGGTATAGGATTGGTCAAGATTTTCTAATGCTGATTTTTCTCCCCCCTTTCTGCCCTCTTACGTGTATCTGCATCTATGTAGTAAATTAGGCAACTCCAACTCGATGTTCTAAGAAACGGGTGCCAATTGTTAACGAACTGCACAGGGCCCTGACAGAGCTTGTTAACACGTAAGGTCACAGTTTGGGAGAAGCAACGTTTGGTGTCCATCACATGGGTGAAACGAATTTGCAATGTAGTGGCTTCTATACAATATCAATAGACTCCGCCCAACATAAATGAATGTTGTGGAGGAAGCACTTGAGTGTGTTGACTATAATAGATAGCAAAGAGCTTATTGTAAAGATGTAAAAACGTATGGTTTTTATTCCTTTTAATGTCTGAAAGCCGGTCTGCTCAGAGTTGACCATAACATCCCTACGGTACCAAGACAGCGTGCTAGTCGAGGCCGACTTCACCACTTCTTTTTAATAAACGCTATCTCTCTCAAACACCGAAGCATTTATTCTATAAGCATGCACACCTTTCCTTTCTCTTCTCGCAGACCGTGCTTCTATATTTTGCTGCCTCACTCACATTATTCTCCACACATCTGTACATCACTTAGCTTTTATTTATATTTTTAGTTGGATACAAATGGCTAGGATTTGGTTTAAGCGACGCAGTCTCGTGGTTATTTGCCATAATTAATTTTTCAATATAATACTGTATCACGAATGTGCCTAGATGCTTCTTCTTTAGAAGGAAGTCCGTACAGGGTTACTTTTTTACCTGCCCTCATAGTCGTGTATGTGTCTCGCCGAGATTTATTTTATTTCCTTCAGCATCATGCCTCCCATTTTCATTCATCATGTCGTGAGAGGGCGTGTGAGCTATGTTCTCCTAAACACGCTACTAAGGTAACGTGGCAAAGCCGTCCTTCTTTATGTGGATTCAAGTTCGAGTCTAATACCATGTCTATTGTTTTGCAATCTGCTATATAAAGTGGGCTTACTTCATATACGTCGAAAATGTACAGAAAATATCGAGGAAGCATCAAGGAGGGGGGAGGAGAATCCCCGAAAGCTTGAGTGTATTGGCATTAGGTTCGCAAAAATGTTTTCATTTCAAACCTACGTCCCTTTGAGAATACCAGGTACCCATATCAATAAGAAAATTTAGCACAGGCCCGAAAACTCTATTTGTTGCCAAGCAAAAAAAGAACAGTTAATCAACAAACAACAGGAAGAAACAATTCTTCCGCTTCATTTTTCTTGCTTGCCACAAGTGCTCTTTCTAAAGAAAAAGATCACACGCTACTACCATTCAGTTTAAAAGCTTCAGGACAATAATAATACTAATAATAAAAATTCTTGAGGTGTGACATCACAGAACCACCATATTATTATGGGAGACGCGATAGCGGAGGGCTTTGGAAATTTCGACCACCTGGGGTTGTTTAACACAAGACCATCTCGCTCGTCTTTCCAGTAAGGGACTGTACACACCTACCACGCGCCGTCTCTTATATCTCAGAAAGAATGTGATGGTGATTTACACTTAATACCTACAACCATCATCATTCTGCGCTAAATCAAAGAAAAAAGAAAACTAGTGGGATAACTCTCTTTTTTATATCGGTTTTCACGGACCTTTCTATGCTTCTGTTTAGTTTGGGAATTTACCGCACAGACGTAATTTTCAAAAGCGGGTGTTGGTATCACCTTCATGGGTAACCTGCCTGCTTTTGTAGACCGGTAGAACAGTGCAGAAAACAATAAACATTTCGTAATATTTGACGCAGGTAGCAGCGCTACTCTCCCAGTCTACATTCATCTCAACAACATTATGCTTCCAAAGCGGAGTACACTTACTTACCCTCATGCATGTGCAATGAACATCTAACTGGCCCAATCTCAACCAACAAATACTTTTGTAACTAACTCCTTTGTGGCCGACCACTATACTTAAGTGCAACGAGAAAATGTATTCTTGAGGAATGATATCCGCGTTCTTAAGCTATCCACAAATGATAAAGTAGGTTCATTAAATTAGCTAAAACTAGTGAGAATACAATATAGACACAATAGCTATGGTATTATGGTGACGTGGCGTAATAACAATAGTGGTTCCAGTGTTGGCTCTGCTTATATAGGAGTCGGATAAACTACACAACAGTATTCCACTTATTCAGAAAGCTATATTCAAGCGCTACTCTACCCATGACAAATACGCTAAAACACAACTACGATGCACCTCGTTTCGACAATACATCTATCGTCATGTCATACCAACTAGCCCAAACTGCCACTCTTCGATGTGCTTTAGCGTGAGTGCTCACGTCACGTCAGACAATAACGAACCCTATAAACACCAATGTAGCTGATTTTCCTCATGAGCCAATCATACGCAAACAACTGCTACACCTAACAACACATATCAATCCACCTCGTAACGCCTTCGTTAACTAGAAAAATGCAGCATAGACAATTACTGGCTGACTTTTTCGCATCAACAAAGCGTGGGGTCTGCGAATTTCATTTAAACGCCCTCAAGTATATTCAGCCTCCTATATAGCGATAAAGTATACCAATAAAAAAGCATGGATCAAGCATTTCTGACCTTGACACTTGAAGGAAACACATAGTTTTTTTCCAAGGAGGGTGAGTGGGTAATCATAATGCAGCTATGGTTTTTCCGGAGTTCGTTTCTGTGCATGTGTATACACACATACGAAACCGGTCATTTTTGAGAAGGTTTGAATATCCCAACTCAATCTCATTTCAACCCCAGGTACGTCACGGATTACACCTAATACTAACACTGCGTACACCTCCTGACACGACCAATGTGGATGAGCTTTAGACTCGCATGTGATCACTTTTCACACTTTCAGTTCAGTGAAAAAAAGTTGAAGCTATAGTTATGGATAGACTTATGGCACTTTCCAACTGCGTAGCAGACACCATGAATCATCGCAAAGCCCTATTACCTCAGCATACTAATTAACATCACCGTGAGGCAGCAGACGCCCGCAGTGGCACAATGACGACGACCACCGAGTACATTAGCTAGAGAGCTTTCAGCGAACTCAAAATTTCACCTGTGAACCCTCTTGCTAGTGCAATGCGTGCTATTGAGCGCGCGGGAAGTGAATCGCGTTCGTGCGGGAAAACTCATTCCTAGAGACGTCACACTGTGTTAGCGTGGACAGAGGCCAGCGCCATGCGAGCCTCGCTCGGATACCTTTTCGAGGACGTCGTCATTCATCTACGCTGAAAGGAAACGCATTCCTCTTTTTGCACCACTACATCTCAGGAAAAAGGCCAGTCGGGTTTTAGAGTTCATGGACGACGCCCCCTCCCTTTGGTTGGAACCGTATTCCGACAGTTTTATATACAGACATACAGCGATGTACCCTGAAGACCATGAGGCTTGTGTAGAGCTACTGTGTGACAGTATCGGGAAAAGCCAGCTGTCGTCACAGCGTGGGGCGACCATTCGGAGAGTGTGTCGGGAGAAATGCAGGGAAGATACTGGAATGGAAGCTCGACTAAATAAAGAAGCCCACGTAGCGCCTCCCTGCAGTCTTCGAAAATGGACTTTTAAACTAAGCAAGATTGACGTGGCCAATGAGCTGGTGAAGGAGACAGGGTTGTCTGAAAAAGAGAACGGGTAGGAATATCTCCTTCACTTGTAGAGGAAAATCAGATGCCATGCCTTTTTTTCATTATTTGACATCAACATTGAAATGGCCTTTTCAGCAAGAGTGACGTTCGCAACGTCTCAATTTAAAAGTTCCGCTACATTCGAGAAGTGAAAGTCAGATGTGCGTGAACTTGTTGGTGGACTGGCAGCAGAGTCTGAGTGGTTCCCAACTCGAAAATTGGGCGAGTCTGTAACCTTAAAAAGTGGTTGCGCAAAGCGTAGAGGAGACTGCTATGCTGGATTTGTTCAAATTGTCTTTATATGTAGCCCGCTTTATCAGGCACCCACACAGCTCCCACTGGCTTTGAAGGCAGCAACGTCTCTGCTGGGTGGCTCAGCACGACAGGAAACTTAGCAACATAATAAAGCAATGCCATCATGTAGGCATGCCTTGTCTGCTAGATGTTGATCATTTCCAACACCGGTTTCTTGTCACTCTGCAGACTTATGGTGACGTAGTGAGTGCATAGGAAGTTTGAAAATATGTCATATACTAAACGTTTGAAGTGCGCTCTAGGAACATCGCTATCGCATTAGACTGTTAGAGGCGCAACTTTAGGGTCTCCCAAATTTTTGGCTAACCACGCAGGCTAACGACGAAACGAAAGTATGTGACGTGTGATAAATTCATGTGACCATATCTTGGTGCGAACGCAAACCTGCAAGATGTCTCGGTGTAGCCTACACAGCGTTGTATTTGATGCATATAATGGTGTAGCCACGCGATGCCGCTTGGGCGTCGTGTATAACAGGTCGAGCAAGAATCGCTGCATAAGGATTCTAAAAGAGTCGTACAGAGTAACTGAAGGACACGCCTTCTTTTTAAGTGCGGCATTTTAGGGGCCCGCCTTTTCGTCACCCACCTCATGCGGCGTATTAACGCTCAAGGTAAGGTGCTCAAGAAGGGCCACAACATGTCTAGAGATGCCAAAATCCAGGTTGAAATGAATGAAGAAACTCTAAGATTCAATATTTGCAAGGTATAACCAAGAAGCTATCACATGCATTAACTTAAACTCACTAAAGCAGTTCGAAAATAAGGAGCTCACATTATCTGGGTGCGGCAGAGGGTGCCACCGCCTAACTGAACAAGCAAACGCCCGTCCGTCTGCACCGCCTCTGTTTCGTGACTCAGACGGGGTAACTCCCTGACAGAACTCCCTGAAGCGCGTATATCAACTATCCACAATCAGTGGTAAGTCGATAAAGAGCAACGAAAAGTAGCGCCCGTGTCACACATTGACTGCGACTCTGCCTAACCAGATTCTGCTCGTTCCGGAGAAACCCTGCACGCTTACCTTATACCTTGGCGTCATCGACACTTTGGTAAACCGAGCAGCAGTAACTCCTAGTGCGAGAATCGCTGGGAGCCAGTACGTCGCACTTGCTCAAGTGTGACAATAATAGAGGTGCCATGCATAATTTAAGAAGCAGCCGTGTCAAGGTGCATTGCTGCGCTTGGAAACATCAGCTGTTTCCTGTGTGCGGTGCATCAAGCTTGCGTCACCGCTTCCACAATTTATGTAACGATTGTGGCAGTGGCAACAGTTTGCCATAACGTAAACAATATGCACAATTGGCGTCAAATGAAACTCGAACAACGGAGACCGCACCGGAAGCATTACAGTAAGCGTAGCCTGCACCTTTCAGTAATCACCCTTGACAGGTCTTCTCCGTGCATCCGGTCTGGTAGCCCTGAGTGATTCCCCCAGAGTCCAATATTTCCACCCGTGTTTTAGTTTTTAGAATCAAAACGAACGAAACAAAATTAAAAGTGAACTATATCTGAAACGATCAAAAGCGCCTGGCCTGCCCACGCCGGCCCCTATAGTCAAAATATCAGAAATATGTGCGCACCTGTCATGGTTGATGATTGTAGGGAGCGCGCTATAACCGTTGATAATGTCCGCGACACGCTTTCAGCTGTTTGCGTTTCATTTGACGCTGATAGCACGTAGTTCGTACCTCGTAGTCGTAGTGTGTAACCAGTCTTACGCTTTGACCTCCAAGATGGTGCCGGTGGGAGATTTCTCCTGTGCGTTGTTGAACAATAAAAAAACTTCGCAGAGTGCGCGTTAACTAAAAGCCGAATTCTTCTGTCTCTAATTCCCCATTAGTAGCCATTGGCATCTTCCAGTTGGAAACATTAGTAGAAGTAGAAGTGTTAAAAGCTGACTTCTGCTGTCTTTCATTCCCAGTAGCAGCCATTGTTTACCCCCAAGGTAGTGCCTGGTGAGATTTCTGCTGTGCGTGAATAAACAATAAAAATTTTTTGTTCAAACGACGTTGATTGGTGAGATAAACCAACAAAAGACGCCAGATGTTTTCTAAAAGCGAAACGAAAAGACGCCAAATGTTTCCAAAGCACAACAGAAAGAAGACGCCAGCTGCTTAACGAAATACGCCTGGTGTTTTCTAAAGCAATGGTTTTATAATCAAAACCATATCGATACAGGTTTAGAGTTGCCGATACTCGTTGCCGTCGGTGTGTGCTCATGTGGACAAGGATGCCGAAAGGCAGGCGCACAGGGCAGGGGTGGCGCGCGCTCGCTCGCACCCAGGACCCTGAAGTGAGAGCACGCGAGGCAGAAGCGCGCCGGGAAGCTGCGCGACATCACCACCAAGATCCAGCTGTAGGGGATCTTGGTGGTGACGTCAGCAAGACAGCATCGGCAAAATCCCGCCGTACGTGAACAAGAAGCTGCAGCAGCCCGTCAGCGTCAGCAAGATCCTTCCGTACGGGAACAAGAGGCCACATCAGCAAGGCAGCGTCGGCAATATCCCGCCGTACGTGAACAAGAATCTGCAGCGGCACGTCAGCTTCGCAAGATCCTTCCGTACGGGAACGAGAGGCCCAGGCCGCACGTCAACGTGGCGAAGCAGATCTTGAAAACATTCTGCAATGAAAAGCGGCGAGGAAGCACGCATGTTACCAGGCGAATTAACGGAAGAAAACTTCACGGTATTACTTCTAGGAGCTTCGCCCAATCTCATCATCATTAACCTCGTGGATCTGTCGTCAATTTTGTTTTCAAACCCGATAGTCTTTCTTGGGGACCTTCGACGGAACAAATTTAGTCTGTCTGTCTGTCTGTCTGTCTGTCTGTCTGTCTGTCTGTCTGTTTGTCCGCCCTAACAATACGTCAAACAGCACCGAACGGCTAACCCCATTCGCAGAGCCCACCAATATTGCTCAAGGATTAGCATTCGTAGTTGTGCGATTGTCAAGTAAAAACCAATTACTGCGCATATCCGAGGCGCCGTAACAACACTTTGAAGTTTTGTATGTCTGCCTTTATAATGAACTCTGAGTTGATGGCGCTGTACGCAGCCGCCGAACAGCGCAGGCCACGCGCTTGCCTGTTCCCTTTCATAAAGGACAATAGCGTAAGCATACACGGCGGGGAAAATTCAATTTGGTACACCTGGCAGTGACTATAGGGTGCTCGGCTGCTGACACAAAGGTAGCGGGTTCGATCCCGTTCATGGCGGTTCCATTTCGTTGGAGGTGAATTGGTCGAGACGCGTGTACTGCGCGATATCAGTGGACGTTAAAGAACACCAGAGATGGTCGAAATTTTCAGAGCCCTCCACTATGGCGTGTCTCACAATTTTATCGAAAAAAGCCAGGGGGCGCTCGTCCAGTGCGGATGTGCGAGCACGTCGGCTCCCGTTTGTTCAAGCGTTCTGGCACGGATTTTTTGCCTCAACTAGCAAGAACTGTGCATCATTCGACGCCGTTTGTTGTAGTGAACCAGCAGATACCAACATCTTACCGGTGGGTGAAATTTTTAGGCATCCCCAGGACTTTTACCCACGCCACGCAGACGCCTCGCGCGTCGACGCGTTTCTCGGGCGCTGCAACAGCGTCGCGACGACGCCTAACGCGTCGTCGAGCTGAAGAATGGCCTCCAACCCCAACGTGTCGGTTGTAGAAGGCATGGACATCAATCCGGAAGAAGCAGAGTGCGCGGGATGGATTGAAGTAGCCATCAAGAAGAAGAAACTTGCCGAGCGGGCGGATTGTAACGCAGGTAATGCGCCCACGTCAGCGACAGGAAGCGGTAAAGACGGCTCCCACACTGCCGCCTCACAGAACGTGTTGAGGCGTGTTGTGAAAGCTTCCAGGATCCCAAACCTTCCCAGGGATCACTTTAAGACCATTATACGGCCACGTGGAGGGATGGATGTCAAGAAGACAGACCTTCTTATCTTCAAGCGCTCGCTCGCAAAGGCGGCTTCCCTAACAGCAGAGCAGGTGTTCGACGACACGCTGTGCACGAACCCCTTCCAGAACATTTTCGTCGTTGCCACGCCGTTCGAGGCGAATGCGCGCGCCTACGCCAGGGTTCAAGAGATAAGTATGGGCTCGACTGTCATAGGCTTGGCGGCTTACGTGGCTGCGTCTGACGACACATGTAAAGGAGTGATCCGTGGAATCAATGTGGATCTCAGTGACGCAGAACTGACAGAGATGATCGTCAACCGGAGGAACCCTGACGCTCTGGGGGTTCGAAGAATCAAGAAGACACCAACAGTGATCGTGTTGTTTGACGGACAAAAGGTCCCCCAGCACGTCGTGTGTGATGGTGTTCGATACCCTTGTTCCTTGTATCGCAGGCAAGTGGACGTGTGCTATGCATGTGGTGATTTGGGCCACAGGTCCGATGTTTGCCCCAAGGGCGATGAACAGAAGAAATGCCGCGGATGCGGCATGCAGTCACCATCACCGGATCATCAGTGTGATCCCACGTGTGCCATCTGCGGCGGAGCGCACCCAACGGCGGACCGCAAGTGCAGAAAGCGCTTCCAGGTGCCCTACATCGTGCGCCAAAGACGGCGGCGCCGCCGTAGGCGCGCGCGGCGTGGCTCCGACACAGCTGGAGGCGAAGAAGGACTGGCGGAAGAAGAATCATTCTCCAGCGCTCATCGCAGCAGATCGGCATCTAGAGGACGCTCCCGCTCCAGAGGACGCTCCGGCAGCAAATCGCGCTCTCGCTCCAGAGGGCGTGACAAGGGCAGCAGTCGCTCCCGTTCGAGAGGACGATCGGGTTCCAAGGGCCGCGTTCAGAAGCAAATGTCTTGGGCGGACAAGGCCAGGATGAACATCCCAAGCGGCCAAGAGGTAACGCAGGGCATTTTACCAGAGCAAAAAAGAGAACAATCAGAGATTTTAATGCTTAAAAAAGAAAATGCAGAATTTAAAGAAGCACTACGAACGCTGAGGGCCGAGTTCGAGCTTTTCCGCAACTCGCGTGAACCCCGTGAAGTAGCCACACCCATACTGGTTCAAGCAGGAGGGTCGAATAAGCGCAAGGCCGTTTCGCCCCCCGCAATCGCGGAAAGCGTGGCAATGCAAAGTGACGAGTCCCCTGCTCAGGTCCCTGAGAAAAATGTACTCGCGTCTTTAACGGCGATTGAGGAATCACTCAAGCAGGTGAGAGAGGCCTTAGCCATTCAATCTAGCACAATCGAACGTATGGACGGGAGCGTCTCCCACCTGACACGTCGAGTAGGAATCCTCGAATCTAAAATGAAAATGATTGACTCTAGCAAACTCAAGACGACCAACACTGGTACGATTGCAAAAGCCAAGATAGCGCAGCAGGATTCGGACGCTACGAGTTCGCCGCAGGCTATGTTCCTTCAATAATATTCAAAATGGCGGGCCAAACCGGAAACATAATTATCTGGCAGTGGAATTGCGCAAGTTTCTTAAGGCGTAAAGCTGCTCTACTGCAGCTCATCAAAGCACAGGCGTCAATGCCGCACGTCCTGCTCTTGCAGGAAACCCTTAGCGAGAAGGTAGTTCTCTCGGGCTACCGTTCGATTAACCAAAAAGGTGCAAATGGCAGAGGTATCGCCACGTTGGTCAGGAAAGATACCCCCTTTGAGCAGCACGAAGTCAAAATTTGCGACTCGGATAAGAGATCCGGTCTCGAGGCACAATTAATTGAAATCATTCCCAACGGCAAAATCCGAAGCAACATATTCGTTTTTAACCTGTATAGCCCTCCTTCGGCTTATAAACATAATATCCACTCACTCCTTCATAGGATCGCAACTGCCGCCAGATCGCACCCTTTAATAGTAGCTGGGGATTTCAACGCTCCCCATCCGTCTTGGGGCTATGTTTCGAGGACAAAGAAAGGGGCCAATCTAGTTGCAGCCAGTATAGACTTAAACCTAACGCTTATCTCCGACCCGCATTTTCCCACGAGGCTGGGAAACTCGGTCGCCAGAGACACGATGCCTGATCTCAGCTTCACTAGAAATGCGGTGGTCGAGTGGTCCAACTTACAGGAGAACTTGGGAAGCGACCACAGCATCATAGAACTCCGGATGGAAATAAGAGCACCACCCCCAAGAACCTATAAATATACAGACTGGGACCTTTTTAGGCAAATCAGAGGTGAAGATGAGTCAGTACATGACACCTTCAGTGAACTTCTTGTACAAATCCAGAAGGATGTCGAGAAGGCCACCAAAGAAATAGTAACAGAATTTGATGCTCTAGGGATGGATGCAAGGTTAGCGCACCTCCTGGACGCCAAACGCTCTCTCATCGCGAGATGGAAAAAACAAAGGCTAAATCGCAGGCTACGGAAAAAGATTGCGCAGCTCAATCGGCATATTGAGGAGCACTGCTCCGAACTCCATAAACAACAGTGGAGGGACGCCTGCTCGGCTGCGGACGGGAAAATGCGCAAAGGAGGCAAATGGACCCTCTTCAAACACCTCCTAGATGATGGACAATCCAAAGGCAATCAGAAACTAGCCATAGACCGACTTATTAATAAGGAGAAAATGGCAGGCATCTCAGAAGCTTCCCAATTTCAGATACTTGCCAACAAGTACCTCCCGCTTAGCCAGAGCTCAACTTCTGTCCCCCACCGGTATGAGGGTGTGCCTTCTCCAGAGTTGGACGCTCCCTTCTCGGAAGCTGAGATCAGGGAAGTGCTCCATAGCCTAAACGGAAGGTCTGCCCCAGGTCCCGATGGAGTTACGAATCGGCTTTTAAGAAATTTGGATGATAAGCCATTCAGGCCTTAGTGAAGGAGATAAACAGGGTATGGGAGGAGGGCGTCGTACCAGAAACTTGGAAGAGGGCCACAGTGGTCTTAATCCCCAAGCCAGGTAAATCACCCAGCTTAGATCACTTCCGCCCGATCTCCCTTACTTCTTGCCTTAGCAAAGTAGCAGAACATGCAGTACACAACAGGATATCGCGCTACATCGAGAGGAATGACCCATTTCCATATAATTTGGTAGGTTTCAGGCCCTCACTTTCCACGCAAGATGTCATGCTCCTCCTCAAAACACACATAATTGACTTTCCAAGCAAAGATGTAAAAGGGGTCCTCGCACTGAACCTCACTAAAGCATTCGATACTGTCAAACACGACTATATTCTTAAGAAGATATCGGCTTTGAACCTGGGAGTTAAATTCTTCTCCTTCGTTGAATCTTTCCTAAATAAAATTGGGACAATCAGTCTCGGAGCCTTTCAAACTCGGACGAAGGGGTACTCCCCAAGAGGCAGTTATCTCCCCCCTTCTATTCAACATAGCCATGCGCAAGCTGTCGGCAAGCCTTTCTAAAGTTCCTAATGTCGGACACGCTTTATATGCTGACGACATTACAATCTGGTGTCCCGGATGATCGGAGGCGGCGGTTGAACAAGCTCTACAGGAGGCTCTGGACGTTACAGAGTCTTTCCTGGAAGGTACGGGACTGGCGCTTTCGCCGGGAAAAGTCGGAACTCCTGCTGTACAGACAGGCTAGACGAGGTGTTAGGGGACTCACCCCTCTCGATCAGGTGCCCATTAGCGTTTGCACCAAGGATGGTCGCACAATTCCTAGAGTCAATTCTATGAAAATTCTGGGGCTTTTATTAGACTCTAAGGGATGCAACGCAAAAACTATAGCCCATCTCACCACAAAAACAGAGAACATTCTGAGATTAATTATGCGGGTGTCCAACAAGAAGGGCGGCATAGGCGAGGATATCCTCCTTAGGGCCCACCACGCTTTCCTCATGAGCCATATCATATACATAGTGGCGGCTCTCAATTGGACCAAAACGGAAAGGGATAAATTGGACACGCTCATGCGCAAAAGTGTCAAAAAGGTGCTCGGCGTCCCAATCACGACTAGCACAGAAAAACTCATGAAGTTGGGAGTGCACAACACCACTTCGGAATTAATTGAAGCGCAAAGGTCAGCACAAATTATTCGGTTATTGAGTTTCAAAACAGGAAGAAAACTGCTCGATGCGGCAGGCCTCCGTCCTATCTTCAATCAGGGAGAAACTACGCAGCTTGATTATCAAACAAGGAATTCCTTTATTGTTGACCCTCTTCCACGAAACATCCATCCCCAACACAATAAAGGTCGTAGGTTGGCGAGGGCTAGGGCTTTCATAAAGAACCTCTCCGGAACAGAGACATTTGTGGACGCGGCGCGCCACGCCGGCGGCAGCAGGTTTTCCGTGGCAGTCGTCAATGACAGGGGAGAACTTGTCTCAGCAGCTTCAGTGAAGACCTCCTTGGTCGATGTAGCAGAACAGGCTGCTGTAGCGCTGGCATTACTGGACACGAAACGCACCACGGTGTACACCGATTCCCGAGCGGCCGTTAGGGCGTTCGCATCGGCATTGATAGCCACAGAGGCAGCCAGAATTCTCCACAGCAAACCCCCCTCAGATGTTATTCATCACATAGTCTGGTTTCCCGCTCACATGGGACCAGACGTACTGCCGGGTCACCTGAACCCAAACGAGATAGCCCACGACTGCGTGCGAGGTTTCACAAGCCGCGACGGGGTGGTCTCTCGGGTGAGTTCGGGAGAGCTCGTCCACAGTGATCCTCTCGTTACTTTTCACGAGATAACATCTCATTACAGAGGAGAGCGACAGACTTTTCTCTTTCCCCATCATAAGCTCCACAGATCACACGCAAGCACGCTCCGCATGCTCCAGACGGGGTCTTACCCCTCTAGGGGCTTTCTGAGCGTGCTTCATCCGGATATTGATCCACTTTGCCCAGATTGTGGTGAATTTTGCTCTTTGAGTCACATGCTCTGGCAGTGCCCTGCGTTACAGGATTTTAAAACAGAAGAATACTGGACGACGGCAATCACAGACCCCAGTCAAGACGTCCAGCTTCAGGCTGTCCAGAGGGCCCGTTAACGAGCGGAGAGGCATGGCCTCTCTGTTCCGACATGGGACTAGCCAACGGCTGGGTGGGGACCTACATAGTTGGCCCGCTGCCTTGCCTCTCAGGACCAAATAAAGTTGTTTGTCATGTCTAGTCACAATTTTATCGTGCTTGGTTTTGGGACGTAAAACAGTAGATATTGTTAGTATTATTGAAAGTACAAATAGGTATTTATAGCTGCATTATGCTTATTTTTTCCATAAATCTTTTTTCTTCAAGATCTAATATAAAGATCAAATTTTGTGAACGAAATGTTTATAGTTATTGCTTGTTTTTCATAGATGCGCGACACGTACTGTCGTTATTGCGTGCGCTGGTCCCTGCGCTTACCGGTTCATAAGTGACCATTATCATACGCTATCAAAAAGAGTGAATGGAAATATTGACCATTCATAAAATATTTAACAATCATTCGCTCTTTAATTTAGAAGTCACTCTAGAATCGTTCGTCTATTTCATACAGAATTGTTGGAAGCACAAACTAAGAAGATGCAAAAGGGGGAGAAAAAAAATGGTAGCATATCCACGGAGTGAATGATGTAGGGTGGGGCGAAGCATTCGTGCGTCCATTCGTTCTTGCTTCCGTTCGTCCATGCGTCCATCCGCCCGTCCGTGCGTACGTCTGTTCGTGCGTCCGTCCTGCGTTCGTTCATGCATCCGCCCATGCGTCCATTCATGCGTCCATCCATGCATCTGTCTGTGTGTGCGTTCGTTCATCTATTCAACACTCCAAATACCACCATCTCGCATCTTTTCATCATATATTCCCCATATAGAAGCATGCTATCCAGCGGACATTCCAAGGACTAAACGAGAGGTGGCACATGCACACTTTATTACGGCTTGCGCTTCGGGTCTACTTCCCACCTTTAACCACCTCGAGTTCATGGTAGATACTAGTTCACTGTATTCATGGCACTGCGGGCCAACGCTCGCTAAACCTTTCTAAAACCAAGGAGGTTACGCCCAGCGAGTATAACGTAGCAACCTTTTCCTGTCAGATAGTGCTCAATGTACATGCCAATGGCTGCTGATGGGAAATGAGAGACAAGAGAATTCGGCTTTCACTTTCTTACGACTTGCGCTTCGTATCTACTTCCCACCTTTAACCACCTCGAGCTCATGGTATATACAAGTTCATTTTATTCAAGGCACTGCGGCTCAGCGCTCGCTAAACTTTTCTAAAACTAAGGAAGTTACACCCAGTGAGTATAACGCAGCAACCCTTTCTTGTCAGATAGTGCTCATTGTACATGCCAATGGCTGCTGATGGGGATTGCAGTGTGCGCGTTAACTACAAGCCAAATGCTGCTGTCTCTCATTCCCCCTTAGCAGTCATTGGCATGTACATTGAGCACTCTTTTTTATTGTTCAACAACGCACAGAAGAAATCTCTCACTGGCACCACCTTGGAGGTCAGAATGTTATACTTGTTACACACTACAACGGCTACGAGGGACGAACAAGGCCGCTATAAAGAGCTTCGCCCCTAAAACTTTCTGCCCTCCTATACTGTTCTGCAGTCGTTCATTTGTTGTCCTAAAACACCCTCAACAGGGAGGCTGGATTGGGTCGGCATCAAATGCGCGGAGTGTGCGACTGTGCCCGAAAACTGTCATCATCATGAACGGTTATTTGCCACAGATTTTCGGCGAGTTCCGCTGTACATACCTCTACGGCATGACTTGTAATAACCCTATGAAAGAGTATATAGAGAGTGAGAAAAGAAACAGAAAGGAAAATTAAAGACACCAGCAAAGGTAGTGGTTCTTGCTGAACTAAAAAGCTCCTAATTAAACGGGTCCATGCACCTTGGCAAAGCGTTGAACTGTATTTATGTATTTATTTATTTTTCTAATATACAGTTAACCCTATTTGGGCTACGAGAGGGGTGGAAAAAACATACATACACAGATATTATGCACACCCTATAGAAACAACAATTACCCATGGGCCAATTAAAAAAGTATTCATAGCACACTGCTTTAAACCACACGAAGAAAAATTATAGATCGTGAAATACTGCGTCACTTAGGTTTCCCAAGAAGCGAGATACACCTTCACATGACACAATACAATTTGGCAGCCTCTTCCTCCCACTGATTGCCCACGGGAAGAAGCTGAACTTATAACAATCGTTATGTGATTGGGGGGGGGGGGGGAATGTACATGCTATGCCAATGTCTTGATGTTTGCTCAGTTTTTATGCCTATATACCTTGATTTGTCAATTTTTACTTGTTGTTTAACTATTCAAAAGAGCAATTTGAGCCTTTCGTGCTCTTTTCCTTTGTTTTAGTGGTTGAAGGTGTGCTGCCACACAAAGCTCTGCTGCGGAGTGATAATGCTGCTATTTATTAAATTTCAATCGTGTCGCCAATATTTATTGTATCTATCTAACTTGCTGCAATGCTGCAATTACTTTTAACAGGTGGGGAAGACAAGCGAACAAGGGCGGAGGTATGCTGTAATAAAGAGGAGAAAAAGCACAGGGGCGAGTAAAGCAAAGCACGAAAAAATTAGGGGACCCCAAAACTTCGTCTTTGGGAGTTTTGAACGCCACAGCGATATTCTGTTCGTAGTGAGTACTTTCAGCACTCAGTGCATGAAACTTTTTCGAACTTGCTGTTGACCCACCCAATACGTGGCCTTGATATATAAGGCCAAGTGAGAGAAAACATATTTTGTAAATCAATATTTACTACAAATCAGCACTCTGCAATGTAACTTGTTATTTTCGTTCATCGGTCATAATTAAACATTTTATTAAAATTTTTCCATGCGCGAAAACTCATACTTCAAGTGCCTGTATATAAAAGATATGTTTACGAGCACATATAAGAAGCTTTGGCCTGTGCAATGAACCAGAACATGACGTGATGAATAGTAAAAACATGGTAATAAATGAGCAAAAAATTATGCGCTCGCACTGGGGGCCCTATCGTATAACAGGCAGCCATATTGCAGATTGTTGAACGATTTTGCTCATTCGGGTTCGTTGCGCGGCTTTTGATGTGATAAAAAAGTGTGCAAACTTTCAATTTAAATATTTGTCAGCGAAATAGCTGACTCCTCGCTCACGAAAAAATACCAGAAATACATGTTTTGAGAAAATCAGCAAAACAGATTTAAAGTACCTGCAGTGCTTACACGAGATACTCAAGAGAACTAAAATGCCCAAAATTTACTGTAAGTTCCACTACGAACCTTACTACTGTATTCTTTTTCTCTAGCTGCAGTGCAAAAAAAATTCGGGCCTTTTTGCAGCATCAGCGACATGACGGCCACTCTTGCGCTACAGAGCTGATCGTTTGTGAGGCACACATTTTCAGTGTATGTGGCTAGGCTCAATCTCAGTTTTCTTAAAAATACCAAATACGTTTCTGCTGCCATTGCTGAAATGACACACATCGTCTAACAAAACGAATTCGATAGTTTACAGGCGCGTACGTAATACGAGCCTTTGAGCTTGAACAACACTTGTACCACTATAGCACTCACCTTGTGACAAGCTCATGACGCCTACAATTAAACATGGTGTATTGATAATTTTCATAGAGCATTATGACACATTGCCACTTGATGTAATTGCAAAGTAGCCAAGAAAACACTACTTATCAAACTAATATTATCATGCACACAATGCTCACACTTTCAGTTTCGCTTTGGTAGGTGCTGGGTGGTCTAACACTTTTGCTTGTGTCTTTTGAGAGAAACTCCGTAAACACAAAGCCTTATGCCGCAAAATTATGGGCAATAATATGTCGTCTTGAGAGAAAAAAAGTGATGTCTGAGAAAAAAATTGGTTTTTAATGTTTTAAAAAATCGCAGTAGCGATTTTAAAAAAATCGCTACTGCGCCTAAGGGAATAGGCGCAGTAGCATGTGCGCCTTTTGTGGTGGGTGACGGGCTTGAAACAACGAAGCTGTTCTAATAATTACATTTATTTCAAGATCTATATTATTCTGTCTGGTCGGAATAAAAAAAACAGAATTATTGCACTCTTTCGGTATATATGTGTGCTTTATCCTCCTTCTGTAAGCATTACGTTTCATTCGAAAAACCTTAAATTTCTCATACTGAATTCTTGGCCAACTTCCCTTAGTGGGCAAGAGCCATAGTGGAGGCATCATCATCATCAATCATGTTCTTACGCCCACTGGCAATGAGCGCTTGTTCTACGCTTCATTACTGTAACATTTAACGTTGCACTGTGAAGCACGTACACAGGACGTGCGTGTTTGTAAAGCATGAAAGCTAAATTCACTGGCGTTTCCCAGCAGAGCAAGTGTTTTCACTGTATTTACAAGCAGACGCGTGGTCGTGCGGTAAGAAATCCCCTTGTCCCGCGAACGATCCGGTTTCAATCCCCAATCGGAGCCAAACGACCCTGGTTTGGTCTCCACTCCCACCCAGGATTTTATTATTAAGTTTTTTTTTTGCGTCGTTCTCGGTTTTTCGTTCACGCATAAGATGACGAATTTCCGCTCACAACCAACGACGCCGACGCCAAAATTTCTATGACACGAGCTCTCCAACGCTACGGCACTAATGGGAAAGGTAAATTGAGACTGACTGGAAAACCCTGCATTTTGATGCTAGACAGGCCATCCGATGGGGGACACAAGGGGCGATGGTCTCGTGCTTCGCTGGGCGAAGCGTTCTTCAACTTTGTGAGAACTTCACGCATCCTTCGGTTCCTTCTGATGATTGCGTTTTTTTTCTGCGATTGCTTGCATAGTTAATATGCGATGAATTGTCAAGCACATTTGTGAACACTAATTCGTGAGTAGACTATTCAACGCAGAAATATGGGTTAGTTGCTCAGTTTTCAACTTATGAATCTCGGCAAGCGCAACGAATCAAGCAAAATAGAAAAACAGACACGTAAATAGTATGGCGTTTGCGAACATAGCATTGACCCTAGTGCCCGTCCTAGCAACAGGACCTATAGCACGTATACCCTCTATTCCTGTGTTTATCTTTCTTTCTTTTCCTCTATCTCTACTAGTTTTGTTTTGCCCATTTAATTACCTAAACTGGTCAATGTGTCCACGAATTAACAAATTGACAACGTGTTAACCCATTCGGTGGCTACCGCCAGGCGGGTTTACACGTTTGACATCATGTGATAATGTCGCGATAACGTGAACGATTTTGAAGATATGTGGCGTCATGATGACTTCAAACAATGAGGCCACGTTGTGACGTCACAGCATGCCGTTATTAGTGACGTAGGCCGCGTGGGTATTTGTGCGCCTACATTCTCCTACAATGTTTTGCTCTAGCGGTCACGCAGGAAAATGCTTTCACTTTTAAATACGAACTGCATGTTTCAATGTATAGCACTTACACTCGAACGATCACGTTATGATTTTCGCTTACTCAGTCGCTTCCCAATGTATAGCAACATTTGTAATCAGTGATAATGATGAACGAAGATGACGGAAGTGCGATAAGCTATGATTAGCTATATAACAGAGCAAACCATACATGACACCCACCAAGGTATGTCGACAAGTGTCCGAATGCAAAAGCGATGCCAACCAAGCTTGAATTTTTGCTTACGTGAAATTTGTAGTGAGCGAAAATATTGTGCGCCAGTGACTAATCTTTGACTTAGGTGTAAATAGTGCTGTTAAAAACGTCCCTACAATTTTGTCGCTAAATTAGATGCATTGTTCAGACATGCTGTCAAGTTATTTCCTACTACACCCTCTTTAAAGTGTATCAAATGAACGAGGTGCCTAATTGCAACGTTACCGCCTTCTAACGAAATATATTTCAAGAAATTGTCATTTAATTGACATTTCGAAGTATTAGATGATTTGTTTATGCCCCGCACAGCGTTGTGATACTGACCCATGGGGAAGCAGAACTATTCTGAGCATTTTAGAGGCCTAATACATGAAGGGTTGAGACCATCTGTACAGGGTCGAGGTTGAAGAAGAAGAAAATAGGCAGGCTCCAAAGTGCACGGCACCCGTTCTTGTTTCATACAGCCATGAATGCTGTTTTTTCATTTGATAATTAAAATTCGTTATCACAACTCCAAGCACTAGCAACACGAAAAGCCGTTTGAGCTCCCTCTTTTTCGCAGATGAGACCTTGGTGGACTCCACACAGTATTTATATGGGTATAGCGCACCACGACAAGGACACAGAGAGACACACACACGCACACACACAGTGCTGTGTGTGTGTATGTGTGTGTGTGTGTGTGTGTGTGTGTGTGTGTGTCTATGTGTTCTTGTTGTGGTGCGCTGTACCCATATAAATTATGAACTCCAACCAACTAGCCGACAACGTGTCTTAGCGAATTCCACACAATAGTATTGTCGGCATACATCAAGAAGTAAACATCAGGAACAGACGCTAATTGCCATACCAGTTCAAAAAGGCCAATATTAAAAAATGACTGGCACAAACACATCGCCTTCTGGAACTTCATGTTTTGATGTAAACAGACCTTCCGCATGGCCAGCTTGGTGGTTAGAGAAAGTTCGGTCCCAGAGTAAGGCTTCGACGCACGTGCACAGACATCTTGAAAGGTGCAGTCATGGCTAGTTCGCAGCTATTGTTTCATGACTGACCTGGTCAAAAGCTTTTCGAATGTTCATCGCCAATGAGGTTCTAATACGGCGAGAGCGACCTCCAACAAGTACAATTAAAGACTGGCATCCCGGCCTATCTTCAGTGCCGAAGTGGGGGTGGAATCCGATTCGCGCAAGAAGTTGCCAGGAGTGCCACTCGATCCAGCATGTTGCGTCTCGAACCTTTCACGTTAAACTTTGGGTTCTCTCAAGTTAATTGCCTGTAGCTCGAATTATCTTTCGGAGAAGAGACTTGAGAGGAAGCACTCGAGGAACAATGAACGCTTTGTTCACTGATACATAGAGAACTGTTGACGCGATGTGCGCGTACAACGCGAAAACTCCGCACTTCACGAGATTACCGAAAACCAATGCAGTTAGTGGAGCGTAACTATCCAAGCACGGATCACTGTCCACTGACCCAAGGGCAGCTGTGAACAAAGGTCCTCGCAGAGAAGCGAACTGACAATAGCTTCTATAGCTTCCAGTGAAAGAGAATGCTTTGGAAGGCACCTTGAAATGATTTTCTAATCAATCACGGACTCCCTTTAAGCACGCAGAGCCGTTCCTTTATTGCTGGAAGCTTGAACAAATACCGGTAGTGCTATATTGAGGATGGCATTAGGGAGTTTGTAAGGTAAATATAAATAATCTAGTGACTACGTGACCCAAGGCATGAAAGTTATGCTCACAGGTTGGCGTATATTGTACGAATCTATCTATCTATCTATCTATCTATCTATCTATCTATCTATCTATCTATCTATCTATCTATCTATCTATCTATCTATCTATCTATCTACCTATCTATCTATCTGTCTATCTATCTGTCTGGCTGTCTGTCTATCTATCTATCTATCTATCTATCTATCTATCTATCTATCTATCTATCTATCTATCTATCTATCTATCTATCTATCTATCTATCTATCTATCTATCTATCTATCTATCTATCTATCTATCTATCTATCTATCTGGCTGGCTGGCTGGCTGTCTGTCTGTCTGTCTGTCTGTATCTATCTATCTATCTATCTATCTATTTATGTATCTGTCTGTCTGTCTGTCTGTTTGTCTGTTTGTCTGTCTGTCTGTATCTATCTGTCTATCTATCTATCTATCTATCCTTTATCTATGTTTCTATCTATCTATCTATTTATGTATCTATCTATCATCTATCTATCTATCTATCTTACTATAGTTAATGAAAATTGATGATTAAGAAGAGAAAAATATTTAGGAAACACTTCCTGTGTTTTCCTTAGCTGCCATGATTCTACGACTAATTCAAACTGTTTTTATAAGCCTGTTATATTAACACAACAAATTTAAACCTAAGGTTGTTGAAGCGTGTTCTCCCACCCTTTTATTTACAGCTATCTGCAATATTATTTCTCATCTTATTATAGTTGTTGTAGAGTTAAAGTTGTCGCGTAACAAGTGCTTATGTGAGGTCTTTTCGGCCTTGCGGTGGTTCACGTAAATACGGCGAATAATCCACTTAATGTAACACCAGAGAAAGGTTTCGGATGGTGCATCCATCTTATACAAGCTTTTTGAATCTGTCTTTACATAAAAAATAGAAAGAAAAAATAACTTCGTTCTTCAGACCTATTATTTAAGCATGTGGGTGATATTTTTGTCTTATTACAAGTTTTTTATCACGTGATAGATCATTGTTTGTCACATACCAAAAGCAAAAATATCAGTAGCCATTATCAATGTCTTAGTTAATGGCTCAGACAATTGTCTGAGCCATTGGGCGCAAGCACAATTCGCCGCCCGCAAGTACCTAGACTAGGCTAATGTGTGTACTACCCATCACTCACATGGTCGCTGAACGATCGCAGCGCCAGAGTGTCCTCTAGTTAATTTTGGGAAACTCTACGGCGGCCAGTGCAGGGTCACAGGCTGACACCACCTTAAAACACAGAGACGCGCGCACATGAAGGCTCCCTAGTATGGCCCACGTCTCGCATAATATCGAATGTGGCCACGGGTGACCCAATGCAGCCTGCGTTTGACCCAGTTCGCAGTCTTCTGATTCTGCGAACGCAACAGCAACCTACGTAACGAAGCATGGGGACCTAGTGTCTCGGGACGCAATTCTCAAGCTCTCTATTATTTATTTGCAAAGCGCTTTAGGGGCATGGCTTGTAGCACATGCATCCACCACGTGGCGTGATCACACTCAAAAAGAAGCGCTCAATTCAAGTAATAACAATGCCCTAAGTATTCTTAACCAGTTTAGAATGAACAAAGAAGGTGTAAAATACTATAAAGAATAGAAATAGGTTCAAATAACAAAGTAGTAATGACAATATTAACTTCAGATTTCTAAAAAAGTTTCGGAAACCAATAGCTGACTCCTGGGCTGTGCAAAAAAGGACGTCACCACCTCACCGAGTAAGTCAATTCTCTCCCCCTTCCCCTGTCATACGCCTCTATGGCGCTGCGTCACTGCATATGATGGGGGAAGCAACCTGGCGGAACCTCCTGCAGATGGCCGGTACCTCAGTTGTCGTACAAGGCAGGAAGTCAATTAGGCGCAGCAGAAATTAACGGACATGTCGCACACGGTGTTTGCTTATGACCCTAACCAGATTTATACTGGTTCAGGGGAAGCCCTAGCTACATTCTCAACTCGAACATTGGCGTCATCGGTGCTTCTGTAAGCGGTGCATTGTGAACCCTGTGAACCATAGAGTTTCCTAAAGCCAACTAGAGGAGACTCGGGCACTGCGAGCATTCAGTGAGTGATGGTATAGTACACGAATTTGCCTAGTTTTCGTACTTGCGGCCGGCGGATCGTATGTGTGGCTTTGTTTATTGCTGTGTTTCAGTTTTGTTGTGAAAGAAAGAACGAACCTTTTTGAACTTCGTGACCCTTTTGAAAAGGTAAGCAGGAAAGAATAAGGTAGCGAAACCTACCACTGAACATTTGCTGATTCTTGTTTCGTGAGAAAACAGCGCCAAGCCACACGAACATACACGGAGTCAGAAGTACGAAGATTAGACAAATCAGTGTACTGCCCATCATTCTCATGCTCGCTGAAGAGCCGTGCATGGCAGCTCCCATATTCACTAGCGCCAGAGTTCCCTCTAGTATATATTTAGGAAACTCTAAGCTATGAACGGGAACTGCTGCTGTACGTGCAACGTACTCCTGGAGGTTTTATAGTAGTGAAAGTGCCGTACTTATTTAGGGGCGAAGCTCCTTATGGTGTGGACTTGTCCGCCATCACGTCCTCGTAGCCAGCACTGCACTAGTACCCGGAGCACTCACTAGATGGTGCTGTGAAGCTCGCAGATAGGTTAGATTTTAGATTCAGTAAGGAAAAATCAGCAGTAATTATTTTCAATGACAACGAAGGTAGTGAGCTTAGAATACAGGAGGTCATGCTAGAGATAACAGATAAATACAAATATCTGGGCGTATGAATAAGCAATGGGACCGAGTACCTGAGGGAACACGAAATATACTGATGACTAAAGGTAACAGGAATGCAGCAGTGATGAAAAATAGGGCACTGTGGAATTACAATAGGTATGATGTTGTGAGAGGTATATGGAAAGGTGTCATGGTTCCTGGGCTGACTTTCGGCAATGCAGTCTTGTGCATGAGATCAGAAGTTCAAGCAAGATTAGAAATTAAGCAACGTGAAATAGGTAGGCTTGCTTTAGGAGCTCACGGGAATACACCAAATCAGGGAGTACAAGGTGATATGGGATGGACATCATTTGAGGGCAGGGAAGCTAGCAGCAAGATAAAACTTGAGAAGCGATTGAGAGAAATGTGGGAGGAGCGTTGGGTTAGGAAGGTTTTCAGGTACTTATACATGAAGAATGTCGATACAAAATGGAAGAAGCGAACCAGGAAATTTACTGGTAAATACTTAGAAAACAGCAGGTGGCCAAACCAAAAAGAACTATCGGTTAAGAAGAAAGTGAAGGAAACGGAGACTGACATGTGGAGAATGGGCATGATTAAGAAGTCCGCACTAGAGATCTATCGAACTTTTAAGCAGGAAATTGCCAAGGAAAGGATCTATAATAATACTCGGAGTATTTCTCTACTGTTTGAGGCCAGGACGGGAGTACTGCGAACAAAGACATATCGGGTCAATGTCACAAACCAAGTGCTCAAAAAAGGGCGCGCCGCCAAATTCTCGTGATGAAGCGCAGAGGTCAACGATAAAAAAAGAAAACAAGCATCCAAAGACTCCCCGGGCGCGCGACCCTCTCCCCTCGGAAGCGTAGGTTCGCCAACGAACCTCCTCGCGTCGGCGGCCGAGCAAGCCCTGGAAATTTCTCCATGGAAAGGGGCGTGGTGATGCCGGGTTGAGTCATCCGTCGCGGACGGCCCCCTTATCGTCTCGCCCTTTCCCCCAGCCTTCGCTGCGTATCGCGCCGACGAAATGATGAGAACTTCCTGGAATCTCGCGCGGAAGGTATTTATTCGAGCAGCCGAGATGAGCGATCAGGAGAAGAAGAAAGTATGCGCCAGAGTGCGTAGGGTGTCCCACCTTGTAGGCAAAGCCTTTTGTCTTCCGTGACAAAGGAGGAGAAGAAGAGGATTTCCTCCTGAGGGTGAAGACTCGAGCTACAGGCAAGAGTGTGTGTCTACCGCTATCGAGCGAAGACGCGTGGCAACTGCTGCGTGTGTGAAGCCGACGTGTTTCCGGTGAAGAAGTTTGAAGCTTGGAGAGCGGCCAATTCAAGACGCAAGGTTTCCTGGAAGAGAAACTTCAGGGGCAGCGGAACGACAACAACACTGGACTTTGAGTCAGTGATTCTCAGAAGAGTATCATTCAGACTTTTGTTCCAAGAACTTTGGACTGAATAAGTTTTCTAACTCTTTATTCTTTAAGTGTCTTGGTTGTTCGATGCATGCGACTGCATTGTAGTGCGTATTGTTGTCTGTGTCCGTTGTTTTGAGTGTGGCTAATTGTACTGTGTAGTACATTGTTTGATTTGTGACACATTGTATTCAACTATTGTCGAGTGTGCATATTTGTGTATCGTTTGGATCTGCCATAACTGAGAATGTAATTTTGTTTTGTTTATCAACTCTCGGCTCTGACTTGTTCTTTGGGCCACAGCCGGCGTCCGCTGGCGCGCCAAGTAGGACCACTTCTTAATTGTCCATGCTTTTGTGGTGTGGTTCAGGGGGCCGATACTTCGGCCCTTGAAATTAGCCCGGCGATTGCCTCCCAAATTAACGGGACCTGTGACAATTAATCTGGCGTCCGCGACAGGACCTTTTGGTGCACAGTGTGTCCAAAGTAGGGAGAAAGAGCCTCGAGTTCTTGATACTGTTATCGAAACGATTTTGTGTGTTGCTCAGTGTTCTTTTTAACGAGTGCAGGAGAGTGTTCCGATAGACTGTTTTAGGCAGGTATTTTTTGCACGCGGCAAGGTTTTATTTGCGAGACACAATGGATCTCGAAAAGTTAGTAGCTCTTGATGAGAAGATGGGTCTTTATGGCGCCGAACTACGGAAGTGGGTCACCCCGAAGGAAAAAGAAGAAAAAGAGAGTGCGAAAGAAGAAAAGGCAGCTGAGCTGGAAAAAGAAAGGCTGGCGGTCGAAAGAGCCAAAGCGGAAAAAGCAGCTGAGTTGGAGAGAGAGAGGTTGGCAGCTGAGAGGGCCAAGGAAAAAAAAGCAGCTGATTTGTAGAGAGAGAGGTTGGCAGCTGAGAGAGCCAAGGAAGAAAAAGCCGCTGAGTTGGAGAGAGAAAAGCTGGCCGCTGAGAGGGCGAGCGAAGAAAGAGAGGCAAAGGAGCGACAGCTGAAAGAAGAAAGAGAGGAAAGGAAACGGAAGCGGCAGCACGAGATGGAACTAGAGCGGCTCCGTTTGCAACAGCGAAGTGAAACTCCCTTCCAAGCTAGAGTTGTAAGCAGCGAACGGGAAGATCATGGCTTCCGCTTGAATCCAAGCAAGCTACTCGTAGCGTTTGATGAAGGGAAGGACGACATTGACGCGTACCTTCACAGATTTGAGACGATTGCAAGGAGCCAGAATTGGCCGGAACATCAGTTGGCAACTGCTCAGAGTACTTGCTTGAGTGGTGCAGCGCTCAGTGTGTACGGTAGGCTGACGCCGACTGATGCAGCCAACTATGCAAAGGTGAAAGCTGCTTTGCTGAAGCGATTTAGATTTACTGTGGACGGTTTCCGGGACAAATTTCGGACAGGAAAGCCAGCTGATGGTTAGACGGCTACGCAGTACGCTGCCCGACTTTGCCATTATTTGGACAGAGGGATTGAACTTTCAGGGACAGCGCAGGAGTACGATGAGCTTAGAGAGCTCCTAATTAGAGAACAATTTCTTACCAGTTGCCACCCAAGCCTATCGCTGTACTTGAAAGAGCGGAAGGCTGAGTCACTTGAAGGAATGCTTGAATTGGCTTATCAATTCCTGCAAGCGCAAGGTGGAACTAATTTGGCCAAGGTCAAGAAGGAGTGTCCTGAAGACTCGAAGAAATCGGCTCCCGAAGAAAAGAAGCGTGCACCGGAAAGCATTCCGCGATGTTTTCTGTGTACCGAGTGGGTCACCGTGCTAAAAACTGCCGAATTAACTTCACGAGCCCCACGGTTGTAAAATGTTTAAGTGTGGTCAGATTGGGCACAAAGCAGACGCATGCCGAAACGAAGCGAGTCAAACTCACCAGGTGTCCTGTGTGCTAGCAGCACCGAAATCCGATGATAATGCCGTCACCGACGGATTTGTAGAGTTGAAAAATGGGGAGAAACTTCTTATTGTGGGTGCTGTAGTGACAAAACAGCCGACCGGTGTTACGAAGGGAAAGTCAACGCTGTCTGGAAAAGTTGCGGGCAAGAAGGTTACGGTGTTAAAAGATACCGGCAGCTCCGCTGTTATCGTGCGGAGAAATTCGGTAAGGGAAAGTGAGTTAACTGGCAAAACGAAACCAGTTTGCCTAATTGACAGTACGGTTCGGATGCTTCCCGAAGCAGAGATTGAGGTTGAAACCCCGTACTTCAGCGGGAAGGTTACCGCTCTATGCATGACGACCCCCCTGTACGACCTCGTCATCGGAAACATCGACGGGGCGCGAGGGCCGAACGAACCAGAACGTTTGGGGGAAGACCCGAACATGGAGCCCCCGCCGACACAGCGACCGCGAGATACAGCGGAGAAAAATCCCGTGAAGGATTTCACTCGAGCCCAAGGTGAAGCCTGGGCGCAAAAGACAGTGAATGAGAAGATGATCGTGTTAAATGAGTTCACGTGCTGGGCAGCTGGACTTACGTCGGCACGACCTCAACCGACCGACAGTGTAAAGGTGACGGAGTCAGCCAGCCAGGCCAAATGTCGTGACATTAACAAGCGGGTGAATAACCGGGCGGAATCGGTTGAGCGTCATGACCCGTTCACAATGTCGGAAGTGACAACAGTGGCGGAGACGCCGCCTCAGATGCCGTCACTGGAAGGAGCTCACCGGAACGAAACGAGGAAAAACAATAAGAAGAAATCGAGAGAACACCGCAAGAAGGGGTGCAAGCGCCGCTCGAAATGCACAGGATAGGTGAACGAGGTCGATTCGGAATGTGTTTGACAGTGCTATATGTTAAGTTAATGTGGTTGTTATCCTGTGTCACAACTGTATGTCGAGTGAGTCAAAATGTTTGTTACGGTGATGTGATTGTACAATTGTTGTAATGCGAGATCTTTGTACAATTGTATTGTCTGGAATATGTGATGAAGTGTTGTACTCATGCACCTGTGGTTATATTTTATGTGTTGTGAGATTGAATTACAATGTGCAATCGTATTGAGTGATCTATTGTGAATGTGACGTGTCATGAGTGACGAACTATGTTACGGCCTTTGAGAGTGTGGGGACTGTTCGCGCTCGTTTGTGTGGTTTTGAATATTATGAGATAATATTCTTAAAGTGGGGGGCAGTGTCACAAACTGAGCGCTCAAAAAAGGGCGCGCCACCGAATTCTCGCGACGAAGCGCCGAGAGGTCAACGATAAAAAAAGAAAACAAGCATTCAAAGACTCCCTGGGCGCGCGACCCTCTCCCCTCGGAAGCGTAGGTTCGCTAATGAACCTCCTCGCGTCGGCGGCCGAGCAAGCCCTGGAAATTTCTCGATCGAATTGGGCGTGGTGATGCCGGGTTGAGTCATCCGTCGCGGAGGCCTCATTATCATCTCGCCCTTTCCCCCACCCTTCGCTGCGTATCGCGCCGACGAAATGATAACTTTCTGGAATCTCGCGCAGAAGGTATTTAATCGAGCAGCCGAGATGAGAGATCAGGAGAAGAAGGAAGTTAGTGCTAGAGTACGTAGGGTATCCCGCCGCGTCTGTCGGTGAAGGTTTTGTCCGTAGTGAAAAAGCAGGAGAAGAAGAAAGTATGCGCCAGAGTGCGTAGGGTGTCCCGCCTTGTGGACGAAGCCTTTTGTCTTCCGTGACAAAGGAGGAGAAGAAGAGGATTTCCACCTGAGGGGTGAAGACTCGAGCTACAGGCAAGAGTGTGTGTCTACCGCTATCGAGCGAAGACGCGTGGCAACTGCTGCGTGTGTGAAGCCGACGTGTTTTCGGCGAAGAAGTTTGAAGCTTGGAGAGCGGCCAATTCAAGACGCGAGGTTTCCTGAAAGAGAAACTTCGGGGGCAGCGGAACGACAACAACGCTGGACTTTGAGTGAGTGATTCTCGGAAGAGTATCATTCAGACTTTTGTTCCAAGAACTTTGGACTGAATAAGTTTTCTAACTCTTTAGTCTTAAAGTGTCTTGGTTGTTCGATGCATGCGACTGCATTGTAGTGCGTATTGTTGTCTGTGTCTGTTGTTCCGAGTGTGGCTGATTGTACTGTGTAGTACATGGTTTGATTGCTGACGCATTGTATTCAACTATTGTCGAGTGTGCATACTTGTGTATCGTTTTGATCTGCCATAACTGAGAATATAATTTTGTTTTGTTTATCAACTTTCGGCTCTGACTTGTTCTCTGGGCCTGAGCCGGCGTCCGCTGGCGCGCCAAATAGGACCACTTCTGAATTGTCCACGCTTTCGTGGTGCGGTTTTGGGGGCCGATACTACGGCCCTTGGAATTAGCCCGGCGATTGCCTCCCAAATTAACGGGACCTGTGACAGCCAAATACGAAGTGGTAGACACAGTATGCTGTGCATGTGGAGAGGAAGAAGAAACTGCCGAACCCTTGATAATGTTCTTTAAAGGGCTTCACACTGTAGTTCAGGATGATGGCGCAGAGTTTTTCAAAGCACTGGGGTTTAGGGACCGGGAGGGCAAAATATACTTTAAGCGAGTAGACTTAACTAGAAGTAGGTTATCTGATTGGTGGCTAAAATCAAGGCACGAGTGAAAATTAAACCCTTCACTGCAAAGTACGAATCCTCAAACTCACTTTTTTAAGAAAAAAATAAATCTAGTTTTTGGTTCATTAAGTATTAGGGCTTGGTGGCGCTAGCCACCGCCCGATCTAAATGGTACAGCCATATCCATCCATTCAACCATCCATCCATCCATTCATCCGCTAGTGCTCGGATCGCTCACTATATGTTGCTGCAGCGCTTGCTCCCCTCCGATGCGTGCCCTCGTGTGATAGGAGAACACGTTCACTCTTGCGTTAAAACTCATTTGCTCTTGGAGCGCTTCTTCTCGCACCGGTAGCCTTTGTGCTTCGAGTATGAGCACTGAACAGAAAGCTATGGAGCAGAGGTCTCGAAAAACTGCTGCAGCACGTGTCGGCGTCTTTACACGATGATCGATTGGGCAATATTTATGGAATATTCATGGTTTACCAATGTACCTCTGGAGCTTTGCCCACTCATCATTATTCACTCCGTGGGTGTGCCGCGACTTTTTCTTTTTAATTTGTTAACGTGGCAAAGGCATTGCCTGCTCCACAATGGGCGAAAACATGAATTCATGGGCCGGGATCTGTGACATTGCCAGAACGTCTGTTAAGTAGTGCCTTTTTTTTTCTCTCGAGATGGACCCTTGCTAGAGAACAGCATTACATTTTACATGTTGGCTGTTTTTGTGCCACAGTTGCATGTTATATTTCACCGAGAGAATGATTCTAATCTGATCAATGCACCGTGCTTTATTGTTTGCATTTTTTATGGGAATAAGGTTCCTTTGGTACCGAGTGCTCCAAGTGGCCGCGACGTCGTATGCTGTCATTGTCACTTGGCATAACGTATGCAAAACCACCTAAACCATAGCCAACTGTAGCCCAAAAGTGACCAAGAGAAGCCTTTTAATAATGCTGTTCTACCGCCGTGATTATGTTGCCCAGTGTCGGCATAACTACTATCACTAGGGAAATGTGACAACGCAAACCACTTATAAATATTGAAACAGTAAGCAGGAAAGCAATCGACAGAGAAGAATATAAAGGCAGGAAATGAAAATAAGAAGAATATTAGAACTGGAAAAAAACTAGAAAAAGCTGCTAAAGCGAAGAAGAAAGGGCTGAGGAAAAAAAATCGAAGAGAAAACAAGAAGGCTGCCGAGCTCAGCACTTCCTTTAAGCTTACATCTAGGGAGAAGTTCTCTTGAATGTTTATAAGGTAGCGATACTGGGCTGCTTCTGTATTACCATATGGCGCGTGTTGCTTCTTGCACGCAGCAAATGCCTACAAAAAGTTAGCCTTAGACGAATGCTTACGCATTGACCCAAGGTGACTCGAAAGCGGAATCTGCCGTTCTTTCCCCTCACATAACAATGACAGTGGTTTTATGACGTCACCATCTCCCTTTATTATGTCGTGCTTTCGCTCGGACAGAGCCATGTAGGTTTATCGAGAGGGAATACGAGACCTGAACGAGGCCCAACAATGTCTTATGACTTCGCAAAGTAGTGCACAAATCTAGCACACATCTTGCGGACAGGAGTGAAAACATAGCTACTCAAGAATCTTGCTCTGGAAGGGTGTGTTATATATTTATTTTTTATTTTTCTATCATAGTACCAACAGCGCTCAAGGTAATCCCACTGGGGGGAGTAATACAATATTTCAATACGAATATTGATTCAAACTCTTCAACACTATAACAAACGCAACTCACCATCAACTTAGGTAGTGATACATGGGACAAGATATATAGAGCAGTGCTATGGTACAGTTTTGTCCTTACAGAACCTCGCGAAAACACCACTGGAGCCCCAGCAGTGAACCTGAAAATACTCCGTGTGAAGTAACCCCTGTTACTTTCGAAAACAACCGTATTCCACTGGCTTTTCACTGGTCGCGTTGATTACATAAAACTACAAATACGTCTCGTAACACCAGCAATGAAGGCAGCAATAGCTCATCTAGCTATGTGCTCGAGCACGATAAAAACAACCACAATTTCAAGAAGCATAGGGTCTCACGACCCAACAAGAGAGGACAAATGGAACTCATAAACGCATCCCAAGATAACGAGCTTACTCTCACAACTCACTGAAATCCGCTTTAAATATCCCCACTTCACACTGTGTTGGTAGCACAGCTCTCGCCATCGCAAATGGCTCTCAAACAAACGCCGACCCCAAAACAGGGAGAAAGTGAGAGAATATTTACTCGTTCAGGCTTCCCGTTTTCCCGACACAGCGCGTTGGGAAAACACCAGCAGGGAGCAATTAGAAGCACAGAATCCGGACCGGGGGTCATTTGGCCGCCGACCACGCGCGCTGCGATCTGCTGAGAGTGTGCGGCGTGAGGTCGTTAAGCAGCGCCTGCTGGTGGAGGACAAAAGTTGCCGAGATCAAAAGCGAAATGCTAGAAGCTTGGCTTGGTCTGACTACGCGGCCGATCGGTGTGCCTTCCTTAGCCTGGTGACTTGCGCAGTTTTTCTGTCACGATTATACTCCTTTCGAGAGAGCTCTGTGTTGGACAACTTGAGATGAATCATGCATAGCTGTACTGAGATAGCGCTGCTCCTTCATTCTTTTGTCTCTTGTCTTTTGTTTCATATTCAGTGCAGCAATTAATTGCTTCTTTACTTTTTTGTCAGAGATGAAAGAGGAATCTTTGTGCCTGTTCAGAGAATTTCAACAGCACATATTTGGAATTAGACCTACGTGACAAGTAGCTCCGAAGCCTCGTGAGATCCACACCATGGAGCACATCTTTCTTACTCAAGCTTGCAGCTTACCATTCAGACCTTCTATTCCCTGGACAAGAAATTGCGTTTCGTGAAGATTGTTTGCAACCGAAGGCAACTAAATGCATGGTAATACTTAGCTCAGCAAATCTATCTCTCTCTCTCTCTCACACACACACGCACACACACGCACACACATACACACACAAAATGAAGAAGGCACCAGTACGCCCAACAACAGTCAATTTATATATAGATTTAATATGTTATATATTGAAACATAACGTGCCTGTTCTCAGGGCAACCAACCACAGCGAGCAAACGGCGTTGGTACGTTCTATTATTCGCGAGGTAATGGAACTGCAAGATGCGTCGTTCTCTCTTGAGCTCCACACGACACCTCCTTGGAGTAACCTCCGCACTATCGTGAGAGAAGAGTTTGCATCCATGACGTACCCGCTAATGCCGACCCCACATTCCTTACCCACGGCCACCTATGCTCTCGTTGCGCCTCTCGCATCACCCTCCCAGCAGCTCCCAAAGTCTTGGCCACTTCACTCAATACTCTCTCTCCAAGGGCATCACCTGAGTTTTACAACGCCACGCATCCACCTCGACTGGTATGGTATTACTGTGGCATCCTTCGCCACGATCTGAGATTCTACGAACGCTGTCAACAAGATGATAGGCGCGGCTATGACGATTTCACAAACAATGAGTTTGCCACTGTTTCCCAACATCACCACTCATACCCACTTAAACCACGTCACTCACCATTTCCGCAGACCTTTTATACAGCGGGTACGTACAGGTCCTCGCGTCATCACTCTCCATTGCATATGCGACGCTCCTCTTCTCCACTTCGCCCGGCTACCACGGGATATGATCTTCACCCGGAAAACCAAACAGTGCAGCTTCAGGAGGTGAAGCTGCATCTCATGGGCTGTAAAAAACTACTCCGGAACGCCCTTCAAGTGTACTTTCCGTGTGTGTCGAAGTTGTGTGAAGTGAAACCTTGGTAGACACGGTGCATCGCTTTCCGTTATTAGTGTAGATCTTTCCGTTAATAGTGTCCCCTTAGTGTTTTCCGCACCCAACAAGCTTTCGAAGTTGTGCTGCCACACCTGCGGTATCAGACATGGGTGCCAAATGAAACACGGTGTCTGCTTCATTTCTTGCATCACATGTGTGGTTTATGCCATACCTCTGGCATGTCGCAGCGCCGCGGCAGTGGTCTAGTGGCTAAGGTACTCGGCTGCTGACCCGCAGGTCACGGGATATAAACCCTGCTGCAGCGGCTGCATTTTCAATAGAGGCGAAAATGCTGTAGGCCCGTGTGCTCAGATTTGGGGGCACCTCAGTGGTCCAAAGTTCCGGAGCCCTTTACTACGACGTCTCTCATAATCATATGGTGGTTTTGGGACATTCAACCCCACATATAAATCTGGCACGCCGCTGGTTCTACATTGGGAAAGCGGGACGATGCATAAACGGTCGTCTTAAGGAACATGCGCAAAAAATAGCTAGCAAAGTAGACAGAAGGGCACATCTTGTTCACTTGAACTGCAGAATTGACTGTGCAGCGCGTGAGTTCTGATACGCTGATTATAGGCAGAAGCAGGAATGAAGATGCGCGACTTGCTTTGGATGCGCATCACATTATAAAAAGTGGAGCTGATTGTATCAGCGATACCTTCGTTTCTTTGTATGCCATGGAATATAAATTTTAGCGTGCACATCTTGTTTAGGATATTGCGTTTTACGTTTGAAATAGACACTACACGTGTACATTCAGGTGTTGTGGTGTGATGTATTTTAAAGTTTTATCTGTTAGTACGTATACAATACAAAGCTTTCCGTGTGATGCAATGCATGTGGTTTTCGGTATGAAAATGCCGTGCTGTGAGAAGAATAAGGAGCTGTTAGTTTGGCATCAATCTATCTCTTTCCTCACCTTCTTAAGTTTTCATTTCTCTGTATTGTGTGCGCCAAAGAAGTTCTCTTCCTATTTTGCTACGTAACATGGAAATTATATGCTAAAAGCACATTGAGCGTGGTATGTAGTCATGTCAATCCAAATCCGCAGTCAGAGTCTTTCAGAAGGGCCGCATATCAACACAGGCAGCCAGGATCTTGAACAGCTCCACCAGCGATACGATTGTCCCTCACACCATACATTGGTTCCCCGCGCATGTCGGCTCCATAAACGGCGTTCCACTGAACCCGAACGAGTCGACCCACACAGCAGCGCGCGCCCTCACTGACCGCGCTGCTCTCGACCTGGGCGACGGCTCCAGTGCCGACAACGTGGGACATAAAGGCACACCTACTACACACAACGAGATTACCAAGTATTACTACATGCCCCGCCGCGGTGGTCTAGTGGCTAAGGTACTCGGCTGCTGACCCGCAGGGCGCGGGTTCGAATCCCGGCTGCGGCGGCTGCATTTCCGATGGAGGCGGAACTGTTGTAGGCCCGTGTGCTCAGATTTGGGTGCACGTTAAAGAACCCCAGGTGGTCAAAATTTCCGGAGCCCTCCACTATGGCGTCTCTCATAATCATATAGTGGTTTTGGGACGTTAAACCCCACATATCAATCAATCAATCAAGTATTACTACATGGCGAGGCGGGCATTCCGAATGCCACATTCAAAACTCAATAGAGCACAGGCCTTCTCGTTGCGCTTACTTCAAACCCATTCGTACCCGTCGTTAGCATACCTAAATGCAATTTGTCCTCACAAATTCCCCGATACCGTCTGCGCCGCTTGCGGGCAGACCACTACATTAGCACAGATGCTCTGGGAGTGGGGGTCGCTTGGACTGGCTTATAGCGAACCCGAATAGGATGCGCTTCTGCACAGCCCAGAACTTCAGGACCAAATCCTGGCCGTCCAGTGTGCCCGCGACAGGGCCGTCAGGCTAGACCTGCCGGTCCCCACGTAGGAGTAGCCGGGTGACGCGTGGCAACCTCAGCGTCTGCACTGGACCATGATAAAGTTGTTCTCACTCACTCACTCACTCATGTGATTACACGACACGCACGTCACGATTATCATGTTTGCACCAGTCATTGCCCCAGTTATTGCACCAGTCATACATTCGTCATCTATTCCCGTCACGTGATACCAGATTTGGTATATGTGAAGCTAGCAAAACTACCGCGAGTGCACCATGAGAGTGACGTGTAGTTATAACATACATTACATGCATGTCATGATTTTCGCATTAGTGGCTGTCAATTATGTGAACCACGCAGTCACGTCATACCATACCATTTTTGCAATATAGCATGTGAACGAAACAACCACGAGAGCAGCAAGACCATGACATGTAAATCATGACATTCTTGACAGACATATCATGATTTTCATGTTATGAGTAATCACTTATGCTCGTGATGCAGTCATGTTATGCCGTACCAATTTCGATATAGATCTCACTATCGAAACTGCTAGGAGAATGAAAAGTCGTAGGCGGCTAGATACACAGATAAATAGATAGATAGATAGATAGATAGATAGATAGATAGATAGATAGATAGATAGATAGATAGATAGATCCAAAATCACAGAAGTTTGCTAATAAATGCTTTGCATTTAAAATCGACAAAGAAGGATTCTGTCACGTGGGGTCGAACTAACAACCTCTCGATTGGCAGCGCACGCCGCTAACCACTATGCTACTGAGCGCACGTTCTCGAGGAAGTTACAGGAAAGCCATTCATTTACACCACAGAATGTTTGGCGCTTCTCAGAGTTTTGAAATTTAGTGCTTTTTTGTTATAAATAGCGAGATGGTGTGATGGGGATACTCGTAATTTGGGAGAGGACGAAGGTCACTTCACTTGCTTTCACGACCGAGTTTACGAACGGAGCGCGTTGCTGACAGATGACGAAGTCAGAATTGTGACAGTTCGCACTTGTCGTGTGTATGCTTGTGCGCTCGTTTCGTGCGTCTTTATTTCTGTTCGAACGGCGCACTTTGAGGGTCGAGCTTTGACAGTTGTCGTGCGCGTTCATTCTGTGTATGCTCATTTCGTGCTTGATTTCTGCTTGAGGTGTGCGCTGCAAGTTTCGAGCTAATTGCCGTTCTTCACGTGACTTTGAAATTTGCGGCTGTTGCCGAAACAATGCGCAATAAACTCCGAGCTACGTTTGTGAACACACGTTTCACCTTTGTGTTATACCGATTTCTCAATAGGGGGATCAGCCACGTTGTTCTTTTTTGTAGCGCGCTTGAAGTGTCGAATCGTAATGGTTGCTAGTCCGCGCTCGTCCGGCGTACGCTCATTTCATGCGCGATCTCTGCTTAAGGTGTGTGCTGCAATTTTCGAGCTGGCTATACTTCTTTGCGTGACTGACCATGTTGCCAGAGCATTCATTTCTTCGCCCTTCTGGTGAAACAATGTACGTGAAACCCTCAACTGCCTCTGTTCAGACATGTTTCACTTTCATGTTATACCGATAACTAGAAAGAGGGATCAACCACCATTTTTGGCAATGCAGGTATGTGCTGCAATGGATGCCGCTGCTGCAAGACTTCGAGCTGCTCAAAAATAGTGCCGCGACCTTCAAGTCCCAGCTGCATTGTACCTAAAGTGAATTATGCAAAATATATTAAAGTATATACAAGGTGGGGTGTCTTGAGCTGTAATGCGACCGAAGTTTCAGCATCGCGGTTGCTTTCTACCGTTCTGCCTGCAAATAAACGACGTTTTGATTAGTACCTAAAAGTGTGGGTAAACAATAGACATCCTCGGCAACCGGCTTCAACTATTCTCTACGCAGACTTCAAAACTGCAGAAGGCGGTAAAAACTATCTGCGATTGTCTGTTCATGTACACCACCCTCTGCATTTCCCGAACACTTATAAGTAAGCATTTTTCCATAGAAGCCGCAATTTTTTTTACTTGTCTCCCCACAATATTGTAGTAGCGTCGTGCTCGCCGTTCAACAACATAATCTCTAGTTTTCAAACCTTACGAATTGTATTCCCGCAAAACCCAATTTAATCATGTCCTCCCTTTTGTACATACGTTAAGCTTCCAGAGGTTACAGGTTGCAGCAAACGCAGCTCCATCTTATCCAAACTTCCTCAGCAAAACACTTTGTCATCGTGGAGGTACAGCCACATCCTCAATTTAATAATTTTTTCAAAATATATTAAGTTAAAATCAATTATATTAGACAATATTTGTAGAAAGTCGAAAAATTCGACATGCCCAACAATGAGCATAACAACAAGATGATTAAGCGCATTGTCCACGAACACAGCAACGAAAAAAAGAAAAGGGTGGGGGGACTGATGAAAAAAACAGGATCTCACTGTGAGTTTTTTTTTCTCAAAAATTCTATTCAGGCTGCGCTCAATCGCGCTGAAGAACGCTGCCACTGCCATCCCTCCGAGGTGCATCTTTCTACTCCAGCTTCTGGCTGGGTTGACAAGTCCGTAGCTGTACGGCTGCGGCATCTGCAATGTGCGGCTCGCTGAATGTAATTACTTTCCGCGCCACTTCACAAAACAACGTTAACCTTATCCCAGCTCTGACGCAAGTTCGCCATACACTGGCACTGCTGATTGCCTGTGCCACGCTGCCGCATTCTTCCGGTGCTATCTTGCGAGCAAGTAAGAATCTCGAAAAACACTGCGGTGGCGTGGTGGTATTTGTCTGTGTGAATTCATGGCGCACTTGCCAAGTGCATACTAAATCTGTGCCTAAATACTAACATGATTGAAGTACGTTTTTTTTTTCTTCGAGACGGGCGAAGTTGAAATGACAGTCACCAACTGTTAGGGTTTAAAAGAGCGATAGAGAAAGAGAGAAAGGCAAATCCCGCCCTCCATCAATCTTTGCGTTTCTCTTTTTCTTTGATATACTTCTTCAGTGTGAATTAAACGTGTGCGCTTGTGTTGCCATCTCCGGTGCCGGCACGTGATAGTCGCTGGTTTCAACTGGTCGGCGGAGCAGTGTTGCTGCTGGGGGGGGGGCGTTATTTTGAAAAAGAATCACAATTTTGCAGAGAAGGCTAAGTAGTAAATGAGGTAGCAATGAATCGTAATGTTATTCGAAGAGGGACTAGCCGTAAACGCTTTTCGATCGCGCAACTCTACAAAATACTCCTGCATGAGAATGCGCTCCCTTTTCGGAGAGAAACTGTTGTCATTCGGTCTGCCGTCTCAACGTGAAGTGATGATGTCACTGGAAGGAAAAAGGTGTGAAGACAGGCTTCTAACGCGAGGTGATGGTATCGCGAGCGCCCCGCATGTGAAGGAGATGGCGGGATTCTTGTATCTCTGCTCAACCCGTGTTCATTGCCGCCGTTCTCTCTGTCTGTTCTTGTTTCATTTAATTTGTGACCTTGCGCCACGTTTTTCAAGTAACGACGCGCTAAATGTCCCAGCATAACGTATTAGGCGGTTCTCTTATCTACGGCACAATTAGTAACGTGCGTGCAGAGACACTGGTACATGCGTACCTTTTCTTTTATTGCCATCAAAAGTAGTCAGCAAGCATGATTTCACTCTCAGATATGTTTTCCTCATGACATATTGACTCTGCTAACAAGAACACATTCCAAACGGAGGCACATTAGTGCCGCATCTGGCTACATTTCGCGGTAAACCTTTAAAAAAAAGCAACCACACGTTCCTTTGTATTGTCTTTTGATATATCTCCCAATTTTCATTCATCTATTAAAGCAACAAATCGTGCAAACTACACATCTCGCGTCAATGATTCTTGCAGTGTCACGCGCTGCTGTTGGAGACGTTAAAACACCATGGTGCACGTCTATGTAAACGAACGACGTCAAAACAGAAATAACTGCGTAATTTTGTACGTAGCATAACTGTTAATAATATAATACCTATAGGCGAATCTTGCGCTAATGTCTACGCGGGCTCCTTCAGCGGAGCTTCCATCACCATAGGGACGATGGGAAGTACAGGCTTCGGATCTGCTTCGGGTGAATTTTGTTTTTTAGATTCACGATGATTTTTTTCTGAGTGCGCAAGAAGGTGATATAAACTTCTTTCCAATCGGAACTTGCTCGATTCTTTTGTACGCAGAACATGTTGCAAAAATGTTTCCATGATTATTAGATGGAAAGGAAACTAGCAGTTCAACCACCAGGATATGCATTGTGCTCCAGATTAGGCATAAGGGCACGTTGAATTACTTTTTACAATACCTGAAAAAAAAAACACTTTCGTTTTTCTCTCACAAGTAGGCATTAATTATTTATGGAAATTGCAGCTGTGTGTTCAGTTAGAAACGCGTGACGTATCGTCAAGAGCGTTTGTGAAAATGTCCTGTCCCGACGCATCACTCGTTTAGTTGTGAAAATGAGCCAGAGCAGCGTAACGGTGATGATTTGATTTGATTGATATGTGGAGCTTAACGTCCCAAAACCACTATATGATTATGAGAGACGCCGTAGTGGAGGGCTCCGGAAATTTCGACCACCTGGGGTTCTTTAACGTGCACCCAAATTTGAGCACACGGGCCTACAACATTTCCGCCTTCATCGGAAATGCAGCCGCCGCAGCCGGGATCCGAACCCGCGACTTGTGGGTCAGCAGCCGAGTACCTTAGCCACTAGACCACCGCGGCGGGGCCAGCGTAACGGTGAGTCTTTTCAGCTTCACCATCGTTTTGCAGTCAACTTCACAAGTTTTCGCACGTCGCGCTCTAAAATATTTAGCTCTGTCCAACATCATTCACCCGCTTGAGACATTACACCTAAGATGAGCAGTAAGTGCACGATACTTTGCTAAAACTTATATGAATTGTAAACTCATATTGCTATATCACTCGTAAAGCAGTGACGTCACACAAAACGAAGAGACCTAGCGGCATCTAGTCTCTTTCGGCAACGAAGAGACTGCTTGAGTGCTTTGTACCGCACGCTGTTACCACGCTGCATGAGAAACGAAGCTTATGCTATCTCATCTAATATCTGCGGATTATCACGAAGTGATTCATGATAAGTGAGCGTAGTAAGATGCTAAGGTACATAATATCTGCGTTGATGTCGCCAACTAGAATGAGTGGTTTGTGGTTGTAGGTGTTTCATAATGTTCCGTAACATTTTAATTGACATTCTGATTGAATAACTGAGAATTTCACCATGCAATGTAACCGTGATATGCAAGACAACGGGCAAGCCTCGACCTTACTGTGCTTCAACCCTGAAAGCTCAATAGACAGTTCGCTGGTTAATGCAATCCAATCCGAAGCCTGTACTTCCCGTCATTTCTATGTCGGTACAACGATCGCAGTGATATCTTCTTCTCAAGTTTTTGTATGAAACTCTATAGATTTTCATACAAAAACTAGAGAAGAAGGTATGCCATATATGGTATGCGAAACAAAGGCAACAAGGGGAAGATTGAAGTCTGCGATGAGAAATTAGAAAACAGAGGGTGTGTGCCGGATCCGACGACTTCTCTTTACAGTCTTGAAAAAAAATCACTGCCCAAACACTTCGTACAAATGGTTAACCAGCGAAAGCTGAACCGCGCGGCCCCGGTGTTTATCAGTGGGTTCAACCCAACGTGGCACTGAAGCGTTTCACAATTACTGCTTGGTAATCTGCTCACCGATAACCCGAATAGTAGACACTGCGTGCTCAAAAAGGAAACCGGGCTGCAGGATTATTGATTTAGAAAATTGAAATTGCTCCAGCCACAGTTCAAATAGAGTCCGACGTTTCGAGACCGACTCGGTCCCTTCCTCAGGGGGTGACTGTCTTGGTCATGGAAGTGTCGTCGCGTCGTGTTCTCTCACCACGGCTCCGGCTTTCCCTTTCCACCACGTTTCGGAGACCGTGAACGTACACCGAAGGCATTGATCCCAGCGAGCGGTTCACGTTGGCAGGCGTATGCTGAATGTGCCAAGACTCGAGCAAGAGCCTCTTTCCCAAATTCCGTTCTGTTTCAATAACAGAAGCGCTGTCTAAGTCAATTTTATGTTCGTGCTTCTCGCAGTGCTCCGCCAGAGCGCTACATTGCACTTCCATCTTCCTGACGTCGTTCTTGTGTTGGCGCATTCTTTCCGGGAAACACTTGCTCTCGCCTATGTAGCAGGCTGGACACCCAGAACACGACACTTTGTAGACAACGCCCGGGTGTAGCTCCCTCGGAGGTCGGTCTTTCGGCCGCGGTAGCAAGCGAGCGAGCGTCGAAACAGGTTTGTGGATTACCGTGACCCCGGCTTTTCCTAGGACTCTCGAGAGCTGTTCACTTATGCCCGGCACATATGGAATGGCGACGCGGTTGTTTGGCGCCTTCGTTTTTCTCGTGTGCGGTGGTGTGGCCAGGGCGGAAAGGGGGTCGGGCGGTGTGTCGCTTGCAGGTGTCTTTCCGCGGTGCGGTGGTTGTCGTCTCGACAAACGGCGAGACGCCCGGCGGATGAACGCTTCTGTGTAGCCATTCCCTCGTAGCTCGGCGACAATCCTCCTTTCTTCTTTCTTCCTCTCACCCTCCGACGTGCAGATTACTCGTGCACGTGAAAGGAGTGCCGAAACCACTGAAGCCTTGTGGGCAGTTGGATGACAGGACGTAAAATGCAAATACCTGCCGGTGTGAGTTGGCTTTCTATACACCAAAAAGGTCATGCGCTCGCCCTGTCGTCTGACTAAAACATCGAGAAACGGAAGCGCCCCGTCTCACTCTCGTTCCACCGTGAACTGTATCGCTTGGTCGATGGAGTTTAGATGTTCGAGGAAGCTGTCTACTGCTGCTTTCTTTATTATGCAAAAACAGTCATCCACGTACCTCACAAATACTTTCGGCCTGTCAATAAAGGAGCCCAGTGCCGTCTCTTCTATGTGTTTCATTGTGAGGTTCGCAGCCGTAACGGAGATCGCCGCTCCCATCGCGGTCCCGCTGGCTTGTCTGTAGAAGCTCCCGTTGACGCTGAAATACGTCCCCTTGAGGCAGTATTCCAGTAGGCGACACAGTTCATCGACGCCCAGGCAGGTTCTTTCATCCAAGAGCTCGTCTTGGTTCAACGCTGCTCGTGCGCTAGACACCGCTAGTGCTACGGGCACACTGGTGAACAGGAACACGACGTCGAACGAGACGAAGCACTCATCGCTGCTCACGGTCACATCTCTCATGCGCTCTAAGAAGTGGCTGGCGTCGCGTATGTGGGTCGGTGTTTGCCCCACGAGCGGCGCGAGAGTCCGGTGGAGATACTTGGACAGCGCCCGGAGTGGAGATGTTGTAAAATCCACGATAGGACGGAGCGGAACTGTGGGCTTGTGGGTCTTGGGAAGCCCGTAAAATCCTGGTGCAGAGCCGTTCCGGCAGATGAGCTGGAGGTATGTGTTTCTCGCCTTTGGGTGCGCTTTAAAGATATCCGCCAGGAGCTTGTTCATTTCCCTTTGGACACTTGGTGTGGGGTCCTTCGTAAGCTTTTCGTAGGCCGGACTGTCCAGCAGGTCTCGCACTTTGTCGTTGTATGCCTCCCTGTCGAGCAGGACCATTGCGTTCCCTTTGTCGGCCGGGAGGATGACAACCTTATCATCATTTCGGAGCGCATGGATCGCCTTAGTCTCCTCTCTCGACAGGTTGTGTTCACGGCGCTTTCCTATTTTTGATAGTACGCCGATAGCCTTGAGACGCACGTTCTCCCGAATGCCGCTGTCGAGTCGCCTTATGCCTTCCTCCGTAGCCGCGATGATCTTCGGCAGTGACGGGCGTGTCGTGGTCGTGTTGAAGTTGTGTCCCTTTGCCAGCACGCTGTGCTCTGTCGGGGAAAGTTGTTTGGAGGACAGATTGACGACGAAATTCTCGTTGTCAGGACTCTATTGGTGTTTTTCTCCTTGAAGCGTCGCAAGCTTACTATTGTGGGTCGCTTGTTGTTTCTGCGCAGTTGTTGCAGCCACATTTCGTGCGAACTCCTCCAGTGACGGAAAGATGTCGGGCAGTCGATGTTGAAGTTGCCGCCATAGAAAGAACAGGTCTAATTCCTTCTTCTTGATGGCGCTGTGGCACTCATGGATTCGGGTGTTTAGTAGCCGCCGTTCAGCTTGTGCGATGATCTTGTTGCCCTCCGCCGTGTGCACCAGGTGCTTGAGCTGAAGGCTTCGTGGTATCACGTTCCTCTCCCGACAGGTCCTCGTGAAGTCGAGATGGTTGCGGTAGGTCGTGACGCCGCGTGCCACGTTCACGTACCGCTTCGCGAGGAGCGCTGCTTCCTGACCGAAGTCACTGCGTAATGACTTAAACGTAAACATTTTGACAGCAATCTGTCTGGCTGGGTAGAAAGGTTTAGAAAATTGAAATTGCTCCAGCCACAGTTCAAATAGAGTCCGACGTTTCGAGACCGACTCGGTCCCTTCCTCAGGGGGTGACTGTCTTGGTCATGGAAGTGTCGTCGCGTCGTGTTCTCTCACCACGGCTCCGGCTTTCCCTTTCCACCACGTTTCGGAGACCGTGAACGTACACTGAAGGCATTGATCCCAGCGAGCGGTTCACGTTGGCAGGCGTATGCTGAATGTGCCAAGACTCGAGCAAGAGCCTCTTTCCCAAATTCCGTTCTGTTTCAATAACAGAAGCGCCGTCTAAGTCAATTTTATGGCCGTGCTTCTCGCAGTGCTCCGCCAGAGCGCTACGTTGCACTTCCATCTTCCTGACGTCGTTCTTGTGTTGGCGGGTGCAGAACACTAAATCACGGGAGGGGGTGTGTCTTCGCAGACGAATGTTACGAGCGGGCCTTCCCATGTGTACCCATGTGGTGCAAGGGCTGCCCTGAGGAATAATAGCATTGGCAGAGGGTGCTAGGAAAAACATTCTTCGTAATATTAAAACTATAATAAATTCTTTGTTCATTACACCTATGCAATAATGTTGCGGATAAGAAATCTCATTTGTAAAACTCATTATTTGCTTCGACTTTGAATGAAACTTGGTTTTTCACTATTGGTATTTGGTCCCTCCACACATAGTCGTGCTTCAATCGAAGCTTCCACAACTTCCCATGCTGATGGCGATATATTCTGAACTGCTTTACGCCCAGCAACGGTAGTCTAGTGGCCAAGGTACTCGACTGCTGGCCGAGTACCTAGGCCACTACCTGTTACCTGGTAGCGGGATCAAATCCCGGCTGTGGCGGCTGCATTTCCGATGGAGGCGGAAATGTTGTAGGCCCGTGTGCTCAGATTTGAGTGCACGTTAAAGAAACCAAGGTGGTCGAAATATCCGGAGCCCTCCAACTACGGCGTCTCTCATAATCAAATGGTGGTTTTGGGACGTTAAACCCCGCAATACAATCAATGAACTGCTTTTCGCCCGAGCCTTCGCGACTATTTAAATACACCTTGAGCCCTGGCAGTCAGGATGTTTTTCGCGCAGGTGACATAGCCCACGTTATTACTGGGACCTGAAATCGTGAGCCAACTGGGCGGAGAAGTTTCAGGAAAAACCGTTGCGCGCGGGCTTGCCGCCATGGCTGCGACGACGTCACTCATAACGCAGCAAATAGAGAGCGCTTATGCACCGCTGCCGGACGGGTTTTCGTTTTTCCTAACCATATACATCTTTCACGGTAAAAGTTCGCTTGTCAGCACATCGGCTCCAGCCCCCCCGCCCTCTGTGTTCATATGGTACGCAGTGTCATTCCTTGCGCTTCGTTCTCTCCATGAGGGCGTGCGCACCCGCGAGACCAAGGGCAAGCGGCGTTCTGTTTGAAAGTTGACCTGTTTCCGCGACGCCTAGCGCCTGACATTTGGGCAGGCGTAATCGTGAGCATGCATTGCACTTTTCAGCTGAATATGGTCAGGTTTGGTAAAGGGCCCTTTATAACTTAGAAGTGTTATGCACCCCTGTTTTGGAAGACCTGCGCATGTGCTCATGCTGAGTTTAAGCAGCAGAGCTTAACATTTGAGCGCATAGCGTGTAATGAGGCGTCAAAAACAAAGCTAAGCTTATGGACACTTACACGTGATCAAGGGCTCATCGAAAACTACTCTAGGAGGCATTCACATAATTCAAAACGAATTCGCGGTAAAGCAGCGAACAATTTAGAACGAAAGTATGGTATGGGAATATTTTGAATGTGTTTACATCAAACGTTCAATGATTAAGGGTACGATGGACTCTACTATGAGATATGACTATGTTCAGAAAAACCGTTTAACGATTCAGAGAGCCGGCATAGAGTAACATAGTAAACATACTATGTTACTCTATGGTAGCTGCTACACTGTAAACAGAAATAAGCCGAGATGGGAGTAAATGACCTTGCCCTTTAGCGCACGTCCCTAAGGGAGTTTTATAAACACCGTCTTGAGGGAGTAAAAAAGTTACTCCTCATATGCAGGGGGTTTTTGCACGGTGCCAGGGGGGGGGGGGGCTATTTACATCCATTGGGGAACTTTTTCAGGGCAGTATGGGAGTAAATTTTTTGCATCAACCGATAAATAAAAATCACGTCAGCAGCCATAGCCTGCGCAAGCGTAACTTTAATTGCATTACCTTCGAAGCGCACAACAATGATTAGAGTACTCAAACATGCTCACAACGTTCACGTCATATTACTACACTTACACCTAACACAGCTTGCCACCCGTAGTGCACACCTGCTATTCTGTCACCGGGTATATATAGGCACCACATTCGGACCTCCCATGTAGCCCGGCAAGAACTCTTATTTTGCTAATAATTAAGCAATAAAAACGCACGACGTAAGTATGATATTGCGATGGTCTGATGTATGGACTTCAACACACAAGTATTTTATTCTACGGCTGCCTAATATTCAATAGTTTTTTAACTATAGCGAAAAAGCTTTATCAGTTGGCGCTCTGTCGTATGGGCTGAATTTTCAATAGCAGTACTGTTTGTGGATCCGTGAAATGCACTGAATCATACACAAAGCCTGCGCGGCCTTGAATGAACACATTAACGAGGCACATTCAGCAGCTCCAGCGATGAACCGAGGAAGACCACCGCTACCGCATCCGACGACTAGGCCTCACTCACGAGTACAGCACGGTGATTCGATGAATGACAGCTGGCGATCACAAAATGCTTGCTCATGTGCCGTTTACGTCTCGTTATTTTTCCTATGTACAGAAATAGGTGTCCGCTATCCACGCAGTTTATGCTACGGAGCAATAGACTTAAACTAACGAGACGGTTCGCAGTCGCTGTTCCCGTTGCTCGCCCGCATTGCATGGGCATGCATGCATGCCGTACACTGTTTCTATGTTTCTCCGCCTCGTTCGGTGCTCGCCTTCAAGTTAGTGATTTGAAAGCTGTGGTCGCATGGTGCAGAAGTCTGTTATTCATCCCAGTAGCCTTTATTTTTTGTAAAACACATTCACTGCCTCGCCGGCAGTCAGTGCTAGCTAGCTCGTAAAGCTCGCCACGGTGGCCGGTGCGCAGTGCGAGCTCGATACGATGCCGGCTTGATGCTGATGGCATAGCGAGGCCCTCTTACCACGTACATGTTGCAGCCGGTGAAATACCGGTGACACTCCGACAACTCACAATCGGCGGAGACGGGGCGAGCGTGTCGACGGCGCAACTCTCACACCGGTAGCCGGCCAGGCTGCCGTAGTCGAGCGAAGCCTACTTCACGCCGCTCCAAGTTTTTGACCGTGAAACTCCAGGAGCAGCCGCTGACGATCGTAACAGCTTACTTTTGCTACCATTAAATTATTCTTCGAAGTTTTTTGTTACTTGGCCCTTTAAAGCACGACACTCACGGCGTTTTATTGAGGAATCGGACCGATGTGCAGCGTGGTTTAACGGTGCGAAATATATTGAAATATTGACAGTAAATACTAACCAGTCGTTGCAATTTTTCGCTGCACTTATAAATTCGTTGCCTGTTGACAGATGCGCACATGGTTAGCCACACGAAGCACCTGTGTTTCACACCGACGTGCAAACATATGCTTGTGCATACACACGCACACACACGCACGCACGTCACGCCCAAAGAGGGTTTTCAAAGCTTCAATAGTTCTACCCACGTGACCTGAAACTCCCTGGGGAGTTTAAGAAGGTCATGCCATTCATAAACCCTGTAATTAAGCAGAGGGCGTTTTACAACGACATTTGCCGAGTTCACTCCCTACCAGGGATTAAATAATTGGGGCAGGGGAGTTTTGTGGGCTCATGTGCTGGAGAAACTCCCATCTCAGCTAAACTTTGCTTACAGTGTACTCTACTGTGTTTAGAAAAAAGTTGATAAAGATTTAGAGTACTAGTTACTCTACTACACTACTGTGTTTAGAAAAAGTTGTTAACGATTTAGAGTACTTGGTACTCTACTATGGGAGAGCTGAAAGCCGTCCCGAGACCACCTGTTAACCTATGGATTAGTACTACACTACTACCCTTCACACCACTGGTAAATACAATTAGCAGACAAAGCGTACCCACGTCATAGCTCCTCCTGTCACTTCTTGCTGCCATGTATGTTACACAGGTTTTTCTCAGTCAACGTTGATCTCTCAACTTACGTGGGGCAGCGTTCATCCTGTGTGTTCCTTAGCAGTGTTACGTCTGTTTCGTGCTATTTTTACCTTTTATAATATGTAACCAACTAGCCCAATCAACCACACTTCTGTATGCTCTACGACATTGACGCGACAAGGAGTATATCAAGTGCAGGCTTTAATGCGAATTGACTGGAGGGTAATATTTAAGCATGGCCACAAAAAAGTTTCTTTAGCGCACAAGGAACGCTGTTTTGATGCATAACGCATCGTGTATTGCAATCCAGATATCCGGTCACATATTTAATGATTTAAAGGCATAATTGGACAAGTAATTTTATTCGTTGATTGATTGCTTCATTCATTTATTGGTGATTGAAATGAGATGGTGATTATTGCAAGTAGCAGGTTAATACACAGTTACCAATCTTTCCTGGCAAGGATCAAGCCCCGCTTACGGTTTCTACCAATTGCAATGTTATAGGACGAAGACGTATAGCAGCGAAATTCTATAGATTCGACCGGGCATAACTTGACAAAACACCACCGTAACGAAAAGCGGCTGCTGCTGTGAGCGAAACGATCGTCTTTCTTTTTATTGTTAAAACGCAAAGTCATAGCGTTGGTAGCACAGCACGTACCATAATGGTAACAGCGCACCTGAAGATGGCCGTTGCATTTCAGCACAACTTGAGCGGTGACCATGTGCTCTCTCCGCTAGCTTTCACTCGTACACAAAATGCATTGCGTTTTCACTCGCATGATATACGACACGGGTGGTCATATCAGCGTCATTAGACTTCCTCACGGTGGTGGTAAAAACTTGACGCGAGTGTCCATATAATTTGAGTGACAATAGGAATTGGTGTACAAATATGTGCAATGAACGTACAAATCGGTGTAATCTTGAGCTCACGTAGTGTATAGAAAAAAAAAACTTGCCCGCAGGAGCAAAGAATGAATGAATGAATGAACTTTATTTATAGCCAAGTAGTTTTCACCGGGCGAGGTGGTGGAAGAGGGGATTAATCCCTGTCATTTTCCACTCTCCGTCGATTATGATGGCTGTGCCTCAGGTGACCGCTCGAAGTCCTTGAAACCAGGCGGCATCTTCAGCTTGCCGGACAGCCCAAAACTGGTCGGCCAGCTCATCGCTGGTAAGTGCCACCTCCCAGCGGAAGGACAGCTGATGCCGCCGATCGGCAACAGTGACCGCAGCCACGGCAAGACAAATATTTTTGTGAGCCAACACCACAAGATGGCGTAAGAACTATGAAGAAGAGCAGCATATCATGACAAACTGAGTACTTAACGTGACACTTTAAGTATCTGTGAGAACAAAATTATGGTGTGCGCGGGTAAGGAGAGTAGTTCCGTAAAGTGCCGTGGTATTACCTCGACCAACTACCTTCAAATTTGCTATCCTGCCAGTTTTAATACGACCCGCATGTTCACATTCTCTGTGTATATATACGTTAATGTATAAGCGTGCGCAGGGTTACCCGTCACGCGGGGGGGGGGGGGGAAGCGAACTGTCGTGGCAGCGCCCGCCTCCCCATTATTTGAATATAAAGGGCTGACTTTCCACCCCCCTTAAGTCGCAGGGCCCCCCTCTTTATTATGTAAACGTGTGGGGCTGACCTTCTGATCGCCTCTTAAAGCTCAACTGCAACGAAATTTGGCACTTCGCAAAAAGTCAATATATAGGTAGTTTAGCCACAGGTAGTGCTACCTGCCAAATGACGCCTTCGAAATACAAGCGCTACGGGCGCTTAACTTCGAAAAAAAGCTTGCAAACGACGGTGTTCTTGAGACCGAACCTATACTAAACGACGCCATTACGGCAGACTGGAAGTGACGTAAACGACTGAAAAATAGTCTTTTCCGTGCTCCTCGAGCACGCGCATCGCGGACGCGGCCCTTAGTGTGTGTGTGTGTGTGTTTGTTAACTTAAGAAAGCTGCGTGATTGATTGATATGTAGGGTTCAACGTCCCAAAACCACCATACGATTATGAGGGACGCCGTAGCGAGGTACTCCAAAATTTTGGCCACCTGGGATTCTTTAACATGTAACCAAATCTGGGCGCATGGACCTACAGCATTTTCGCCTCTATCGAAAATGCAGCCGCCGCAGCCGGAATTCGATCCCGCGACCTGCGGGTCACCAGCCGAGTACTTACCTTACCCACTATACCACCACGGCGGTGCAAAAGCTGCGTGAAAATGCGTCTCATCGAACGCTGGTTCGTGCTTTCCACTGGTGGGTTTGCAGTGTCTGATCCGCGTATTCATAAACACTGCTTGACATGAACTTGACTTGCCATCGACTTCAACGCAGAACGAACACGTTTCGAGCGCGCTACCTTTAGGTCGTGCCAAGGGCAGCCCAAACGAACAGACGCGTTTCAAACGCGCTGCATTGAAAGCGTTTTCAACGCACCGAAGAACAATTCAGCGGCAGGGAGGATTGCTCACAAGGAGCGATGCGGCGAAGTTCTGTGGTAATCGTCATATCCGAGTCAGGCCAATTTGCCTGGGCACACCACTAGAGCTACGCGTCGTCTGCTAGCTAGCAATCAAAGCGCCAAATATAAGTTAAATACGCGACTCCGAGATGTTTCACTGTCGTTATCGTAACTTACCGTATATTAAATGTAGAGCATTTCTTAGCGAACTTCGGTGACATTGAGCGTATCTATCTGTCTATCTATCTATCTATCTATCTATCTATCTATCTATCTATCTATCTATCTATCTATCTATCTATCTATCTATCTATCTATCTATCTATCTATCTATCTATTATCTATCTATCTATCTATCTATCTATCTATCTATCTATCTATCTATCTATCTATCTATCTATCTATCTATCTATCTATCTATCTATCTATCTATCTATCTATCTATATAGCTGCCTAGGACTTTTAGCTCTACTGGCCGTTTTGATAATCGTATCAATACCAAACTCGGTATGTCATAACATGATTGTATGAAGAAAATATTTCACTAATCATAACAATAAAATCATAATATTTATGTAATTATTGTGATGATTTACATTTCATGATCCTGCAGCTCTTGCGGGGGCTTCGTTCACATGGCACGTTGCAAAACTGGTAGGATATGGCATGATTGATTGCATGGAAAACACAAGCGACAGACCCTAACATGAAAATCATGACATGCGTGTCATGTAACAACATGACTACTTGTTACGCTCATGATGCGCTCGCGGCCGTTTCGCTAGCGTCACATATACCAAGTTTGGTATTACAGGACGTAAATGGATAACGAAGGTATGCGACTGGTACAAACATGATAATCATAAGATGCATGTGTTGTGAGAATAGACTACATGCCACAGTCAAGGCGCCAATACATTTCGACGTGACGCGGTGGGCGTGCTCGCCGACGTTCATTTCGTCGCGTCACGCCGGCGTTGCCACACCAGGCGCCGGTCCTGCCATATACTCACTCACAGGCGCGCGCCGCGCTGTGTTGCTTTGAGGCATGCGTGTTTCGGCGCGTCCAGCGTCCCTCACTCTAAAAAAAAGAGCGAGTAAAAAGGGTCTTTTAGAGGCGAAACTCTTTTCAGCGACACCCGTTCGTCCCCCGTTGTATGTAACAAGTATAACATCTTGACCTCCAAGGTGGTGCCGGTGAGAGACTTCTTCTGTGCGTTGTCGAACAATAAAAAATAGTGCTCAATGTACATTTCAGTGGCTGCTAATGGGAAATGAGAGACAGGAGCATTCGGCTTTTAGTCAACGCGCAGGCTGCGCTCACCGTTAGCAGCCATTGGCATGTATATTGATCACTATCGGACAAGAAAGGGTTCCTACGTTATACTCGCTGGGTGTAGCATCCTTAGTTTAAGAAATGTTTAGCGAGCGTTGGGCCGCAGTGCCATGGTATATACAGTGAACTAGTATATACCATGAACTCGAGGTGGTTAAAGGTGGGAAGTAGACCCGAAGTGCAAGCCGTAAGAAAGTGTGCGTGTGCCACCTCTCGTTTAGTCCTTGGAACGCCCGCTGGATGGCGGTGCTTGTATATGGGGAATATATAATGAAACGATGTGAGATGGTGGTACTTGGAGTGTTGAATAGATGGACGAACAGACACACAGACAGATGCATGGATGGATGTATGAACGGACGCAGAAGCAGATGCAGGGACGAACGCAGGACGAACGCAGGGACGAACGCAGGGACGGACGCACGAACAGACGCACGTACGGACGGGCAGATGGACAAATAGATGGTCACACAGACGGACGCATGGACGGACGGACGGAAGCAAGAACGAATGGACGTACGAATGCTTCACCCACTCTCCATCATTCACTCCGTGGATATGCTGCAAACTTTTTTATTTGAATCCATGAGTAATGTCCACACGTACAACACGCACAGCAAAGCTCTTCATCAAAGGGACTTCTGTTCTTATGGCCTCATGTACAAAAAAATGAAAAAAATGATCACCACCCAAGCACCCTCTAGAGGTGGGTAACCAGCAAAGCTGAAACCGAGGAAGCACCTATGGAGCTGTTTTCTGCTGGAGCTCCTTATTTACCCACCATCAAACATAGAAGATGTGCGCTAGAAACTTTGTCTTTAATTGTGTTATTAAAAGTAACGTTGAAGACTACTAAGATATATTATGAGTAGCTATTCATGCAGCAACGGGCACCATACTTAGCTACACGTGCTGACAAAACCTGAAAATTAACATGTGCAAGTGCGAAGCTCCTACGAGGTAGCGTTTGCTAGCGTTAAAAAATCCTTGTATCCTGATGTCCCACAAGGCACAAATAATCACCTGACTTTCTTCGTTTACCCTGTATTGCGCGTATGTAGACATTGTTTTTGTAACAATTCCTGTGTAGTTGCGTAAGTAGTGTATGTTGTGTTCCGTTTACATATGTACACATATCTTTTTGTATCAACTTTTGGTGTGTCTGTGGATGTTGTGTTCTGTCGCAATGTTCTGTTGGAGTGTAATTGATGTTCACTGTCTGTGAGAATAAATTTCTCTAAACAACGTGCAACCAAAGGGCGCGCTGAGTGGGGTAATGCACCCCTTGAATCCTGAGAGCTGCAAGCTCACACGCTTTAACGATGGCGATCGGGCCCAGGCCGATAAGCTGCCGTGTGGAGAGGTGGAGAACTAGACAGAGGGAGCCGAATGGCTCGCACGAATTTACTAGCGCGGACTATTTACTGTGATTGCATAACAGGGTTTTTTTTTTCAAGATTGCGTTACTTAGGCGAGAGTGAGATGCACCCTGATGACGACGCCTACATGAGCCGGCACAATGTAATAAAGGCTGAACGTGCCATGTAGTTTGTACATACCAAGTCGCCGTTACTGTGTAACGGGTATTCGCAAACAAACCACAATGCAACCGTGCCTTACTATCCTGTATATTTTTATTTCCTCTATATTGGTTAGTGGAAAATAAACTTCCCTTTGTTGCAGTTGATTTTATTTGTGCATAATGCCTTGGTTTTAGGAAGGAAGTCCCACAGTTGAGTACGAAGTTCTCGAAATCGTTGAACACTTTCTTATAAATATGTAAGTCGTAACCACCTTAATTTTAGCAGACCATTGTACGCCTCATCCCGGGATGGCTTTATGCTCTCCCATAGTAGAGTACTTAGTACTTTAAATCCTTAACCTATGTTTTTAAACACACATACAAATTGAATGACGGACTAATTTTTGATTTTTTTGTCTAAGCGGGACGGCTCAGTGCTCTCCCATGATTGAGTACGAAGTACTTAAAATCGTTAAACATATTTTTCTAAACACAACTGTACCAACAGAATAATAATAACAGTAATAACAGTAATAATAACAAATTGTAACAATTCTAGTGTATCTGTGTATGTTGTGTTTTGCGTACATATGTAAACATATCTTTTTGTAACCACTTTTGTTGTATCTGTGGATGTTGTGTTCCGTCGCGGTGTTCTGTTGGATTGTAATTGACGTCACTGTTCGTGAGAATAAATTTCTCTCAATAACAAATTCCTTCAAACACGCTTACCAGAGAAGTGAATGTCTTTTGATATTAGATATTGGGGAAACCTACTACGTCGTAGCCGCACTGAATCTGGAAAGGCAATAGAGCTGTCTCTTTCTTTTTCGCCCACACCGTGAGCGATTGATGCTAGAAAGAACTTAAGCAAAGAACACGCTATCGTATAGTGAATAAATCGCCTCCTACGTGCAGGATTTACCTTCATCCTTGCGCAAGAGCTCCTCGGCAGTCCCACGTCACGATGAGTGATTTCATATATAGAAAAAAAAACGAGCTGGCACTAAAGGAGCTTAGTATCGCCGGTTGCGTGGACACGAGAAAGAAACAGAAAAAAAATAAAAACAAACGAAGTGGCGGAAGTGTTGCGATCTCGTGGACAAGGGAAACTAAAAGACCCGAGCAAGTAATTAACGATACGAGTGATTAGTGAAAGCGAAAGGGGACACTACCGAAACAAACACCAGGGAAGTTACATTGAAGGAGGATCCGACTTGAAGAAGCTGCTGCGGGATCCCGACAGCATATGGCGCAAAGGATCCCACCTTGAAGAAGCAGTTGAGAGAGGCCGACAGCATATAGTGCAAAGCTGGGCTTCGGCTAACAGACAAGGAGCAAGCCGGATTAGTGGAAGTCCATGCCGCCAGGGCGGTACATGCGTTTCGTCTTCAATCTTCATCTTGCGTATTTTTTATTGCGTTTTTACTTTTTTCTAGGGCCTTCCAGTGGAGGCAGCTGCGATTGGTTCATGCAGTTGAAACACACGCGCTCATACGGCACCTTGAGGCACGCTGCTTTCCCAAGTGAGCAGCCTCACCAGCACGTCTCTATCTTTTCTTCTCGCTCGTCTTTTTTTGCTTCGTCTGCGTGCTTACATACCTGCATTTCTATTTTTTCATTATTTTTGTTTAAAAAGCCAACTCAATAATATTAGTCGCACTATCACCTTTGAAGTTTGTAAGCACTGGGGTCGTCTTGGCATCATAACTCCGGCCGCATTATAACTGTGAACGACTAGTCATTTCCAAAATTATCACATAAAGTTCCGATGGCAGTGTACCGCAAGTTTTTTTTTGTATGTGCAGTAGCTCTTACGAGGTTTCACTAATACGATGTTAAGCGAAAGAATGATTTAGCATTTTATTTTCCATCTCTCTTTCTGTTAGCCATTTTTTGTACTTGCTCATCTTTTTTAGCTTAATCAGTCAGTTTCTCGTGGTGCAGAATGCAGTCAAATAGAATTACTGAGGTGACATAAACCACAACCTCACTCCAGTAGGCAGGTTAGAAAACGACGAAAAACAACGTGAAAAACATGTAGGAACCACGCACTCACATAGGTACGTACCTTGCAGGTTCCTCCCGATACAGCATCACCTGCTGTTCTGAAATAATACTGATGGATATCTAACGTGCTCGCCTAATGCGCACAACTGAAAGTGTTTGCAAATGCTCTGTAGTACGACGCCATGAGCTAGGGTACGAACTAAACATGTGGTCAGGGCTGCAATGCATGAAGGTTCATGCATGAAAGTTCCTCCCCATACAGCATCACCTGCTGTTCTGAAATAATACTGATGGATATCTAACGTGCTCGCCTAATGCGCACAACGGAAAGTGTTTGCAAATGCTCTGTAGTACGACGCCATGAGCTAGGGTACGAACTACCCCGACGCCATGATCTAGGGTACGAAGGACGCCATGAGCTAGGGTCGGGGCTGCAATTCCCTCAAGATTTACGAACTGTAAATAAGTTTCCGGCAAAGGAGCGTGGCAGCATGTTACAAAACTACTCGGTCAAGTTGTGGGGGATTCGCAGGGCCACCTTGCGTAAACAAGTACTGTCTACCGATTGGAAAGGACCGAGTGAAGAACCACGCACTCGCTCTTAGGTGAATCACGCACGCTGCCATGTATCCCAATTCGTGCGAGGGATGGTGTTAACGTTATAGACATTAGGCCTTAAGGTAAAACACACACAAAATACGTGGAGCACCACAACGGGACGAATAGCATGCCGTTCCTCTTGCGTTTTGTTGCTGTCACTTTAAGAGTGGACCCTTTTAGGGACTCAGCTCCTCGTCCATTCATCCATTTGTAGTGGCCTTTTCAATCTCACACTAAACCGCTTATTGCAGGTCACAACAAGGATAGCAATGCTGAAAATCAGGTTAAAGTTAGCGATCAAAGTCTGAAATATTACCATGAACCAAAATAACCAAAAAGTAATTTATCGCAATAATTGCTTTAACAACGCTTTAATTGATTACTGAAACCTTCGGATGATTCCGAGGACGTGCACGACAGGGCACTACTGTCTCGCCAAGCGTGCGGGCTCCTGCGGCATTTCTTACGCTTCTGCGCCTGTACACGAACGATGGTGAAGTCAAAGACATCCAGAAGTGTGGAAATGAGAAGCAGGATAACTACGGTGTGCGAGGAGTGCCAGACAAATAGATGCACAAGATAAAAATGGGCTTGCATTTAGTCCTTCGATAGGTCCAGTTTATTGGGCACTAAATAGAAACAATGACTTGATTTAGATTGATAAACTCCACTTTGAGAACAGTAAGCCCATAGGTTTCGCTGTCATAGGCTAATTATTAGTGTAGAAAATGAATGCTGAAGCTTCCGTTTTGAATTCAATATGTATTTGTGAAATTCATTTTAAAATGCATGCAAAATGTAAAATGTATTTTTTGTATTTTTGTGATGCCATCTTGATGAAAACTTTCGAAACTTCCTATGCAATATCTACGGAAGCTACAGATGACGGTGCACTTCTATGCAAAGCCCAGTGGACGCCTTCAAAATTTACTACGTTCATGGTGCTACGTCACGGGCCTCTCATGGTGCTGTCTCCACCCGCGTTTTCTTTTCGCGCGTTTTGTCGCTTACCAAAGCGTCATGTAACGCCAAGAATAGCGTGTTCAGGATTCTGAAACTGTATTTTACTAAAGCGCCTAAAACCATCCTGCTCTTTATTGTCCCTTTAAATTCCAAACATGTGTACTGCTCATCGCGGCTACCTCTTCTTACTTGGCTGGAACAAAATTATTAGAATGAAACACCTGACAAACTTTTCACCTTTTGAGATTCGCTAACATTAGCTTAGTTAGCTATAGTCAAACAAAGCTGCGTCACTGATGTAAAGTGCTCACAGCGCGCGGCAAAGATATGCTTCGTTAGTAGTCGGCGCTTAATAAAACATATTGTGATTCATGTATTCTGGCGGATGTATTCGTTTTAAACACAGAATCAGGTATTATGAAATCCTGTCGAGAAGGTTGATAGAACAGACATTGCTGTCATGGCATGTCTCATGTCATCATATTTGGCTTCATGAAGTAAATTGCCTGCCTCAGAAATTCTTGTAGATGGGCTAGATAGATTTTCGCAGCCTCACCACGGATGCCACTCAACGACAAATGCCTCGAAGCCTCGGAACACAAGAAAAAGCTGACTTCCGATAGCTTCAGTAGGCAGCTTTAATTTAGATGTACAACCTGTTTCTAAAAAGCGCCAACGACTTGTACTGAGTGCATCGATAAATACAATAGTTACTAAAACATTGTATGCAATTCAAGGTCTTGTGGTCTGGAAAGCTTTTAACACAGCAATAAATTGAAAATTCAGCAGATCTCACCTATCCAAAGAATCGACGTTACGCGAAACATGCGGAGGGGAAGTGACCGTGTAGTAATTTTTTTTATTGAGCAACATCTCATGAAGTCAGGCTAAATATATGTACGAACCCTAGCATGCACAGACATATGTTGAAGAACTGCCGATGTTTATATAACCAATTCTTGGCACTTGCGTAACAATGTGAACAAGAACATCAGTATTAGCAACACCAGAAGCGAAAAGCTGATATGAAGAGCTGGTGCTCGCGAGGATTGTAGCCCTTGACATTTCTACATAAATCACATTCAGCGCATGGCAGTCAGTCAGTCAGTCACTTTATTTGGTCCTGAGAAGACGAGAATGCCTCCGTCAGGGGGTACCGTCTGGGGGCACCACCTACGATGGCGCCGGGAGGTTCAGGCTCTCGGCGACTTCGCGGGCTCTCTGGACAGCCCTTAGCTGCTGGTCCTTTGCGGAACTGGTCATGAGATGGAGCCAATCTTCCTCAGTGGAGGGAGACCCTCAGCCCCCACGCAAGTCGTGACACTACCACAGCATGTGCTGAAGGGTGTACCTCGGATGACTGCAGCGCAGACAACGTGGGTCTATTCTGTCTATGAATTTTCACCAAATAAACGGAGATGGACATGCGTTTGTAACATTCGCAGGGTGATTGCCTATGGTGCGTTTAAGTGTGGGTGTGGAAGCAGAAACTTCCGATGCCCCAGCTGATAGTGCTTACAGACCTCTTTAAAAGTGAGAAGAGGGTCCTTTTGCCACTGCCCTCCCTCAGCCTCCGAGTGCCCACTTGCAGCGCGATGAGGGAGACATTGTGCCAGGGAGTGTGAAGTTCGTTGGCGTTTGGGATGGTTTCGTGAGCATCACTGCCCACGTGACCAAGGAACAAAATTATATGCTTTTTGCCTGTCCAAGATGCAGCAGAGAGAACGCGAGCGGCTTCTTTGCAGCCTTTCATAAATGCTCCGAGCCTTTCATAAATGCTCTAGGGGCGGCTCGCGAGTCCGTGTAAATAGTAGAACGGTTTTAAGTGGCCATGGCGATGGCCACTGCCATCTGGCTGACTTTGTCGGCACCCGAATTTCGGAGCGTAAGTGATGTCAGCAGCTCTACCCGTAACGACGTAGCTGCTGAAACAAAGTGATTGGAAGCTGCGTATTGCGCTGCGTCAACGAAGGTGACGTTGTCCTCAATCATAGCCGCTGTTCGAAAAAGGGCTCTGGCCTTTGCTTTGAGTCTACCGTAGCTGTATTGGGGGTGCATGTTTCTAGGTATATAAGATGCAGTATACTTTTCAATGACTTTGATAGGGAGCGCGCATTCCCTCTGTCTGGTGATGGGAGACCGTATACCAATATGTGCTAGTAACTGTTTGCCAGTCTACGTGCAAGCCAGTCTTGCAACTTGGGTGACCTGTTGTGACTCTACTATTTCTCTTAAGATGTTGTGGACACCCAGCGCGGATAGATGTTTTGTACTGGTGCTCTGTGGGAGACCCGGCATCACCGCATGGCACCTAACTACAATTGACGATAGCCCAGCGTTATGGCTGTGTCTTATGAGTAAGTATTTAGTGTTTATAAAACTGAATAGCCAGCACTGCAACCCCAATTGACGTTTTACGAATGTCAGGGTCTATTTGAAAAGTAGTTGTGATACCTAGCGCGGCTCTGTGGTAGAATGCTTGATTGCCACGCAGAATGCTTGGGTTCAATTTCTCCTGCGATCTGACATTTACTCTTTGCATTCCTCAGGTCAACGCTGCCGATGTCAGTCTTTCTTAACGCTCAGGCGTTAAAATTGCCCATGTGTATTCTCGTTATTCCTGGGTAGGTACTAAGTGTCAAACACCTATGGCACATACCCGCATACCTGTGTCACATATCCAGCCGCAGGTATGTGCCCCTGTTTGGCAGAAAGTGTTTGACCACTTAAGCGATGGGATTGTGACATTATTCGTGTCTTGACCAGCGCGGCATATTCGTGAAACCAGCTTATCCTCCCATACTAAAGTTGGTTCACTCCTATATAACGAGCTGATCACGGGAGCACCCATGGTAAGCGGCTAGACAGATAGATACGCTGATAGACGACAAAAGTGCTTGCAGTTCACAAAGAAATGCTTCGCATTTAAACTGTAACATCCCATAATGACGACACATATAGGTAATAGTTTTTGTAGATAAACGCATGACGGGCTTGGTGAGTGTACTTAGAATTGCATTCGCATGACGAGAGTACCCCCGCAAACATTACCACCTTTAGCAACTCAGGCTAATCTAATGAAAATAAAATGGTGTTTTTTTTGCCCCGAAAAACTAACGCAAGTGCGCTCACCAAAAGATCAAACTTGAAGAGCAGCGCCCACTCAATGCCACATAGTACGTTGGCGTGCATGTACCTACAGTGGCTGGGTTCGCCGACGCTGTCGGCCTTCAGGAATGTTTGACAAAGTGATTAATCAGAGCTAGTGTGTAGCATGCTGAGCCTAACCATGCACGCAGAAGTTCTTGCTTTTTATTTTGACGCCGTAACATAAAACGCGTACTGTGGATAGTAACTCTCGCTCAGTATTTCGTGACGTGCATTGCAGCTTGTAAAACTTGTGCACTCTATGGTTAAAGCACAACTTTCATCTATGTGGGGGCTGTGCACAAAGTTTGGGAATATTTTTCCCGCGTCCTCGTTCTTATACAGGAACCGCCAGAACTTCTGATATGGCTGACAGAGCCCGCTTTTCTCGGAAACTTGGCGATTTGATCTGTGTTTCGTCACGTCAGGCACGAACGGGCCGTCATCACGTCTCTCAAACGTGAATAATGACTACGCGTGCTACTTACCTGTTTTCAGGCTTCTTGACAAGAACAACGCTCCTGTTTGCGCCTAGAAATGACGCGCGTGCCTAAACATTGCCCGTACTGTATCACGGCACAGACTAGGGCGAAAAATATGGTAACATAAAAAGCAGAGTGAGACTACCACAGTGATTTTACCAGCGGACGCACATGTAGCAGTTGAATATGCATTAAACTGCGCGAATACTTACTTACCCAGAATGTTCTGAAATACATTTTGGCTACAATACAAGTCACAGATAGTCCAGTCCAGAATATTAAATTATATAACTAATACTATTGAACTGTTACTGAACTGCGTTTAAATCAGCGCCTGTATATTAGTAGCGACGCCTCGTCGTTATTTTGATGACGTGCCTCTCTAACCTCTCTAAAGCTAGCCAGACCTAGCTTACCTAAAGAATAGTTCGATGGCAGAAGTGCCTGAGACGAGAAATTATATCATTTCGTATCATGCAACCCCTTCTTTAAAAAAACACAGTTTAAAAATGGTTTGTTTCCCCAAGAGCCCACCCTTTTCATTTCCCTTCGAACTGGCTCTGTATGGACGAGACACGAAAGCAGCAGCTGCGCGTGGAACTCCATCATCAGTTAACATTGACTGTGGCGCACTAAAAACGCTTTTTTCACTTATTGCGCCAGAGCGCTACATATGCCTCTAGAAGGAAACAGATAGCGACCCCTCACCGTCTGATCAGCCTTTAATGTGAAACACTTGAGGAGACTTTCTTTAGCGCCCGCTGCGTTGACCATCGTCGCAAAACCCTCGCTGCCTTTCTCTCATTCATTGACGCGGCCAGACTCGGCAAATAGCTTCAAAGGTTGCTTGCCATGGAGACTGGAGTGATACTGCCTCTATATTCTACCTTTACTTCTCTCCGTTTCATTTTCATCCCTTTTCCACTTGCGTGTATTGATTGAGGCGTCCTCTTCGAGAGACAGTTGCCATGTACACCAAATTGTCTTCTTCCTCAACAGAATCACCTACGTCATATAGCTGAGTTGTACGACAGTCATCAAAGCGTGCCGATCTTGTGGATTCCTATCGTCCCTAGTTTCGAGAAAAGTGGCTGTAAGGTCGTGCTCGGCATGAAATCTCCCAGCCCCTTCCTTCTTGGTAACAGGTCTTCCCGAGAAAGGGATTCGGCTCAGCGTGGCAACCATTTCCTCGCTTGCCTGACGCGTTCCAGAGAAACGGCGCCCTGCAGCTTCCTCTGCCTACCCTGCTCCTTCCATGAAACTGTCTGTCCGTTGTCGACGAGGGCCACGGGCAACCAGGACGGGGGGATAAAAGGAGCGCCGGAGAAAAGACGAGGGATCTTTTGCTACTAGAATGGCTTGTCAGCTAGAGACCAGCACGATCACCTAAGGGCCCACTGGGGGTCATACTTTTGCTGACATCTCTGCTTTATAAATAGTTTTGTAGATAAAGTTCTATTTGTAAAACGTCCAGTGGTGAAGGCGTCTTCCTCCGGGAAAAAGTCACGAAGACGGCAGTGTTCATCCTCGCGAAGCAACAAACCCAGCTGTGCTTCGCCACCAGGAACCTGGTCCGAACTGTATTCCGAGTTTGGATGAAAATCTACTGTGGCCTCCCAGAAACGTTATTCTATGTTTAAGACTAGGGTGTTGCGTGGCCTTTCCACTATGCGACCTCGTGCCCAGATATGAAGTTTGGTACCAAAACAAGCCTTGATTCATTCTCAGTTTGTTTTAGTCCACTGCAGGACAATGGTGTCTCCCAGTGGTCTTTAGCTTATTTATCCTGTGCGAGCTTATTCCATTTTAACCCTGCGAATGTTTTTTTATCACCCACCCCATCTACATGTTCGTCTTCCCCTACTACGTTTCTCATCCCTCGGTAACTAATCTATCGGTGTTGTTCACCCCATCTACATACTCGCCTTCCCCGACTGCGTTTCCCATCTCTTGGTAACTAATGTATTGGTCTTGTTGTCCACGGATTTTCTGTTGTACGCAATTCCCAGCCCCGGTCCAATTTTTTTTCGCTTAATGTCAATTAGAATATCTGCGCCTCCTATCTTTTCCCTTACCCGTTCTTCCACACACCGATCTCTTCATGGTATTCCTATCCTATTACGTTCCATTGATCTCTGCGTTGTGCTCAGCATTTTAGGGGCGAAGCTTTTTGCAGCGGCACCCGTTCGTCCCTCGAAGCCGTTGTAGTATGTAACAAGTATAACATTTTGACCTCCAAGGTGGTGCCGGTGAGAGATTTCTTCTGTGCGTTTTTGAACAATAAAAAAAATAGTACTCAATGTACATGCCAATGGCTGCTAATGGTGAGTGAGAGACAGGAGCATTCGACATTCAATTAACGCGCACGCTGCGATTCCCATTCGCAGCCATTGGCATGTACATTCAGCACTAACTGACAAGAAAAGGTTGCTAAGTTATACTAGCTGGTTGTAACCTCCTTAGTTTTAGCAGCCCCGCCGCGGTTGTCTAGTGGCTAAGGTACTCGGCTGCTGACCCGCAGGACGCGGGTTCGAATCCCGGCTGCGGCGGCTGCATTTCCGATGGAGGCGGAAATGTTGTAGGCCCGTGTGCTCAGATTTGGGTGCACGTTAAAGAATCCAGGTGGTCTAAATTTCCGGAGCCCTCCACTACGGCGTCTCTCATAATCATATAGTGGTTTTGGAACGTTAAACGCCATATATCAACCTTAGCTTTAGCAAGGTTTAGCGAGCGTTGAGCCGCAGTGCCATGAATACAATGAACTAGTATATACCATGAATGAGCTCGAGGTAGTTAAAGGTGGGAAGTATATACGAAGCGCAAGCCGTAAGAAAGTAAAAGGCGAATTCTCCTGTCTCATTTCCCATTAACAGCCTTTGGCATGTACATTGAGCACTATCTGACAGGAAAAGGTTGCTACGTTATACTCGCTGGGCGTAACCTCCTTGGTTTTAGAAAGGTTTAGCGAGCGTTGGCCCGCAGTGCCATGAATACAGTGAACTAGTATCTACCATGAACTCGAGGTGGTTAAAGGTGGGAAGTAGACCCAAAGCGCAAGCCGTAATAAAGTGTGCGTGCGCCGCTTCTCGTTTAGTTCTTGTAATGTCCGCTTGATGGCGGTGCTTCTATATGGGGAATATATGATGAAAAGATGCGAAATGGTGGTACTTGGAGTGTTGAATAGATGGATGAACGGACACAGACAAATTCATGGATGGACGCATGAACGGACGAAGGGGCGGATGCATGGACGAACGCTGGGTCGGACGCACGAACAGGCGCACGAACGGATGGGCGGCAGGACGCATGGACGGTCACACAGACGGACGCACGGACGGACGGAAGCAAGAACGAATGGACGGACGAATGCTTCGCCCCACTCTCCATCATTCACTTCGTGAATATGCTGCCATTTTTTTAGTTATCTTGCTATTCTCCATGTTTAGGCGCTATACTGTGGCTTGCGAGTTACTGTTATTGCCACGTAACATTATATCAGACCTGGCAGTACACAGTGGTTGTAGTGTTTTAGCTTTAATGGTAGCGGTACATTTTCTGGCATATTTTGGAAGTGTCTGCCGAATACTCTTGAGCCCACTTGCATTATTCGGTGAATTCATTTTTTGTGATTAGGTTTGCCTGTAAGTGGTTGTTCTAGGTACATATATTCTTGTGTACGCTATATTCTACTGTTTTCTAATTTGTCTTGATATGTTTTTACTGTTTGGATAGTTGAGAAGTGAACCAGACGTATTAGATTTTCGAAAAACTTATTGGGAAAGTAATAAACTATATTATCTTGATGTAGTTCACTATTTTGAAGCGATTCTTTACAATGCAGCATTACAAGCCAACAAAGTTAGGGCATTGCATTACTCAATATACAAAAACATAATTTACTTGCTGCAATTTTATTACTGCCAAGCCAAGTATGTATAAATGCAGGCCAACAGAGACCACTGTGTAAGATAGTTCCCACAAAACACCCAGAGGAATCTGTCGCCTACCACCCTGTGGCTGGAGTTTTGAACACCCATTATGCACCTTCACTGCCGCATGCAGCTAATCATGCACTGTTGTTATGAGAACGGCGGTCCGAGAATTCCAGAGGACTCAGAATAATATTACGACAAACTGGTATTGAGTCATCTTGGCAACATGACTCAACGCAGCAATCCATCAGTTTGTTTCTTTTTTGCGTGGGAGTGTGCGCACTCCAATGACATTGCCTTCAAATTAACGATAGTCTCCTACAACGCGCTTACTTGAAAGCTCCACACCAAACCCGTATCGATCATATCCGCAGTCCAACGGTTGCTGATACGTGGAATTTAACGACCCTGAACCACCATGTGATTATGAGAGACACCGCAGCACGTGGAGGGCTCCGGAAATTTCTACTACCCGGGTTTCTTCAACGTGCACCCAAATCTGATAGTACAATGGTTGCATCTCAAGCACCGTGTAAGTAAAAAAAACACGATCATGTCATGCCATTGTAGTCGTTTATGGAACTGTCATGAAGCCGAGTGTCATTGTGGCAAATACTGAGCCTGAATAATTTGATTGCAAGGCAAGGAACGTCTGTTCTGCCCGTGCTCTGCGCTGTCACAAAATCCTTTTGGTATCCTTTCAGAAACAGAATATAGGTGTTCATGCAGTCTAGGTTCTTCTTTCAGTCATTGTTATTGGAGGTGACAATATCTAGCTTGCCGACGTTGCAGCGTGCCTTCCTGTTAATCGTTTTTTATTCATATTTTGCAAAGTGTGGCAAGGTGGGCTACGTTAGATTCAGCTATCCTGGCCTCGCCTTCTCTTTTATGTCAGCCAGTTTTTCCTTCTCTCTTTATGGTGATCATAAGTTTTTTCACATTGACCATACGTACACTACTACAGTCCAATATTAACGCGATAGCATTAAAGAGCTCGTTTCGCAGAATTTACGGTCTCGGTGGTTGTGAGCGTAAAATCGTAATCTTCGCAGGACTAAAAAATTGATTATCTTTGCGTGACAAAACAATCGATAAAGATTTAAACATTGCAGGCTTGAGTGGGGATCAAATCCCAGTCGTTTACGTGGCAAGCCGGCGTTCTACCATACAGTCATGCCGATGGTTGTGAATAGAGTGAAAAATAACTTCCTCTGCTTGGAAATGCTGTGAAAGTAGCTTTCAGCTTTACAAACACACGCGTGTTGTGTTTATCTTTCATAGTAAAACATGTCATGCTGCGTAGTTATACGTGGGAGAAGCGTAAACTGCCATCGGGCGTCATAACATGGAATTGTCATGTCTTCAAGGTTTCAAGCCACTCACCTGCTACAAAAGGCACACACGCTACTGCACCCTTAGTTTAGGCCATGTATTGGGGGCATGGCAAGTTCAAAAATGTTTCATACAGTAAGTCTGAAGCACGCACGAAGTGCAGATTATCGCTATCGCGTTCCACTCTTAAACTTGAAGCTTAAGAGTCCTCCAATTTTTCATTAAGATTTTGGTATCGTGACAACCTGACAGATTTTGTCGACGCGCCTTCGTATTGCCACATGTAGTAAAACTTCTTGTGAAAGGCTTTCAGGGCTCGGCGCTCTTATCGCCTGTCATATACAGATGCAGCAAAAAAAAATCGTAACTGTATTGTCTAGTATGAGGGCCATATACTTCAGAAAGTAACGTCCTGCTCACCTAGTTTGCTTTTAGTTAAATTTCCTGCTGCGAATAAACCCGACAGGACGTTAGCGTCCATCATCTGGCATCTGTTCTTTATATGTGCCTATCTCGCCTTCTCCATTTCACACGTACTGCAAAATAAACTAGCGTTATTTTGACTTCGGGCAAAGCTGTCAGAGTGAAGTACACACTTGCTTCGGCCGAACTGAAGCTGACGCTTCCGGCATTCTTAGAGCCAATATTCGAAATGCAGAGAGACGCCGCACCAACTGCAAGTGACAGCCCACGCGATCTTTCTCAATCACTCATATTGTGTTGTTTTTCTCCCCTCGAATGTTTTTTGGATCTCCCGAGATTGGCTTGTTCGCGTAAGTGTTTTCAAAATGTGCCGTCGTTAAGCATAAAGACAATATTTACGGAGATCCGTCAATACTTAGGCATGTTTCGCTAGTTTAATAACGCCTAAGTCGGTTTCTATTGTGCTGCGAAAGCATAAATTTGTTCCGCGATATCACCCATTCGAACTCCATTAAACATCCATGAATCACGAAGTAAGAAAAGAAAATGTTGAAGCAAAGCTTGAAAGAGTTCAATTTGCATGATGCAGCCGTCTCGTTCAAAAACAAGTCGCGATGGGCGCCATATTCTGTCGCGCTGAAACTAGTCGCTCCCTCTGCAAACTCCTCCACTTTGTCAATTTATATTATTTGTTTATTTTTCAGTCGGTGTGATGCCACAAACTGGCAGTTCAGTGTTATTTGAGCGAACGACTGCAAACGGGATGTACAGGACAAACAATAAAGTTTTGGATGAGAATAACAAGAACGGAAACGAGAATGGCGGTATCGAGTTTCTTTTGCAGCGAGCCAAATGGGCTCTGGAATTACAACAGTTCACCATGAATGGAGAATGCAATCAACGCGACCAAAAATTATATGCTTGGAGCCCCCCTTCTTCTCTCTGCAACCGCCTAAGAAAATGAAATGTGTTCAAAAAGAAAGCATCGACTCAACCAGCACTGCATTCGCGAAACAGTCGTGCTATAGAGTGCGCAGGTGGTCTCAACTACGTCTCATTTTTCTACTCTAATGGCGACCCTGTGCTCCGCAGCATTCGTTTCGCAAGGCGAGTTATGGTGCGGTCAGGCAAGCAGAAATCAAGGCAGTTTAACGCGTGTGTAGATGGGATGCTTGACGGGGACGGCGCGTGAACACATGTATATAATCCGGCCCGTGAGAGCCTATATACGCTCCCACTGAGGCACGGATAGAAGAAATTGTTTTTTATATTACTTTAGCAAAAAAAGAAATATCTGTTAGTTCACCGCTTGTGAACCAGCTCACACGAGAGCGCATACATAGATATATGTGCATGAAATACGTGCTCTACTTTCTTCCAGTGCTTCGCCTCGAATGGGCCCTTGTTCACAGTAGCCTTAATTTGTCAGGCTTTATCCGGACGTTTGTTTCGGTAATCTTGGAGCTTAGAAGGCTCGTCCTCAATGCTTCTGTTTTGATTAGACGTTCTTTTCGCCGACAAAAAAAGGGAACAATCACTTTTAGGAGGACAAAAAGGCACAGCGCATATTTCATTTTTTTTTCATGATTGCCCGGGGGATTAAGAAAAGTTATTAATTTCAGCAAGCGCTTTTGTTCTCAAAGTGCTGTTCCTGCATGTCTCTAAATTTCTCCGCATTAAGTTGATCTATTCGGTCATATTATATGTGTCTTTTTTTTATTTGGGTGTGAATACATATCGCCCACGCGTTTACTTTGGCCGCCGCTAATGAGATAGGATGACTTGGATACTCTTTGTTTTTTGCTATGTGGTACAGTTTTGAATTAGCCAAAATTTAGCTTGCAGAAGGCAAGTGAGTACGGCTGATTAGACTAGTATTGCGAAAATGAATTCCTGAATGAAAAGCTCCATGCCTTATTGATGGGAAAGAAACAATAAAACATTGGGATTGAAGCCAGCGGGGAAATTACAGAAAGTAGGCCTCATCTACCTTCTCAACCCAGACATTAAAGAGCTTTGCTGGTGCGGTGAATCGTAGGTTGTCACTCCCTCCTGTTTAAATAGGACGTAAAGGAAACCTCATTATATAAATATTTACAAAACCAAGAGTTAACGAACGAGTTTCTATTTCTCTAGAAATAGAGAGAGAAAGACAAGTATTGACGAGAGAAAGACAAGAGAGAAAGACAAGTATATATATATATATATATATATATATATATTATATGCGCGTGATAGCGCAATACCTGTCTTTCTCTCTCTATTTCTAGCCTCTATATTTAAATATTTACAAAACCAAGAGTTAACGAGGCTAACAAAACCATAAGAGACTATGTTTGTAGTTCTTCACTACTGGCATCTGTACTATCCATTAATTCATCATATCCTCTGTCCCGACCCGTCCTCTGTGGTCTATTCACGTACTGGGGCACTGTCTGAAAGCAAGCAAAGGTTGTTTATCCCGCTCTAAGGCTTGCATGAATTTCCAGTGGAGGTAGCGTTAAAATATTCGAGCATACTGAAATGGAATAGCAGTGATGTAGAGAGACGACTCCATTTATTCTGTTATTGTGACTAATCGCTCTGGATGTGAAGCAACGTTTCAAAACTATCAAATTCTTAAGATGCCATTGGCTTGGTAAATTATTCTGATTTCTGCAAGAAACACCACGTGTCAAAAAAAAAGTACCGGAATTATCTACTTTCGATTTGTGTAAAACAAATTTTTTTCGAGAAGGAGAACGAAAGGAAGCAATGAAACACAGGGAAGTCAGCCATACGCGCGTCTGGTAAGTTGTTATTGGTTTCCGATTATTTCGAATTTTTCAGCACTCCGCTCTATCAAGGGGTACTGACAGCTTGTCCAGCAAGATAAATTTAGTTAACATCGGATAGTCCACTTTTCTAACGGAATAACAGCCGCGGTATTGTGCACCATTTTCTTCCCGCCATTAAGAGTGTCCTATGCTTCTGTTTTCTAGGCCATATCGTGACTGCGTCTCATCTCGAGACACAACAGCCTTCCTGCTATGAAAGCACAAAGCAGTCACTTCCCGAATCGTCGCAGTGTTGATTTGTTGACATTGAGTCGCAACCAGGGCGACATTCGCAATACTGCTCTGCTCATTAAGTGGCGCCAGAACCCGTTCGCTAGCGTATGTTTAGCAATAACACAGACTGCTGCTGCAACGTCTTTTGTGTTCGCAGCGCAATATCGGGACGGAGGAAACCCCTTGCAGGCTGATCACATGGAAAGCGTACGTGACGTGCACAGCGTCTCGCTGTTTTGCATGCACTTCTATCCGGCGAAACGTGCGGGCACGAGCTAGCTTACTGCACTGCATAAATGAGGCGCAGGGCAACAGGGAGAAAAAGCGACAGCGATGGTTGATATAGGCCTAGTAAGCATTGCGTAAGCACTAAACAGTCTTTCGGAGCAACCGCCAATGGGGAGTCATCAACACTGAATAGCGAACATGTAGGGTTAGTGTAAGGAGATTATTATTATTATTATTATTATTATTATTATTATTATTATTATTATTATTATTATTATTATTATTATTATTATTATTATTATTATTATTATTATTATTATTATTATTATTATTAGACGGGATGGCGTCGAGTATTCATGAAGCTTGTTTTTTGCGATAGCGTTTCTTTTTTTTCATCTAATGGCAGTCGAGTATTCCGGCATTCATACAAGCGCACATTGTTCTTTTTTAACTTTTTTTAAAATGATCAATAGGCGTTGGTGCTTTCATAGCGGCATTGGCTAATTTTAGATTAGTAAACAGAAGATATACAACATTAGGGAACGATGGGCACAAATAATGTCAAATATTTGAACTCAATACGTGCTCACATAGTACAACTCAACTTGAAATAAGTACAATAAGTTTAGATGTACTGTCAACAGCAAAACTTTGAGAACGTTGAATGCTCGACAAATGCGAATTTCTGCTATATCAGCACCTAACGGTTGCAGTTCAGCTGATGACCGTGTAGGTTGAATTGCCAAGTGCAGTATGGAACACATTTCGAAATTGCATTCCCAGACAAAGCAGAAATTCAGATTTATCGAACATTTCACGTCCCGAAAACTTTTGCTGTAGATGATCGTACGTACGCGTACCTAAAAAACACACAAAAGACGAATGAGCACGTAGCACGTAAAACAGACAATCAATACATTATACAATTCTGAAAACATGGGAAGATACATGTTTTTCTTATTTGTACTATTACATCAACTTGTAACAGCGCCGGTGCCAACGTTCAATCTCTCACTTTTCCTAGCAATGCGACAGTGCCTCTAGCATATCGCAAATCGCGATGAAAAAAAAAGGGTGGGTTTCAGGTACAAAAAGTATCATGTGACTTCGAGCTGGAGAGCTGTCTAAATTGACCAGCCTAGTTTCTTTGGCATGCACTGAAATGCAAGCACACTCGCAGCTAGCACTGTGCCTCCACCAGTTTGTCGCTACTCAGCTCCAGTGAAACTCACTCCTGAAAACGCGCCGCAGCTCTGCGGTGCGTTTTCAGCTACTCAACAGCTACTCAAGCTACTTTCAGCTGCTCAAGCTACTTTCAGCTACTCAAGCTACTTTCAGCTACTCAGGCTGTTTTCAGCTACTCAAGCTACTCCACACCAGTGAAACTCACTCCTGACCAGTTAGGTCAGTTAGGTCATTCACTCGGACATTCGATTACACAAGGCCGAGCGGTTATAGGAAAAAAAGAAAGACTAATCGAGCTGGCTTGTGGCTCTTTACAAAACCACGATATCATCGATTCTGAGGAACATTGTAGTGCAGGGCTCCGGAATCGTTGACCTCCCGAGATTCTTTAACGTTAAGTGCACGGGCCTCAAGCATTCTCAAGTTCATCGAAAATGGGGCCGCCGCAGCCCGGATGTGCATGTTACAATTGATGCATCATAGAAAGAAAGAGATGAAATACGCTCAGAGAAGGGCAGGGAGGTTACTCATAATTGTATACAGTCCGGTTCCTACCCTGCAATAAAGGAAAAGAGAAAGGAGAAGAAAGATGAGAAGGAAAGAGGAGAAAAAAGCTGATGCGCGAAAAAAAATGGGGGGGGGGAGGTATAGACTATTGAATACGCCACTACCACGCAGAAAGTTCAGTAAGGCCTTGACTGATTTTATCATGCGGAATCATATCATATCGGCATTCGAGCACTGTGGCTGTCCTGACAAGGGCCTGTCGTCAAGGCAAGCTGACGAAGCAGCTCGCGGCAGCCTCTGCGCGCTGTATCTATGTCAGTGACAAATAACGCACTCTATTGTTTCATCCCTGCCGCGATGATTGCAAGGAGCCTGGTCTTCTACACCGATTCGGAAACCAATAGATTTGGTGATAGCAACACCAAGACACAGTTGGCAAAGCATGCACGGTTGGCTCGAGCGGTGAGAGTCCAGATGGAAGCCGAAGACGACGAGACGGGTCCAAACAACCGTAACGAACTCCACGAGTACTGAATTCATTTGATTTGATATGTGTGGTTGAACGTCCCAAAACCACCATATAATTATGGGAGACGCCGTAGTGAAGGACTCCGGAAATTTCGACTACCTGGGGTTCTTTAACGTGCTCCCCAATCTGAGCACACGGGCCTACAACATTTCCGCCTCCATCGTCAATGCAGCCGCCGCAGCCGGGATTCGATTCCGCGACCTGCAGGCCAGCAGCTGAGCATCTTAGCCACTAGACCACTGCGGCGGGGCTCGAGCGCTGAATTGATCTGCAACATATGCGTTGCTCAATGAAAGGCCGTTTCACATAACTATGCAGCGTCATTATGGAAGCAGTAATGGAACGCAGGCGTCCAGCCAACTAGCTTTTCAAATAAAATAAAAAAATGAGCTCACGTAAAAATGCGTTCTTAAACACAACAATACCAAATGTAATCGAATGTGCGAACGCTCCTAAAGAAGCCAAGGCATGCTTGTACCGTGCCATTAAACAGCCAAGCCATTTCGAAAATACTTATTAATAGTTGAATCGAGGCTGTTACTAACGTTTGAAGTTAGAAAAACAGCGCGTAGACGGAAAAATGCTCTATTACCAAAAGAAAAGACGTAATTCCATTTCCATTCCGTACCAAAGGCACCTAATTACATTCCCGTTTCATTCCTTCGGGCGTTGTCCCCGTCCTATTCCTATCCCATTCAGGCGTGGGGAAAATGTGGAATGAATCCGGAGTCATTCAAATTCCGGAGGGGTAACTCCGCAACACTGCCCGCCACACACTTGCCAGAAACATTGTGGAATTTTCGTTTATGCTGTGGCTGACGACGATGAACAATTATGCCTTGCTCTACTTCAATAGGGTTGTCCCAATCGCCGACCCACTCGTTACGCCATTTTCATTGTGTGACGCCTGGCTGTTTCTTAGCTGTTCTAAAGCGCTTCATTACACACTAAAATGCGATTCTTTTCGTCACATGACGCCTGCCTATGGTCTGTTTGTATCCCGTGCAGTTAAGTGGTAGAATATTGGGCTGGCACACAGGACAGCACGGTTCAAGCCCCATTGTGTTCGTGGTGTTTCTTAAGTGACTTCTTTTTTTCTTATTTTGCATAATTTTGCTTACGTACAACGGCGGCGGCGAACAATTATGGCACTTATGGTCATTGTGATCTCTACTCACTTCCGATTATGTTTGTTAACTATGTTCTGTCTTTAGAAGGATCGTTATGTTTTCACGTACTTCTTTTCCCCTCCTATAATAGCCCTATGTAGGGGCTGACAGTAACCGTAAATAAAAAATAAATACAAATAAATAAATAAATAAATAATAACTAACCAAATGAAACAGATTTCACTGTAAAATGAAAAATTCTCTACCCCTAGGGTCACACATAATGATACGCTTTGTAAGGTGAATAAGTCTATAGTGGATTAGTGTTCCTTGTTAGCAATTGGCAGTAAGGAAGTAGGCAGCTCATTGTTATACTTTGCAGGTATACTTTAATGGTGGAAGCATGGTTCTGAAGCCTCTGCACAGTACTCTCGGCGTTAGAAATGCCAAATAAAAATAACAAATACTGTACATTACTTCAAATACCCCTAACGTATTCAAGATGTATCGCCACAAAGCCTGTCTGTCTGTATACAATGTCTATATTGGCATGTGCAGACAGAAATAACATCCACGGCACTACGAAAGAGTATACGTTTCGTTCATTGTCGCAATGAAACACGGAAATGGCCCAGTCCCAACAAACTAAACTAGACGTACTGCGTTCGCTCAGCTTAACCGGTATCCAAACTCATGTACTTCTCCGTACTTTGAAACCAATACCATACGTGACCCCCGTCGAAAGTTCATTGCAAAACAAGTCGCTGAAGACGAAAAAACAAAACAAAAAAAAGGTTGTTATGTTTTGGTCTCGAAATGATTGCACGTCGACCTGAAGAGCACCGAATAAGAGATAAAAGGCAACTGGAACGAAAGGTGCATGAGATGCCCTACGAAAGAAAAAGCAATCACACCGTCACATGCAGAACACCGAAAGCAAAAGGCGCTGGCTTGGTGTGTACTCCCGGGACCGATCAATCAATGGAGCGCTACATTTGGCGCGGGATATAGAGGCCGTATACGAGCTCGAAGATGTCCAGCACCACTTCCTCTTTGCCGTGTGCTCGTATCATTTTCCGTGCATTTGTGTTTGCTGCGTGGCCATAAGCTGCAGCTCAATTCGTGCGCGCCACTACCGATTTCCCGTATCGTCCTCCCGGACATTTGATTTCTTCTTACTCGAGGCGGGCCAGCAGTTTCTTTCTAGGCGTGCAGTATCGTTAAAACACGGTGATTTTAAGAAACGGACGATCTAAGTGTGACTCCGAAATGTCTCAGTTTTCCTGTTCTTTTTTTTATTCGTGACCTTTCAGTCGACTGGAGGAGCTCCAACAAACTATTATGTTGTTAGAAGTTTATTTTTTTTTCAGGCACGACTACCTGTAGTACAGTGGAACTCAAGTTAGTGTAGTCCAGTTCTGTTATCAGCATGCCTTTTTATATAACAAGTACAGTTATGCTCCAAAACGCCCCTGCGACATAAAAGAAGACGGGGTTTTTGCAGGATTTTCAAAAGTGGCTGAGCGCTTTTACCCTTTTTGTTGGAAATTTAAGTGAGAGGATAAAAGCTTGAAAAAAAAAAAACCAAGTAGTCTCGGAAGCAAAAGGGAGGCTAGAATGGCCACGTCCTCGCTAAAAGCAATGCATTAGATGCGAAGAAGCACACCATAAAGAGGCGCTTTCAACTGCCCGTCGTAAATAACGCTGGTACTCCGGAAGACGTACTGACACCAGAAAAGAAATCTCATGTGTTGGTAGCTGACAGAATTGGCGTTTTTATGTTGTTCTATATTTGATTGGTATTGTCATAAATGACACAGAAAAATATTTAACAGCAGTTATTATTACCATTTTATGTAAAACGATTGTTAAAGCGCGAGAACAGAACGACATTGTCGTTTTGTTCTCCCACTATAACAATCGTCATGTAATACCAACTAGCCCAAACCACCTCGCTTCACGTACCACGCTACCTGGAGTTCTTTAACGTTCACCCGAATCTGAGCACACGGGCCTACAACATTTCCGCCTGCATCGGAAATGCAGCCGCTGCAGCCGGGATTTGAACCCGCGACCTGCGGGTCAGCAGCCGAGTACCTTAGCCACTAGACCACCGTGACGGAACATGTTCAACAAACAACTTTTGTCGGACGAGTTGCACGCGATAAAAAGTGGCGTAAAACGTAACTTGGCAAGGACGTGATTTTGGTACTACTTAAGTATAAAAATGTAAGAGACCGACTTCACAGCTTCTTTACGCCCCCTAATTCTTCTTCTGAAGTTTATCCCTACCATATTATGTCTTTCTTCCGCTAAAAGATGGCATATTTGAATTAAGATACACCATACAGAAGTGAAGTTATTGGGCACAGATCTATTTCCCGAAGTGATCCGAAACTGCACGCCATAGAAAGAGTTCAGACGAAGATAAAGATGCGCCGCACTTATCGAGGTCTTTAATAGGTGGCATGAAAAAGAAAACGCCCCCAACAATACTGAATGGTGCGCCTTTTACTAGGACGGACCACATTCTCTTTAGCCTAGTCATTGCCATAACGCCCATGCGACGAAGGACGGCAACGGCACCGACGCAAGCACAAAGATAATAAGTTCAGTGCAAGATAATAGAGTGTTTGAGAACTGGAGCTCCAAGAAGCATAGAACGCACCAGGGCCCATGCGCAGAAGCCAAGCCTGTCTTAGGTCTTTGCGTTCGCGTTGACCCAATGCCGAAAAATCGAAAACTAGCATGAGACCCCAAGGCGTATTGAGTCGCCACCGAGACGAAACAGACGCTGCGTGAGCCACCGAGCCATATGGGCTTCGTTTCCCATAAAATTGAATTTGGCCACGGGTGGGGCCCCGTGAACTTGACGCCATTAACTGACCCAACCAACTGACCCAATGCTGCCATTGTTTGACTGAGTTCTGAAACATTGCTGATCCTCGGAATGTGAGAGCAACCTACGCAACGCAGCTTGGGACCCCAGTGTCTTGGGCCCCAAGTTCTCAAACTCTTTATTGCTGTACCATACAATCTATTCGTTTTGAGACTGTCATGAGCTGGTTCAAGCCCAAATAAATTGTTCTATTCTATGAGACCCAAGAAAAATTTTACTTCTCAGCACCAGTGATATCGGTGGATAGATTTTACCCGAAATATAGATTTGAGGCCCTTAGGGGTCAGGGACACAATGGTGAAACATTGTCGGATCAGGCGCGGCCTTGCTGTCAGCAGAAAAATGGTGTTTTATTTTTGAGTTAAGGTGCACTTTTTCTTTTAAAATATCAACACCTCATGTATTCAAATATAATTCTAGAGGATAATGTGAAGGAAAAAATTGACTGATTGACACAATTACAACATTATCGACATTAAAAGAGGCCCCCGGCGAGCTTCTATTCTCTTTAGGGGCGAAGCTCTTTATAACGGCACCCGTTCGTCCCTCGTAGCCGTTGTAGTGTGTAACAAGTATAACATTCTGACCTTCAAGGTGGTGCCGGCGAGAGATTTCTTCTGTTGGTTGTTGAACAATAAAAGATAGTGCTTAATGCACATGCCAATGGCTGCTAACGGGGAATGAGAGACAGGAGCATTCAGCTTTTAGTTAACGTGCACGCTGCAATCCCCTATAGCAGCCATTGGCATGTACGTTGAGCACTATCTGACAAAAAAGGGTTGCTACGTTCTACTCGCTGGGTGTAACCTCCTTCGTTTTAGAAATGTTTAGCGAGCGTTGGGCCGCAGTGCCATGGTACATACAGTGAACTAGTATATACCATGAACTCGAGGTAGTTAAAGATGGGAAGTAGACCCGAAGTGCAAGCCGTAAGAAAGTGTGCGTGTGCCACCTCTCGTTTAGTTCTTGGAATGTCCGCTGGATGGCGAAGCTTCTATATGGGGAAGATAGGCACCCGGCAATGCAGTGTACGAGATCTGATGGTAGCGTCAGAACACACAGCCTAGCATGTAGGCGCAGCAAAACCGAGTCTTCCAGTGCGAAGCCTAGCGATTAGACGCAGCACAACCGAACTTGCACGTGCATATCATTTTCTTTTTTAGTTTTGAGCAAGCGGTCATGGCTGATTATGTAAGCGTCCAGGAAGCGTTCTTTGCAAACGTGCCAAAAAGGGCTCTGACACTTCAGCGTGTCACTGTGTTAAGCGAGCGTTCCATTTTCTTAGTATCCCTGGCGGTCGGTACCAACATTGCTGAGGTGGCCCAAAGAGCTTCGTTGCGCCCTATGGTTCACTGTCGGGTGCCTTTATGATGAAAAGATGCGAAATGGTGGTACTTGGAGTGTTGAACAGATGAACGAACGGACACACAGACAGATGCATGGATGGACGCATGAACGAACGCAGGGGCGGATACACGGAAGAACGCAGGGACGGACGCATGAACAGACGAACGCGCGGACGGATGGATGGACGGTCACACAGACGGACGCATGGATGGACGGAAGCAAGAACGAATGGACGGACGAATACTTCGCCCCACTCTCCATCATACTGCGTGGATATGCTGCCATTTTTTATCACGCAACTCGATGACTATATGGAAACATAACAAAATTACGCACAAAATCTATGTGGGTGCTTTAACTCCCATACTTCGAATCACGCATATATAAGCAGTGCGCTCATTTGTTCACTTGGTGACCAGTTTTTATATGTGAGTTCCTTCCTCTTTTGCATTGATGCGTAAGATCGCATCGTCACGGTGGGAGTTTTATTTGTGCCACTTTAATGAATGCAATGACAAACCAGATTTTTCTTTTCATATGGGTCTCCCAAGGCAGTGGAAATCACGGAAACGTCTCGAAAGACGGAAGGCATCTGTAATAAAAGAGCTCGGTCTCGCCTTCTGCTTGCATTCTCAAACTGTGTCGGAACAGCTGGTTGTGCCGAAATCTACAACACACGTCTCTACATTCCGAATGAGAGCTCAAATGGGCATGATGGCAGGGAGAATGAGAAGCATGCATACCTTTTCATGCGAGTCACGTTGAGTTCTTCCTGTCGTATGGGTCGTCTCCCTCTCCCCCCCCCCTCTCTCTCCGCAGTGTGTTCGTGTTCCTGGGCATGGAAGCGTGACACATCCGTGATGTGTCAGCGTTGCAAAGGCGTTTCACGCTTCTGTCTCAGATTCCCGGGAAGGCGACAAGCTCTCAAGCTTGGTGCGAAATGGTAACATACCTCTATGTCTATATGGCTCGCTGCGTTGCGATATAATAGCCGTTATTTCGAGTGACGCTTGAAATATCAACTAGAAAGGTTAAAGCATGAGCTTTCCTTCATGGGGGAAAGCTGCCCCTGAAGAATAGTAATACACCGAGTTTAAAAAGCAAAAAGAAAGACACACAGTTGATCTCTCCATCATAAGACTCGGAACAACACGAAGGTGAAACATCTCTGTGCCGGGCTCTGACGCAGTGACGTCAGAGCCCGGCACGTGCACGCTAATAGCTCGTGTTTTATCACACTTGCATCGCGGCACGTACATGCACAATGCAGTGTACTATGGCAGTATAGACACTAAATAAAGGTGCTGTACTATAGAACCATAGAAGGTGTGTAAAGACAATATAACTATCGTAGTGATACGTGGCATGTTCTATGGATGTGAAATGAATTACAAGTGACAATGGTACCTACATGAGAGAGGTAGAAAAAGAGCATGAATGGTTCTTCAAGGCATTTGACGCTGAAGGCAGGGAAGCAGATGCATCATAAACGAGAGGCTCTATTCTGAGGTCGCGCTATTGTTCGCCTGAGTGTCCGACGTGAACGTTATCAACTTCTTTCAAAGCACTTACAGTCACTAGCGTTTGTTTACATGCTATAAACATTGATGGTTGAAATGGTATTTGCGCTCGTTATTGTGATGGAAAATACCCTTTCTTTATAGCCTCAATCTACTGCACAGAATAAGATTGTGAATGGCAGTGAGGGGTTGAATACATTTATAACACAAAGGTGGATCCACACCAGAAAAATAGAATGAGCGCGTACTATTTGCATGCCCTATCTTAACCTGGAAAACCTGGTTAGTGTTGCTTCACTGTGAAAAAGAGAAAAGGTGTCAAAGATATACTGTGTCTTTGTAATGCCGATACACAAGTGGGGGTAGCATAGTGGGTATATCACCCGGTTCCTATATCAGCCGATTCACAAGCGTGTAGGGTTCCATGTGCAGGCTATTCGAATCGATGAAAATTTTCCTTCTGGACTTTTTGTCATCACTTGTTCGTCAGTATTTTACCAACATCATATCCATGACGGAAATGACCTTGGTGATGCCAATGTGCACCCTTGCATAAAACCTATTCGTGCTAAAAAATCTGGAACGATTCCTCGCCGGATTCCTGAGATTAGAATTTTGACAATTAGTGTCCAGGCTACTGAGCTAAAGGCCATGTCTGGGGGGAATCTATTGCGTTTTATCTGGCGCACTGCTAATAAGTTTGCTGAAGGCAACGCTACCGCTAGCGATGGAGACGTCTTTATAATATTAAGAAGTTGTACTTAGTGAATAATATATACATTGTAGTTGTTGGGGTTTCGCATTATAAAAAGATTATATGATAGGATAGCTTGGCGTTTATGCGTGGCACCAGCTACTCTCTTGTAACGTATGTCTTTAGACTACGCAAATAATTATGTAGATGAGGGTTTATATGCTCAGTCCTCGGTCACGTCTACTTTTTAGTTAGTCCTCGTTTTCTTGTGGTTTCCAAGAAAAAGTCCTGATGAGGAAGAAAAGGAATGAGATGCAGGAAGGTCAAGCAAACACTGAATCTGTTCGCATCCCTGCACTAGATGAAGGAATGATTGGATGCAGTTTTCGGTGTATAACACTCCCAGCCCCACATGGACATATTAGCCGTACTAACAATCCACCCACCGATAGGGCTCAGAGCCCAATTAAATGATCACGGGTAGTAATCCCGGCCACGGTGGCTGCATTTACATGGAAGTGGATTGCTGAAGGTCAGTGTTCTTAGATTTAAATGGTGGTCGTTAGCGAAGCCCTTCACTATACTGCGCAGCTGATAATCATTTCGTCATTTTAGAACGTAAAACACCATGACCTATTATTACCAGCTACAGGACGTCGGTGTTTAGCACTATGACGATTTTTTGCACAATGTTTTTTTTTTCACACTCTGCACAATGCTTTGAATCCAAGCAGTTTTCGGAAGTTCAAACGACAGTTTATTTTTTTTTCAGCCAAGGGCTTCTTCGTGGAGCACCTCGTCTAGAGCTTGAGAATTTTCAGTACAACTACAGTGATCATTCACAACTCAATAAAAATTCACTAGTACGTGAAAAGTTGTGCACGCAGCAGCTGTGGTTAACGTGTACAACGCACCATCGTATGAAGAATTGCTCATATGTAATGCCCTAACCACGCGTACTCGTAAACTGCACGTCAATGCGGCCGTGTATACTAGGCGTGACGTTCCTCTGGAGAGAGAAGGCACGCCATGGTCTGACGTGTTGTAACGCGAATACGTGGTTAAGGCTTGTGCCGGTTTCGTTGGCCGCGAAAGCAGTTTCGCTAGAGAACTTGTGACAGTGCTATTGTGACAGTGCTATTTCATTCGCAGGGGGACCAAGTACGGAATGAAAGAGGTCCTTGAAATCAGTGCTGCACGTATGCGTCTGTCTGCTGAATTACCCACTTCAAATATGAGAGGCCCATATTCGTAGTGAGGAACACTCTCTTTTCTCTTCCAAGCATTTGTAGTAGAAATGATCTTTTTCCAAATAGATCGAAATAGTTGTGTAAATAAAAATTAAACAGCTTCGAAATCAATCGTTTTGTGACAGTGCTATTGTGACAGTGCTATTTCATTCGCAGGGGGACCAAGTACGGAATGAAAGAGGTCCTTGAAATCAGTGCTCCACTCGTATGCGTCTGTCTGCTGAATTACCCACTTCAAATATGAGGAGCCAATATTCGTAGTGAGGAGCACTCTCTTTTCTCTTCCAAGCATTTGTAGTAGAAATGATATTTTTCCAAATAGATGGAAGTAGTCGTGTAAATAAAAATTAAACAGCTTCGAAATCAATCGTTTTGCATCAAGTTAAGTAATATCAGTTACCTATAATATCAAAATATGAGTTCAATTAACCAAGAACCAAGCAACATTCAGAAAACTACTATAGAAGTGAACAAATTGATTTAAAAAGACAGTTTTCGTGCCAATAACGAGGATTCTTGCACCATCTGGTGGAACAGATCTCAACCACCTTCTCCTTTCTACGCAGCCTCTGAGGTCCGCTTCGGTAATGCAATGAAATTCAAAGTGAACCCAAGAAATACCCCAGAGTTCACCAATGTACAGGCGAGACGCCGAGAACTTCATGTGGCTAGAGGCCAATACCATTGCCAGTCGCCTAGGGCAAAGATTGAGGCCGATTCTAAATTTTTGAAGGACAACGTTTTCAAAAAGTACTTCGATATGTTACAAGAATTCGATGTGCAATCACGCCACTAATTTATCAGTAACACAACCTAGTTACTCCAAAGGACGATCATTAGTTGCGTAGCCATTAGGGAAGTAATAATCGAACCTCCAAGCTGTCATTACTATCTCTCTTTGCCATATGTTTAAAGACGTGCCCTAGCCCCTGAAGTTGTGTTTGAATGGCGTCGTGATTAGTTTAATCACCATTTCTTTCAAATCGGTGGAAATACATAACAAAAACGCAAGTTCAATCAAGAAATAATTTCGTCTACCTATGGTACAACGTGTAGAAAATAAATATGCCGAACAGCGAACGCTGCCTATGCCATCTAAATCTTTGCACGTCGTATATATCGTGAACGACTTGCTCTCCAAATGAGCAGCTCGAAGGTCGTACCACTCCTTGATGAGGTCGTTTGTACCTCCATTAAGTACCAGAACAAGACGGTAAGAAAAAGAGAAAGAGAACAGAATCTAGGCTGACCAACGAATTCCTTACGAAATAGTCAGCCATTACTCTTCATTTTCTCTCTTTCCTCCTATCATAGGAATTTTTTTTATTTTTACTATTCAATTCCGCAGGCCGTTTCGTTCATAAAATTTTTGTCAATACTTAAACGAGAGATAAAGTCAGAGATAATAATCCCCACACTATCATTCTCCGCTCAGATAATAAACAAAGTGCTTTAAAAAAACTGTTGCAGTTCCAACGGGTACGAGTCTGGAAAATGGGGTCACACTATGAAAACGAACGGCCCTACATTGCAGAAAAAGGGAGCACACGGAAGGAAAAAAGAGGCAGTTGGCACTGCCACTATTCCCGAATCACCTTTCTTTCATGGTATTATCATCGGTTTTGTATCCACCGGCGTTGTTCGTCAGTCTCCCTCAGGGAGTGGTCCTACGTACCCAGGAAACAAAAGATCACACACACACAGCCATATATATATGAACCAGGGTTAGAAAAATTGCGTTTGTACATGGGACTATAGCGCAACTACTTTTCTTTTATTTTGTTTCTCCGTTTGTCCACACATAAGCGCTGTTTCTGTTCATGTTGTTTTTTCTTCCTTCCATCATTTCTTGTTTCCACTGTTGGTTTAAATATACATCACTCATTTCTTACTGCTGTCGCAAATTCGGACTGGATCACTAGGCTATACCAGTAGGGTGTGTTTCCGTGTTTTCTTGCGTTACTTTTGTTACCGTAAATGGAATTATGACGAACTCTATCTTCAATATGAGCCATAGCTGTTGGACAAATGGCTCTAGCATGGTCGGCAATCCTCAAGTCAAGCACACTACGATACAGGACGGCCTCGTGGGCCTAACGTTAACTATATCTCTATAAAATACCCTATCATTTTGATGACATTATTCTGAGAAAGGTCTAAATGCATGCAAAAAAAGCAGGCACCTACATCAGTACAGAGACTTCAACATTTTTCACCTTTAGGTGAATATGGTAGATCCCGCGACTTTAAAGTCAGCAGTGAAGTGTTTATTTTTTTCTTTTCAACAAATATACGCTTGTGCGCTCTTGATTACCGTTTATCGCGGCAAGGCCGCTAAACCAGCAGTAGTAAATTACACACATTAATCATAACCTTCGCACTTGTGCTTGCTTTCTTTTTTAGGTACGTTTCTCATAATTAGCCGAGCTACTTCAGTTTGCATTGCGTTTCTCCATCACGTCATTTTAATCTCGATGTGACCGGCTGAATCAATTATTTCCACTGATTCAATTCGTTTACAACGTATGAAGTTATTTTTTTAACTTTCACGCATAAGCCTACGTCTCAAGACTTGAAAGTTAAAAACGGTTTAAATTTTTGGAATTGTCACATTATCAAGAAATCTTACTAAAAAGTGTAATGCCTTACACAAAGAGTCATCACCCCAATCACTTGTCTCGGTAAAGCACCTAAAGCAAAGGCCGTCTAGTATTTCATCACTGTTTTCAGTCTAATTACGACTGTCTATAATCGTTTAACAGGTTCACCTGTGAGTTTGCGTGTCGTGCAGCCTTACTCCCCTTGCTAGATTCGTCCGCTAGCGTCGGCTTTACCGATAAGCCGCCCGATTGTGCAGCACCAAGCTAGCCCTCTTTTCGAGTCCTCTGATGTGATTAGCATTTTTTTCAGGCGTGCCAAATGATTCGGTGGTGCTGCTGGATAGTTGAGCGCTACAGGTTTAGCAGTGGCTAATCCTTTTAGAGACTGGAAATCCTTTTGGTCTGTACAACACATTTGGAGTTCTGCATACTGGTTGTATAGTACGTAAGTACACGTGACTGAGGCTAGCCGTACCGAGTGGGCACGGTTAGTAAAGTAAGGCGAGTTTCACCGGAATACAAGGCTAGCTTGCCCCGTTAGGAATGTTTGAAAGAAACAGCGACTTCCTTTGCTCGATGTATTTTGGGAATGCTGCCTGCGTTGGTTTTCACTGTGAGGGGGTGGGGGGGGGGTAACACGAGCAGTCAGGTGCTTGTTGTACATAAGTAGGAAAGTTTATCTTGATGCTGTCTCCCAGTATGAAGTGATTATTTTTTTACTGAGGATGCACACAATGCGTACTTGATTATCAGTCTTATTAGGAAAAGAAAGTATTTATCTATGTAGATCAAAGTATATTGAAACAAAACAATCAGCTTCGATGTTCTACCCATCATATTACACCACCAAGCCATCAAACTGGCGGGAAAAGTGTCAGATACGGAAAGAAGAGCAACATGTATTGCCTCAACGAACTTTCTGAAGAACGCTACGCCCACTAAGTTATTTCACTTACGCGGGCTAGAAAGACGTTCAATGGGTATATACAGCAGCACGACAACCACACCACCTCGACATAAATAGCCATGCCTGTGTTCTGGCGAACGTACAGTATCAGTGTGCTTCAAACGTATACAAATGTGACAGAAGGACATGTATCACAGCTGTGTTTATTAAAGTGCAAGGCATTTGCGAACTAGTACTGAATATCGGTGTGACGGAGGGGTAGCTCCGCGCTTATAATTAGAAAACGTCATTGAAGAGAGTCGTAATCTAACCTTTTCTTTTTCTTTTTTAATTCTTTCTGTAGCCTTTCCATACTATCTCTCATTCCTTTTTTCCCAAGCAAGACGTAGTCAGCTCTAAGAACTCCATGTCTAACTTCTCTGTCTCTCCGCCTCTTTCGTCTTTTCTTCTGTGCGGTGAATCGCTACATGATGGATTATTAAAATAAAATTGAAGAGAGCACGTAAGTCTACGTAACAGGATCTCTATGGAACGTAGCTCTTATATTAAATCGCAAAAAAGAAACTGTGCGAAAAGTCGCAGTACAGAAAGCAAAACGCCAATTTAAGAGATTTACTCGTCTCAATAAAGGTTCGACTACTTGATGCGTTAAATACTACCTGCAGTGCTTGACGCTTTTCAGGCTGTCTACTGGTTAAGATTTATATAAGGACCATTCAACACTGCAGCAATAACGCAAGTAAACCTTACGCGTATAAGCTTATTCTGATTTTTTTCAGCTTTCGTTATTTTGCTTCAGTAAAATTGCAGAATACACAACTGAAATAATTGTTCTAAAAAGCTTGCACTTAAAACGTTCATTAAATAAATTGAAAATCGGATGCACAGAATAAACTGATGAGAAACCAGCGGCATATGCACATCTGCCTTTCCAGCGCCATCAATTTTCTGCGACGGCAAATTTTCGCAATCACGTAAGGTAATTATGCTTCATCTGTATTTACATTGCAGTTAGTTTATTCAGCCAGTGAAGTCGTACGGCTTTCTGTATTGATTGCTTACAGTTTCCTTCGTCTTACTAGAGCGAACATGTGAAGTGCGGTCACAAATTACATCCTTAATTAGATCCACTGAACGAACATGTTCGTTTATTGCGCGAAATCTCGCAGCAGGTGCTGACAGCACACCAACCAAGGAACATTCTTGACGTGACGACGTCCCACGCGCTTTCACATTTTCAAGAGCGTGTTCGAGCAGTGCCTGAACAAACACGAGACAAGACGACTGCTGTGCTCTAAAAGAAAAAAAATATGAAGAGCGTGCAGCATTCGCGGAATGTGTTCGACGTTGCGAAAAATTGTTCCCACGAAGGCGAAATATTGAATTCTTGTTCGGGCGCTCTCTAGCTGCCATCTCGGAAAACCGTCAATAACGATGAGCTTTTGTTACAGTGAATGGCAGAGCGCTCAGGGTGTTCTGCATGGCGAGATAACGAGAAAAAAATACAGTCACATCTTCTAAAGCTTCCTTCAACTTATGTGCATGAGCGAACTGAATCTCATGTCGAGCCTTCTGTTGCTGACAGCGGGTTTTAGACAACTGGTATTCAGGCTCCTCTTTGTGTTTACTGGAGAGGCAGGGCTTGTCGAGAATGTTGTCCATGATAATGTACACACGCGCGTTTAAAAGCCGGGAATCGTTTAAGACTGGCACTGAGATTGTGGAAATCCGCCATACTGGCGATCAACTAGTGCTTTAAAGGATGTGGTTAGATGAAAAAGAAAGAAAAAAATTGCAGTACTATCAGCCATAGAGTTTTTTTTTTTTTAAGAATAACTAGAGGAAACTCTGTCACTGCGACGGTTCAGCGACCATAGAAATCATGTGTAGCACATAGAGCTTCTCACAATCATACCTAGAGGGAAATCTGGCGCTAGTGAGCTGTTGGATCGTATGGATCCTATGTGTGAGCTTCGAACTTGACTCGGATTTGTACACCTCAAAGACACGTCGGGCTTCACGTTGAAATGGTTGATTTCTTACTGAAAGAGCACTTAATTAGCTATTTATTTTTGTTATTGCACATAAACGTGTTTCATTTAACACTAGAACCTTCTACGTTGATGTACAATTTACGAAGCCTAAGAAGTAACCAACGGCCGCTAAACTTGGCAGGTAGACGACAAAGCGAGCGTTCCCTCCGCCACTTTTATGTCGTCTGTTTCGTTCCTTCGCCATTTGGCTTTGCCGTTAAGGTGAGTGGACTCTTAGTTTAAAAAATAATACGCGTGAATGAGATCCGCTTATAAACGTTTTGTTTTAGAGAAGCCTTATTTACGCAGTCGTATTCGCTTTTGAGCCGAGGCCTCGTTCAACACCAGGCAACACAAGCCTCGCACACATGTACCCTGATTCCCAGCGCTCCAACATCGCCACTTAAGAACTTCACTTAGACGGCGGTGCCACACTTCTCTCTATGTATTTGTGAGAAGCTCTATGGTGTAGCACATGGATTTGCCCAGTCATCGTGTTTGCGGGCTTCGATCGCACTTGGGGCTTCATTTGTTGCGATCTTTTGGCTTTAGTTTCGAATAAAAGTACGAACCGCTTTGAACTTTATTTTGCGACTATTATGAGCTATTATGTCCTATTATCCCGAAGAGAGAGAGAGATGTTGGAACGCCAATGGGTCAGGGGAGAAGGATGCCTGTGCGTGGGTTGGCTCCGGTCACAGCGGCGCGCGATGGGTGGTGACCACAGAATATAAACACACCTCTTGAGCGCCACTTAGTAGCACGCTCATAGTGTGCACAACAGCCTCAAGAAGCGGATACGCGTCATTCTTAAAAAGGATGTCGTGACGACTTCGTGTGCTGAGGTAAGGATTTTGGCCGCTCTTGTTTCCAGCTCTTCGTTGCTTGTACGGCTAGACGTAGAGTGATATGAAACATGGGATCGTGTGACGGCCACGCCTTGCAACACGCTGACGTCAAGAATTGATGAGAATCGACCACTAAGCCACGTTAGCAGTGGCTGTCTGCTATTTGTTTACACACAACCACGTGGTACTGCCCACTCTTGCAAGCTGTTGGTGGCAGCGCTTCGTGAAGAACGTTGACCACTCGCTTCTGTGTTTTTATTTCATATATCTTCCACATGTGCTGGCGCAGCGCTTTCAATAAGATGCTTCTGAGAGAGAGAAGTATTTTAATGGGGAGCAGGAGGGGTTTGCCTGGTTTTTAGCCTGACAGGCCACTCCAGGTGCCTGGTCTGATATATACAATGACAAACACACAATACATACAGTCACAAGCACACATAACAGTCACATAACACATACTCACATGCACGGCACTACTTACAACGTTTCTTTCAAGCCTGTGGCTCGTATGTCAGTAGTGCTTTCATGAAGTCTAACGCATTGGAGCTGTTCTTCCATAGGCCTAGAATATTTTTCAACTCCAAGTTTATGTCCTGTTGAATATTTAAGGCCATCTTGAGAGACTGTCTCTCTGATGCGTATATCGTGCACTCACAGAGGACATGATTGATGTCTTCAACAACGTTACATTGGGCACGAAATGCTTAGTCGGACAGTCCAGTTTTGTTCCTGAGGTAATTCGTATATGCAACGTTTATTCGGATGCGGCGTAAACATGTTTCATCTTGCTTGTTGAGATTTCGCGGCAACCTGAAGTGACACGATGAATATATCTTGTACAGAGGCCCATACTGTTGGCTAGGGTCTATCGAGAGGGATTGCTGGAGGCGCCAAGCGTGTGTCACCACTAGCGTTGCTGTGTCTTGCCTCGAGAAAGGCCTCTCGACAATTTATGCTGAAGTGTCATGTCCAGCTTGGCATCGTCATCAGCCCGGACGTTGTCTTGTATTCCGCAGTGGGCAGGTATCCCCCGGAGAACAATGTGGTGATGGAGGTCACAGGCTTTATTACATAGGCGTTCTATGTCCGTGACGCGTTGGTTCTGTGTGCAAGGAGACTTCAGTGACTGCAGCGCTGCTCTTGAGTCAGTGAAGATGACCCAGAACTCGGCTGTCTGGTCCACCATATAATTAATGGCGGCCCGCAGTGCAGCCTGTTCAGTGGCTGTGGATGAGGTGCAGTGAATTAGAGCAGCAGAGATGGTGACATTGGCAAATGTAATCTAGACGCCAATGGCGGATGACGTAGACGTAAAAGAGCCGTCAGTGTAAATATGACGATAAGCTTTGTAGCAGTTTTCCGAACGCTCTAGAGTGAAATATCTGAGTGCTGTTCCGGGTGTGCGTCTCTTGCTTTTGAGACCAGGCACAAAGGTGACTATGGTTCACGAAGGAATTTTCCACGACGGTTCTGCATGCATTGATACTCTTTGATAGTGTAGTCGGGAAGAGGCTCCGCACAGGACTACTGTCTGAAGCAAGCGGATGATCCGGCACTCAGGTGGCATAACGCAAGTAGACTCGAAGCAACTCCTGCTTCATAAGAACAGGAGCTGAAAGGGGCCTACTTTCAGAAAGAGTTCCGATGCTTGATGTGTTCCTTGGTAGGCCAAGGCACACCCTCAGGGCCTTTGCTTGAGCTCCACTCAGTGCTTGTATGTTGGTTCGAGAAATTCCATATATCGCAGGAAGACTGTAACGTAGAAGACCTTCGCAGAGAGCGGTATACACTCGTAATGTAGCATTGACGCAACATCCACCGGCATTGCCTGATTACAAGCGAAAGATGCAGCCGTATGACGTAGCTTTTCTCTTTAACATCCGAACGTGCGGAGCCCATGTCATTAGCCAAACAACTCGCTCTGAAGCATAGGTTGGCTACTGCGACTACACGAACTGAAAACATCCTCATATTCTATTGAAAAGTGGCTTCTCAGATATACATGAAACGTACACTCGTTTGTGCAGGTGTGCTGGATCATTTCGATGTTTCATGCATTGAGGGAACAACAGTGGTTTCACCCTGGATGTGTTCCGACGCTATTTGCCCGACTGCCTGTGCCGCCTTTCAGTACCCAACCACAGTACAAGGGAAAACACCTAATGCCAAGGGGATCCGACAAAAAGCTTCGCAACTCGCTCGTGTTGTGGAAGAATCACTGGTGTCATACGAAGCGGAACAAGAAATGGCGTTTTACAAAAATCTCGAAGTTTCAGTGTCTCCAAAGTGCACTTTGATTCATAAAGAGTGCATGATGTTTTTGAACATTAATTATTGAATGCGTCACTTGAAGTCTTAAAAAATTAAGTTTTTGTTTTTAATGAAGGCTCACTACCAAGAACCTCGCCCCAGATACAGTTCAAAAAGCAAGTCATTCTTGAAAATGTTGAATAGCCAGTGCATGGTGTCTCGGGCACTTGGCAGTTGTCGCCACTAGTCACTTGCAATACATTCCATCTAGGTGAATAGAAAGGTAGCATTACTGAACACAAGAAGCAGAAAGGTGCGTGGTGATAGTGCGTGCAATATCACTACGCACCTACGAGTTTGTGAGAATAACAAGTGTACTAAGCTTGCCCCGATCAAGCACCATTAAAAATGTGTGCTCCTCTATTCAAGTGGGTAGTGGTGGCCTATTGATGGCCTATGGCACCCCGCTCTATTTTTTTCGCACGTGTCCTTTTCTATTTACTTTTGTTCTTATCTTTTTTCGCCCATTTGCCCACCCCTTTTTGCAGTATGGCAAACCAGACGCTACCATTCTGGTTGACCTAACCGCCTTTCTCATAGAAAAAGGCAGTGTGGATCTGAGTTTCTTATTTAACAAGGGTCAACCTGACAATTGGTCTCCGCTTATCATCTCCATATCTACCCAGCTGATGTACACTTTCGCAATACCGCTTATTCATATGAGGACCAAGCTTATTTGCAAAATTCCGCTTTTTTTAAACCAAAGAAAATCATATTCGAATGCCACTACCTGTTCTCAGTATGGTTACAGCAGCCTTCAATAGAAGCTACATGCTCAGACACAACTCGTACAGCGTCCCAACTACAGAGCGGTAACTTCACACGGTCACCATTTTCTATGACGCCACTTTTTTTCTTACAATTTTGTTCTCAGCATCCACTTGCTTCTCCTTGACCGTCTGCAACGAGGCCGTCCAAGAAGCTTGTCATTCTTTATGTTTGCTGATGCCATCTAAAGCTGGGCAAATAATTCTGCTTTAGTGTTGGTCATGGGACCGGGATTAGATTTTATATCGCCCGAAAGCAACATCAAAAGGGCCGACGAGGCACGAAATTTGCAAGTGACCACACACATAAGATTTCAACTTGTCAACACACTTGGATGAGCACGATACCACCAAGAAAGATTACTTACCACTCGTAATACAATTGGTAACTTTGAAATGACTTTGAATTGATATTTTTGAAACAACAGCACTCATATAGTTGGCATCGTAGGTGAGATCTCGTGCCCGAGAGGGGGAGTCAGCTGGCTGTCCTTTATATCCCGCATTGTCTGCCTCGAACGCACTTAATTTGATCTCAGGTTGCCAGGTGAGCCAGTCAGGTTTGGCTAAGACGAGTGACAAAGGAGTTCAGTGCACAATTGCCAGTGCAGATTGGCAGCTGGCTGCAGCATGTCAATGGCTGTTCCATCTGAACTCCAACGCATGGGCGAGAACATCTACGTCAGCGCAGCATATGTAGCAAAAACAGCGATCGTAAGTACAGCATCGTAGGTTAGGTTTCGTGCCCGATATCATATGTGCTCAACATGGCTCTAGAATCAAAACTATCCAATTCGTAACAGTATTATGAAACACATTTTGTAACTACCGAGAAGGCGGTCGTACCGGCTACCTTGGAAGTACTTGTAAAAGAAACAAGAATGTACTCTTTGTTCGAGTCAATAATTTCAATAAATATCACTATCCACTGATGTGAGCCGCAGTAATAAAACCATAGTAGGATTGAAGGGCTGGCCAGTTGAAACCTCTGTATCACTGCCAAGCGAACTCCGAGAAATTAATTTCTCAGTGCGCTTGTTTGAGCGAAGTGACGTGAAATTTAGTCTGCCGTGTACAAATTTCCCCCGCCCAGCTTAATATCTGCCATTCGCGAGCGCATGTTCATTCTCTACCATTCGTGATGTGAGGATTCTTTTTTTTTATAAATGTATGTAAGGAGAGGTTGGTGCCGATGCGTGGCGCCGGCTACTCCTCTTCTCTTGCACAAAAGTCAACATCGCACATTTCGTAGCAAACACAAGGCTATACTTGTGAGGATGCTTGTGTTTACAACAACTGTTAAACGATGTGGAATACCCAGTACTCTACTATGGAAGAGCAGGTAGCTGTTCCAGTGTTTCGTACGCAGGTAACAAACCTCGTTCATCTTCGAATGTGTCACTCTATCCTTATTTTTATGGTTACATCACTCTCATGCTCTGATGTTAATACATGTCCTATAAGGACACGCATGTGTGTACAACTTCTCGTGTCTGGCTACCTATCTAATAGTGCTCTTCTCTGCCAAGACTGTTTCACATAACTAGTTTTCTGCACTTGAATTTTCAGACCAACCCTTCAGTTTTCCTTGTCCAGTGGCAGCTGTTACCAAACTCTGAAACAACTATGTTCGTGCGTAGTGACCAATTTAGGCATTGAAGCATGTACCCCGTTTAGAAGCACCACCTTGGATTTTTCAATTGAGCACCGAATCGAGCCGCAACTTCAGCTTCTAATAACGGGGATATAACACCCGTCTTGTCTGGGTCACTGTAATAAGCGGCCCAAGGAATCCACATCCACTGCTGTTGAGGAGCCAGAATTTCGACCGGAAGATAAACGACGCTTTGGCTGAATGGCTTGCTCGTGCAGCCATTGAAGGATAAACCTTCGAGAAATGGGCCCTTAGAAACGGCACCGCGGGAAGTGTCGACATTTGAAGGGTAGCTCGTGAAGCACGTGAACTGGCAGGTGCCGATACCAGCGAAAGTTTTAAAAGTGCTTTTTTGATAAGTCATGGTATTAGCCGAAAAAAAATTAAAACTGCTGAATCGTGGGCGGCGCAAGAAGGGGAACTATTGCAGAAACGATCCGAGATAAACACAACTGCGTTTGTTGCAAACGAAAAGCCAGACTCTTCTTTTTCTTTCATTAGTGTATTGTACGTGCTCTTCCAGGCTCCCTGTCTTCCTCTTCTCCTTTTCTTTGACGAATCTCTATAGGAAGCTCAGCTTTAGTCCGCAATGTTTCACAGTTTAAACCAAGCCTCCGCTAGCTTATCAAAAAAAAAAGAATTGTCTGTCAGAACATTGGGGCGGCGCTCCAAGGAGTCTTCTTTTTCTTTTCTTGTTTCGTTGACGTGCCAGTTGTTGAAGCGCTTGTTCAGAACAACAAAAAGAAAGGGGGGTTGTACGATAAAGCATTAAGCAAACGGAAACATAAATATTTTACGCTTTCATTCTGCCTCTTTTCTAAGGCGGTGTCAAAACCGCAGATACATGCAGAGTGAAATGACATACAAGGAGTAATAAAGGTTATGCAGAAATTTAAAGTACTATACTGTCTCTTGATGACTTCAATATTTCATTTTGGTTTGGAAAGCCGGATACTGCGAAGAGTGAGAGGAAGTAAGCGCTAACATAGGGCAACGGCTGCGCTGCATGAAGCGTTGTCCACAGTTTAAGGGGCTGTACTCGGCGCTGCAACATTCCGAGGGCGACGATAATACTCAGCGGTGCAACATTTTGTCGGCGGCGATACTATTACGATTTGGTAAGATTAGTTCAATTTGACGACTATGATCGGTGTCTCCTGCACATGCGTACATGTGTTTACTTATTGATTTACGAAGGGGTCTTGCATGCACCCGAGTGGGCAGCAGTGCTTAAAAAGGCAGACTTGGTGCAATAGTTTCTCTTTTTAGCGGCGAAGAACCTTAGGGTCTAGGCTTGTTCACTGTCGATTGTAGCGTTGTCCGGCACAGAACATGCAAAGTACCCACTATACGGCATGACGATGACGGCATTTAGCGATGAATAATAAGTGGTTTAGCTCATCCAATTGTACCCGATCACTGTTATGACAGCGGCCAGCACTTGCAGGAGAAGAAATGGTAGACAAGGAGAGGAAGAGACATTAATTATACCAGGAAAGCGTTCCAGACTACTCATTCTATTTCTTCCTGCATGCCATGGATGAAAACGATCACGAAGTGCTCTCGCTAGTGAAAAGCGAATTGGCGACGCCGACAAGAAGTTAGCTGCTACTCCAGAGGCAAGAGCTCATCTCTCTCTTTCTCTCAAGAAGCGGTGGCTAAACGGCAACAAAGTGTATATATACTGTGCACGTGCGTTTTCCCTCATTTACATGTGCGAGTGGGCAATGTCACGGGTAATTTAGGGTAGGAATGATTCCCAGTGCTTCACCCGAAGGTCATCATTGACTTCATGGAGATGCTAGCTTTTTTTTTGCCAACGCAAAAGTCTAAGGAATCTTTTTTCTGTTTTTTGACAACATACATGCCCTGGTTAAGTGCTTTTCTCTCCTATTTACTACTGTACCTCACAAGCTTAAACTAATTATTCAAAATAAATGAACGTTTGCAACTTAAAAGCTGAAATTTCATACTTGGCTGCCATTTATTGACAGTTAGCTTATAACATAGGCCACAAAATTTACTTGTGCAGGGAGGCATGTGATGACTCTGAAACAATCACCCAACATTTTCGCCCCTTCTATGGTTGCTGCGCACAACGTTACGCATTAAGTACCTCGTTGTATCATTATGAAGACAGTAGAGGAAGTGATTGGGTCGAGAGTACCCCGAGGAGTATAAGGTATTAGCCATGACGCAACAATCACACCGCCACTCGCGGAATCAAATCCCGGCTGCGGCGGCTGCGTGTCCGATGCAGGCAGAAATGCTGTAGGCCCGTGCGCTCAGATTTGGGTGCGCGTTAAAGAACCCAAGATGGCCAAAATTTTCCGGAACCCTCCACTACGGCCGTCTTTCAAAATTATACGGTGGTTTCAAAATATTAAACTTCACATATCAATCAATCAACGTGACAGTGCGCAGTGGGCCATGAGAGAGCAGCTCACATTTTACACGAAGAGCAACTTCACCCATGTGCTCTGGAAAATGCGGACCTTAAGGGTGCGCGCTGAACACACGCGTACAGTGTGAATTACACGTCTATATACCAGTTGAACGTGCGGACTCTGGGGGCTTAAATCATCAGCACCTGTTACCTCGTTGGAAGCTACTTCAGGTTCATGCTTGAATTACATTAAAATACCTTGCATTTGGTATATTTATGTCTTGCATCATAATAGTGTCGGCCTATGCACATTACTGAAACGGCAGTTGAAGAGGATGAAGGGTCACTTAGGCAGGTGTGATTCAGACCATACGCCTTGTATCACGTGCACATAGCCTGTTGTGCACTTTTCGCGTCGCTCACTCACTCAATCACAAAACCAATAAATCAATTGACAAATTAATATATATTGCCAATTAAGTATCAAGTTCAATATTCGTGGCAATACACAATACTCATTTGCCTTTTTGACTATAACCTTTTCCCGGTGGCGGTCTCTAGATGAAGCTATGTGCGCTGTATACATTTCCGCTGCTGCAGGTGATACTTATGTAGTTGACAAGCTCTTTATTACCGCGTGTTTATGCACACAAGACACTTTCGTTTGATAGCTTCTTTGTGGTATTTCATAGCAATACAACCCGGCACGAGTTCACTGGGAGGGTTTTGAAGTGAGCTTAAAATACTGCCAGCGAAAAGTTCCAGTTCTCATTTGTGTGCCTGCATACTTTGTCACTCTACTCTTTCTCGTATTTCCGTGACGATGCCGTGTGCAGGCCACGCTTCTGCATCAACCGTCCCGTAAGATTGCATTGGCCAGTTGAGTACGTCACAAGACATGGCACAGAAGCGAGAAAATAACGCATAACAATGCAATAAAAAGAGCAAAAGTAAAAAAAAGCGAAAACAAATGTTCACATATAGCTGACACGAACATTGAAGCAATAAACAGTGCTATGAGACGAAAAAAGCACAAAGAAGTCTGCAATGGCCAGGAGCTCTGCCGTGAGCCAGTTTAGCTTAGTGTCTCGGTGGGGGCACCTGAGTTTGTTGTAGTTGCTTGCGATGTTTGAAGCGTCACGCCCGAATGGTTGCCCCGAGGCGCTGCCTTCGTCCGCAAACGTTTGTTATAGCGGTGTGGAGGTGGCGTCGAGTTGTGCCCACCTCCTCGCAGCCGCAGGCAAATAAGCCCGAATAATAACAGCAAAAATAAACACGAGGGTCACAGTAGTAGCAGAGTTTGGCAAGATGTGCTTGTAAGATAAAAAAAATTGACCCTGTATCTGCATGTTTCACTGCAAATGTTGTCGAAAGACGATAGTCTTGCGTGTAGAGACCGGGGAACAAAACGTTTATTTGATGTTCTGCGCAGGAAAATTGGTGAATTGTATTCTGGGTGAATTGGTGAATTGTATTCGTCAGAGAGTCTCGATCCGTGCAGCAAAGGCGAACGAGCGCATCGAGGCACGTTAAACACGAACGACACCTGGCAGTTATCCTCGAAGGAAGGCGTAAGCGCCCATGGAGAAAGATGCACGCCTGTCTCGGAAGCGATAAGGAGAGTAGAACGCAAAGCGACAGGCAGGCGCTAATACTGACTTCAATATCGCGTTTCGAAGCCTTCTAAGCAAATAAACACAACGCCTCAATTTCCAACACTTTCTTTTGCACATTAGTGGTTGTAAATGTAACTAGCTTACCTAATGCTCTCTTTTTGCTAATCATTAATGGGTGAAATCACTTCGTTTCGTGATAAATATACCGCATCATAATCTTAAACTTATTTGCGAACGTTGATCATGCAAGGTTGTTAGAACCCATTGGAATCGTAGGCGGATGTGGTACTGTAGTTACGGATCCAATGAGGAAAATATATAGGCATAGTTATAGTGCGTACATAACAAGTACTATGCATCACGTGCGTACACATATTTTTTTGCGATAGCAATCGTATGGACACTCTCGGCTGTATTTCGCCGCCAGCGTCGGCGTCGGTGTCATGCACCGTATATGTATACGCATCTATATATATGAAAACGCAAGAAGGAAAAACAAATCCAGAAAAAAAAGAGTCTGGTGCGTGGAGTCGTACGTGGAACCTCCACGTCGTGAAGGCGAGGCATTAACCACAGAGCCACCGAGAGGACCTCCTTCAATATTCAAATAGCAGGCTATTTATATCTACCACTTACCGCTGTTGACAGGCATCTTGGGAGGGAACTATCGTGTTTTCAGTAATATCAACAATATGCGCAACGAGCGCGTGGCAGCTCTTATTTTTCACGCGTACTTTTTGGCCCATGAAGAGGAGGGGAGTGGACGATCTCTCGAGTACCCTTATCTCGCGGTGGGAATGATCATACGGCTTGGCTGGCGTTGGGCTTGCATTGGTACGATTCTGTTGCAGTTACGGGCGTCCAAAGGTCACAGCCTCCATTCGCAGAAAGGGGCGAGCTTTTTAGAGACAGCGAAGTAACAACTGAGACGCTTATTCACGTTCATCTGTACCAGTGAGTACGTTTCGTTCATTTGTGCGTGAGAAATGCGGGGCATGTTTCGATATGCTTGCCGTTTTGCGCGTGACCTTCCGATTCGTTGCTATCGCGTGCATTGATTCGCTTTTGCGAAAAAGCTGTGACTTTTTACCACGCCATAGAATTACACCAGTTCTTCACCAGCGTGAACATAACATGGCACGAGGAAACACTCGACAGCATAGCGTGCTCACGAATTGGTTTTATTTGCGCGATACCCTGTATATGTCCGTGCAAATACTTGCTATATCAGAATAAAGAATAAAAAATTAGAAACTTCCACTCGCGCTCGAAGAATAAACAAATGCAACAGACATAAATGAACAGTTCTTAATCGACCACAGAAATGAACAAAAATTGGCAGATCCCACGTACAATGGGCATCGATGATAGGCGAAGCACGAATGAGCAATCTTCATATGTCATTTTAAAATCAGCACAACATTACGAGGTGGAGGTAAATGATGCCGTACATGACTTCCGTGTCGTGATTATGATGTTTGGATGTGTCGTTTACCTTCGTAATCTATTCATGCCATGCGATACCAAGTTTAGTATATGTGGAGCTACCGAAACGGCCACAAGCACGCCATGAGCGTGGTAGGTTGTCATGTTTTTACATGACACGCGTGTCAGAATTATCATGTTTGCACCAGTCATACATTTTGTCATCCATTGACGTCACGTAACACAAAATTTGGTATATGTAGAGCTAGCAAAACGGCCGCGAGTGCATCATGAAGGGCTCAATACACTCCAATGTAGCGTTGAGCCGGGCCCATGCTCGGCACAGTGACGCTACGTTAGCGAAACGCGAGCACTATAGTCTGACGCCAGGCGCGACCAGCGTCCGTCGGCGCGGCCCGACGCCAACCGGTGCGAAATGCGACATGCTGCATTTCGCGCCGATGCGTTACTCAGATAACACTACGTCTCCCTCTTTACGTGACGGAGGGACGCCGGACGCTCTGAAACACGCATGCGTCAAAGCAACGCAGCACGGCGCGCGCCTGCGAGTATTTGGTAGGACCGATGCCTGGCGTGGCAACACCGGCGTGACGTGACGAAACGAACACCGGCGAGTACGCGCACCACGTCACGTCGAAATGTATTGGCGCCTTTACTGTGGCATGTCGTCATGTTCTCACACGACATGCATATCATGAATATGATGTTTGCACCAGTCAAATACCTTCGTCATTCAATGGCGTCGCGTAATACCGAGTTTGATACATTTGAAGCTAGCGAAACGACCGCGAGCGCATCATGAGTGTAGCATGTTGTCATGTTCTAACTTGACACGCGTGTCATGATTATCATGTTTGCACCTCACATAAATTCGTCACACATTCACGTACCGTAACACCAAACTTGTTATATGTGACGCTAGCGAAACGGCCCGAGTGCATCATGAGCGTGGCATGTAGTCATGTTGTTACTTAACATGCATGTCAAGATTTTTATGTTAGGGTTACTCGCTTGTGTTTGCCATGCAATCATGCCATACCACACCAGTTTTGCAACATGCCATGGGAACGAAACCATCACAAGAGCTGCAGGGTCATAAAATGTAAATCATCACATTCATGACATACATATCATGGTTTTCATGTTGTGACTAGTAAAATATGTTTTTCAAACAATCATGTTATGTCTTGCCAAGTTTGGTATCGATACCATTATCGAAACGGCCGGGAAAGCTAAATGTCGTAGGCGAATAGATAGATAGATAGATAGATAGATAGATAGATAGATAGATAGATAGATAGATAGATAGATAGATAGATAGATAGATAGATAGATAGATAGATAGATAGATAGATAGATAGATAGATAGATAGATAGATAGATAGATACGTTCAAAGTCCCCGAAGTTCGCCAAGAAATGCTTCACATATAAAAAGATGGATTGTAAGGAGTATTCAATTTAAATCAAAAGCCTAGCAGTAGGCATCAAAAGGCCGAAGACAGAAACGTAGTTACTATGCAACTTCGCTATAATACGATAAATGTGCGCAGCACTATAGAATCTAAGCAAACGGTTGAAAGCCAGTTTCAAATATAAGAAAATACTGAAAACATAAAATATAGGGCGAAACACATAAGTAACCCACACAAAACTGCCAAAAAATAATATTGCGTCATTAAATTTAGGCAACTGGATGGAGCAGTTGGCATAAGCCAAATGTTGAAATAATAAAAATATCAATGTTGTATTGTTATACTGATCGATTTCTCCTAATTGATTAATTTCTTTATTCACCGTGTAGAAAACAAATGAGAAAACAGAGATCCATATTGAAGAACAAGCTGGGCCAGCTTAAGAATAAATATATTGAATAGCCCCTTACTCCTTCTATATATATAAACATATATTTATTTATTGGCGTATTCATAAGAGAGGTACTTGCATACGGAGCAGGAATCAGGTGGCTTAAGAAGAGAGTTCAGCTTAAAGTGAGGACGACACAGCGATCGATGCAAAGCGAACTAGTAGGTGCAAACTGAACTGGTAGGTGCAGACAAGAAAAGAGAACTGAGTGAGTCAAATAACAAACCGGGGTTAAGGGTATAATAGTTGAAATCAAGAAGAAATGGACAAGGGCAACGTACCTAGAGAGCAGGCAGGATAACTGCTGGTAAGTAAGGGTAACTGACTCGACTTCCAGAGAAGGCAAGCGGGTGAGGGGAGACAAATAAATCCCAGCATATCCGTGGAGTGAATGATGACAAGTGGGGCGAAGCGTTCATCCGTTCGTCCGTGTATTATGGTTTTCTTTAATAGGAGATTGTGTGTTTTTCTTATTTTTTTCTGTTTCAAAAGCCACTCCATGAAAGCTGCTGCGCATGGGCTCAGAAGCATAGCTGTGAAAGAATGAAACATGAAAGACATCACTGACAGCGATCCCAATGACACGCGCTTGGTTTCGAGGGGACGGCGTAACTGGTGTAGCAGCCAATGGAGGCGCTAAGCATTTCTCATGGCCGACGGTTTTTGTTTTCTCTAGCCACCAACACACAGCAATATTGTCTGCAGGCAGATATAGTTTGTGGCAAAGTCCAGTATCTCGACGAAACCGCAACAGCGAGCGACTCTTGTCGTAGACCGGATACGCCAGAGCCTGATGATTGTGTTCTCTGAGATGTGGCGGCCGTCTAGGTGACCTAGTTCGACGGAAAGAATCACTTTTGCAGAATTTATGTGGGCGCACTAACAAAATTTGTGTGCGACTGTTTGCTGCACCCGCACACATCACATGACGGGCTGTGAGCTATTGCAATAACAAATAAATAGGCTATTGAAAAGGCTACTCATGGACCAGCAGGATAAAGACACATCATGGCATGATAGGTTGGACAGAATACGTTAATTAGAGATAAATATACGTGGTACGAAGCCATGCACTTGTTAATGTTCGGTGAATGTCAAAGCCTGACGTTTAATGGCGGTCTAGCACGCGAAGTTCTTTTGCGGCGTCGGATATTAAAAGGGGTACTGCGTACACCGTCTAGGGTGGACAGGGTAGCTGCGTCGGCTTTGTAATTTTCCTAAATGTCGCAATGACTAGACAGCTACGGTATTATCACTCTGTGCCAATTTCGATTACTTCATAACTTGGCTTATTTTCGCTACGAGCTGCTCATGGGAGTCATGCCGTAAAGCAGAGGGTATAGACTTTGGATTCGCGCGGCACTGCTATCTGAAAAGATAGACCACTAATTGTGTGCCGACTCTACCACAAACTTTAAAGCAGCATGGAGAGCTACTATAGCTCAGACGCTGTAGTTCACGTTGCGTGAAAACTTGTGAGCTGTATTGCAATAGATCTTACTGAAATTGTTTCGGCGGTGGTTTAGCCATAACTGAACCACCAGTGTAAACATCTGTGTGAGCCCTGTACATTTGATGTAAATACAATAGTGCGGCCTGCTCAAGTACAAACGACGACATTCTTGTCTTCTTCGTAGCCCCACGTACACCCACTTCATGTCGATGTAGGCGCCATAAAGACGAGACAGATTGTGATGCATGCGTATAGCTCCTGGGCAAAGAAGTGCTATGGGAAACAAAAATGCGGCCAGACGTTGTCCGTGGCCTTATTGCAGGCAAACATGCCAGATGGTGCGAAGGTAACAGGGTAAGATATTGAATATCGGCCCTGAAGAGAGAGATGCAAGTAAAGGCACGAATGATAACGAATGTCTCGTTAATATCTGCGACTACCTTTTTTCTAAAAAGAAAACGTAGGCATACAGTGATGTCATCGCCTGCCAGAAAACACACTGAGTGCAGTATCGAAAAAACAACGCCAACATTATAGGCCAGCACAGTTGAGGATTCCAGTGCCCAGAAGCACGCACAGCTGTACTTGGAGATGTTGAAATGCTGTTCACATTGATGCAGTATTTTCTCACCAAGAGCCAACTCCTGCGTCTAACTTGTACATTCACTACAACAAAGCGCGAGAAAATGATGACTAAAGAAACGTATCACGTATATCTGATGTCAGCTATATCTGTTGCATTATAGTTAACCAGGGCTTTGAAGACAACTTGCGCACTAAAATAACATAAAAAACAGCAATTATTGAAAAGTATGATATATAACAAATCACACGATAGCTAGAACTAAGCCACGTTTCCAAGTGGGTTACATATATGCGTGTTTGACTGCATTACGTTAGAACAGGCAATATTACATTTACACCCACACAAAAACGCGATTGTCCAGAATAAAATGGCCAACGAGGTCACCTAGCTATCTCTTTTTCGTTATTATTTTTGTTTTGTTGAGTGAAAAAAGCACTTGAACCATGTACAAATTTTTTGAAGGTTTTTGCTTTTCAATCTTTTACGCTGGCTGCACCATACCACCTACACAATACGTTGTGATGTTTTTGAAAAATAGAGTGAATTAATTAGTGTTTTTTATTCGTATATTGCGTTTGTCGTCGTATCAATATCTGGAAACAGAAGCGGGTATGCGCTCTTAGCCTCCAATTTAAAGAGAAAAAAAAACACACCTAGAAGTGAAGGCACCGCTCAATTCGTCTTTACTTATATCTAATTACGGCATTTGTTGACATAGCGGTTGCTTACAACAAAGAAGATGAGCTTTCCGTTACTTGCAACACGCACCGTTGCTTGAGGACCTGCACATCAGAGCGACTCCATGATATCATATTAGGGCGTTTTTGCAAAGCTGAAGATGACCCTCTTTTCACTACACCCACCTTTTATCACTCGGAAAGCTTAAACCGTGGAGGGGGGGGGGGAATCGTCGCCAAAGAAGATGGACCAGCTATTTCACGGACGTGACGTGATGAAGTACTGCTCGTCGTCTAGCTTCGCGAACTTATCTGCGCCCCTATTTAACCTTTCCACCACAGTAAACTTCCCCAAAGGAAGGGGTGGAGGTGACGGCCGTTCAGGCGGTTCTCATCTGCTTTCCACCCAGTGGCTACGGAAACTTACCCGCAGGGCGTAATAATGGTGAGCTACTCTGTCGCGAAATAGGCAGCTGAGGGTCAGCGTGGCCCCTATAATTATACGTTCCGCGGTGCGCCGAGTTGTCGGCGAGTGTAAAGTAAGTTTGTCTTTTTCTTTTACATCGGGAAAGAGCTGCAAGTGCTACCGGCGCAAGAGTACAAAAGTAAAGAAAGAAAACGCAATATAAAAATACGTTCAAGTAAAAGCAATCATATCCGGATATTTTTTTTATCTATACGCGTCCATGATCGAACTTAAGAGTCACGCCGCGTGGATGCTGAGATGAGATCAAGAACCCGTAACTTTAGCTCTCTCGTTCGTCAACCACCCTATCCCAAAGATTCCTAGCTTCTGGTACTTTAGAGATAAAGAATAAAGTGAGAGAAAGACAAGTAGGTGAACAAGAAATTGTAGCATCCGGTTTGCTACACTGCACTATGGAGAGAGAGAGAGGGGAAAATGACAAAGAAAACAAAAAAAGTAGACGCGCAAAAAAAAAGAAAAAGAGAACGGGGGTGCTATAGCCTCTTCTATAGGCCACTACCACGCAAAAAGTTGAATAAAACCGTGACCTACTTTTTTGCAAAGACAAATCGCATTTGCTTTTGAGCACTGGCTGTTCTTACAAGGGTCTGTCGTCAAGGAGAGCTAACGCTGCAGCTGATGACCGTCTGTGCGCGCTGTATATTGAGGGCCGTGACACAAAATGTGCTCTATCGTTTCATCGCTGTCGCATTTACAATCGCAATTGTCTCAGCTGTTGACGAACATCGCGGTAGGCCCAGACAAACTCGCAGAGCCATAGCCCGTGGACGCTTTCGAGACTGCGAATGCTGCTTCTGCAGGTGTTGGTCAGCACAGGCAAGCTGTATCGCAAATAGCTGAGAAAAAGCGTCTTGTACAATTGCATCATTGCAAGTACTGAGGTCCCCTGATTCTCCCCCAAGATACTTGAATTAGTTGGCCATTTCTGTAAGCCTATTCTTCAAGTAGGCTGACAGAAAGGGCTGCATGTAGGCCCCAGTAAAGGTCTCTATCAATAAATACGCCTAGAAATTTATGCGTCCTGATATATGGTATGACTTGGTAATCGATAGATATAAAGAATGGTCTTATTGGCTTTCGACTTAAAGCAATCAAAGCACGTTTCGCTGGCGAGATCTTCAGTCTGGCATTTAAGACTTCCGTTTTACAATACATACTACACGTATACGTGCGCGCAGCAGTAAGCGTTGATTCCTCGCAAGAAACGCAATGATGCCAAAACTTGAAGCACCAAAGGCCACGCGAGCAACTTATGCCTTGCGGAGGGGAATGCTGACGCAGCGCTGTGCTGTAAGGTTCGTTCATTCAGTTATTACGTGGAAGCATGTGGCAGTACAGTAATTACACGATGCTATGGATGACTCATAGGTATGTTTTGCCATCTTGCCAGCACTTAACACTAAAATTAGCGCATAAGCTCTGTCACATCGCAACGCCGACATAGGCAGCGTCTGCTGGTAGTTTCTTAATTGGAAAAAATTGGCAGATCCCACGTACAGAGGGAATCGATGATATGCGAAGCACGAATGAGAAAGGTTGATATGTCATTTTAAAATCAGCACAACACTACGAGGTGGAGGAAAATGATGCTGTACACGACTTCCATGTCATGATTACTATGTTTGGATGTGTCGTTTACCTTCTTCACCTATTCACGTCACGTGATACCAATTTTAGTATATGTGTAGCTAGCGAAATGCCCGCGAGCGCGCTATGAGCGTGGTATGTTGTCATGTTCTTACATGACACACGTGTCAGGATTTTCATGTTTGCACCAGTCATATACTTTTGTCCTCCATAGACGTCCCTCAACATCAAATTTTGTATATGTGTAGCTAGCAAAACGACTGTGAGAGCACCATGAAGCGCCAATATACTCCTATGTAGCGCTGACGCGCGCGCACACTACGTTAGCAAAACGTGAGTACTCTATAGCCTGACGCCAGGCGCGACTCGACGGCAACCGGTGCGAAGTGCGACATGCTGCATTTTGCGCCGATGGGTTACCCAGATAACACTGCGTCGCCCTCTTGCCGTGAAGGAGGGACGCCGGACGCTGGAAGCAATGCAGCGCGACGCGCGCCTGCGAGAGTATGGCAGTACCAGCGCCTGGCGTCGCAACACAGGCGTGACGCGTCGAAATGCACGCCGGTGAGCACGCACACCGCGTCAGGTCGAAATGTATTGGCGCCTTCACTGCGGCATGTAGTAAAATTTTTACATGACACGCTTCTCATGATTATTATGTTTGCACCAGTCACATAACTCCGTCATCTATTAACGTCACGTAATACTAAATTTGGCATGTGTGAAGCTAGCGAAACAGCCTCGAGTGCATCATGAGCTTGGCATGTATTCATGCTGTCACATGATACGCATGTTATGATTTTCATGTTAGGGTCTGTCGCTTGTGTTCGCCATGCAATCATACCAAACCACACCAATTTTGCAACATGCCATGTGAACGGAACCACCGCAAAAGCTGCAAGACCATGAAATGTAAATTATGACATTCGGGACATCGATATCATCATTTTCATGTTATGACAAGTAAGATACGTTCTTCATACAGCCATGTTATGCCATACCAAGTTTGGTATCGATACCATTAACGAAACGGCCAGCAGAAATAAAAGTCGGAGGCGGCTAGATTAGATAGATAGATAGATAGATAGATAGATAGATAGATAGATAGATAGATAGATAGATAGATAGATAGATAGATAGATAGATAGATAGATAGATAGATAGATAGATAGATACGCTCAAAGTCGCCAAAGTTCGCTAACAAAAGCTTCGCTTTGAAAATATCGCAGTTTCGGTAACATGGGCGGTTGTTCTGTCTGCGGGATATAAGTGTACTGGGCTGTCAGTAGCCAAGTTGGTTAACGGGGCATAGCATCTGGGGCCGGATTCACAAAACTCACCTACGAAAACATTTTTGCGCAAAAGAAATTTTGTTGCGTAAGTCGATTCACGAAACGAAAAAACGTCGTCAGAGGCCATCGTTGTCACATCGGCCGCTGCAATAAAGCGCGCTGTGACTGCCCGGGAACATGTCAGCGATGGTGAATCAGCTGCTATATTTGCTTACGTCACCGAAAAGTGCTCGTAAGTGGATTCACGAAGCAAAGTTGTGCGTAAAAACAGCGTGGCTGAGAGAAAATCCTAAGAGTGGTCCGGACCACTCCTAGGAACAATGTGGCTACTTAGACCCTGCCGCCGCAGCGGTATACTTTGGTGCCCTGGCTGGTTTTGAGTTAATTCACGCCCATGAAGGGCTGCCTGATGACTACTGGTGCGTTTTTATTTCTTTCGGTGCTTTGAGTTTCTTGTGTTCTTTCCCTTGTACGCAGTGGACGGTATTGACAACCACCGTCGTCCAATAATTTCGAAGTCGCAGTAATTGAATAATTCTATTGGGCGTCAATGGCGTAAAATTATGCATGTAATATTTGTGGTTGGATGAAAACCAATGTGATACGTGAATGGTCGGTGCATTCGAACACGGCATGGCTTAGGATCAACCTTATTTGTTATGTTGCTCTGTTGCACCCCATCTCATCTAATTAAAGGTGCGGCTCGAGATCCTTGTCTCATTGGTGGGAATTACCACCAAAGAGGTTAATGGAAGCAGATTCCTTGCACGCTATTGGAAATTAAAATGAAAGGAAGAATTTAGTGAGTGGTTCATAAAGTTTGTGCTCTAGTGTACTTACATTGGCTCTAACTGTCCAGTGGGTGCGATCTCTTAAATACAGCTGTCGATACACTTTGGGACGATCTGGAATAAAGCGTACTTTGTAAACCGAAGCGTATTAGGGGTGCGCGTGATTACGCATGGAACTACAAACAAATCATACATTTTCACCTTCACTGTTCAGACACCAATATGGACCGTGATAATATGGCCAGCAGTCGGAATAAAACGACCCTAGTAACTTTGTATGACACCGAAAATATTCAAACCCTCATGATTCTGGAGCAAACCTTGGCTGAATTCATCCCTTTGTCTATTACCAGCCTATTAACTTGGCGCGCGAACATCATTCAAAGGTAGAGCGAGCCACTGACATGTGTTTTGTGCGACGTAGCAACCACTTGACCTGAGAATAATAGCGTTGCGAAGGCGAATCCCCTGTCGCATGCTCTGATCGAAGCAGACGACAAACGCGAGCAGACGACGGCTTGGCCGACAGGCACAGCTTGTGATTGGTTGTGAAGCAATACCCTCAACATCAGCTCACTCCGTGACGTTGCCAAAACACTTCTTTTATCTGGCACGCCTGTCCTGTTCGTCATATCACCCCCCTCGCACATAAGAGCAAATTTTGTCATGCCGTGAAAATAGCGCAAGTACTTTCTAAGAACTCTCTTACGTGCTGCGCAGTTGTCGGAAACAACATGGCGTCGTAAACAGCATATCGGTCCGTTCGACTTTCAGCAAACGCTTCTCGCATGAGTTACTGCAGCGTTCGACCGGATGCGTTATGATTACGGCAGCTCTTTCGGTGCGTGTAAGCAGTGCGGAAAGCTGCGGCAGTGCAATGGTGTACGGTGAAGCGCAGCGAAGCCTGTGCGTTTGTGTGGTTATCAAGCGGGGCTCGGCGTCGGTGTATCGACGGCAAGTAGCACTCGAGAAGCCTGCAATGTGTGTTTGTGTGCCGGTAACAGTTCGTTTGCTTGACTTTCCAGTGTCTCTGTTGGGTGCTGTTCGACATTTCGGCTTGACAGCGTTTTGGCACGTTACTTGAATGACCTCAAGTACGTACGGAACCGTATGAACTACGCGCTGTGTTCGGTTCTTGCTTCGCCACTAGTTAGCCCGTACGCTTCTATTTACTTGAGAGCAATGTACTGTTCGGGAGTGAAATGATGTTCGTCGTGAACAGTGGTGCTGTGTTGACGTTCCAAGACTTGTGAACAAGCTGTGCTCGTGTGACCGAAAATTAAAAGACAGCGTTCATAACTGTGTCATCCATAACTGCCCTGCGTCGTTGTGGTGGTGGAGCTTGGCGCTTTTGTTTGTTAACTCGTCACTTCTCCTTTTTGTGATAATTATAGTCCTAGCGCTGTGATGTGATGAACCAAAGCTGCGAGATGCTACATTCTGTAGTGGATCGTGTTATTTTGGCAGCGCGCCTAGACTGTTCTTCGGTAAGAACTTGAGGCAGCGAGAGCCCGTGAACGTCAAGCTTCCCTCCGGCCCCCATAAAGAGCAAAGATTTCACAGGTGCCTTACTTTGGATGAAGTTGTAGGCCAATACCGCCTAACTACAGGTTTCCGAGTTCGTCTGGTCATCGTTTTGCACGGCACTAGAGCCTTGACAATAGCCGGTCATGGCGAGTTCTTACACTTCATCAATGGACGTGCATGCCTGGCCAGCCCTTCATTGCTGTCATCGGCAGTTTCCAGTCTGCAGATGCCCTTTGCTGTTGGCCGTAGAGCACACTTGGTTCCTCATGACACCGACGGCTACTAAATGCTGCCATCGGTGAGTTCACCTTGCAGAACTAAATTTCACCGGTACTATAATTCATGCAGTACTAGAACATGTGCAAGTTTTTGAGCCCATCAGATGTAATGTTTCCCTATATGGTAAGTTGAAGCATGAAAAATTTACTACTATTGTCATATACATACATATATTAGGGAGCAAATACATCAGAAGATTTTGTGTTTTGATACAAGTGAGCTCTTGTTTGATTATGAGGTTGGGCCTGTCGATTTACCACGTTTGATAGCTGGAAAGGTAATTTGAATTTATTTTTCAGATGCCAGGTAGCTTTTAAGAAATTTATGTTATTTTGGAAGATTAGCTCTATAGATGATTACGACTGTGGTAGCGCTATACTTCACTAGGACATACATATTGCAGTAAGCAAATTTTGCATGAAGCTTCAGTTTATTTCAAAGTGATTATAGCAGATTTTGGTCACTTTGACGAAGTGATAGCTTCGTCAAAGAAGTATTAGAAGTGAGTGCTTTTATTGATTGTTTTTAAATATCTCGTTTTTGGCTCTTAACAGATCGCAGAGATTGGCTTGTTAAGGTCCTGTGATGCATCGGTTGCACACACTGGCAGATTAATCCTCATCATGACTCGGAGCACCTGTACAAATATAGGAAGGACACGTGCTCCCTAACTGTGCAAGTCTATGTCACTGCTGGGGCTGTTATCATTCAGCGGATGTGGCCTGGAAGCATGCATGGCAGCCTCATCTGGAAGGACTGCGGTCTGCTTGGGAGCTTCGAGGGCACAAAACTGCCTAACGGCTGGCTGCAAGGTCAGATTTCCTTTAATACATACGATTAAGTGAACACCACTTACTGTGCACAAATTGAAAACCCAAGCATGGTTGCTTGCAGTGGATACCTGTATTATTCTCACACATAATTTTTATTCAACATTTATAGAATTAAATAGCAAGATAATTGAGAATGTTGAAAGTTGAAAGCCTGCAGCTTATGAATGAAACTTCAATCATCTGAGACTCAAAAGCTGGCACTTTTAAACGAGCACAAATACTTTGATTACTTTTTGAGCTCTCGAGCTTGTGACTCCCTCTTTGGATCGAGTGTTCTGGAAGGAAATAGCAAGTGGATGAAAATCGCCTGGCTGTTCACAACTTGCAAGGAGAAAGACCTATTGAACAAGCCTCAGACGACATAGGGCCAGTAACTGCATCTTTTACTTCATGTAGCTTTTTCTCTCTCAGTGATGTGGCTTGTGTTTCAGCCGAACATGTTCACCACTATTGCATGTTGATATATACTTTTCCACAAATTGTACCTGGCCTAAGTATGCATTGTTGATCTCTAAAGGTGACGTTCAGTGTGTTTCAAAGCCATGGCTCCTCATCTGTCTGTGGCTAGCCTACTTCAGCAGCAGTCCGATGCAGCCAGCACACATGGAAGCCAAGTCATGGAGCGCTCCTTTGGTGTTCTGTGCAGGACGCAGCATATCCATCCAGCAAGAGACTGGTATCAAAAATAATGGTGAGTGTTGGTGGCACCTATAGAAGCCCATTGTGTTTGTTGCGTATGATTCTCTGATGAAGTGCATTTTTGAAAGGTTTTCTTCTTTTAGAATAATAGATGTCAGCAAAAGCACACTCATAATCCACAAGTGTTTTGTGTCTTCTAGACTGCCCATTTGCTCCTATATGCAGTATGGTGAGCTGGCTATGTTAGACAGCCTTAAAGTTATGAGCATTGGCTGTTGTGTTGTAATGGAGTCTAACTTGTGTTTCTTAGTGAACTTATTTGTGGCCTGCTTCTCGCACCTAGTGTAAAGTCAAAATAGAAGAAACTTTATTGGCTTTTTATGCCTGGCAGAAGTTTCATGCCTTCATCTATGACATTGTAGTTTTGCTCTTGTATCATAATAAAATATATTTTCAGTCTTCACTGTTTGTGTGGGTGTTGAGGCTTGTCATTGACTTCTGAAAATACGACATCTGTAAATATGAGCACATAGTTAACAACTCTACACTCTTGCATGTAGCATTGTTGTAACAATGATCTGTATTTTTTTACGTTCCCGCAGTAACAAGGGATCCGGTGCTCCACGGTCATGTACAGAATATCAAAAACAGAGCACAGAAGACTAACAAGTATAAAGGGACTGCCAGTGACTGTTCTACTGCTCAAAGTTTACGACAGCAGAAAGAGCACATTGTGATGTCAGAAGCAGTTTGAATTGTATACGTAGTAACATTCTGTGCAGCTACTGCTTAACTTCTTAGCAGTGCATCATTCAGCAGTTTCTTTGCATGCACTCCAAATTATTTAAACTTTGCATGAAAGATGCCAAACAATGACACTAATTTAAAGGCTGCTGTAGTGTTAGTGGGCAAATATTTTTGAGCTGAAGTTTTTAACATGCGTGTTAAGTGCCTGCGTGTCTCTGCATTTACCTGTCGTAAATCACAGCACCTATGGTCGACAATGGTAACGGTGTTTGCATTCTTTGTAGTACAAGAAGTAAAGCCTTGAATGCGGTAATCTTGTACTTAGTCGATGTAATCCTTCAGTCTACACTCACTGGTATAGCACCAATGATGCTATGAGTGTATAAGCTCTGGAAAGTGAATCTATGTGAATTATTGTATTTGGAAGGAAGAGGATCATCACTACTCCTAGTATATCTTAACAGTAGATTTTAGTGCTTGTGTATTGTAATCCTACTGCCTGTCCGTCCTTCAACAGTCTACTTATCTGTTTCTACTGTGTAAGTGTAACTTTTTAATGCATACTTTGCTCGGATAGGTTTGTTCATAATGTAAACGTGTACTATGCAAGTGACTTATCATCTGTGCAGATTTACTTAGACTAGAAATGAAGTATCTATTTTAATTTATATGTAGCTATAGCATGCATTAACTTATATTTTTCTAGGTGCCTGCACGACTGTTTAGCGCTACAAAGGTACTGGTATACTCTAATATTGCAGCTGGCATCTTAAAATACTTTGTTAGAGAAGTAATAATGTGCTTATAACCATTAATACTACTCTCAGATGAGCTGTGAAAACTCTATGGAAATGTATTTACAATTTTCTAACTGTGTGAAGGTAATTGTTCTTATGTTCTTTCATTGTGGCCCTTGTTTCATGCAAATGACACATAATTACTTTGCAGTGGCATAGTATTAGTTGCGATTTTACACATACGTGCTCAAAAACATCGCACTTGAGGCCAGCAGCAAGACATGCATGCAGCGCACTGGAGAATCACCTCACATAATTAGTGTGCAGTCTTTGCTCACCAGTAAACTGAATATTTTTCAAGCAGACTAATAGACAGCTGTTTAAGAACTGTGTTGATGTGCAAACTTTGAAGTCTTCTTGAGGAGTGTTTTCATCATTTTAGTCCAAGTAAAGTAGCTACCCAAGGCCACAACTGGTGGGAATGTGGTGGTTTCCTCTCTCGAAAACCACTCCTACCAGCTGCCTCAAGGTTAGCATGGGGTGAATTCACGAACTGGAAAAATAACTGGTCTTTGTTTTCTTGGCCGAAAGAGACACTTCCCCCAATGAACCACCACGACGGGCCAAAATAGAAACTTTTAGTTAAATAAAGTTGATTATACTTTTGAGAAATGTTTTGGGAAATGAAATGGCGCCTATAGCTGTCAATATAAACACTGTTCGCACCAAGGAGCTTAGTAGCTTATAATTGTATTATTCATGTATTGTCTAGAATTTCTTTGCGCTGTGCCAACTTTCAGCACAAGTGTCCTAACATACTTTGTTAGTGTGTTGTGAAGGAGTCAAGCTATGTAAATAAACAGAGTGATATTGCAGACATGTACAAAATATTGATGCCCAGCCCTTTTCTTTAGCCTGACATTGTCAAGGGCTTTATTCTTGTGTTTCTTATAAAAACTGCTTGTCACTGGGCAGCAGCCGAAACTATGCATCAAGCTTTTGCGAGATGGTTCGAGAAACACCGTGTACAGACATAACAGTGCTGGTGGATTTCTCTCGTAAGTTCCTTTCTGTATATCAAAATGACTGTATTAGAATTGTTGTTTTATAGTCATTCATTTTAATATTTACACCTGAGTATGTATGTATGTACGTACGTACGTACGTACGTACGTACGTACGTATGTATGTATGTATGTATGTATGTATGTATGTATGTATGTATGTATGTATGTATGTATGTATGTATGTATGTATGTATGTATGTATGTATGTATGTATGTATGTATGTATGTATGTATGTATGTATGTATGTATGTATGCATCTTTTAATTGAGAATCCGCTTATAATTGGTGAGTAAGTTTGGTAATAATTTGGCTGAATTTGTTTCTAGTTCTTTTTTCTTCTGAGCCATTATATATTTCAATTTGTTTTGTACTGCATGAAAATAAATGTAACCTTACACAAAATATGTGTGTTCGAAGAAGTTGTTTCATTTGCCAACCTACAATCATGGGCAAGAAATTGGGTAAAATGGAACGAACCTGCAAAGGTTAGCTTAGAGCGTAGCTACTCTACATGACATATCTTGTACACATATCGTTGGTCGAATATGTCGATTTCAACATATCAATTTTATTCATAATAAGCAAGCTATCACCCGTGGTTGTGTGAGTGATATTTATGCATATTGCAATACCGGTTGGCAATTACAGTTAAAGTCACAAACCTAGTTAAGCTGAATACACAAATTTCGTCCATGCACCTTTTATCGGCACTGGCACTGTTGTTAATAAACAATAAACTTCGGTTTAAAAATGTATTCTAATAACTAAAAGTAGAGTATCTCTCTATGACAAAAATTGAATTACCATTGTTCTGTTCAATTCTTGACAATAGGGAACCCTCGCAGCAGAACTCGATTAACTGCTGTAGTTCATTTTAACCATTGACAGCAACATTACACTGAAGCGCGCAGCATGAAAGATAGCGGGAGAGAAGACACAAACTAATCACTCTGTTTGTGTCTGCTCTAACTGTCCGTGCTCTTTGTTCTTGCTGCATGTGATGATGCCCACCAAATTAGCACGAAAGCGTGTCCCTACGAAGGCAGTCAACTTGGCCGCAAGCAATTAGCTCGCTGCACGTGGACATTTTCTTCAAAACACCGTGACGACTGATCGCTGGTCGAATATCCGAACACGTAAAAAGTAATATACCAGGTGTGATTTTGGTATTTCAGCACTGGGCACGTTTGCGATAAGAGAGGATGGAAGGAAAAATTATGAACCCTGAGTTATGTAATTTATGAAGGAGCACGGCATAGCGCTTTTGGGTAAAAAGGGAAGTGAAAGAAGAAAGCGCGAAAGCCACTTTCTTAAAAAAAATTTGTACCCGCTGCTACGCATGATCACAGGCCGGGCAACCTCTTAAGAAAAAGTGCTCGGTGACACTGCGGATCGAACCCAGAACCTGCTAGAGCGTAGCTGAGTGCTGTAACCGCTCGTCCATCGCAGCACTGCTTGCATTCATTATATTGCTTATATATCTTCAATGCCTCGAATGACGCCAAATGCAAAAACGTGTGGTGAAACTTGGTCAAAAATAGAAAAAATAGTTGTAATGCGTTTGCCCAAGCTTACTAGAAGATAGAAACCGCCACGTGTGGCTGTATAACTAAGCACTATTTATCTTGTACATTGCTGTCATGATGTTGGGATAGCCGGCTCTAACGCACGCTACCTTCTCATAGTTTGCCAAATATAAATAGAGAGAGAGAGAGATAAAGATGCAAGGAAAGGCAGGGAGGTTAACCAGACGCACATCCGGTTTGCTACCCTACACTGGGGAAGGGATAAAGGGAAGAAAAGAGGTTGCAGAGAGATGAGAAGGTACACAAAATTACGAGCACACTCGGGGAGCACACACAGTCTACAGGCGGTCGTTCAGGTTTGTTGACTTTAGGTAAAGTAGCAGTGCTTTAGTTGCTTTCTGCGCAACTGAGGAAGATGCCCAAGGTCCTAGTATCTTCTGCACACAAAATGGTCCGGGGTCAAGTTGATTCAAAACCATCCGGAGCTGGCATCGCTGTGTGTCGTAGCAAGCGCAGCTGCACAGGACGTGTTCGATGGTCTCTTCAGCTCCGCAGTAGTCGCATGTAGGAGTGTCAGCCATACCAATGCGAAAGGAGTACACCTTTGTAAATGCAGCACCCAACCAAAGGCGGCATAATAGTGTCGCATCGGAGCGGGAAATGTGTGATGGTAGGTTTAGCTTGAGCGAAGGATCCAGTTCATAGAATTGACACCTTTGGAAGCTGGTACACGACAAGAACGTGCGTGTGAGATCTCGAGCCTGCAGGTAAAGTTGTCTTGCTGTATCATTTCTTGATAGAGGTATCGGGACTACACGGGTTCCTTCATGGGCTGAGTGGGCTGCATCATCGGCTAATTGATTTCCGGTAATACTGATATGTCCAGGCAGCCATTGATATATAATATCATGCCCTCGTGCTAGAGCTTCATGATGGCAATGTCTTATTTCTTGTACCAATTGGTCATGACTCCTCCTACTCATGGCAGACTGGAAACTTTGAAGCGCTGCCTTCGAATCACAGAATATGGCCCATTTTCCTGGACGTTCTTGAACGAGATATTGTAAAGCAGCCCTTATAGCAGCAAGCTCTGATGCCGTAGATGTAGTCATATGCGACAATTTAAACTTGATTGTCATTGCTGCAGCCGGAATTACAGCAGCACCTGATGAGCTGCTGGACGAGACGGACCCATCAGTGTATATCAGCGTTCGGTCTATGTACAACTCATGTAATAATAGCAGTGTTGCTTGCTTCAATGCTACTCTGGAGTGATTGCTTTTCTTTTTGATTCCCGGAATTCCTAGACGTACTTGCGGCTATAGAAATATATATCGGCCGGCGACAACGCTAATCAACTATTATGAATTCACTGTCACCAGTGTCACTTTCACTAGATGAATACTCAGTTTGTTTCCATTATCGTTATTTAAGGAAAATTTGGCTCATTAAGTCACTACTTCCCTAGTTAGCATTGATTTTGTCACATCTAAAGACAGTCGCACTTCATCTCACTTTATGTGTGGCTGTCGCTCCCATAAAATGCGTACTCCACTTTTTTATGCTCTCCAAGCATCCGACGCTGCTTTGCGGAAACTTTCCTTGACGTCTGCTGGGCCAGAAAATTGTCTTTTTTATCTATCAATTTCAAGCTTTCGTGGAGACGAAACGAGTCTCTCCTTCTCTTTTTTTTGTCCTTTTTGCACGTGTGATAACGTCCCTCGATTTTAAGACTCGTATACACGTCTTTTACTTTGTTTGCTCACTCAAACAACGCTGGACGAAATATTTGCACCGTGTTTTGTGAAAATCATTAGCACGGAAACACCTCCCGACGAGTCTCCCTCGTTTTACGTAGGACACAAATCTAAGCGTAAGCGTATGCACGTTCTCGTGCTTTTTAAAAATGCTGATGCGCATGAAACCTGCGAAATACCACTCAAAACTTCATTTGATTACTGCTGTTCTTTATTTCTGCACAATTTGTCCGCAGGCACAAAAGTCGCTCCTGTGTCTTGTAATAAGAATATTGTAAGAAAGGCAACCTTTTACGTCTAGGTACAAAACACCCTTACCATCACCACTATACCGCGCTCGATTACACTGGATTAGTCGAGTAGCAGCGCATCTTCACTATAATGTAAGGTAACTGGTCGCGTTAAACAGGGAAAGACATTTGAGGCACATTTTCAAACATCGCATGCATCGATTTATGCGTAGTTTCATTGATGTGATGCACCGGGAGTGTTGTTTACTTATACTTGGCGAGATAGTGCATGGATTGCTCGATGGCTTAAGGCCATCGAGCAAATTCATTTTTAGCTACAGTCGTTGATGAAAGGCGAGTGCTTGGCTTTGCACAGCACAACAAAATGTCTATTGCAACGTACGTGGCATCCCGTAAGCGCTGTAGCAGACGCTCGGGGAGCTTAAACTTAGATGCAGCAAATCATTGGCTATCATCGTACACTCTCGATGCTAGACGCTTTGCATGCTACCTTAATATTATCGGCACACACTTCTTTTTTTCCTTGTCGTTTCATCGGCTATTGTGTGTCTACCTCGCCCTCTTAAGTGCCGAATAAGTTAAATTCGTACCCGCGCTATAGTAATCCCTCCAGATAAGAGAATTTTTTTGGCTAAGAAAATGCGTAGCCAAAAGAAAGCTTTGTGAATTCGGCCCCTGAAGTCCAGCGTTGGCCAGTTCCTGGCGCCCAACATTCTGGATCAAAAGAATCGTGGCGCGAGATTCAAGGGGGCCCGGACTTGGTCAGACAGTGGAGATGCTGCCTCGATTCCATGGCGCACGATGCGCATGATACTGCCGCAAGCAGCAGGGGCTGGTGGCAAACGGGCGTTCTCGAAGATAGATCTTGCAGCCGTGCTTGAAAGACGCGTGTGGAGTGATACGATGACTTTTCGCTTTTTTGAAGCGTCAGCATTCATTATTAACGTAGTCCACGGTCGATGAGTTTCGATACATGAGGAGAGTGAATGAGCCATCCGCGATTCCTTTGAAGATGTGGACGACCTTTTGAGATTCCGGCATCTTGTAGTCAACCTTCAGGCAGAAGGCGAGAAGATGTTTTATGTATGTAACGTATGACTCAGCGCAGGGCTAGAGTCGGCACGCTAGTTTTTTTTTGCGCAGCGCTACGACGCCCAATGGGCTTGCCGAAGAGATCGATGAGTTTCTGTTTGCAGATGTCCCAACTCGAGATCTCTTCCTCGTGGTTGAAAAATCAAACTTTAGCTGTGCCATCAAGGCAGAAAATAATAATGGCCAACATGAGCGTCAGATCCCAGTTGTACAGTGCGGTCACTCGTTCGTACAGCTGAAGCCATTCCTCCACGTCAGTGCTGTCATGGCCCGAAAAGATGCCTGGGTAACGCGGTTGGGTCAGGACGATGGTGTGGTTAGTAGAGGCTGGATGCCGTGCTGTTGGCTGCTGCTTAGTTGGACGAAGCATGGTCGGGGTAGTCTTCGAAAAATCATCGTTCTCGTCTTTATCAGGCATCGCAGAGGCAGCTAAAGAACGCCCGCTGCATAGAATCGTCGTGAATGTTGTCTGTGGAAAGACCCGCACTCTACACCAAATGTTACGCAAAAAAGGCATCTGAAAATATATTTACTTTACATAAACAGGCAGGCTTTGAATATGGAGCCAAGTCTGCACGAGCTCGCACTAAATATCGTGCTCTTTTCTATTATGTTTATGTGTGGCGCCCCGTAGCAGTATTTTAGATGGCGCTGTCTCGAACGCAATCGGACGCATGGACGCACGCATGGACGGACGGACACACGAACGGATGTATGGACGGAGGCTTCGCCCGACTCATCATCATTCACTCTGCGGATATGATGTGAGTTTTATTGTTTAACAACGCACATGAGAAATCTCCCACTGGCACTACCTTGGAGGTCAAGATCCAGTGCCTGCCCCACCACGGTGGCCTTGTGGCTAAGGTACTAGGCTGCTGACCTGCAGGTCATGCGATCGAATCCCGGAGGCGGCGTCTGCATTTTCGATGACGGCGCAAATGGTTGAGGCCCGTGTGCTTAGATTTAGGTGCTCGTGAAGGAAGCCCAGATGGTCTAAATTTCCGGATTCCACTGCTACGGCGTCTCTCTGAATCATATGGTGCTTCTTGGACATTAAATCCCACATAACTATCAGATACACTGCCTATATATACGGGGTGACCAGTGAACGGTTGTACAGCGCAAGCAGTCGCTTTTAATAAGAAACTCGCTAGCAGACGCTGTCTACGTCGGCATCGCAAGGTGAGAGAGAAGGAGCGTAAGAAAGTAGAGAGAGGGAGGGAACGCGCATGCGCAATAAGGGTGGTCACACCGCTCGCACACGGGATTGAACCCAACCATAGGATTCTTCGCATCTAAAATGCTATATACACCGCTACATGGCTATACTGAATTGCATGACATCAACTCCCAGATTGACTGGAATCCGTCGAATGTTTTCTATCATGAATTGATTTAAAGCATGAGGGCTGAGCCACTTCTATTTCAAGACGATAGTGTATCTTGGAATACTTTGACGCAGAAATTCCGGTCCATCTGTCTGTATGTGTTTCCGTTTCTGTCTGTGGCTCGATTCAGCCATCAGAGTGAAAGTCTAACGCCTTTCGGAACGACTACCCATCTTGATCTCCTCGCAGCGTTCATACTAGTGAATATTGTCAGTCAAAAAGCAAATATTGCGTATATTTGGGCATGACATTCATACGGAAGCATTAGGTGTTACCATATTCCTAAATGCACATATACGCAATTCTAAACACCGCAAAACTTATTACGCGTCGCTGTCAATGCGGCGCTTTGTTCGAATAAACAGGCGTTTCCTACGCTTCACTAAAACTATATGGTGCTGCCACCTACCAGTGGCTTTGCGTTCAAAAAAAGCTTCGTTCCTTCATATTACTGTTAGTGCCTACTCAGCGATTTTCTCGCGCAGAACGTTTTATTCCCTTTCTGCAGCCAGAAGACTATCGTGTTTCGATGAACTTCGCCAAGCGTAGCAGGAGAAATTCCTCCAATTTTTAGTTTCTTTATGATTCTACAAGAATTACCACTGCGCTTACTGCCACTGGAAATCCCTCCTTGTGTACAATCTGAGAAAACGTCTTTAAAAGGTACCTAATGATAATCATAATAGATGCTGGTCGATATATTAGCACATGGTTTCAAAAAGAACGAGTTGCGTCCGGAGAATAAATGTTCCTGGGTCATCAAGTTCGCATTAGCGACAAAGGGTATGAATGCGAAAGCAATGGTTTCCAGACAGAGCTATAACACTAGGGCGTCGTTCGTAAAATGATAATAAAATAACAACATGAAAGAAATACCCTAAAAATGACAAAATCCAATCCAGAGCATAGAAGCTGAATAGCATATGCTAATTTGGATACCTCCAAGTTCCTTTAACGTCTCACGTGCATTGAACGTAGGGTATATTTTCAAGTCATAGGTTAGTTTTTTGGAACAATTTGCATTGCTGTTCTAACAGTAAGTGTTCTATACACCTAAGTATTTTTTTTGCTCCGCGCTTTCTTACGGTACAATAACTCTGTTAGGATGAAGTAGCTTGAGGCAAGTGTAGGAGACAACTTAAGGCGTTTGTTAAAATGAAAGATACAATAAAATAGAATAGAAAAAGTGAGATATGCCCTTTGAATTGCTCCTTTCATTATCTACTTCTCACAAGTGCATTTGATCCGCAGTGAGCAAAGGATTGTTTTTCCGGGTTTTTTAAAAAAACTTAGCTGAAATATTTATGAACGTTTCTTTTCTAAGCGTAAAAAATATAAAGGGCCCAAATTTCACTACTGTTTTTTTCAGATGCGTAAGGAAACAACAACGAAAGAAAAATCCCGCCATCTGGCAAAGCTGTATTCTGCTGTGAAAAGACTGTTTTTTTTTATTTTAGGAATACCCGCATCCTTTCACTTTACAGTAATTCAGTTGCATGTTTTTGCCGACAAATGTTCGCGTGCTTACGTTGACCATTAAGGAAAGGCTTTCAATTCAGGTGGTTACGCGGGCTGTACATGCAGAATTCATTTACAAGTCCGAGCAATATTTGCCTCGTGTCGGGGTTGTCTTGTTCCAAAGCTCTGTGTTTTTTCCTGTCAAGCTGGGCTTCATTGCCTTTTTTCTTGCTTTTAAGAGTGCATCCATCGCACCCAAATGCTATCTGGGCTGCTTCACAAATATTGTTTCCCGAATCCATGTGATCTTCCGTTTGCATTTAATGCGCTCATGTGTCTCCAAAACCGCTTCTCACAAACCCAATAAAAAAAAATTACGTGTAAATGTAGAACACGAGTATTGTGTTTCTATTTAGTCTTTTTTTATCCCACGTTTCAGAAAAAAATCACCGAGAATGAAAAGCGTTTCTTAAGTAAAAGTCGACAGCATTTTGCAAACAGCAAATTCATTTTTCAATTCTTCTTTGGCTTTTCGAGCCGCAAATAAACGTGTGTGTATTCCTTACGACAAGCATCTGGAACACCTTCTGTATTGAACACAAATATCTGAATTTCGTAAATTGTACAGTACATTGAAAAAAAAGAAAGGCATCGAAGAGTTCGAGATAGGAAATTTTCCGGCGACGCTTTTTTTGTGGTGATGCATGCATGCGAAAAAAATATTGTCGATATTGTATTGCGAAGTGGTGTGCGTGTAGAATGAAAAAGAAAGCCTTCAGAAAAAGTAACAATCATTTCTTGAAACTACAGAACAGCTACAGTTGTAGTTGCTAAGGAGACCTGATAAAAGTACCCTAGAATTTTCTCACCAAAGGGTTTGCGAGTCAGCTATAACTCGGGTAGTGCATGGCTAAATCCATCACAACAGTGCTCTGTATGAGACATGGTGTTTTTAGATAGACCACCTTCTTTCATGACGCGCTATGTAGGTAACCAATGAGGAGGCGTCACGGCGATGCTGCTGCATGCGCTGACATTATAAGTGCCGTGAGGTGGTGGCGGCTTTCCTTCGAAGCACATAGAATGCGCACGAAGAAACAAATTTTACAGACGCACGATATTGGAGAGGGAAGCACTCGTGTCACATCTTCGTGAGAAAGGGCTCCCACGCATGTGTGGCGTGGCATCACGACCACTGCTTGATCTAAGGCGTGCCGATGGCTGCGGTTGAGGAGCGCGCGTTTGCACTGACACTGAAACAAATCAAGGAGGCGACGCTTGAAGCACTGTGAGTTTTCGCGAGCACCACCACTTCCATTTTGCTGAAGCTGTAGGTGGGTGAAACGGTCTAGCTGGCGTTGCGAGGACACGCGGGTCTTGTAGAAGGAAACACGTGGTCAATGCTCTTAAACGTTGGACAAACATCGGTAAAAACAATGCACCATCTTGGGGACAATGTGTAAACCCTCGCTGCAGCGCTGTCGCCGTAACTCTGGCATGACCTCAGCTGAAAGTGAATGTCAGATTCCTGAACAAGAGACATTTTGGTACGCCACTGCTCTAATGAGCAGTGGCGTACCAACTCTGTTGCGAATGAAGGGGGGGGGGGAGGGCAAACCTACCTCACTCGTGAGCCGGGCTCTCTCTCTCTCTCTCTCTCTCTCTCTCTCTCTCTATATATATATATATATATATATATATATATATATATATATATATATATATATATATATATATAAGAACCTACATGGTCGATCATCACAGAGCAGCAATGTTGGCAAAAGTTTTCTTATACCATAAAAACAATTTGTGATGACGTTTATTCGAGCCGAGAAGTCGCAACGAGGTCGCAACGGAAAGTGGGCGTACGGCCAGTCTGGCAAAGGCGGCACAAACTCTCGCGCAAGCAGAGCACGGGCTTTTTGTTGTCTTCTGAAGGCGCATGCGCGTTGGTGCGTATGCTCCACTACAATACCCCCGGGGTGAAGGGTAGCCATCCTGGCGACTCAGGGAGTAGGCACAATGAGGGGGTCGTAGTAGGGCTTGAGACGGTCGACGTGCACGGTCTCGCGTCCTCGACGGCGCAAATCTGGTGATTGTGTTAACGGCTCGATGATGTAATTCACCGGGGAGGTCGCGTCAATAGGGAGTTTTAGCTTGTACGTATACTTCTTTACGTTACCGTGTTACCGGTTTACGTTTACCGTGTTACCGGCGCGCGAGATTTAGCAGCGTTTACGGGAACCTTTACGTTCGCTCGTAAAAGTTTACGTTCGCCGATGATGATGATCATGGATGCACACATATTCGTTTTCTTTTAAATAAAACTTAACCAGCGCTGCGGCGCAAATATAATAACTTTTAACATGTAAAATTATCAAGTGTTTTGGTGCTATATAATCACCTAACCCATTAAAGTTGGCTGCGTGCAGAAGGCTATAAAGAGCCACCGCATAATTCTTTAAGCCTCTCTGGCTAAGCCTCTCTGGTTGAACGGTCAGCGGCTAGCCGCATTCGCAAAGAAGTGGTCGTCGATATGGCAAAGAGTGTGCTCCAAGATCCATTCCTGACTCAAAATCTACCGTGGAAGTACATCGACGATCTACTGATTATGGATCTGCTACACAGCCACAGCCGCGGAGGAACCTTCACGAGAACGGCGTGTTGGATACCGACGGTGGATTGCTCCGTGCGTCGTCTGCTAGCCACGTCATGCTTCTATGTGCGCGTACGTCTTGGAAATTTTCAAGGTGTGGTTTGTCCAGTCATGTCAGTGCGAGTGTAACTGTTTTACCTATGCCTATAACGACGTACGAGAGCATTTTATCTTTCGGATGCTTATGCGTTGTAATAAGATCAGCGAGTGCAACTTTTCAAAGTGCCGTTTATTGTCGTTGTACCCTCCATTCACCAGAATAATTTCAGAGTGGGTGTCGCTTTCCGTTTCAAGCATATTACAAAATGCTCTGGGCACCCTCCCAAACATGAGGACTATTAAATAGTGTATAAATGCAGCTTGTTACTATAAAGACTCGGTAGCAAAAAAAAAAAACAGGCTCTAGGCCATACATTTGGGTGCTGTTGGTAGGTGTACAATTAGAGCACTGTAGTTTATTCATCGTGCTAGGAGCCTTAGTTGTGTTTATTTGGCCGTGGTATCGCTACATAGGAATATTACTACCACATAAACAGTGACAAATCGGTACTTAAACTGTACTGAAAACAGAGTTACCGCGTGCAACCGTGTGCTTAGATTTAGGAATGCTTTAAAGAAGCCAGACATTGGAAATAATTCAGACGGCATGCCTTATATGTAATGTCGTGTAACTTAACTGAAAATTTCATCTTTGTTACATTGTCTTCAGCATTTATGTGGCATTGTTAGCGACTGGCTGAAGGCAGTAATTGTTTCTGTCTTTTTAGGTGTTATGTGCTCTGGTTTAAGTGCAGTTGTTCTCTAGTGGTGTCAGTTCTTCAAGGAGTGTTTAGAAGACGCCTCTGACATTCCAAAAATAACAAAACTTGCTCGTTGTGCCAACAGAACCTAACAGCTAGTCATGTCTGCATTTTCCCATTAGTCTATTGTAAGATGGTCTGTTGAAGGCCGCAATTAAGTTTGGTGAACTACATGTGTGTGTGTGTATGCACATGACAAGGTAATCGTGGTGGTGTTATCGGGTCGCTCCACACCTAAAAATCTCCAACTTTTTTTATGAACCACGATGTAATGAAAATACGGGGATGAGAGCCTGACACCTTGCTATGTGGAAGGAGTGAAAGCAACTACCTGTAGCAGCACCCTCTGCTGATGCTCGTGCTCTAAACCCATTTTTATTTATTTGCAACACACCTTAAATGTATTTAGAGCAAACTTTTATGCCCATTTCGCAAAATATGCAGATACATATATCCATTTTTGATGCACATAGCTGGGCAATAATGGTCAAATATTTTGCAAAGGTTGCTTGTGCTAAGTCTGCGAAGTAGCGAGTGCCAAAATTGAGACACCCAATCAAAATTATGCACCACGCAGAGTTTCACACTGATTGCACGCTTAATTATGCTTGTTGAGTGCTTCTGATGGGACTTCGTACACGACTTTGAAGACTTCTGTTGTGTCTGTTTCAGCATATCTTGTTCATGCATACCAAACACACATAAAAGGCCCTTAAAATACTTTGTGTCTTTTAGGTTATGCATTTCTAGGATTTGTGGTTACATTGATATATAATTTGATGGGATGTTTGCAGTTGCATAGATGTATATCTGTTTGGTGCTGAAAGATGTGTATGCTTTATGCAGGTTTCTGCAGCTGTGTGAAAATGAAGGATTGTTCAGTACCTCACCCAGTGTCGATGTTTTGAAATGGCATACAGTAGTCTGGAGTAGAAAAATCATGGCCTAGGGTAGAGGCTCATTGCTCACTCAAAGTCACAAAGTGTGCATGAAATTGTGACATAAACCTGGTGAAAAAAATATTTGGTTTTATTTTGTTTAACATATTTCATTACTAAAGTCACTACTCCGCTGGGGCACTCAAGCTTTCCAAAGCATCTTTGTAAAATTTCAGGTACAACAAGCATCACAGAATGTATCACATGAGACCACAAAATGAAAACTATTTTAGCCCAGCCAGAAACTTTGATCTACAAAGTGAAAGCAAGAGGCAACATCTGAACAAGAGCCGGCTAAGCAATGTAAATATACATGAGTTTATTGTCTATCACATAATTAACCGACTAGATTTATTGAGAAGTAGCTGGGGGACATTCAAGATCTTAAGTACATGTAACAAATTTCAGGTACATCTAGTATCACAATAATATATCATGATAGCCCCTGCAATGAAGACACTTTCTGCACAGCCAAAAAATTTCATCTAGCTTTTGACCAAGCTGGGTATGCACAACACCTTAAAAGAAATAGCCAAAGCACAATGCATTTCGTAGCTTGAATGCGTGTCAACCACTACCATAAGAAAAGAAATTATGAACAAACTTGGCACAATTTACAACCAGCATGGCCAGAAAATTTATATCTCAACAAAAATTGGAAACACTGTTGCAGTGGCTAATATTCATGGACACGTGCACCTCAACTACAACAGAGGCGGACGAAAGGCCAAAGCGGAGGCTTTGATTTGTTTTTTGCATGCTTGTTGATGTGACGGAGTATTGTAATAGTGACAAGGGTCACAATCACACTTCCGTAAGAATAGACAGGTTTCAAAGCTGAAATTACAGGTAGCATACGCATGGAGCATTCGGAAATAGCAGATGAAGTAGCCATATTGTTGCAGGAAAAAAACATGCACACGAGTGCAGAGTTGGTGTTTTGACAGTATTTGTAGTGATTGCGCAGGGTGTGATCAGTCAGGTCAATTTCCTCCAATCTAAGTGAGCTTTCTCATTCTTTTTAGTGCAACATCATCCTCCCGGCAAGTGTAGCTCCATCCGGGTACAAATCATGGAGCATTAGTTAAGGCGAAGTATATATGGTTTGAGCCTGGCGACATGAACGTCACTATCGACGTGACGTAGCAAAAACACGTCAGCTGGTGCTATTTCGTATACCATGTCACAAAATTGGCGTAAGGTCTTGTACGGACCAGAATGACAAGAGAGCAGCTTTTCCGGTGAGCTAACACGGCACGAGGGCGTCCACACCAGTACAAGAGAACCAAGAGGTAATTGTGTCTTTGTGCTGATGATCGTAGCGTCGCTTTTGAGAAGGTTGCGACGTCTTGACGAGCGACCTCTCGGGCATGGACGGCCGAAGTGATTGCATCGTGGGCGTAATTGGTCGTTGAGAATATAACACCAGATGGTAGGAATGTGTCGAACGGCAAGACAGAGCCGCAGCCATACAAAAAAGAATGGGGAAAATCGAGCGGTTTCGTGACAGGACGAATTGTAAGCAAAATGATTGTACAGTAAAGCGGTGGACAAAGTGATGGGGATTGTCGGAAACGTACATGGCCAGCCATGTCAGTTAAGAGTGTGGTTTAGTCGCTCAGTGAGCCCCTTCCTTTGATGGTGGTATGCGGTAGCAATCTTGTGTTCAGAAGCTCAAAAGCGGAAAGGGCCATCGTCGACCTTTGACAATAAGTAACGGCCACGATCCATTAGCAACTGTGGAAGGGTGCTGTGGTGCAGAGTAACATCGGGGAGTAGAAAGTCCACAACATCTGCTGCACAGCTGGTCGGCATTGCTTGTGCAATGGCGTATCTTGCTGCATAATCTGTCACAGTGGCAATCCACCTGTAGCGAGAGAGGAAGACGGCACTGCGGCCAACGTGGTCGGGTCAAACTCGCTGCTTTATTCGATTGCCGAAGTGGAGTGGCGGCGGCTGCCACGCCAAAACCGCCAGGCGCGTGAGCTTGTTCTAATCCTCACGCAGCTCAAGCTACCATCAGCTGCGCGAGAGGCGCGGCGCGGTGATTGAGAAATGACAATGATAATCATGCGTATAGGCCCCCCCCTCCCCAGCGCTTTGCGTGATTAGAAGTGTATATAACAAAGAAAGAGACTATACACGTGAACGACAATCCGCAAGGTGTCCGTTTGGGAAGTCCAGTTTGTCAACATGTACTGACCATCGAGAAGCAGTGGGTCTCTGGTGGGCGACACTGGGAGTTGCGCAGTGGACGAAAAAGTAAGCGTTCGGTCGCGGTGTTTGCCACACAAGTGGGTGACAAGATGACCAGCTGGGGCCAGCTGGGAGCGCACAGGGTGTCGCAAGTGAGCATTGCAGGTAGTGGTGCGTTCAGGGTGAGATGAGGGCGGGTGTACAAAAGTCGATTTGGCCCCTGCGGGCGAAGCAAGAACTTAGTAGGAGGCATGTCATGTGATCCAGCAGATGTGCATTCTGGAGAAGGCTCTGTGGGCGTACCTTGACTTGGGGAAGCACCTTCAGTAGTCGGTGCACGTGGGTTCGTGCGCAGGTCAGTATGGAGACGGGTGCCTGTATGGCAGGCGTGAGATGTGCGGTCTGCTGTGACATAGGCGCACCAGGCACATCGTCCTCAGGAGCGTCGGTCATACTCGCAGCATCTCGGAAGTTTGGCCGTGGTCGATGGCTGGTGGCTTTAACTTCGGCTGCGGGAGACTGTAAGGGCGATGCTGGTCGCTGCTGGCAGGACGCCCAGAGCGTTGAGGCTGGTAGAGAGTCCCCTTCGAACATTGGGGATGGTGAAGGTTCAGCGACCGGAAGGTGAATAGCGGGTGGAAGGATGTCTGCGCCAGACTCCGAGGCGTGCGGCCAGGTAGCCGTCGTAGAGTCGGATAGGGCCATGGTGTCGTGTGCCGTCGATGTCACGGAAGATGTGCATGTGGCAGGCACGTGCGACGAAGCTGCGCATGGGGGCTCTGAGGGAATGTAGCTCTCGGAGGGGAGGTAAGTCGCAGTGGGGGCGACTTCTACCTTGTGGTCATAGTCAGATGCAGGAGTGGATGTAGGAGTGGATGGGAACAAAGAGTGGTGCATGAGCGGACGAATGTGTCCGATGACCTGGCGAAGACGGGAAGTGGTAAGATTTTGGCAAGAAATTGATCTGGTTGACGATAGTGATCTGGTTCGGCGTGTAGGGCGAAAAGGTATGATCATCGAGCAGCAGGTGGTTGCGACTGGCATAACTGTTGACGCTTGGTTTGCCATTGTCGCTGACTAAGACATTGGCTGTCGGTTTTCCAGGGTGGCGGCAAGCACATGACGTTTACTGCAAAGCTCCATCGTGGTACCCAGCACATCCACCAAATGTTGCGGAAAGAGTGCAGAGGTACACGAGTGCATAGTTGGTATATTGACAATAATTTCAGCAGTTGTCCAGGGAGCGACGAGTCGTGTCATCTGCTTCCAATCTGAGCGAGCTTCTTCGTTCTCTATATTGCAATATTCCACTGGCCCTAATAAATCAGGTATGCAAAGTTGTCTAATGCAAATCCGAAACAGTAATAAAAAAGCTACGCTAAAAGCACGATTCCCAAGGAAGCCTTGGACATTCTGGCAAAAGCGGGCAGATCCCCAAACGTGAGCTCGACCATCTTGTAGTTCCCCACTCACATCACCAACGGAACATGATATCCTCCCAAATAAAAACGAGACTACACACAAGATGGCCAGATACATGCTGCGCTGAACACGGACATGCCTCTCGTACAATAAGGAACATACATCATGTATAAGGATAGGATCACTAGGTATAATGAGAAAAACAAAAGCATATGTTAACACAAGAAGGATATTCCCACCGCTTAGTCCCAAACAAAACAGCAGACAGGCCATTTTCTGGGGGTAGCTCTAGATGAACAACTTCCCTAATCCAGTCCGTCTAAGATGGATATATTCGAACAACCATCAGGACGACACGTAAAATTCGTACCAGAAAGGACGTGCAACACTCTAACACATGTTATAGGGTTGTAGTTATGTTTCCAGAATGCTTGCAGTTACTCTGTTGATAGCTCCTGTTGTGCCTGCGCTCCTCAGCTAGCGCCTCTAGCTCAAGCTCCTTTAGCTTGAATTTCGCCTCCTGCTCCGCCTGCCTCTGTTGAAGCTCCATTTCTTTCAGCTTCATTTTCTCCTCATGGCGCTTTATCTCGAACCAGAGCCGGTCCTCCTCAAGTTGGAGGCGGCAGTTCTCGATTGCAGTGTCCCGATCACAGCGGGCCTCAATGAGGGCATATGTTGCCTCAGCGTACCGCTGTGGACCTGCACAAATTTACAAAGAACAGTTAACTGTCTTAGGTTCAAATGGATGAGCAAGTGCAACAGTTTACAAAGCACCATGATATTCTACTGAGCACACATGGTTCTCTTTAACACAGTAGTCTCTCAGTAAACTGAAATCTATTAAAGGGAATTGTTGCTTAAATGAAACAACTTCATTAAACACGGTTGCTTTCGTGCTTAGATTCTCCACTTTTTTTTTATCTCGGAGCTACTGTTAAATGGAAAACATTTTCTAGTCTCTTCACATTCCATTTAACGAGAGTCTACTGTACAGTACTATTCCAAAACACTAGACTTATTAAACACAGGCAGGTAAATACTGTAATAATAGTCAAGCTGCCTCTGTACACACAAAATTGCTTGCAATAAAAATGTTGCGATTACTTAAAAAAGTATTGGGAGAAATCTTATAAGTTGTTTCTATGCATCAAATGAAAGGTCAAGCCCTCAAAACCAAGAAAGTTCACTTATACACTTGACTACACTTTAAAAAGCAAATGCAACACGTTTTTAAAAAGCTGGTTCTGTTTCATATACTGTATACTGACGTCAAGACACACTGTAGCCACATGAGTTGGCGACATGCTCATGCTAGATATGGTGATATGGTGACATTACACGGGTGTTCCATCATCTATTGCTATACACATATGGGTCAAAGAAAGACCAAGTATTGTTCTGGCTGGAATCCAGTTGCTGCACACTTGTTGTAGCACCCAATAGTGAACGAATCTATGGAACTTGTATCTATTGCGGCCTGTTTTGCTACTGAGAGTTTATACAGGGCAAAATGTTGCTGTCATGACAACAAATCACAATAAAATTATTTCCTTGCCTTGTGATCAATTTAGACGATGTTGAAATTTTTATTGAGCTCTACTTAATATAGCCAGCAGAAATTTGATTTGTTATAACATAAGGGCTCTAAACCAAGGAACAAGAAACAAAAGAGAGGGAATACAAGTACTTATAGATAATGAGTAGGTTACACATAAATAAGAATAATTATAGAAAAATGGAGAACCATGCTGAAAAACATCTACAAACTCCAGCTAGACAATTATTTCAGGTACACTTACAAATAGTCTATTTCAGCCTTGTGCAAAGCTGCTGAAGGCAAAAGTGTCACCTAATTCCTTGGAAAAAAAAATCATCACATTCACATGTTGCTTGATCCTTAAATCTAGCCAGTACCTCAGCCCAACAATCTGTCTGACATTGAATCCCACTGTTTGGTTCAGAAGAGTGAAGTTGTTTTAATCTTTGCTAGACACTAAATGGCGTATCACAGCCTTCTTTGGTGAGACAGCTATTCCTCAACCTTTGGCAGAATAGTTCAAGCTCTGACCTAGTAAAATGTTATGTAACTGGTCAAATGATTATGTAACATAGGAAACAATTGCATATTCATAAGAATTTCATGTCTACTGCAGGATGAAGGCTTGCATGAAGATATTCCAATTTGCCCATGTTGTGCAAGCAGACTGCATGCCATGTCTATAGCATTGTCGATTTTGCCACTTGATATAACTCATGTTCAAGGTTCTCTGCGTGACTCTTTTCTGAGCATGTGTGTGTTTGTGAGTAGACATATCTTTTTGCACATGTGATCCTGTTTTACATCACGGTAATCACCTGACACCAGAAGTAGCAAGCTAGGCAACCAAGCAAACATTTCCGGGAATCTTATTAAACATTGCTATATCTCTGCCTCCACCTATCTGGTAAATATACCACAGTGCCACACAGGTAGCACCTAACTAAGTCATACAACAGGCCGCCAAGTGTGCTGCAAGCATAGCTGCTGCCTTCAGATTTCACACAGAAAACTTCCAGAGGTTGTGCCTTCTATGATCGTGCAGAAAGCAAACGTTTACAAATATTTGTCCAGTTTGTTACTCTCTTCTTAACTCACTCAACCGGTGAAGCACTGTAGTATCATGCAATTGATGAAATGACACCACCTGTAAATTCAACGCAGGCCAAGTGTACGGCTCACTATCAGTAAAGTACGAGTAAGAATTGCGAAATCAGCACAGTTTTTACCAGGCTCAACACCGTCTCCCGCTGTTAACTCCGCGTAGGCCGCCAGGGCATCTTCTTCCCTGTTGTCGACGTGACGTTTCGCTGGCGGTTCGGGCGACCGAGTTTCTTGTGGCTCTTTTTTTGATGTCGTCGCGTTCAGCGAGCTGTCGTGCGGTTGACGGCGGTGGCGTGTAGCCGCACTCGCGCGCTATGTCAGCCGCTTGCTGCAGGAGGTCCTCCAGTTCGGACTGCTCCTCTTCTGTACCGGAGCTATTGCGAAGCCAGTAATCACAATTTTTGTCAATGGGAAAGAACAGTACATAACAAAGTTCAATACGAGACGCACTTACCTCTTAATTTTCTTCTTCTCATCTCGCAGAAAACGCAGGAGGATTAAGTTAAGCCTTATTCTGACACTGCGAATGCTGAAGCACCTGCCGAGCACCTAGGAGAGCCGATCGGCTATCTTCAGCCACCTTGCAGGGTCAAGGAAAGGGTTTACATATATTACCTCCTTTACTAGAGCGATGTCATCGCTGAGAGTAAATCGCTTGCGCCCAGACATCGATTCCGCTGATGACAGAGCGAATGTAAACAACGTGTTGGCCGTTGGCGCTTCTGCTTCGGCTTGTCTTGACTCGGTGGCTTGCTCCGGGCCGTGAACGTAAAGCTTATCCGGCGAGTAGTTTACGTTACGTAAAGGTTCACGTTCCGTAAAGACTCGCGCATGCGCAGATTCTATCCGTTATCCGGTAACACGGTAACGTAAAAAAGTATACGTACAAACTAAAACTCCCTAATGACACGGTACGGACCATGGTACCGGGCCAGAAGTTTAGAAGACAGGCCAGGAACGTGCGGGGGCACCCAAAGCCACACAAGGGAGCCAGCACGAAATGTAGGAGCTATGCGGTGAGCGTCGTCGTGTCGAGTCTTTTGTAGACCTTGAGCCTCACTTGTCAGAGACCGAGCCAACTGACGGCAGTCTTCAGCGTATCAGGCGACTTCCGAAAGCGGGGAGCACTCAGATGCATCAGGGCGGTACGGTAGTATAGTGTCGAGTGGGTGGGAAGGTTCGCGGCCGTACAATAGAAAGAACGGGGAAAAACCGGTAGTTGCTTGCGACGCGGTGTTATAAGCGATGGTAACAAAGGGCAATACAGCGTCCCAGTTAGTGTGGTCGGAGGAGGTGTACATCCTCAGCATGTCGCCAAGTGTGCGGTTGAACCGCTCAGTAAGACCATTTGTCTGTGGATGGTATGCGGTAGATTTACGGTGGATAATGTTGCATTCAGCGAGGATAGCTTGGATGACCTCCGACAGGAACACTCGACCCCTATTACTGAGTAATTCCCGCGGAGCACCATGGCGTAGAATGAAGCTGCGGAGAATGAAGAGTGCAACTTCGTGGGCGGTCGCTGCCGGTAGAGCTGCAGTCTCAGCGTAGCGTGTCAGATGATCGACTCCGACAATAATCCACCGGTTTCCAGAGCTACTATATGGGAGGGGGCCATAGAGGTCTATACCCACGCGGTCGAATGGGCGAGCCGGGCACGGGAGCGGCTGTAACATGCCAGTAAGGTGCCGCGGAGGTGTTTTGTTCTGTTGGCAAGTGGTGCAAGACTGAACGTATTTCTGCACAAAACGATACATTCCTCGCCAGTAATAGCGTTGGCGCAGCCTTTCGTATGTTTTCAGGACACCTGCGTGAGCACTTTGGGGATCTGCATGAAAATTCATGCAGATGTCAGAGCGCATATGAGTTGGGACAGCAAGGAGCCACTTCCGACCACCAGGCGTGTAGTTGCGGCGGTACAGAATGTTGTCACGTAAGGCAAAGTGGGCTGCTTGCCGGCGCAGCGCTCTCGTGGAAGGGACAGAAGACGGATAGGTAAGGTAGTCGACTAACAAGGCAAGGTATGGGTCTTTACGCTGCTCCAAAAGCATGTCAGTGCTGTCGAGTGGTGACAAGGTGGTAAAAGGGGGTGACAGAGAAGCCACATCTGGTGTTAATGGCGATCGGGAAAGTGCATCGGCGTCCGCATGCTTGCGACCGGAACAATATACGACACGGATGTCGTATTCCTGCAATCGAAGTGCCCAACGGCCCAGACGTCAGGACGGGTCTTTCAAGGAGGACAGCCAACATAGAGCGTGGTGGTCTGTGACCACGTCGAAAGGACGGCCGTAAAGGTACGGGCGAAACTTCGTAAGCGCCCAGATTATGGCCAAACACTCCTTCTCTGTCACGGAGTAATTCAATTCAGCCTTCTTAAGAGCGCGACTTGCATTAGCGACTACGTATTCGGTTTTGGTGCCTTTCCGTTGTGCCAAAACTGCGCAAAGACCAACGCCGCTTGCATCAGTGTGAACTTCTGTGGCAGCAGTGGAGTCGTAGTGGCGAAGAATAGGTGGCGAGGTCAGCAGGCGGCGCAGCTGGTGAAATGCGTCGTCACATGCAGGTGACCATGCAGATATACCTTTGCTGTTGGAAATCAGACTAGTCAGAGGTGCAATGATGGACGCGAAGTTGCGCACGAAGCGACGAAAGTAAGAGCAAAGACCAACGAAACTTCTTAGGGCTTTCAGTGATGTGGGCATTGGGAAGTCAGCGACAGCTCTAACCTTATCGGGGTCCGGAAGAACACCGTCTCTTGTGATGACGTGTCCCAAGATGGTTAGTTTTCGGGCTGCGAAGTGGCACTTCTTGGTGTTAAGTTGTAGGCCTGCAGAAGCTAGACACGTCAGAATCTCGTGGAGACGACGAAGATGTGTCGGGAAATCAGCTGAAAAAACTACGATGTCATCTAGGTAACACAAGCAAGTTTTCCACTTGTGGGCCCGCAATATGGTATCTATCATGCGTTCAAACGTCGCAGGCGCGTTGCAGAGCCGAAATGGCATGACTTTGAACTCATACAGGCCATCCGGCGTTACAAAGGCTGTTTTAGGGCGATCACATTCAGCCATTGGCACCTGCCAATACCCAGAACGCAGATCCAAGGATGTGAAGTACCCGGCGCCTTGTAAGCAGTCAAGAGCATCGTCTATTCGTGGTAGCGGGTAGACGTCTTTCTTTGTAATCTTGTTTAAGCGGCGATAGTCCACGCAAAATCGAACGGTGCCATCTTTTTTCTTTACCAGAACCACGGGTGACGACCAAGCGCTTTGAGAAGGCTGTATGACTCCACGTTTAAGCATGTCATCTACTTGCTCCGTAATGACGCGGCGCTCTTCGGCAGAAACGCGGTAAGGACGCTGTCGCAGAGGCGAATGTGAGCCGGTGTCAATAGTATGAGTGACAGTCGTGGTGCGGCCCAAAGCAGGTTTCTGAAAGTCGAAATAAGAGCGATACTTGTTAAGGAGAGCAACAAGTTGGCTGCGATGCGAGGGGGGAAGGTCTGCGTCAATAGCATTGTCGAAGGCTGGTGAGCTTGATGGCTCAGACGCCTGAGTGATTGCGGCAATCTGACATGGCGTTTCGTCGGGAAGAATAATATCATTGATATGGTCGACAGGTTGCACATATCCTAACGTTTCACAAGGAAGCAAGCCAATGTGGTAGTTGCAGTGGTTGGTAACCAGCATTACGGTTAAACCAGACGCAATCGTAAGAACGGCAAATGGGAGCACGATGCCCTTGCGTTCAGTAAAAACAGGAGATGGCGTAAACACCACCGTGGCGTCAGGTTGCGCCACACATGAAAGGCTTATAGGGACTGAAGCTTCCGGAGGCAAGGTGATTTCGTCGTCAGCGATGAGTTTGCAGAGCAGTGGTGAATGGTCGGGTGGTGGAAATTCACAACTTGGTGCTAGGAACACTTCCGCACGGCAACAATCGATGATAGCTTCATGACCTGATAAGAAATCCCAACCCAGGATGAGGTCATGAGAGCAAGATGGTAGTACAAAAATTGGACGATGTACAAAACGTCTTGGATGACGACGCGCGCCGTACACACAGACGAGGGCTGAATGCGTTGCGCGCTAGCCGTGGACAGCACGATGCCACAGAGAGATGTGGTCACTTTCTTCAGTATGCGACAAAATTTTGCGTTCATCACAGAAACGGCGGCCCCAGTATCAATTAACGCTTGTGTGGCGACTCCCTCAACATTGAGATCAACAACATTTCGCGGCGAAAATGGAGGTCTTGATAATTGCGCAGAAGTTGCAGTTCTTGCCTCTGGAACTGCACTGATTAGTTTCCCTCCTCAGGAGGTGGTCTACGACGCATAGGAGATGGCGATCGGCGACAAGGAGATGGGAAACGAGAAGTCGATGGGCGACGATCCGAGTCAGAGTGCCTCTGTTCGTATGCAGGCGTGGTGGCCTGCTGCGACGCATAGGTAGGAGTTCCAAAGGAGGCGTACGCAGGTGTGGGACGGCGGCGGCAGTAGCGTGCAATGTGGCCAGCGATGCCGCACGCGAAGCAGATAGGACGGTTGTCATGGGTGCGCCACTCATTGGATGGACGGAAAAAGCGAGGTGAGGGCCTGTAAACCGGAGGCGCTGCCGGAGGAGGTGGAGCCGATAAGGATACTGGATGCGGTGGGGGTCGCGCAACCACAGCTGCGTAGCTGAGAGGTGAAGATGGTGCAGGTGGTGCGTAGCTGACAGCTGAGAGATTAGATGCTGCTGAAGTGCATGCGTAAGGGGCCTGCACTGTAGGTAGGACATCGCAAATTTCAGTGCGTATGGCCTGCTGCAGTGTCGAAGGCAGACTTGCGGTGGGCGCGTCGCTATGCGGCAGCAGGGAGAGCTGTCGGGCGACTTCCTCCCTGATCAAGTCTTTGATCTGGTTGGACAGACTTTCTTGGCGAACGTTGACATTTGCGAGTGCGACAGCCGCGATCGAATCTGGTGGTGAGACACTCTGTCGGCGATGGAACGCTGACGGCGTAATTCATCGAAGCTCTGGCACAGGCTTACGAGGATTGCCACCGAGATCGGGCTTTTCGCTAGCAACATCTGGAATGCGCCGTCCTCAATACCCTTGAGAATCTGCCGAATTTTCTCTTCTTCGGGCATAGATTGGTTAACACGCCTGCAGAGGTCGAGCACATCCTCAATGTAACTCGTAAACGTTTCGCCAGGCTGCTGGGCTCTGTGGCGCAGACGCTGGTCAGCGCGGAGCTTGCGGACCTCTGGTCGGCCGAACGCTTCTGTTACGAGGGTCTTAAAGGAGGACCAGTTGGCGATGGCGGTTTCGCGGTTGGTAAACCAAAGTTTAGCTACGTCTGCCAAGTAAAAGATAACGTAAGCGAGTTTAGAGTCGTCGTCCCACTTGTTGCTGACGCTTACGCGTTCTTACAAGGACAGCCAGTCTTCGACGTCTTGCTCACCACTTCCGCTGAAGATTGGTGGGTCCCGCTGGCGAGTAGCGCCGGGGCAGGTAGACGGGGCAGCCGATGGTGCTGGCTGGGCTGGGACGGGCTGGTTGGCGACTGCGTCAGTCATGTTTCGCAGTAGTCTTTCAGGCAACTTGCGAGAGCGGAGCTCCAGGTCTTCTTGGGGATCTCAGCAGCCTCCACCAAATGTGATGACGTTTATTCGAGCCGAGAAGTCGCAACGAGGTCGCAACGGAAAGTGGGCGTACGGCCAGTCTGGCAAAGGCGGCACAAACTCTCGCGCAAGCAGAGCACGGGCTTTTTGTTGTCTTCCGAAGGCGCATACGCGTTGGTGCGTATGCTCCACTGCAAATTGAATGATTACTGTTGTGATGGAAAACTACGCCTCACTTTTTGGTTTACCCAGCGTGCAGCCAAGGGGGGCTCAGCCTCCCAGCTTTTCTCAATAAAGGGGCCGCACCAGCCTTGCCCCCCCCAGCTCATCACTAGTACTCATCAGCCTATGCTGATGAGTACTGCTATTTCTTGTAAAACTTTATAGTGATATTCATTACTCATTCTCTTCATGACCAGATAATCAATGCTCAGATAATCAAAGCGTTGATTTGCGTACTGCGATCCTTGTATCTATCTATCTATCTATCTATCTATCTATCTATCTATCTATCTATCTATCTATCTATCTATCTATCTATCTATCTATCTATCTGTCTGTCTGTCTGTCTGTCTGTCTGTCTGTCTGTCTGTCTGTCTGTCTGTCTGTCTGTCTGTCTATCTATCTATCTATCTATCTATCTATCTATCTATCTATCTATCTATCTATCTATCTATCTGTCTGTCTGTCTGTCTGTCTGTCTGTCTGTCTGTCTGTCTGTCTGTCTGTCTGTCTGTCTGTCTGTCTGTCTGTCTGTCTGTCTGTCTGTCTAGCCGCGTACGTGTGGGTGCTCTCATGATCATCTTAACTTGGGGCACACCAAATTTTTTATGGAAGGGCAAGATAGTTTCTTGAACACAAGTAGCTGGTGTTGACATAAATAATGTCGTAATTGCGTGCGTACGTTGTCAAAAACTTCAAAAAACGAGTGCCATGTACTCGGAGCCACGTATGTGCCACTGGTATGCGTATGTGCCATAGGTGATAGACATATTATAACTACCCAAGAACGGTGAGAACAGACATGGGTGACTTTAACGCTTGAGCGTGAAAAAAAACATAGGCATCGTTGACCGGGCGAATAAAACAATACATTTCAGTGACACAGCAGGAATCAAACCCTAGCATTATGCGTGGCATTGAGGTATTCTACTGCAAAGGCAGGCCATGCCTCGGATACACTTTTCATATAGACTCTAATGTTCGTGTAACGTCAATTGTGGTTGCAGTCATGGCTATCCCATAATATAAACATTATATATGTACTTCTATGATACAGCTGTCATGTCGAGTTAACGAAAATTGTAGTTAAGTTGATTCGTGTAGCAGTGTTGAGGATTGATTAGTGGGGTTTAACGTCCCAAAACCAACATTTGATTATGAGAGACGCCATAGTGGAGGGCTCCGGAAATTTTGACCACCTGGGGTTCTTTAACGTGCACCCAAATCTGAGTACACGGGCCTACAACATTTCTGCCTCCATCGGAAATGCAGCCGCCGCAGCCGGGAATCGAACCCGCGACCTGCGGGTCAGCAGCCGAGTACCTTAGCCACTAGACCACCGCAGCGGGGCAAGCAGTGTTGAGGACTGCCATTTTCGAGCGCATCAGCGTAAACACCAGCGCTTCATATGAGCTGACCGTCTCTGGTTTTGTTAATACCCATCTAGCTGTTGGCATCGTTGCGCAACCATACACAACTGCTAACATGAAACATACGTAGCTGTTTAATGTATGTGTGTGTGTGTGTATTTGTACATATATTTAGTGCCACTTGATAACATCTCGCTCAATAAAAAAATGAAACACATTCATGTTCCATCCACATGCTTCGCATGGCATCGGTTGCCAAGGTACGTGGAACCTGCAGCATTTTTTTTTCGTAATAACTTCAGAGTGGCAAGGTAAAGAAATAGTATAAGGTAACTTGAGGGTATACCAAGCACGCAAAGCCGATGATATGGGTTGTTGTGTGTTCTTAGCTGGTGTTCTCTTTTTCATCATTCTGGGTTATAGCAACGGCATGATTGTGTTTCCAGAGCTGGCGTTCCAGAAGCACAGGAAGCAGATTGGGATGCAACATGGCCACCTATGCTACAGCATACAGTGCAAACAGCCCGCTATAGGTATACGTCTCCCGGAGGCAGCCTTGCAATTTGGGCGTGTGGGTCTCCATAGCAATCAGCGTGAGGTATTGACAGAGACCTCATGGGAAAATTGCGGGCTTTTTTCTTATCCCGCCATGTTTTTTACTGCTTTATTCGTACAGTTCAAACAAGTCAGCGACCTTTGCGATCAGTTGCTGATATCGCAGCAAACAGCGAGATAATGTCGTTACTCATTTGTTTTTCATTACCAGTGACAAGATTATAGGCATGAATTGATCTTGGAACAAAGTGCAGAACTCTTACGCGAGGACACGAACGAAGAGACACAAGCGCTTAACTTCAACTAAGCGTTTCTTGCGAATTGCCATAATATATAGGGCAAAGTAAAAAAATAAAGAAAAAAGAAGAACAAACAACCAAACCCACGTGTCGTAACATTCATTACTGATCACTTATTGTCAACCACACCATCCAAAAAACAAAGTTCTTTTCGCGTGAGCGAGTTAGATGGTGCGCTTACACATTAAAAGTTCGCACTTATCATTTCTGCCATGTCAACAATCAAATGGGTTAACAAGTCCCTGTGATGATATAAAACTCAAGTTTTGTCGAAATACAGCACCCGACTACACTCAATACAGTGAATAGTGAAGTGAAAATCTGTAGCTTTTTGCACTTTATTGTGATATTTGTTGCCCCCTCATTGACACATTTTTGGTCTGACCGAGGTATGAGCGACCGCAAGACAAGAGTACTTGTACACAATGGCATGTGCACACTCAACATAGTTATTACGATATTTACTCTTACAAACATTCTTGCCTTTCAACGCAGGACAGGTTGCTCTACATATTTTTTAGGGGCGAAGTTCCTTAAAGCGGCACCCGTTCGCCCCTCATCGTAGTGCTTAACCAGTTTTGCGTTTCGACTTGCAAGGTGGCGCCAGTGGGAAATTTTTCCTGTGCATTGTTGAACAATAAAAATTCGCAGTGTGCGCGTTAACTAAAAGCCGAATTCTCCTGTTTCTCATTCCCCATTAGCAGCCATTGGTATGTACAATGAGCACTATATGACAAGAAAGGGTTGCTACGTTATACACGCTGGGCGTAACCTTCTCGGTTTTAGAAAGGTTTAGCTAGCGTTGGGCCACAGTGCCATGAGTACAGTGAACTAGTATATACCATGAACTCGAGGTGATTAAAGGTGGGAAGTAGACACGAAGTGCAAGCCGTAAGAAAGTGTGCGCGTGCCACCACTCGTTTACTCCTTGGAATGTCCGTTGCATGGCAGTGCTTCTATATACGGAATATATGATGAAAAGATGCGTGATGATGGTACTTGGAGTGTTGACCAGATGGACGAACGGACACACAGACAGATGCATGCATGAACGCACGGATGGCTGCACGGATGGATGGACGCATGGATGGACGCAGGGGCAGGTGCATGGAAGAACGCAGGGACGGACGCACGGATGGACGTGCGGGCGCACGAACAGACGCACGCACGGTCGGGTGGATGGACGCATGGATGGTCACTCATGTGGGTGCATGAACGGACGGAAGCAAGAATGAATGGACGGACGGATGCTGCGCCCCACTTTCCATCATTCCCCCCCGTGGATATGCTGTCATCAAAGGATGGATCGCCTATAATTCTTCGCGTCCTAGGCTCAATATTTTTGAAGATTGCGTTCTACACCATGAATTTAGGCCACAACAGTCGTCTTACGCTGCTGTAGGGAAGCGTCATCACGCGGCTGATCACATTTTTTATGGTCCCTATAGAACGATCCTTCGACATCCGTAATCAGTCGTGCCGACAATAGCCTGCTGTCTGCAGCCGTGAAACCTGTTGCTCAAAGCTGTCTGCATGAAGTGAAAACACAATTTCTTTCGGGAAATAAAAAGGTACATACGTGCAACAGAGCTCTTGACTACTTTACTGTGAGCAGATAAGAAAGGCAACATTGGTTTTCTGCTCCCAGGCTCACAAAGCTAACACAAGTGGTCGTCCTAAAATTCTAATAAAATATCAGGAACCTAAGTGTGTTAAGACATGACATTTTATGTGTAGGTTTTACAGGCTGGTGAGCCGTCCCTAAAAATTCGAGGAACAAACCAACCCAACTTTGAAACTCATTTGCATCAGATTTCAAGATTATCAAATAATGATTCACAAACCTGTAGATTTTCACAACTTTAGTTTTCAAAAACTCTTAATCAATTATGAAAATATAAAAATGGGCTATGAAAATTATGAAAAGTGGGCTATGAAAATATCTCTAAGTACTGGTGCAATTGCCGAACCAACACAAATACCCTAATTTTGAGTGTAGGTGTTTCCCATCTAATCAACGAATGTAGGCGTTAGGTGTAAAGTCAATAAATCTAAAAAAAACTCGCACTGACGTACCATAATCCATGATAAAGTATACACTGCTCGACAAATTCAAGGAGCATATTATGAGGCAAAGAATAGTACAAATCTTTCACATGGATCCAAGATGAACCCATATCGACTTGACCGATATAGTTGTTTATTAGGTTACACGTGTGGTTGTTAAAGACCTTCCTGCTCTAATAAATGTTAGTGAATGTGAATCTCGCTAATAGTTATATTGCCTGTGCAACCATATACATCGCTGCAATTTTTTGCACCTAAACATTCTAACGTCTGATAAAAATATATAGCAACTACAAATCAGTACTTAGAATAACACATAATGCACGGGAATAACAGCTAAGTGTGAATGTCTGGTCTAGTTCTCAGCAGCTTCCAACAAATAACACTTCCTGTAAATAAATTTATTACGTGACATTACCCTCAGGTATCAAAGAAATACTAAGATAACCACAAACAGTGACAATGGCATAAAAATTTATTTGGAAAATTGAAAAATTCGTGAAAAATTTGTGGTGTTCCCGCGTAAAACGAAAAAAGGAGAGACGCGGAATGGGAAGCTGCGTTCGTACGGCTCCTGTGGACGCGCACCTAACTTTGTGTTTCTAGAAATTTCTCGTCGAGTGTTCATGAACTGTTGTTCGCATCAGTTTCGAGAAGTCATCATAATCCTACCGATACCATATTTGACCACAGTGAGCGATTTTTTATAAATTTAGGAACACTTTCCTACCGAGTGGCTTTGGAGACTGCGCTTTCGCTAGGCTTATTCTCGCCTGTGGCCGGCCATTTGGAGGTCTGGTGCGCTGAGTTATTTGCTCACGATAGAGTATGAGTGCACAGGAAGGATATTTCAGAAAAAGAGTTTACTCAAGATAAATGTTGGCAGTCCACTGGGGCCAGACGAGCTGGCACCAAAACGCGCACTGCTGACTCTTACCACGCCATCGTCGCAGCCGGGTGCACGCCGCGGCAAATCGGGTGGTACTACGCTCAAGTCCAAAGTGCTGCGGGCGGGAACGATGCCCTCATTTCTTCGAGATTACAGCAAGATTGAGATCCAGCTTGGAGGCGGACTCAGTATATTGAAAATTGGTGCAGCTGCAGTGGCACACGCAATACTCATTGCCGCTGAGATAAGGCAAGAATATTTGTGCTAGGATACTTTATGCCCCAATAAGCAGGAAAATTTTATGGTTGCCAGTACTCTTAAACGCGAAATTGTGGACCAATGTGTTCGTATGAAGGAAATACTCATTTCGGGCAAGGTGCACGAGCGAAATGACTATGAGACTGCCCCACTCTCCCCGAGCAAAGCTGTGATTGGCAACATCCCCTTCAAGACGGGTATGACATCATCGATTCCAAGATTGTCAACACGAATAATTTATTCTCCTTAACAGCCAAGAGAATAGCCCACACCAGCACGATCATCGTCGCCTTCGACGGGTATCATCTACCAAACTTTGTCAGGTATGGACCAGTGCTGATGCACTGCTCACTCTACCGTAAGCAAATCGACGTGTGTTACGCATGCGGCCGTCTGGGCCATCGCGCGGAGGTGTTCCCAACACCCGGTAACACGGTTTTTTGCCGAGTCTCTGGTGCCGCAAGCCCAGATAAGCAGCATGTGTGTACTCCCTAGTGAAAACTCTGTGATGGCCAGCATCTCATGGCTAGCAAAGAGTGCACTCAGAGGTTCAAGACCCCCTACACTGTGCGTCGTCATCTCAGTGAGCGCGCTAGTATGGCTGGTGACACGCCACCGTCCCCGCAACGTCACACCGACACCACAGAGGAGTTTCAGTTTTCATCGCCCACCACAGACGCTCAGCGCAGAGGACGCCCACGCTCCAAGGGCCGCTCGGGAGACCACTCCGGATCCAGGTGTTGCGGTGCTTCCATGGGATGTTCCGGCTCACGCTCCAAGTCGACAGAACGGGCCCGAGGAAGCTCCACTTCTCAGCCCCGTTAAACTTCAAGGCCGGGGCGAGGTTTGCCAGGGCCGACCAGGTCCTGCTCTCGCAGACTTACCACATCTAAAGGAAAGAAGCCGACGTTCTTCTGGACCGACAAGGCCCGAGGAGGACGTGAGTCTCCTAGAGGTGACGACCCGAATCGCGGTTCTCTCCACGCGAACGAGCTCGACGAAATGCGACAGGCTAACGAGCAGCGAGGGAAAGAAAACGCGCAGCTTCAGCAAGAAATGAGCAGGCTAGGTGCAGAGATGGCGCAGATTAGAAAGCTAGTGTCTTCGCCTCCTTTGGTGCAGCCCGCCTCGGCCCCGATCGCCATGAATACTTATGAGGTACCTCACAGGTCCAGCGGAAGCAAGCACCGAGCGGTTCAGAATACAAAAGAAGAACAGGTGGTGAGCCTACGTTCGGAACTCGAGGATTATTTCGTCAACATGCAGGCTACCTTAGCAAATATTCAGAAAGCCTTGGCATACCCCAAGATGGCATTAGGAGCACTGAGCGAACGTATAAGCAAATGCAAAGAGGTCGGTGCCTGGAGAGACCCCGGTCCGACTCCTGCAGGTCACAGCACAACGCAACGTACTAGCGCTACCGACTGAGGGCGCAATCCTCCGGGCTGCTTAAACTTCTCAACCCTCCTCTCAGCTTAAACATGAATACTGAGGACGAAAACTTCATAATCTGCAATGAAACTGTGACGGGTTTACTCGCATGAAGCTTCTTCTACAGCAATATTTAGGAACCGTCAATGTTAAGCCCCAAAGCATCGCTGTTCAAGAAGTTGCGTCTAGCCTCCCCATCATACTCCAGGGTTACATAGTAGCGTCATCACATTCAGGAGGTAGGGGAGTTGCCACACTCCTCAAAGGTACAATTACCTAACGCGTGACTTCAGTGCAGTTGCCGATGGCATCGAGTACGTAGTGACTGAAGTTCGAATGATCTCACTCAGAAAAGGCCCCTGAAGAAACAGCCTTTTTATTCTCAACGTATACTGCACTCCCAGTTATTGCAGGGCGAGAGCAGACTCTCTTTTCAAAAGGGCTGCGAGCATGGCCAGTGGTTACCCCGTTATCGTCGTCGGAGATTTCAACCCCCCCACACAGCATGGGGAGATACATGTATAATACCCCCAAGAGACCCGAGTTCTGGCAGACTGCGACAAAAGCCGACTTGACGCTTATCACTGACAAGGACTTTCCCACTAGGAAGTAGCTCCCCGTGCCGGGATACCACCACGGTCCTTACTTTTATAAATTTATAGGTGACGTGAAGTGAGTCAACACGGCTATAGACCTCGGAAGAGACCATTACGTCATCGAGGTATCCTTCGCGATTGCCCGCATTAGAACCGAAAAATTGAAAGTGGTCGATTGGGACGTTTTGCACAAAGTCAGAGCCGAACGAGCACCTACGGCCGATGCAGATTTTGAAAGTTGGTACAAAGGAATCAGAGATTACGCCACGGCAGCGACCAAGGAGGTCGTCACTGACCTCGACGTTGAAAAATGAATAGCAGGTTGACCCTCCTACTAGGTAGGAGCCAAGCAAGCCCTACTCACCAGAAGGGGCTGAAGCATAACAGGAGGCTCAGAAAAAAGGTTTCCAAGGTTAACAGGGCGATGTATAAGCACTGCAAAACTCTGTGCAAACAACAATGGTACGAAGTCTGGGTGGGAAAGCGTCAATGATCAGCTCAGATGTGGGAAAAGCTGGGTCTTCTCAAACACCTTCTCGATCTGGGCAGCAACTCGTCCAGCCAGATGCGATTCAGCTTGCCACCATTCATCTTGCTACCGAGCCATTCATCTTGCTACCGACTCTACCCCGGACGAAATAGTTGTCAACAAGATCATAGAGAAGTACCGTCGAGTCACGGATAGCTCTGCCCCCCTACAGTTTCCAAACTACGCGGAGGGTGACGTGCCAGAGTTGGACCAGGTCTTCACTGTGGCCAAGATCCGACAGGCTCTCTTCTTCCTTAATCGTAAATCCGCCCCTGGCTTTGATGGCATTAATAAGATGCTCAAGAACCTCAATAAAACCCCTCACAGAAAAGATTAATGAGATGTGGCGCAGTCAGGAGGTCCCCATACAGTGGAAGACAGCCTACACGGCACTAATCCCGAAACCCGGTAAAGAACCAGAAATAGTTAACCTAAGACTAATTTTCTTAACTTCCTGTGTCGGAAAGGTCGCAGAGCACGCCCTGCTGAACCAACGCAAGGTGAACCTCAAGACCAATGGCATGAACACCCTGAATATGATTGGTTTCAGAGCTGGCCTCTCGGCACAAGACGCCACGAAGCTGGAAAAGCATCAGATCATCGACCGAAGCAAGAGAAATACCAGAGCCCGCTGATCCTTGGATTAGACCTGGAGCGGGCTTTCGACAACATTTCTCACAAATTCATTTTCAGTCTATTTTCAACCAAGGGCTAGGGATGGGTGGTTACGCTAGGGATGGGGAACCACGACTTCGTGACATCTTTTCTTAGCCAGAGAACTACAAAGCTCACGATCGAAGGGTACTTCTCACGAGAGATCGCCGTTGGTTCACGCGGCACGTCTCAGGGCTCAGTTATTTCACCAACATTATTTATTATAGTGATGATCGGGCTGTCCAACTCACGAAGCTTCAAGGAATAATCATACCATCCACGCAGAAGATATACCCATCTGGCGCACCGGTGGAATCAGTGGTGATTTGGAAAAGTTAATTCGAGCGCGAAAACTTGAAACGATCACTCACACACGCACACACCCATGCAAAAAACACACACAGCGCCTACTTCCAACTGATTTATTCATAGCTCGAAGGCTTGAATATATACAGGACACATTGTGCGCACACACACCATAGAAGGCCAACAGCATACAGGAGGAAGCCATGCAGCGTGCCATCGATGTGACTGAACGTTTTCTCTGTCCCGAAGGGCTCAGGTGCTCTCTATCGAAATCGGAACTACTGCTCTACAAGAAAAGACCCCGTGGCGGCGGCCACCGTGACTGGAAATCTGCGCCTCAAAGTGAAATACTGCTTTTCACTGGTGACGGGTCCCCGGTACGCAGAGTGGACTCGCTCCAAATATTGGGCATGTACATCGAGTACAATGGCGCTAACGAAACCACACTGAGGTAGGTCACTGCAAAGATGGAAAGTGCTCTCGGCCTCATCCAGAGGATCGCCCACAGACACCGGCGAACCAAGGAAGACAATTTCATCCGCATCATACATGTATTTGCGCTCATCCACCATTCGTACTCGGTGAGAACGCATAATTGGCATGTTTCTGAGAGGAATAAGTTCAATTCCCTCATAAGAAAGATCGTCAAGCTCACCCTCGGCTTGCCTGTAAGCACTCGCACTGAATCTTTTCAAGCTTGGTGTTCACAATACACTCGAAGAGATAATCGAGGCGCAAGAGCACTCAGAGCTGCTAAGGCTTTCAGGAACCAAATCGGGCCGCAAGATACTTGACGCTTTGGGTCTCAATTCTATCGACCAGTGCCCCGATACCATGCGGACTCCTAAAGACATCAGGTCTCAACTTAGCAACGCACCCACTCCCGGCAATATGCACCCTGCGCACAACTTCGGTCGACGTAGGGCCAGGGATAGAACTCGGCTTGAGCACGTCTGTAGCAACCCAACTGATGCAAGCTTTGCGAATGCTGCGCCATATGTCCTACAAGAGGCATTCACTGTTTCGATAGTCGACTCCAATTTCAGGCTCACTTGCTCCGCCACTTTACCTACACCGTTGCCATGCACAAGTGGCTTAGGTCGGAGTGGGACAAACTCGACGTGATTATCAGAAAGATCGTCAAGAAAACACTGCTCTTCCCGTACGCACACACACCGAGAACTTGCTCGCTCTCGGAATGCACAACTCTGCATCCAAGAAAGCGGAAGCGCAGCAACGCTCGCAGCTGGCTGGGTTATCCACTACGACGGCTGGTCGGTGCATACTTGGCGAGCTAGGTTTTAACACTATGCAGCTGGAAACAAATAGCGTGCGTATATCAAAACATATACAGGAAAACGTCATTGTTGCCCCAATACCCCGCAACACTCACCCTGTACACAATGAGGGACGTCGTCGGGCAAGGACAATGGCTCTACTGAAGCAACTGGGAAAAGGTGGCGTAAATGCAAGTTTCGTTGACGCTGCAGCATATCAAGACGGCAAGAAGTTCGCCGCGGTGGTCGTGGACGAGACGGCCTCAACTGCGAACTGCGCCACGGTACGCACAACGAGCCCGCCAGGTGGCCGAACAAGTGGCCATCGCACTCGCTCTGCGAAATGGTCGGTGCGAAGAGGTGTACAGCGACTCCAAATCCACAGTCAGAGCCTTTTAAAAGGGCCAAGGGCCACATATCAGCACAGGCAGCCAGGTTCGTGAACAGCTCCACCAGCGATGTATACGATTGTCCCTCACATCATATATTGGTTCCCTGCTTATGCCGGCCCCGTAAACGGCGTTGCACTTAACCCGAACGAGTCGGCCCACACAGCAGTGACCACGCTGCTTTCGACCCGGGCGACGGCTCCACTGCCGACGACGTGGGACATAAAGACACACCTACTACACACAACGAGATTACCAAGCATTACTACATGGTGAGGCGGGCATTCCTGATGCCACATTCAAAACACATTAGAGCACAGGCCATCTCGTTGCGCTTACTTCAAACTAATTGGTACCCGTCGTTAGCATACCTAAATGCAATTTATCCTCACAAATTCCCCGATGTCGCCAGCGCCGCTTGCGGGCAGACCACTAAATTAGCACACATGCTCTGGGAGTGCGGGTCGCTTTGACCGACTTATAGCAAAGCCAAGTTGGATGCGCTTCTGCACAGTCCAGAACTTCAGGACCAAATTCTGGCCGTGCAGTGTGCCCGTGACAGGGCCCTCAGGATTGACTTGCTGGTCCCCACGTGGGAGTAGCCAGGTGACGCGTGGCAAGCTCAGCGTCTGTACTGTACCATAATAAAGTTGTTCTCACTCCCACTCACTCCAGCACATGACAGCCGAACAGGTTACAATCACGCTGGCAATGCTAGATAGTCGCAGAGAGTTATATACAGCTACTCCAAGGTGGTTATCAAGGCCTACGAAACCGGGATGGTAGCCGCTCAGGCCCTCCGCATTCTCCAAAGCGTTGTAGCGGCGAGAAAAGAGGGACGTGAGACGGCGTCGAAGGCGGCCGATGGGGCCGTGCCGATCTCGCCACTTTATTCCAGGCCTGAAGCGGAGCCACGTCGGCTACCAGCGTCCGCCACGCCAGGCGTGTCAGTTCGTTCTAATTCTCGCGCAGCTCGAGCTAGCATCAGCTGCGCGAGAGGCGCGGCACGGTGATGAAGAAATGACGATGGTGATGATGGCGCTACAGGGCTCCCCCCCTAGCGCTTTGCGCGATTTGAAGGCATGTGAAAAAGAAAGAGAGTGACAAATGCTATATACATGAACGGCAATCCATAAAGTGTTCATTTGGCAAGTCCAGGTTGTCAACGTTTATAGGCCATCGGTAAGCAGTGTGTCTCTGGTGGGCGACTCTGGGAGAAGCGCTAGGGACGAAGGAGGAAGTGCCGGGTCGCTGTGGTAGCCGACAAGCGGGTCTCACGGTGACCTGGCCGGACAGGCCGAGAGTGGACCGTGTGTCGCGAGGTCATGCTGCCAACGTCGGCAGAGGGCCGGCAGTGCGGGCCCTGACGTTGGGGTCGACGCAACACAGACCTCAAAGTCGAGCGGCGTCTGACGTGCCGGCATAGACAGACGTGCCGACGCCCGCAGGAACGTGTCCCAACAATACCACCAAGTGCGCGGTGGGCAGTCGGGCACACGACCAGTGGTGGGACACCGCGTCGGACAGGCCGAGTAGGCGCCTGCGCCGTCTTCAGGGCCGTGACCGCAACCCGTGGCCGCGCAGCAGGACGGCCCCAAAGTTGCCGCAATGTGTGACGCCAAGCACGCTGTCGTCGCCGACGTAGGGCAACGGGTGGCAGACACGCATGAGGCATGAGCGCCGTCGCGGTTGTGACACACGAGCTGGCGTTGTGGACACAGGTCTGGCCGTTGCCGTCCGGAGGCAAAGGCTCCGGGGAATGGCGGTGGTGGAACCCAGCCAGCGTGGGCTCGCCCGGAGCACTGGACGAGACACCTGTGCTCGTGCAATGACCTCCGGCAGTCCGCGCACGAGGGCCGGCGTGCAGGTCTGTACAATTGATGGCCGCCTCCAGCCAGCACCCCCCAGACTGCCCCACCGCAGGCGCTGCATGTCCGGTGAGCCCCGTCCGAAGCGGACCGGGTACGTCATCCTCAAGTGCGTCAGTCACAGTCGCAGCGTCTTGGAAGCCTGGCCGTGGTTGATGGCTGGCAGCCTCAACCTCAGCTGCGGGAAACTGCGAGGACGATGGTGGTCGTTGCCGGCAGGACGTGCAGAACACTGAGGCTGGTCGACAGTCGCCTTCGGACATCGGGGAGGGTGAAGGCTCCGCAACCGGGAGGTGAATAGCGGGCGTGACAATGCCCATCGTCGTGGTAGCCACCAGTGCGTTCGGCGAAGTTGCCGTCGTAGAACCTGACGTGTCAGCCGTGCCGTGAGCCATGGAGGTCGGCCGAGACGAGCCGGTGGTAAGCATGCCTGCAGCGTCGTCAGCCGAGGACAATGAAAACACAAACCCTATGGCTGACTGGCCGCATTCAGCCCAAATGTCGAGAACCTTGGCGGATGGGCAGTCGGGCGCAGGACTCGCGTCGCCAGTGGCCAGACGAGAGGTTAGGTCTCGTTTATCAGACGCCATTGAAGGCGAAAGCCTCGAGGTCGGGAAGTCAATAACGGGCGAAAGGTCACCTGTGCCAGACTCCGATGCGGGCGGCAAGGTGGTCGTCATGAAGTCTGGTGGGGCCACGGTGTCGCGTGCCGTCGCCCTCGTCGAAAACGTGCAGGTGGCAGGTACGTGTGATGAAGCTCCGCACGGGGACTCTGAGGGAATGTACCTCTCGGAGGGAAGGTCAGTCGCAGTGGGGGAGTCTTCTACCTTGCGGTCGTGATCAGGTGCAGGAGTGGATGTTTCTGCGACCGGATCAGGTGTAGAAGTAGTCGAAGCCGGGGTACCGAGGTAGCGGTCAATGGAGGGCTGCGGACCGGTTCGTACCTTGCTCTGCGACGCCTGGGAAACCTGCCTGGTGCGGGTAAACGGAAGCGGACGGTATGTGTTGCCGCTGCGGGCGAGCACCTCAGTGCAGAGGGCATCGTAAGGCTGCGGGCTGGTGCTTGAAGTGGCAGCGAGATGGCGCAACTCTACCGGAAGGGCGTCGTGAAGAATGGCGTGCATCAGCAGCTGGTCCGTGATGCCATTCACCGCAAGAACGGCGTCGAGCTGCATAAACCATACCTTGGGGTAAGTCGATTGGTATGGCGGCACTGGCGGGCAGAGTTGCGGGAACATGGCCGCGGGCCGCTCGGCGAAGGGCGTGTTCTCCGGGTCACCAATGTAGCGGCGAGGGAAGAGAGACGTGAGACGGCGTCGAAGGCGGCCGATGGGGCCGTGCCGATCTCGCCACTTTACTCCAGGCCTGAAGCGGAGCCACGTCGGCTACCAGCGTCCGCCACGCCAGGCGTGTCAGCTCGTTCTAATTCTCGCGCAGCTCGAGCTAGCATCAGCTGCGCGAGAGGCGCGGCGCGGTGATGAAGAAATGATGATGGTGATGATGGCGCTACAGCGTCAAGAGTATCACGGCTCATTTTCTCATTTGGCTTCCCGCTCCTCTAGGGTCGATTGAGGGCTCTACTTTTAACCCTAACGAGAGTTCACACGAAGCCGCAAAAGAACTCACTGTCAGCTCCGCCTGCGCAGTCCTTCTGCCTCGCGGGGAACCGTTACTTACGTTCAACGAATTAACAAAAACACTTCTTTCTGTCAAGACGGGCATTCCCCCTCACACAACCTGCCTTGTGCAGGGCGCATGCAGTTATCCTTAGACTATTGCAAGCCAGTATGTATCTTAAGCCTCCGGTTTTTCATTCCAAGTACTTTGAATGGTACCCAAGTGCGGATTGCCCTGCCTCGTACTGTTAGCAACATTCAACCATGTGTAGTCGAAATGTGAAGCCGTCGGCTCCGCCGTCAGCGAGGACAGGTGGGCAGCGCTCTTACTCAGCCCCGAACTTGACCATCAAATCCTGGCCCTCTAGAGTGCTCACGACGAAGCCGCCAAGCCCGACTGGACGGTTCCTATATGGGATTAGCCGGGTGGTGCGGGCCCTCCCTGCGCTTTCTTAGGACCAAAATAAAATTTTAAAGGCAAACATGAGTAATTATAAGGACTGTAGCATTTATCACGCTGCGCTGACCATGCAACGCTATGCCCGAAAAGGCAAGCGTTTCCGACGCTTTGCTAAGACGACACGGTGGTGGCAAACTGCCTGTCACTTTGCGTTCTGCACCTTGTCGTCTCCGAGACAGGTGTGCACGCCTTCCTTCGTTTTGGAAGGTAACTGCCAGATAGCACTCGTGTCTAACGTGCTTCGGTGCGCTCGTTCACCTTCGCTGCACAGATCCAGACGCTCTTACGCAGCGCCTCCAGAATACAATTCACCAAAATCGTTGGGCAGAACATCAAATCAACATTTTGTTCACTCTCTCCAGACGCAAGACTATCGTCTTTTAACAACATTTGCAGTGAAACATGCAGATATGGGGCCAATTTGTTTTTGCTTTCTCTCTAGCTCATCTTTACAATGATGGTAAAACCAGATTGCTCGGCTCATATTTAAGAGATGCAATTTTATGCTGATGGTTCAAGTATGCCGCTATTGCATCACACAGTGAGTGCGTCACGCACATACACATATATTTACGATTGAGCCTTACGATACATCTCCGGCTCGTGTTTTGGTCGCTTGCGATAACTGTTCGAAAAACATTTTGGCAAGAATTGTTCACGGAATCGATCGTAGCCCCGCGACATGCTGTAGCAATATTTGTTGTCCAATGGAAACGGCGACTGCACTGGATGTGATTACTGAATAATCTCACAGAAACGTAGTGCCGCAGCTGCTTTATAATTATTTCGCAATATATATGGCATATGCACAATTTTCAGTCAACTTTTATTGCGCTTACCCCACGTAACAGTAATTACTGCTCATCACGACCAAGATGCAGCATTCAATGGAGTCGGTGGTGTGTAGAAGATTTCCCTCGTGGTACCGCAGAAACCATCTTACCGATTTACAGCAAAAGCTGTTATAAGATCACAACAATGGTCGTCTTTGACGCCGTAGTTATCCCCCGCCACCGGTGTCCGTAACCACTCTTACGATAAAAAAAAGAAAACTAGCAAACACCAAGAACCTTAAGGGATTCGAATGAAGGTTCTATGCGTGTCGGCCCAGTATCGCTGAGCCACATCGGCGCTTGAACCTACAGTGCAAACTCACCCTGGGCAAGCTTCATCTTGGGAAAAAGAGAGAGAGAGAGTAAAAAAGGAAAGGCCGGGAGGTTAACCAGATATTGGCATCTGATTTGCTACCCAGCGCTGGGGGCGGGGAAGTGGGGGCAAGAAAGAGGGGGTAGAAAGAGAAAATAAAACGCACGCGCACTCATAAAAAAAACAAAAACACACACAAGAAGGGCGTCCTAGCTACAACCGTTCACTAAGGCTGGTCGATCGCAAAAAGTGCAGAAGCGCTTTCAGGGCCCTCTTCTGTGAAGTGGCATCCTGACGATACTGCAGAATTCCCTGCTCCGACAGAGGTTCATCATCTAATTTGTTGAGTTCCTTGCGAAGGCATAGTCGTTGTTTACTATACGCTAGACACTCACAAAGGATATGTGGAATTGTTTCATCTTTGCCACAGTGGCCACAGGCTGTGGTGTCGGCCATCCCAATGCGGAAAGCGTAGGCGTTGGTAAACGCAACGCCCAACCACAGCCTACATAACAGGGTCTGGTCTGCTCGGCAAAGCCTCGACGGGACTTGAAGACTTAGCGTAGGGTCAAGCGAGTACAGTCGGGCATGCTTGAAGTGTGGCTGATTCCATGGTGATGTGGTTTGCTGGCGAGCAAGCCTGCGGAGCTTTCGTGCAGCATCTGTCCTAGAAAGTGGTAGTCGCAGTTTATGATCTTCTGTGTGGGCTGAGCGGGCAGCTTGATCAGCCCGTTCATTGCCGATTATTCCACAGTGACTGGGCAACCACTGAAATGTAATTTGGTGCCCTTTCTCAGTCAGGTGGTGTATAACCTCTGCTATCTCTAGTACCAGCTGCTCGTGTGGTCCATGGCGTAAGGCTGATAGTAGAAACTGCAGTGCCGCCTTTGAGTTGCAGAAAATAGTCCACTTGCGTGTAGGTTGATCAACTACAAATTGCAACGCGGCACGAAGTGCTGCCAATTCTACTGCCGTTGATGTTGTTGCGTGAGATGTCTTGAATTTAATTGTCGTGACCAACCTTGGTATCACTACTGCTCCTGTAGAGCTGTCCAGCTGAACCGATCCGTCAGCGTATATATGTGTGGTGTCTTGATATTTCTCATACAAGAGAAGTAGTGTGAGCTGTTTAAGAGCCGGTGACGACAAATTGGCCTTTTTCTGGACGCCAGGTATGTTAATATTAATCATTGGTTGTGCGAGGCACCATGGCGGAGTCACAGGTCTGGCGGCAGGAGAGAACGAAGTTGGGATCGACTGACCATGTGCGGTCACTGTTTTTCAGTAAGATGTGCATGGTCAGACCACTAGTAGAGAGGCTCGGTGATGTCGAGGGGTTCGAGCAAGGTGTCGTATATGTGTCCTCAGAACTTCCACATTAAGAAATTGCGTTAGCAATAGTCATGAAGCTTTTCAGAACAGCAAAGGATCAAACAGGTATGACGCAATGCGAATCGCGAAACCAGTGGGTCGTCAAATGCTTCAACAAATGACAAAAGCATAAAGCATAATTGTTTATTGACGTCAACCACGGGAATAAAAAAATCGCACTTTTATCCTTGTAACGGATACCATGCTTCTTCGAACAATTACGAATGATGGCATTCGTCATTGCTTCCCTATAACAAAAAATAAGGATTTTTCATGACATAGTGAGTACGCTGTAAGTGTGCGGCTAGAAGTTACGCAAATATTGTTTAAAATAGGCCTTAAATGCCTATTTTCTAGCTCTTGCTGTGCCTGTTCTGCAAGCTTCACGCAGGCCCGGTGTTTTCTTTTTTCCGCACTGGCAGTGTGGTATCTCATTGGTGTTATTGCAATGCATTTGAAAAAAACACCACTTTATAGAAATGATCTGGAACATTCCAATATGGCTTCTCACGTTTTGAAATGTTAAAATGCAAAATCAAGTTTTACGTCTAAAGTACAACAATTATTACCCATGTTGTCGCACGTATCTCAGAAAGCAGCACTGAAGAAGCAGCGCGAATTACAACAGCGCTGATGCCACTACGCTTCCATGGCCTGAAACAGCCTAGTGTTGATGTTGACTGCAAAAAGCTCGCTTCTCCAGCGAGAAGAAAAATTAGTTTGGACCACGTGGCTGTGCATGGTGAATACTTGCGCGGCAATTATCCTGGAGGCAAAGCGAGCGGCACCAGGAAAAGTGTCATATGCAGTATTTCTACTATGTTTGTTATATATATATATATATATATATATATATATATATATATATATATATATATATATATATATATATATATATATATATATATATGTATACTTCACAAGAGTTTTTTTTCATTCTTTTACGAATTACGAATAAATGACCCTGGGTAGAGGAAAGAGTGTTTCCACGTAATACTCTAGTACGTCGTTTAAGGAATACATCACCTATTTCTTACTGCCATCGTTAATGAATGTGAACAATATATATATATATATATATATATATATATATTATAAAGCTGTCGGTTGCCTCTTGCGTAGGCGTCACCGTCATGCCCCATATATATATATATATATATATATATATATATATATATATATATATATATATATATATATATATATATATGTATGGGGCATGACGGTGACGCCTACGCAAGAAGCAACCGACAGCTTTCATACAATTGGTACCACACTACAAAGACAGCGAGAAGAAAAAAAAGCAGCTCGCACTGCAAAAAAAAAAGCCTCACAGCTTTCGTCATCATTCTGTTTACAGTAACAAATAATAACGCACAAAACCAGTCCACCGATAAAAAAAATTCTCTGTAACACAGTCCGCATTAGCGATGGCAGTAAGAACTACGTGATGTATTCCTTAAACGAAGATTGCAAGGAGTAAATAAAATAAAGTTAAGGTGAACAAACAGAGCTTTAAAGTGGGGATGATCAGAGAAATGAAATGTGAAAAGTTGTTCTAGAGTTTCACGTAGAAACACTCTTTCCCCTACCCCCGGCTATATATATATATATATATATATATATATATATATATATATATATATATATATATATATATATATATATATGCATTCGAGACCACCCCCAGGGAGACTCTGGCGAACAGCGCTAGTTGAAAATGGACCAATAATTTTGTAGCGAAGGCAAGAACTTTGCGAATGGAGGATTGTAGGGCCATTTCTTTTCATAGGTGGTGTGACCCTATTCTCTTGATTCGTAGTTTCAGCCATAATAACAGTTTTTACGAAACACTTTATTAAAGATGAGAGTGAGAGTGGAGAATGAGTGCCTGGGGTTTTTTCTCTTGTTTAAGTACCGACAAGCGATTTATGAAGGAGCTATAGGAAGAAACGATTAGGGAAAAAAATCCAAAAATTTGGGCAGGATGAAGGGAAAATGAAGACTGATGGCTGGCTATTTTGTAAAGAATTCGCTAATGAGTCCCGACTCTCCTCTCTCTCTCTTTCTTTCCATCTTGTTCCCGTCCTTAGTGGGAGTGCAAACGACCCCATCAAGGAGTGGTACTGCCGTGAAATTGGTCGTTAAAAGAGCAAGTCCAGCACGATATACAACGGCCCACATAGATTTTGATAGCATAAGCAGCGTTCGCTGTTCGACATATTTTTATTCCAGATAAATCAATTCATGATTGGACTTACGTTTTGAACGTTTCCACTGGCTTCAGAAAAAGTGTAAATAAAATGATCATAGAGTCATTCAAAGACAACGTCCTAGGCTACGGCTGTTGTTCAAACTCTTCGCAAAGAGAGGGAAATGATAATGAATCAAATGACAGCTTGGTGTTGCTTCCGGAATGGTTGCCTAAGTTATGTTTGTTTCTTGAAACAGATCGATTGCGTTATTGATTAGCTTAGTGATGTGATTGCACCGTAAATGTTGGCACTTTTCACGACTGATTTTTGAGCAAATGTCTTTATTACATTTAAAACGTGCCCAATTCTTGACTGAGGTGTATGGCAGTTGTTTACACATTAAGGCCCAAGAAAGCCTTGGCCTGAAAGTCCTGAAGCAATCTCGCCTGCCACGGTGCATTCCTTGTGTTAACATTGTGTTTCCTCGCCCTACCAAAGCGCATCACAGAAGTGACGTAGAAAGCAGCACGTGGTTGAGATCTGCGCTGACAGCTGGCGCAAGAATTCCAGTGCTGGCAAGAAAGCGATCTTCCCTTTGAATGGACTGATTGAAATAACTTTCAGGGCTAATCCTGGCAGGTAATTGGTTCTCAGCGTGGGTAAGCTTGTACTTGCCTGTTATATGTGTAGGATGTAGGTTAACTTGAACGAGATCCGTCGATTATGTGGCTGTTTGATATTGTTACGTACAATCCAAATGGTGTACGAATAACTGTTTATTGGGGCGAACTTGTGCCCGAAAAGTAGCGGCGTCTCTAACAGGCGATCAGCAAAGAGGGATCAATCTCCGAGAGAAAAAACCCTCGAGCGGTGGCCCACTTCTTTTTCATCAAAATCCCGTGCTGAGGAAGCGCGCGCCGTCACGGCCTTTTCTTGTTTGATCATCAAGCCGCTGATCTCTTGGGTGGCGCACGAACTAGCGTGCGTAGTTTGAATACTGCGTTCGCCTTGCGTCATTATCCCTCCTCCGAAAACGCATCGTCCCGATGCGTAAAAGCAGTGTTGCTGAGATGGTCTGAATGCGTGATTTCCAATGGAGAAATAGGTATTCCTCATAATCGGGTGTGTATAATTCGATGTTCATTGCCTGTCATAGTATGGCTTCATTCTGACTACATGCACGATTTCTGTGCTCCTTCGGCATCTTGATGAGCTCACTTGTCCTTCCGGTGACACCTCGTAGTTCAAGGAGCTGACGCGACGAAGGACTCGGTAAGGGCCGAAATAGCGGCGCATGAGCTTTTCGGAAAGGCCAGGCGTCCGCACAGGAGTCCAAATCCAAACTAGGTCACCTGGTGCGTAGTCGACTCCTCTCCGACGAAGGTTGTAACGGTTTGCATCCACGCGTTGTTGTTGTTTTATGCGATGTCGCGCCAACTGCCGTGCTTCTTCGGCTCGCTGAATGAATTCGCTGATGTCAGGCTTGTGCTCTGTATTGTCGCCTACAGGCAGCATTGCATCTAATGGTGTGGTAACTACTCGACATTAGACTAGCTGGAATGGCGTCACTTTAGTAGTCTCCTGCACAGCAGTATTGTAAGCGAAAGTGGCGTACGGCAGTATCTTGTCCCACGCACGGTGCTCCAAGTCAACGTAAATGGACAACATATCGGTTAGAGTTCTGTTGAGTCGCTCGGTTAGCCCATTTGTTTGGGGGTGGTAAGCCGTTGTTTTCCCATGACTTGTGTGGGTAAGTTTCATAATGGACTGCGTCAGATTGGCTGTGAATGCAGTTCCTCGATCCGTGATAACCACCTTTGGGGCACCATGCCGTAGTACAATGTTAGTGACGAAAAATTCAGCTACTTCTATAGCCGTGCCCCTGGTGAGAGAGGCTGTCTCGGCATACCGGGTTAAGTAGTCTGTCGCCACTACTATCCATCGGTTGCCCATTGATGACGTGGGAAATGGACCAAGTAGATCCATTCCTACTTGTTCGAACGGAGACTCAGGTGGTTCAATTGGTTGGAGAAATCCTGCAGGTTTCAATGGAGGCGTTTTGCGTCTCTGGCAATCTCTACATGTCCTTACATAATGCTGTACAGCATCCAGTAACTTTGTCCAGTAGTATTTTGTGCGGATGCGAGCCAATGTTCTACTCACTCCGAGGTGTCCTGCTGCTGGGTCATCGTGGCAGGCTTCCAGGATTTCGGGTCGCAAGGCCGAAGGAACGACGAGTAGGAATTTCTCCTTGCTGTGCTCGAAGTTTCTTTTATATAAAACGTTGTTTCTCATGAGGTACGAGGACAATCCCCTGACGAAAACTCGAGGAACACGCACGGGTTGCTTGATCAGTTTAAGCAACTCCGCGTCAGATCGCCGATATTCAGTCATGTCTGCGGTGCTGACGGCCCCAAGAAACGGAAAGTCGTCTCCATCTTCCCCAGGTGCAGATTTCATTGGTGCGCGTGATAGGCAATCAGCATCGCTGTGCTTGCGACCCGACTTGTAAACGACTGTTATGTCGTATTCTTGCAACCTGAGGCTCCATCTAGCAAGTCGGCCAGAAGGGTCCCTTAGGCCTGCGAGCCAGCACAACGAGTGATGGTCGCTCACTGCTCGAAATGGTCTACCATATAAGTACGGTCAGAATTTCTGTATGGCCCATATTACCGCCAGATATTCTTTTTCCGTCACCGAATAATTTATTTCAGCTCTCGAAAGAGTGCGACTAGCATATGCGACCACTCTTTCCTCTCCGTTTTGCAGCTGCACAAGGACGGCGCCTAGTCCCAAATTGCTTGCGTCCGTGTGAATCTCTGTTTCGGCTTCTTCGTGGAAATGTGCCAGGACAGGGTGGTGTAGGAGTCGCTGTCGTAGCTCATTGAACGCCTCTTCTTGCTCGCTTGTCCAGGTGAAAGGCATGTCTTCTTTCGTCAGTCGGGTTAGTGGCTCCGCAATCTTCGAAAAATCTTTAACGAATCTTCTGTAATAGGCACAAAGTCCTAAGAATCGTCTCACAGCCCTTTTATCTGTTGGTCTAGGAAACTTTTCTACAGCTGCTGTCTTTTCGGGGTCAGGTCGAATGCCTTCAGAGCTAACCACATGACCGAGGAAAAGCAGTTCATGAAAACCAAAATGGCACTTTTGGGGTTTTATCATCAGCCCTGCTGAACTAATCGCTTCGAGCACAGTACGTAGTCGTTCCACATGCTGATCGAAGGTGGCCGAAAAGATCATGACGTCATCGAGATAAACAAGGCAGGACTGCCATTTTAACCCGGACAGCACAGTATCCATCATCCGCTGAAACGTGGCGGGTGCCGAACACAGGCCAAATGGGAGTACCTTGAACTCGTATAACCCATCTGGGGTCACGAAAGCAGTTTTCTCGCGATCTCGTTCGTCCACCTCTATCTGCCAGTATCCGCTCTTGAGGTCTAGAGAGGAGAAGAATTTCGCGTCTCGTAGTCTGTCAAGGGTGTCATCGATCCTTGGAAGGGGATAGACATCCCGCTTTGTGACGATGTTCAATTTTCGGTAGTCAACGCAGAAGCGCAAGGTCTGGTCCTTTTTCTTTACCAGTACTACAGGTGAGGCCCATGGGCTGGCCGACGGTTGAATTACGTCGTCCCTGAGCATTTCTTCAACTTGGCCTCTGATGACTTCTCTCTCTTTTGGTGACACTCGGTACGGGTGCTGGCAAATAGGTCTAACAGATTGATCGACTATGATGCGGTGTTTGATGATAGATGTTCTTTGCACTTTCGATGACGTGGAAAAACATGAGGCGTACTCCCGTATAAGGCTCTCGATTTTTTGTTTCTGGTTCGGTGATAGGGCTGCTTCGATGTGGATAGATGCGAGTATGGAATCTATACCGTCAGGGTGCAGTGGTGCAGTCTCGGAAGAATTCAAATCCGTAATCGGAACGTAATCATGCAAGTGACCAACAACAGTTCCCTTCGCAAGGTGCTGCACCTCATTTCGGAAATTTGTCAGGGAGACACTCGTACACCCATCACGCAGTCGTACAATACCTCTTGCTGCACAGATCCCTTTCTCGAGTAATAGCCCAGTATTGCTTTCTGCCATTCCTTCATAGTCGTTGTACACATTGCTTCTTACGGTAACAACGATGATGGATCTTGCAGGTACTGTTACATCATCACCTGCAATCTGAAGTGCATCGAATTGTTTTTCACTCTCGAAAGTCGCGATGGCGTGTTTCGTCGAGAACGAGACGCACGTTTCCTGCAAGTTTATCACTGCGCCATTGGCCTGCAAAAAGTCCATTCCAGTAATTACATCTCTTGAACACTCCGACAGGACAATGAAGCTGGCGACGTAGGTGAAGCCGCGTATCCCAACTCTAGAGGTACACATGCCTGCCGGATCGATAAGGTGTCCCCCGGCGGTTCGCACTTGTGGTCCTATCCAAGGGGTCAGCACTTTTTTCAGCGTTCTGGCAAGTCCCCTGCTCATGACGGAATAGTCTGCGCCTGTGTCTACTAAAGCATTCGTTTCGTAGCCGTCTATAACTACCGACAAATCAGAAGCGACGTTACCATTTCCGCACGTAGTCTCGCGTCCATCATCACATTTTGAAATCGGCACTGGAGGTTGTTTTCTTGCGTCGGCAGCGGCCTTACCTCCCCAGGTCGCCGATTCTAGTTTTCCCGAAGCGGGCTTTGGGGAAGTCGCCTCGGAGAGTTTGAAGATGGACGCGGACTTGGTGACCGATACCTCAGTGGCGCTGTCGACCGAGGCTGATGCTGCTGCGAGGAGTGAGCCCCTTGACGCGTTAACAAGTACTCCTCGATTTCAAAAGGTCGCTCCCCATTCCGTGGACAGGCAGCGTTTACGGGAAAACCCCGAAGTCCAGCTCGGCGATATGCACACATCCGGTAAAGATGGCCAGCTTCGCCGCAGTGATAACAAAGCGGAATTCGATCAGGAGTGCGCCATATATCAGCCTTTCGGATCCTAGTCTCGGCTGGGGACGGCGTATATCGAGGTTTCAGCAGATGCGTGCTTGCTGCGGCAAAATAAGGTCCCGGGGCCGCGAAAGGAGGTCCAGGGGCGACGAAATGAGGAACAGGGGTGTTTCTCAGTACCTCGGCGTACGGGACTGCGGGTTGCATCGGAACCGACGCTTGAACAGGCTGGGCTTGTGGCTGCTGCTCACGGACTGCCTGTCTCACCTCCTCCCGAACAACTTCCCCTAAAGACGAGACCGTTGAGGGGTTGCCGTTTAGCTTCTGGAGCTCTTCCTGAACCACCGATCGAATGAGCTCTCGTAATACGTCGGTGCCATTCCCGAAGACTGCTGACACCGCGTCTACGGATGCGACGTTGACATCTCGATTGTAGTGCCTCGCTCGCTGTTGCAGAGTCTTTTCAACCGCTGTCGCCTTGGTGCGAAATTCAGCGACGTTCCGCGGGGGACATCGGAGCAAACCGGCAAAAATCTCCTGCTTCTCCCCACGCATCAGGTGCCGAAGTTTCTTGTCCTCGCTCATATTTTGATCAGACCGGCGGAATAACCAGCACATGTCTTCCACATACATTGCGACGCTTTCATTGTTTCGCTGGTTTCTTGCCTGCAAGGCAGCTTCAGCTCTTTCCTTGCGGTCTGTACTCGGGTATGTGGCCAGTAGCTCCCGTCGGAAATCATCCCACGATCGAATGGTACCTTCATGGTTTTCAAACCACGTTCGTGCGCTGTCCTGCAATGCGAAATAAACTCGGCGGAGCTTCCGTTCTTCGGGCCATCCGTTGCAGTTGGCGACGCGCTCAAAACTCTCCAGCCAATCCTCGGCGTCTTCATGAGGATCGCCATGAAAAGGGTCCGGCGTCCGTGGCTCATCGACAACGACGTGCGTGGCAGCGACTGGAGACGAAACGGCGTGTGCGGCAGCAGTTGGAGACGACATTTCGGTACTCTCACCGGAGACAGCTGGAGACACTCTGGGCTCTGGTGGCAGGGGAAATTCCGGCGGCTCACCACGTAGACGACGGCTGGAGCGCTGATGAACTGGCGTGAGCTCAGTTGGTTCGACTGCTCGTGGTTCCGGGCTGCTTCCTCGAAGTCCAACTGGGTTTGGGATCAATACCCAGCACCTCCACCAGAATTTTACGTACAATCCAAATGGTGTACGAATAACTGTTTATTGGGGCGAACTTGTGCCCGAAAAGTAGCGGCGTCTCTAACAGGCGATCAGCAAAAAGGGATCAATCTCCGAGAGAAAAAACCCTCGAGCGGTGGCCCACTTCTTTTTCATCAAAATTCCGTGCTGAGGAAGCGCGCGCCGTCACGGCCTTTTCTTGTTTGATCATCAAGCCGCTGATCTCTTGGGTGGCGCACGAACTAGCGCGCGTAGTTTGAATACTGCGTTCGCCTTGCGTCAATATGTAGCAAAACTAGACTGTATATCTCACTGCTTGAGCCCTTGTGGATGCACATATTTGAGATGAAATATTCAGCTCACAGACGAGCCCAGTGAGCACTGATTTACACAACTTCAATCTTTGTTTATATGGCACCCTTGCGGACGAGTGAAAGCAGCCACAATGTTTCTGGGCGAAACTCCTTTCGCTACAAACAAAACTGGCTTGCGCTCTAACCCCAGGTACGCGTTATGACGTGTTACAGCCCGGAGTTCCTCCATCTGATGCACGCCCTCTCCCTCCAGAACAACGCGGCCTGACGCCAAGTCCACCCGCCACGCGTTGACACTTTGTATATGCCTACGTGCGGCTAGATGTTTAGATGTGACTACCTTTTTTTAGACAATGGTACACTTCATTTGTTAACCAGAGAAGCTGCATACACGTTTATTGGCGTGGAAGTGAAATTTTATTTTGTTGTGAATGGCCGCTGCAGTTGTAAATTAATGTAGATGGGGCGTTCACTTTTCAATTTTTTCAAGTTAATTCAAATTTAGAAGCTCCGCTAAAGGTATTCAATTAGAACCATTGGCAGAAAAAATACACAACTGGCATCTCGAGTTTAGATAACAACTTGGGTGCGTAGCATATAGCTAATCTTCGTAGCAGAAGACATCGATGACTGTACAGGGGTTGATAATAATTGTTGGGTTTTGACGTCCCGAAACCGCAATGTGATCATCAGAAAATCTGTTGTGGAGGGCTTCAGAAAATTTTCCGGACCTCCTGTTTTTTTTATTTTGCCCCCTAAATCGGCATACATAGGCCTCGAGCTTTTCACTTGCATGGTGTTGCGGTCGCCACGACTGAGATTCCATCCCGAGACCATTGGGTTGGTATAGCGTAAAGTTTCGTAAAGTTGACTAGAGGGGACTCTAGCACTCAGATCGTTCAGTGACCATGGTAATGATGCGTACACGGATTTGCCCAGTCTGCGTATTTGCGAGCGGCGAATCGCACTTGTGGCTTTGTTTACTGCGGTGTTTTGGTTTCGTTTTAATGCAGAAAATGAACTGTTTTGAACTTCGTGACCCAACTTAAATTGGTAAGACAGAAAGTTTAAGGTAGTGAAACGCAACTGCTCTACATTTGCCGATCGTTGTTTCGCGACAAAGCAGCTACGACGCACGCAAAACCAGAAGGAACGTAAAGAACGAAGACTAGACAAATCCGTGTACTATCCATGATTTCCATGCTCGCTGAAGCATCATGCGCTGCAGCTTTAAAGACACTATAGCGCTGGAGTTCCTTCTAGAGTGTAAATAAGAAAGTCTACAATCGGTATTCGAGCAATAACAACGACTATGCTACTGGAGAAGCGGGCACTGGGGAATGAATTTGACCTTTTTGTAGCGTTAGCTCGTTCGCAAAAGGGGGTATCACCGAAGCTCGAAAAGACGCTGAGCTTCACCGAAACCTCGCTATCCTGCATAGCACCCCAGTGAGGATATATAGTCATGTCCGTGCCCGCCCTAATGAGATCGAGGTAAAGCTGTTCATGTGACGCCTGAAGTACTTAGTGACGGAACGAAGCTAATGAATTAACGCAAAGCGAGAGTTGAAAGTCCTTGTGCTGACCATCTACGCTCTGTACCCCTTCTTCCCGGAGCCCTCTCGGATTGCAACAATGCGTAGCCCGCCCCTCAACAAAAGCCAGAGAAGTCATGTATGCCCGAGTCGAAGGCGCAGCCGTACATCAGAGCAATCAGCTGCGGGAAGGTGACACACATCGCAACGTCTTCAGTTGAAACCTGCAAGGTGCACCACTCATGCAGCCGCGCTTGACGTCAGGCCTGAACGTAAGCTGGAGAGTTCACGTGCTTTTTTTATGCGTGTTGCCCTTCAAGATGGGAACAGATGGAGCCTCACATCGTTGTGAGTTGAAGCGTGGTCCTCCGAAAAAAATTTGGCAGATCTGACGTACCTGAGAATCGACCTTATGCGAAGCATGCGATGGAAAGGTGACCGTGTTGCAATTTTTTATTGAGCGAGACGTCATGAAATGACGCTAAATATATGAAGAATATGTATATGTACAAAGGCATTACATGCCTTCTTCCACGCGCAGCGACGTCAACTCGGCGATCGGCAACGTGGCGAAGTACGCAGCTCATCGATTGGTCTAAACCAGGTCTCTATGAACAGTAATAAAGACAACGTCGCCGATCGGCGAGTTGGCGTTATTGCGCGTGGAAGGAGGTTGGCCAGACGTAGGAAAGATGCACGAGTTTGTTTGGGGTTGTAAAATAAAGTCGGAGCCTGTTGACTGTCCCTTTAAGAGATTAGACAAGGATGTACCCTTCCGTAAGTGTACTCATAAATAATAGTTGACAAGTTTGATATCATACCCCCTTTCAGAATATACTGAAACAGGGCAAATGTAGATACGTCGCGTCGCGCTTGTATGAAACTGGCACTAAAGGTAATGTTGTGAAGGAGCCTCGCTGAGTGTGTAAACTTCAAAATGACTCGTCTGCTGCACACATAAGAAGTACAGGTGACATGGAATGACTTCTTCGCCTGTCTCCTGTGGATGGTCAGCGACGATAGCTTCTCATTTATACCAATTGATGTGCCATTAGGGGCGCAGCTCCCAATTTGATCATATTGTCAACGCCACGATTCACCATGAGTGCGTATGCACCCCAACGTTGGGTTAATCCCACCACTGGTCAGCGGTTCATATACTGGCTGTGAATTTATGGGTTATAGGCTCATTGTTACTGCAGGAAACACGGTTTGACTTAGCAGCACTGTCAGAATTCTTGGAAGGGCCACTCATTACCCCGCGTTTGAAGACGAGGTGATTATTTTTTTCCCCTGCTTCATACACGCGATGCATCTTCCTCGCCCCTCAGTTCTTGAATGCACGTGAACAATATCAGCTCTAAGCGCTATACAGCTTATCAGGATTTAGCGATTCTCGGCTGCAGGCTGTTATCGCCACTGGCGCAGTTGTGAACGCAAAAAATGAAGTTCGGTCAGTCGATTGTACCACGATATTAATGCGAGGCAAAGTAGAACGAATAGGCGGCTGCATGGTAAAGCAGTGCGGAGACAAATCACGTGTGATATTTTGCGTAAATCAGCCAATCGAGAGCATGTACGCTGTAGACGTCACAGTACTGCGCCAAAAAGGACGAGAAATAGCAGGAAAAAACAATGCGCTCTTTTTTGTATATTGCGAGCCTGATGAGTGGCCCTTTGAGATATTTACAAAGGCAGCCAAGTTTATTATCAATTTCATACGACGCAAACGTGAAAAACTACGGTAAAGTCATTTGTTTGAAACAACACTTCTTGAAACATACCTGGAAAGTGTTGGTGCACTAGTGGAACGGTGGCGAGTAACTCAGTAAAGAGTGAATATGTTGCTTTGAGAAACGCCGGCACAGACTGAATGCTGCGCACCTACCAACGTTTCCCGTTGTGGGAACGTCGGGTCGGCGGAAAGACGAATCTGGACACGAAAGCGTAACAACCTTTTATTCGCTTAGCAGCAGCAGTAGCGGGTCTGTCCGTCCGTTCATGCTTCCATGTGGACGGACGGACGAACCAGCTACTGCTCCGGCTAAGAGAATAACAGGTCATTATGCTTTCGTGTTCGTATTCGTCTTACCGCCAACCCGACGTTCCCACAATGGGAAACGTCGATAGGGGCGTAGCATGACGCTTCTACCCACTCATCATCCTTCACTCCGTGGATATTCTGCGATTTTTTTTTCTCACAGAAAGGGCTTCGCGCTGGTTTTAAGAGATGCGTGAGAAGTGAAACTCGGAGACACCATTCGGACATACCTGTGGTTGTCTTGGTGCTGATGTTTTCTCGTCCAGTAAAAGATGCGGTGCAAGTCGTGTACTAAAAAAAATAGTCTTCTTCAGTTAGGAACCTACGTTGGATACTGTGAACGAAAATATTAGGCTTTTACCAGAAAACGCACGACACCAGTTCATAAAAAACGCAGACCTATAGCGCACATCTAACACACATATACGAAGGACGCATTAGGCTCACAAACCTCATCAGTACAAAAAAAAAATTAAAGCTGTTATTTTGACTTCGAGGTCCTTAAGGTATACTAGGCTGTTTGTACAAGCAAACACCTTACACTAAATTTGAATATTAATAAACTCTTGTTAAATATTCGGCTGCATCCTGCACGACAAGATCATATAACTATCTACAGAACACAAGAAACGTCAATCTTGCGAACTACAATACGTGCATAGGTTTTCTTCTTACACGTTAATCAGCCCATCGGAGTGCCCCATTTATTTACGATGGTGCGTGGAAGGTGCCTATTCATCACCTGGTTATTTGCAGCCGAATCTTAGCTTTTACAAGGACGTGGCCATCCAAGCTACGCTTTTGATATTCATCTTCTAGACTTTATTTTTTGAGACTTTTCTTCCACTCACTCGAATTTTAACCATAAAGGTAGAAGAAAGAGCCCCTTTTCAGAATGCTACTAAAACGTGCTTTTCTTGATCTTGGAGGAGTGCGTTAGACGAAATTACTATGTACGAACTGTGCTGGTTAAAGAAAGGGCCATGCCGCCCAAACTTGAGTGCCGCTGTATCAAATGTAGTCGTGTCTGCGAAGGAATAAAATCCATATCAACACAGTACCTTTCGTAGTTCCTTTAGTCGACTTAAAAGCCTTGGAGAAAAACAACAAAAAAATTAGATATTGAGAATTCTGTCTTGGAGTGACCGTTCCTTTAAAGCGATTTTTCTTGAACGATACTTAACGCCTCGAGAGACTGCATGTACGTCTCGAATACAAAGAAATCGAATATCCGAAAAGACGATACGGGCATAGGTAACGGCGCACAAAAATTGAGCTGCAGCATATCGTCACGCTGCGAGCACAAATGCGTGGAAGATGAGACGAGCACACAGCGAAGAGGAAGTGGTGCTGGACATCTTTGAACTCGTACACGGCTTCTACGCGCAAAATGTAGCTCTCTATTGATTGATCGCTCTCAGGAGTACAGAATGCGCCAACTTTTTTTGCTTTCAGTTCTCTGCATGTGATAGCATTGTTTGTTTTTCTTTCGTAGGCCCTCTCATGTATATTCCGTTCCCATTGTCTTTATTTTTTATTCGGGGCTGTCGTTTCCTACGTGCAAGTATTTCAAAAGCAACGGAACACAACTATTTTCTTTTTGTCTCGCAGGAACTTCCTTTGCAGCAAAAAAAAAACTATTTTTCTTACACCGTACTCTGCAATGCTATTTCCATGGGGTCTCGTCCGGTATTGGTTTTGAAGCGTGAAGAGGTACACGATTGTCGATACGGGTTACGGCGCTAACATGGAGCTCGTCTAGTTTAGTTTGTTGGGACTGGTGTCACGTTTCGTAGCGAGGCGGAACGCAGCGTATATTCTGTTTTGACGCCATGGGTGTTACTTCGGCCTGCACACGCTGACACGAACGTTACATACAGGGCCGACAGATTTTGTGCCTGTTTTAGGTGAATCGGGCAGTTCAAATAATTTATAATCTATGTGAATTCAATGTACCCTTTTTGACACCAGGAGTACTATGCAGACACGTCATCACCGTACATCCGACATTTCAGAGTAGACGTACGTCTTAACAATGCTATTCAATTTCCCGAAATTGCTGTGTGAGAAACAAAAGTGTAATGTCGACAAGAAAAGCGCACGTAGAAAGAATCTTGAAGTACTTAACATTCCGGGAACATGTTTAATCAATTTTTTTAATTATGCACTTAACACTGATTCACTCTTTTGCTTTAGTATACCTACTTTTCTTTCCCCTTTGTCTTTAGTTATGCTGAAGCACGAGGTTTTACTGAGGTCAACTTCTACAGAATTATGAAACGGAAGCACGTGTATGGCTAGGTGAAAAAAAAAACCGTTCGCAACGAGAAACGATAACGTTCTCCCTTGGTAGATCACTGTCTATTGAGTACCTAAGAGTTCTCTATTGCGTACTTTAGCGTATTTAATTAGTTATTATCATGTTTTTATTGCTTTGTTTGTTTTGTTTGTCTCAATCTCTATTGTCCACACAGACTCTTCACTTTTTTCTCCCTTTTTTCTTTCGTTCTTTATTTATTATTTCCTTCCTTCCTTCCTTATTTATTTATTTATTTATTTATTTATGTACTTATTTATTTCGTTCTTTCTTACATAGCCCGTTCTCGTTTTGGTTACGTAGCAAACCAGGGACTCACTCCCGTTAACCTTCCTGTTTTTTTTTTTTTACTTCGCTCGTCTCAAAAGTTCATCTAATCACGAATTTATGTGCATACTGCGCATGAACAAGTTACATAATAATTAGCAACATGCATAAACGAGAAAACTGCACCTAGCCCTGCGATCGTAGGTAATTCTCTTTGAAGACCAGATAACTCGTAGCAAAAAAAACAATAAGTCGATTGCAAATACAGAATAAATCACCAAATAACTTTCATGTTGCCTCAAAAGAACCTGTGTGTCTGCGTGTGTGTGTGTGTGTGTGTGTGTGCGTGTGTGTGTGTGCGTGCGTGTGTGTGTGTGTTTGTGTGTGTTTGTGTGTGTGTGTGTGAGAGAGAGAGAGAGAGAAAGAGAAATTGGTCCCCACGTAGAGCTTGGTTGCTCTATAACTCAGCATCTGTGCTTAATCCGAAATTATGTACGTTGATCCTTGTCTTATAGCCTGCCCACGCTGCTACAATTGTTTGTTCACCGAAGGAATTGAATTAGGATCTTCCTTTGTTCCGGTGCACTCGTTGTCTGCATTCAGGATGTACTGCTCATAAACATGCGTAGAAAGGCTGCTTTCTACATGACAAGATCTTGAACCAAACAAAATCATCACGTTGAAAGAATTCACGAACTGGCTTCGAGCTGATTCTGGGTAGGGAGAGATCAAAATACTCTGCTTCTTGCGAAATATGGTAATAATAATAATAATAATAATAATAATAATAATAATAATAATAATAATAATAATATAAAATAATAATAACAATAATAATAGTAATACTACTACTACTACTACTACTAGTAGTAATATTATTCTTAATAATAATATTAATAATAATAATAAATACACATTATTGTGCACATCCATAACAAATACAAAAATGGGCCTGTCTAAGTCAATAGGACTTGTGTGACAAGGCCCGGCAGAGCCGGTTACAGCGATGCGGATACAAGGTAACAAAGCTATTGTTGTTTCCTTACCAACGAACAGACAAACGATTGACACCATTACTTTTTACAGGCAGTAAATAAAAAAGAGGAACAAAGGAGGTACACGGAGCATACATGGCATACAAATAGACCATGTGATTTTAGAGCTCAGCGAGTAATTTCTTTTGTGCCTTTTTGAACTCACTGAAAAAAATTCGTCAGGTAGTGCATTGAAAACTTTTGGAATATATACACCTCTACATGCTTCTCCATATCTGGTAGAGAACCAGGGTACTATAAAACGCTTTTTCTCTAATAATAATAATAAGAATAATGATAATGAAATTATTATTATTATTATTATTATTATTATTATTATTATTATTATTATTATTATTATTATTATTATTATTATTATTATTATTATTATTATTATTATTATTATTATTATTACGTGCTTAGCGTTTACACTAAGCCTATGGGTTCATCATTATTCAATGTTTACGACACCCTACCAGCGGATGCTCTCGAAGGCTGCTCCGTGCTATTATAGACAACTCTTAACGGTATTAAAGACGATAGCCTTTCTTGGGGTACTTCAACGCAAAAATTTTGGTCTGTCTATCTGTTCGTTTGTGTTTAGAAAACGTTTATTTACAGCATGTACAGAACACAAAGGCACCAACCACAAACACAAAGGCCGCAACCACATTCCATTTAAGTGACACCAAGCGATACCCTAAATGGCCGACCCAGTTCGCACCGCCCACCAGTGTTGCTCAAGTTTCAGCGTTTATACTTGTGCGACTGTCAATTAAATATAAATTATTGCGCGTATCTGAGGCGCCATAACAACATGTCAATAATTTGTATGCGTGGCTTTATACTAGAAAAGACGTACGTCAGTTATTCCAAGAACCGTAGCGTTTATCACGCTGCGCCGACAGCGCAAGGCAGTGCTCAAAAAGGCAAGTGTTTCTAACGATATGCTAAGACGACCCAGTGGTGGCAGCTGCCCGTCTGTTTGCGTTTTACACCTTATCTCCTCCGAGGACAGGCGCACATCTTTCTCCGTGGGCGCGCACGCCTTCCTTCGTTTTCGAAGATAACTGCCAGATAGCGCTCGTGTCTAACGTGCCTCGATGCGTTCGTTCGCCTCCGCTGCACGAAGCGAGACTCTAACGCAGCGCTTCCGGAATAGAATTCATCAAGTTTTTCGCGCAGAACACCAAATAAATGCTGTGTCCATTCTCTTAAGACGCAAGACTATCGTCTTTCGGCAACATTTGCACTGAAACATGCAGATACGGGGCCAATGTTTTTCATTCGTCGCTGTCGCCTTCTGTCCTCCTTTCACTGCACGTTATTAGTGCATTGTGGGACGTCAGCTCACGACCGCAAGTGCTTTGGTACAGACCATATGTGTGAAGAAAAAATAAACAATGTGCTGTGGACGTCGCGTACGCTTTCCACACGATTGGTCGACGAAAGGTTTTCTCCGCCCTGATATTGCGGAGCCAATATAAAGGCGTTGTGACTGCAGTCTGTGTTATTCACAAACATGCGTGAGCGAACAGGCTTCGGCGCCCCTTATTGAGCAGTGTACGGTATTGCGAACTCCGCCTTGGCTGAGGCATAAGGTCAACAAATCAACAGGGCGACGAGGCTTGACGTCGCTGCTTTGTGCTATCATAACAGGAACGCTGTTGTTTCTGGAGATGAGTCGCAGTCTCGATATGTGGAACAGAACGAAAGAAAGCACACTTATAACGGTGGGATGATGATGATGAAAAACATTTATTATAAAAGAGAGAGGTACGGGGCCAAAGCATGACTCCGCTACATGGTCGGCGTCCTTAGTCCGGGACACCACATGACGAGGCCCCTACTCGCGCCCGTCTCACCAGAGCCCGTTAAGACGCTAGTGATGAGCAGTTGAGGAGGGCAGTCTCCCATGCCTCTCGGGAAGGGGTAGGGGAAGGGGGTAGGTGGGGATTTTCGGACATGCCCGTACCATGTGGAAGATATCACACGTTTCCCCACAGTGTGGGCACCGCCCATCTGTGTTCGCATCGAAATGTTTTAGGATTGCAGGACAGAGTAGAGTACCTGTCTGCAGGCGCCTTAGAGTTCGCTCTTCCGCCTTACTCAGCCCCTTTGCTGGAGCCGGGTAAAGGCGGTGAGTGTCGCGATAATAGGTCAGAATTTCTTTGAACCGCAGTAGCGGTGTATTGGCCTCCGAGTCATAAGAGCCAAGGTGAGAAGCCCGGTGGGTAAGCGCTCGGGAGGCCACGTCAGCGGCCTCATTACCTCGTAAGCCCTTATGGCCAGGAGCCCATACGATGTGTTTCGGGGCTGGATCAGCGAGAGCCCGTTTTAGAATTTGGCTGGCTAGGGGGGATATCTCTCCTACCAAGTAATGAGCACATGCTTTCCGGGAGTCCGTGATGATAACTTTCGAGTTGGGGTCCGCAGCAGTCAGCGCTATCGTGACTTCCTCAGCGCGCTCTGGATTTTGTGCTCGGAACGAGAGCCCATTGACATGCTTTTCCCGGTGAACTACACAGGCCGTGTAAAATCCCGTGGGCGAAGGCCCTGCAATATCTACGTAGAATACACCAGGTCGGGAGCCGTGTTGCCTCTCAAGCGTCCGAGCCCGCGCCTGTCTTCTGCAACGGTGGGACAGAGTACAATAAACTGACGCGGCTGTTAGTCTGTTGGAGTAGTGGATTTGTTTAAGTTAACCGCACTAATATTGCCGCACGTATTCTCGTATCTCTCTCGTGACAGTTCAGGCAAATTCAAAACAATTTGTGTAAGGTGCTTCCAATATTCCGGTGTAGTTTGACAGAAGCTACATCTCGCAGAACTCAAAATAATAGTGCAAGCTTGTAGTCACTTTTAAATTTGAACTTTCGACAATGTTGTGATAACGAAGAAGGTCTAAGGAACACCCAGAAAGGCGGAACTCTCTGTTTGGGGGACATTGTGCCAGGTAAATGAACGGTCAAAACACAAGCAATGCACGCTGTACACCGATAGCGGCAAAAATCGTTGTCGGCCGTCGAGCAATCTTGTCTTCGGTTAAAAGCGCCGTCTTATAAAGCAGCCATCAAACCTGTCAGGGTTATTGCAGAGGCTCGTATCAAATCTCGAATAAACTTCACTATCCGTGTCCTGGCTGCAGTCTAAACAAAGCGATCTTTTACAGGGAGTCCCAATTATCAAGCAACGTGATTAAAAAAAAAGAGGATCGTCGTTCCGCGAAGCAAATCTTGTGCATATTATTCCCAGTGTACTGTAGTATCTGATACTATTTTTTCGTTAATGACATAATTATTCAGTCATATTCATATCTGCAACAAAAAGCACTCACCTAACTATCAAAATGTTAATGAGGCAGCTCTACGCATGTAGAAACGACATTATTTCAGCGCTATATACTTCCAACAACATACTAATTGCGTCCTCATTTTCCCCTGTTAATTAATATAGTTCGCGAAATACAAAAATAACACTAGAATTTTGCGTTCATTACAAAGCCAGTAGCAATGAAGGAAATTTAAAAACAAAAAATACGGATCGCGCTATATGCCATTTACCATCGGAAGAAATGCACCACCTTGATCTTACATAGTTATGTTTTAATCGCTCTAATCAGAACATTGAAGCGGCCAGGTCATCAACGAGAACAGTTGACCGTGAGATATGAATGGTGACAGAGACGCGCAATCAAGCCGATTGAATTCCTGCAAAACTGCGACACATGTTGTTGGCACTCGATGTGTACCCCCAGTTTGCAAAACGCTGTCTTTGACAACAGAAAAGAGGCAAAGCAGTTGCTTCCAGTAAAATTATTTATTTAGAAGCACTGCTTCATTTTGCGGTTGCGATCACAGCAACGCGTTATTTTTCATAGTTCGGAGACTCTCTTTGTTCACAGACAAAAATGAGCTCTCATTTAATACGTAATGGCTGGAGAAACACATATAAAAGTCATTTTAAGATGTCCACATCTTTCCCGTGGACATTTCGATAGTGAGGCGAGTAATTGTTGAGTTACATATATAATTATACAAATTACATAATAGTTATTACAAAAAGTTATTAGCGGCCACTCTAGTATACTGGGAATGATATGCACTAGGTTTGCTACGCGTAACGCCATTTCTTTTTTTTTATCGTGAGGCCTGATGAGTGGGACGCCCTGTATATACGCAAATCTTCTGACACAATGCGTTGTCTTTTGCGCCTATAGCGTTGCAAACACTGCGTTTTGTGGTGGAACTCGACTAAATAGAAAAAAAAACGTGAATGATACCCCCCGTCGTAGCACACGATACAACACGAAAGTAAACTGTCAACTTAAAGAAGTTGTTTACTGCTCACTATATACATCGACATAAGAGAGCTTATAAAATTTCTGGTGGTGTTTGAGAAGTGTAGTACAGTTTTCGTAAATGCAGCCACGTTGAAGCCTAGTGATACTTGTCCCTTCCGACAACTAACGTTCGTGATTAATTATTTATTAATGATAAACATGCCCCAGTGGTCGTGGATGCTTGTGGTAGCTGTTGTATGCGCTAAAGGTGAAATGGGAACCAAAAAAATAGTGTGAGAGCTAGAACAGCATGACTGTTGTAAACCAAACTTTGGCCATGGCCAGGTTATAGAAGAGTTAAACTCTAGCCTGGCCTTGGCTCAAGCTTGGCCCAAGAATGTTTTGTTGTGCATGTGGTAAGCTCCTGTAGGGCCTTGTATTCCCTTATTTTAAGCCTGTAATCTCCATCAATATGCGAAAAAAAAGGAATATCAGTCGATTCATTTACATTTTTCGTGTCACCGTTATTAGTTCGGCTTTGTCTCCAAGATCAATAAAATAACAGATCGAGTTGTGTAATATGAGTTGAAAACGAACCGCAAGGCTTTGTTTTATATACGCTCATATTTTAGTGCATTCAGTTTAGTCTATGGTTCCCTCAGATGACTAGCGTATATCAGTACTGCTACAATAATAATTTTGTATGCCATTGATTTAGCCTCCGGGTGTCATCGTGAAGTTTTCACCGTAACAATCAAAGTTAACGCATGACTTTTTTTTTCAAACACTGTAAATGATGCATATCTTATATCGTCATTAGTGTGCTTCAGGATGTATTCGTCATGGTCTTGCAACTCAAGGCATCGCGTCACGGCCCATGGGGTCACACGTTCGAATCTGCATACCCACTCGAACCGAACATTTCTTACTATTTCTTTATTCCCATCTAGCTCATATTTTCGATGATGGACAGCGTGGAATTTTTCGCTTACAACCAGAGACACTGCAGTCGACACCGACATCGAAATGTCTGCGAAATGAGCTCTTTACCACAGTGTACTTAAAAGCTGGCACACAATGTCCGCGCAACGTTTCCAAGTGCGAAGAAATCGAGAAGCCCCGCAGATAGCTGGCGCGTTTTCTTGCGTAAAATATCACTGATTTTCGAAGAAATCTAGTTCTACACGTGACTCACACGACGGAACTCGTATGTGCTATCTCAGCGTAGGCACAGCCACCAGCGGGACAGAGAAATTGAGACGCTCGCAGAATACGTCAACATTCTCAATGGTGTGTCTTCTGTGCACCTTTGCTACGAAGATGACCTGGGTGCAGTCGCAATTCCTTTTAACGTGTTATAAATATTCGTCACACCTAAAAAACACGCTGCCGGAAACAGAACTGCAGCCAATATTTACTAGGCTGTGTGTTTTGGCGCTACTGGACGACGCAGCTTGTACAGTACGTCCACCTTTTAACGCCATGCTGGACTAGACCACAATGCTTAGCAGAACGACGTCTTGTGGTTTAATAATTTCTTGTCTTGTGGTTAACTCCCCATATTTTTTTACGTGGGGAACTAAGGCATTCCATTTGTGTCCAATTACGTGCCCTTCATAGTTTTCTAACTCAGCCTTAAAGTATGTTTGCCGGGCTTTTTTAAATGACAGGCGCGATCGAGTGAGGGCAGAGTACCTCACGTCTCCTTCATCTAAAACAATCTAAGCGTCGTGTACCTCGTTCCACTGAGAACGATTGGTCGAAAATTTGTTAATAGTATGTTGCACTGCCCAAATTTAAAGAAGAGATATATTTTTGGCAGTACCTTTACAAGCATTAATTTTTTACGGCCTCTTATAAGCAGGAGTGTCCAGAAAGATAGAATTCACAGAACCAGCAAACCCGATGAATGTCTGGGCAGATAAAGTAAAAAAGGCCGACTGCAAGTTGTTCCTTCCCTATCTCCACTTCCATTGCCATCTTCCCGATAATAAAGTATAAGCTTTTCATACATAGATTCATTCATTCATAAATTCATTATCGTAATATTCCTCAGGCGACCCGTAATGACTTACCTTCTTCGAATTAAATATACGCTAAACTCAAACTGAAGCAAGGAAACAAAAAATAGAGTATCTAGGTCATCGTGTTCTCATTAGCGACGACTTCGTATAAACATGAAAGCGGTAAGAATTTCAGACAAACATTTTAACTCGCTTTAAAAAAAGAGATGAGATTAATGCAGAGAAAATCGTGGACGTGCAAGAACAGAGCTTCGAGAATGAAAGCGCTCACTGAAATTCACAACTTCGCTTAATTTTTTGTGCCACCACGTTAAAAAATGAAATATGCTCTGTATACCTTTTTGTTTTTCATTTAAAATATACTGCTTCGCTTTTTATTCTGATTCTACGAAGAGAACGTCTGAACAAAACGACGCACCACTACCGAGCTCCTCTAAGCTCCAAGATTACGGAAACATACGTCCGATAAAGCAAGACAAATTAAGGCTGGGATGAACGGGGGCCTCATTCGGGACGGCGCATTGCTGAAAACGTGAGCATATGTTTGTATATACGCCTATATTTCTAGGTATACACATTCGTGCAAGAAGCTGCTTTGAAAGCTTCGAGCGATTTGTTATTTCTTTCTCACAAGTGAGACAACATACAAAAACTGAGGGGAAAAAATGCCCTTTTTAGGTGTGGGTGGCATCGCTTGTAGGGGTCGTGTAAACTCTTATAGGCCAGCGATCTTAGCACCACCCCCGCGAACCCTCTCAGCTACGTGCGCATTACACAGCCTTAGTTCCTGTTTGCCCGATAACACCATAACTCGCCAGGCAAACGAACGCTGCAAATCTGAGGCTTGCCGTTAGAGTAGAAAAATGAGACGTGGTTGACCAGCGGCGCGACGTAGTATAAACTGTCTCGCAAACTCAGAAGTGTTTGGGCAATTGCCTTGCTTTTCAAATTTTTTTCTGGTTCTTTTGAATAGTGCAGTGGGCGTTGGATGGTACGACATAGCACGTTATTTTTCGCAAGGTATACTGCACTGTTTTTTTGTTTTTTTTTGTGGGAACAGTAGCAATTTTCATGCCCATCTGGCCCACTGCAAGAGAAACTCGAGCCCAACATTCGCGTACGCGTTCGTTTGCTGGAATAACATTTAGTTGACAGTTCACGCGAATGTGCAGAACGAATAAGGAAGAACGAGCAGAAAAGGATGAAGTGAAGGACTTTTCAGGGGGAACAGCTTGTTCAACGCGACTGGTTTTGACGTATAATATTTGCGCGGCTCGACTTGTTTTGGAACGTGCACGCCTACATCATGAAAATTGCAATCTCCAAGGTGTCTCTGGGCTTTTTGTGTTTTTTTACTTAATTCATGATTCATAGATGTTTCAAGGAGCTTCGATTGCTCTAATATTAGGGAACACAATTATGCTGGGGAAGTTCAAGAGAAACCAAGCTGGGCTCTGTTAGCAAAGTGAAATATTTAAAAGTATTGATTGTCTCAGTTCTTATAGCCTTCATGCATAAGAGGGTTCACTTCAACGATACATATAAGAATCGAGAATAACAAAAAAAAAGGAGAGAAAAAAACGCATAAGAAATCGACAAAGGCATAGCGACCTGTCACGTACAGTTGGCGCGGCATCTCTCTGGATTTCGAATATTGCCTCTGAGAATGCCGGAAGCAGCAGCAGTATAGTTTAGCGAAATCAAGAGCGCGTTCGGGCAAAACACAGACAGTTTTGCCCGAAGTCAAAATAAACTTAGGACCTATTGCAATACGTAGTAGAATCAACAGCGCAAATAGGTGCAAAAAAACCAAAAAACAACAGATGTTGAATGCCAGACGCTAACTTCCTGTCGTGTTATTTAGCAGCAGAACGTTTGTTGAAAAGCAAGTTAGATTAGAAGAAGGTTGGTTTTTCAACTATTTCTTTACCACTCCGAAAAAGGTTCTTTTCATAGGTTGCACTACATCTTTTTTGAGGGAGGAACTACCGCCTCCAAATATTTTATCTAATACTAGAAATAATGACCGACGAAATGTACAATGTATGCATACGATTTTTATTTACAAGATACTATACGTATACTATTGAACAATATAAAGTACTGAAGTCTAAATTACGCGACAAAACTAAACAGAATTTCTAGACACGCGGTTATATCCATTAAGAACAAGTGTAATAGAACCATCAGATGCTGCTCTCTAATAGCCACCATTACTGAGAAATTCCAAGTTTTTTATTGAACAAAAGTTGCCCGGGGAAATTTTTTTTAATGCGAGCGCCACAATGAGCGTTTCGTGTGTTAAAAAGCTTCCTCGTTAGAAAGTATAGCTTAACCTTGTGTGGCTTGCAGCAAACTTGTGTTTTCAGCTTGGGTTTCCTAGTTTCCCTTGAATATTTTGCAATTTCTAAACGTTTGCATCCTGGCAGGCTGGTGCAGAAACGCGAAATGATACGGCCAGAAGATGGAAGCGAAGCTCACCGATGTTCCTCGCTAGCTTGCATCTTCGTCACTCTCAGGGTGAAAGTCCAACTAAAAAGCAGCATCCTCAGACTCTGTAGATTGGTAAATCGATGAAATAAGCCGCATACATCCCAGAAGGCCGAAACCACTTGCGATTTTTTCGAAGCAGGCGCTCGTGCCACATCCAGTGATGGCCGTGTTCGCTTTCCACCTCGCCAGGCAACTTGAGAGCACGTTAAAAAATCAAAACACTTTGAGGTGTAAAAACGATACATAAAGAAGATAACTCTATTATTAGTTGTCATTTACAACGGATGAAGCGGAGTGTCCGTGAACGGCGCGGAATGTCTGGAAAGCCTCAATTCAAACCATCGACAGTGGTCTATCGATGCCATCATAGTTGTCATGGTCTGGTGATCACAGCTGGTTCAAAGAAAATTACATGATGGCCTGATGTCATTTTCTTCGGATCAGCTATGATTCGCAATGTATCTAAAAAGATTATGCAACTTTTTTTAGCAGAGTAAATATTAACACAGTTTCATTTCTTTTGATTATATAATAAATAGGAAAATATTAGCGTGCAAGTCAGGCACCGGGTACTCCATAGCCCTTGCATGAATGTCAAACATAAACCTTAGATGAAAAAAAAGCACAGCACAGAGGGAACAAAACACCCCAAAACACATATGCAAGAACACACTCATACACACATATTAAACAGCACGAACACAAAGATAAATATTTTAAAGTCAATGAATAGTGTCTCTGGTAAGGTCTCTTGTTAACATTCAATCCAACCAGCACAAAATATGAGGGCTCACGTGTTGTCTTTATGAAAATATATTCGCTCGTGTGTACATAACAGGCGACACGTCATGTACTTCAGAGCACAAAAATGATGGGTGTCATATATTACTGCGCATAATAGGTGAAATATGTGCTATACAAGTGAAAATTCGTTATCTATCAGTACTTTTCAGTGATTTCGCTGTCCTATAAAAATGTTTTAACATTTTTAAACCGTACGTCTGTAAAGGTTCGATCGGCCAAGGGCCTAGAAGTGCCTTGATACTGATCAGTCGGTGGTTTAATTGTAATGGCAACAGTTCTTGCTTATTTTGCCATTTCTGGAAAATGACTTTGCAGCCTCGCTCACCTTTTTTCGTTACTATATTTCTCTCTAACTTATTTTCCTTAATGCCACTCTGACAATACATGGCCACAGGTGCTAATGCATGGCCTAAACAGAAATATAGTGACTGTCAAGAAGCGTGAAAACGGGTGATTAGAGCACAGGGTGGTTGCTCTTGTTTGAAGGACGTGTTGATGGCCTGGTTGCTCCTGATGGAACGAAACGCAGATGGAATCGCCACGTTAGCAAGGCAAGTACCCTCTTTATGCCGTTTCAAAACTTCAGACTGTTTGTGTATAAGAATGAAAAGGTGTGACTAATAATACCACTGAACTTTCTGCAAAGCTGCCATGTATCTGCAAAGATATGTCTGCTGCTTGCAAAGGTTGGGCCGGTAGTGCCTTAGAATAAAAGGATGTGATTAATTATACTCCTGAACATTATGCAAAGCTGCCAACATAGCTGCAAAGCTCTGTCTGCTTTTTGCGAAAATTGGGCTGTTAGTGCTTCAGAACGAAAGCGTGTGATTAAGACTCCCGAACTTTGTGCAAACCTGCCACATAGTTACAAGCTCTGTTCTACGCGTGCACGAACGCACACAGGCTCTGCCAGCTGCAAGGCACGATGCAAAATCGGGAGCGTGGTCTTCTATGAACTGCACGCGTTGTATAAGAATAAAAAAAGACGCAAAAGCATCTGCAGTACTGGTTACGTTCAGCACGCTTCACACAACCTTTGATAAATTACTATGTCAAACATTTCTGAAAGCCGGTAGTGCTGGCCAACACAGCCGCTGCAGGGACACACACGCCCACGTATTCGGGGGCACATAGTTAGCGCTACTCTGGAAGTTTGTTCACTTTGTGGAGGTGCTTGCGTTGGAAGTTGGGGGCGGATAAAAAAGGACAGAGTTGTTTATTAGGCCGAGCCCCTAGGGGTAGTTAATGATTACGAAGGTATCCTCATCAAGCGGCTGTATTTTGCAGTACATTAACGCAAGGCGTCACAGATCGGTCTACCAAAGCTATGACCTTGATGTGTTGCACCGTGTGGTGCTACTACATCATCCTGTAATACAGTGTAAAATTAAAGGCTCATTTATTTTGTTAGACACAATTTTCATAATAACTAAGAGACATTCCTGTGGCATTTGGTATGAAAAGTTGTAAATAAATCATAAATTGCCGAGAAACTGTAGTCAAATTGTAGAGAAAGTTAGAGATATCATAACTTTCTCCAGACCAGTAGTAGCGTGAAAATACTTACAAATTCTCACCAATTTTTCATTTTATTCAATCGAACTGCACAGTCTATGCTGTAAGCGCGTTTGGGAACATGCCGTAGATCAAAATAAAGACTGCCTAACGAAGCAGATGCAATATTGTTTTCCCATCTGTACCATGGTCTGTAAATATTTTAATGTTGAGTTTGCATGCCTGGCGCAGGTGCTGGAACTCCTCTAGCTCATCTTGAAGAATGTATATGACAGTCAGTTAGTGTGACGAACTTCGTGACATCCAACATAAACATTTCATGCACCACACTGCCCACGTTTCTTCGACAAACCTTGGTGAGAGGATGGTGGAATACTTTATTCTGTTTTGAAGGCATGAGGTCATGCGTGCGTTGTTGCAAGCCAACTACTTGAAAAAAAAACATTTTGAGTCGCTTACCTACTATTTATTAGTGACTTATTATAAGTTTACTGGCTCCCAAAGCTAACATTAGTGAATCGGAAAAAATTCGGCAGATCCCACATACCTGGGAATCGACGTTATGCGAAGCATGCGGAGGGAAGGTGACCATGTTACAACTTTTCTATTAAGCGACACGCCATGAAATGACACTAAATATATGTAGAAATGTTGCACGCACATACATAAGTTGAAGAGTTGCAGATGTTTATATAACGAGTTGTTTGCACTTGCGCAACGATGCCAACTCGAACATCCGTGTTAGCAACACCAGAAGCTCATAAAAAGCGCTGATGCTCACGAGAATGCTGGCTCTGGACGCTGCTATATAAATCAAGTTCAGCGCCTGGCAACTAACCACCGTTGACGCTAACCCGATGTGACGTCTGTACCAAAGGAGTACATATGTAATGTTTATAAAATTGGGTAGGCAGCACTGCAACAACTATTGGCGTTTCACGAAAATTAGCGTCTAATCGAAAAGTAAAGTAATTCCGAGACCTGGCGTAGCTCTGTGGTAAAATACTTCATTGCCACGCAGAATGCTTGGGTTCGATTCCAGCGTGGACCCTGACATTTATTCTTTGCATTCGTCGGGACAACGCTACCGATGTCGGGTAGTTCTTAACGCTCGCGCGTTAAAATTTACCGTGTGCGTTCTCGTTGCTCCTGGGTAGATACTAATTGTCAATTACCTGTGGCACATACTCGCATACCAGGGGCACATACCCACCTATGGGTATGTGCCACTGTCTGGCGGGAAGTGTTTGATGATGTATGCGACGAGATTTCGACGTTATTCATGTCTTGACCAGCACGTCATATTTCTCAAATCATCTTACCCTCCCACGCTAATTTTCGTTCACGCCAGGTTAACTGGTTGACCATGAGAGTGCCGAAGCGTAAGCGGCTACATAGATAGATAGATAGATAGATAGATAGATAGATAGATAGATAGATAGATAGATAGATAGATAGATAGATAGATAGATAGATAGATGATAGATAGATAGATAGATAGATAGATAGATAGATAGATAGATAGATAGATAGATAGATAGATAGATACGCTTTAAGTTGCCGAAGTTCGCTAACAAATGCTTCGCATCTAAAAAATATCACAAGAACTTTGGCAGGTGCTATAGTCTTGTTATACAAGAAACTGAAAGTTTTGTCGTGGTCAGGTAAGACAACATGAACTACAATGAGCTGTTTATTTGTTTATAATAAGATAGGACTGATTGAACGCCTACTGCGAGCATTTTTTTCTGGTCTTGTACATAAATTTGTCTCCCGCTCCTTACACCCATCATTCTGATTCTCGATTGCACAGTTTCGTATGTTCTCATCTTCAGCATCAAGCTTGTCGAGATGCTGAAATGAAAGCAGCATTTTCCGCAATGACACACTTGCACGGACTTCCCGTGTGCCGTGTGCCGAAGGGGTGTCACACTGCAGTGCTCATATTTTCACCACCGTCGAGCGTCATCGACCACAGCCGACGCAGCAGCAACTACGCTCGTTTTTCCTAAATGCCCGTTGCACATTCGTGCCAGCTTGGGTCACTGCATCGCAGCCCTCGGGGTTTAGGGGCGAAGCTCCTGATAGTTTAACCTTGTCACTAGTCACGTGTAACCGAGAGAAGAAGAGATGAGAAAGAGAAATGGAAGACCATTTCTCGTCTCATTTTTTAGAAGCGTTACTCTGCCGCTACACTCCGAAGTTCCGCTATTCTCAGATTGGCTGCTGCACGCGCTTTGTCTGAGTGAACGATCGTTGTGTTACTCGTGCGCCGTCTGCATAGTGTGCGAACGAATGCCTCTCTCAGTCTCCTGGATAGTACGTGGTGGATCGTTGGTAGGGCATCAGCGTTAATAAAACAAAATAAGCGTTAACAAAACCATCAGCAAGAATGCGCCTGGCGCCATTAAAGCGTATGGGACATTTGATGCTATGCTAAAACGAAACCTGCATGCTAACACGTCAACGCTGCCACTCAGTCACAATTTCAACAGCACAGCAATGGAAGCGTGAATTTCGCGCCATGTATTTGCCAACTGACCACCGCGTCTAGGAGCGGTGGTTCCACGGGAGTGTTTAACATAGCAGTGTGAGACTGTACTGCTCAGTTGCGACCCTAGAGCAGGTGTTGCCCTGACGAGCAGATTTGGGTCAAAGGGCGGGCAGAGGCAGCCGCCAAGAAGGGGGGGGGGTGTTCTTGGCTAACTAAGCGTTGTCTCTTCTGACAATATGGAGAAACCATTTTCCTTGGTTCTCTAATAAATGTTTTCTCCTCTTCCTCTCTCTGGGCAAGTTCTATCGTTTTATTTTCCCCTCTTGAAGGTCACAAAAGGACGCGAACACAACACTCGCACAGGTCGTTTGCCTTTAAACGAATATCTGAATATTTTTCCACAATACTTCATCGGTAGAAAAGCAAGGTCTATACAAACAAGTAAATACCAACACTTTTTTTCAGCAAATATGACCAACGACACTTGCTTTCCAGCTGCAACAGCAGTGCGTTGTGCGCCGTGAGGGTGGCGAAATTGAGTGCGAGATTCGTAGCGCCGCTATGAAATAGCATTGAGCTCTTCGCACGCTTGAGCATAGACTGTGCTGTTCCGCTCACAACTTAATCGAACAACTCATTGCATTGCGGCAAGAGTACTGCTCCTTGGCAAGAGGAAACATTGTGCCCGGAATCGATCCTTGCAATAGGCGTCTGTAAATCAAGAAAATTCACACGTGAACTCGCCTTCAAACTCGTTGAATCTCAGATTGTCCTGGTCAAACTCATGACGGTCGTACTGATGGTGAGATTGTCAAGCGTTGCATGCTAAGCATTAGTGAAACTTTTTACCATGTCAGCTTGGTCTCAATTTTGATGGTTAGTCATCATTAGAAGCACTGAATAAGCACAGGACTTCAAAGAAACCGACAACCAATTTTTTCGATCCAGAATTTTACGGTGCGACAGAAGGCTTAGCGTTCGCAGTATTCGTAGCTGCCTTAGTTAATCCGAAAAGCATATAGGTATTTTATCAGCAGTATTTTTCTATCTGAAATATCTGAAAGATCTCAACATGAATGTCTCTTTTTGTCCATCAAAGCTCAATATTGATATAGCTATGTCCGTAACCTTTCGAGCGACTTGTTCATGCTGTCGTTGTTCTGATTTTGCAAGAGTTCCTGTAACTATATATGCTTGAACTCGCTTATTCTGAGCTTTACAACTATTTATGAAAATAACAAGCTGTCAGAATGGCACGTTGTGGCTTTATACAGCTTCCCTGTGTTGTAGCGCCACTGGTTGTTGCGCCAGTGTCGTGGACGGCTTGTCCCTGCGCATATGCGCGGCCGTGGTGAGTAGCAGTGCACGTCATTTCTGACACAAGTGTACGTAGAAAAACAACGTCGCTCCTAAATCTTACCGACCTGAAAACTGCGTGGATGGCTCCATAAGCACGCAGAAAAGTTGCTCAATACGCGCTTACGAGTATGAAATCATTACTTTATGCGAAGACAGCGCTTCTTTAATGCATGCTATAATGCAGGCATATGTGAATTTTTATGAACCAATAACTTCTACCATAAAGAAGCAACCGATACATCAATACTAGCTAGAAAATTGTTGACCGCGTACACTAGTCTACGGTCAGGTAACAGGATACATCAAATAATTGAATTTCATGCCACCAGGTGCCACAAATCACTTCTCGCGATTTTCAATGAAGAAATAGAACTATAACTCAACTTCTCACAAGAAAAACAAGGTTGGATTGAATCACTATGAAGGAGAATCTTGCCATCTATGCAGTCATCTGATTTCATCTTGTGGGCTGTTGTCAGTAGCTTTAAAAGGTCACCAGAGTGTGGACATCTTCTGTAGAGTGAGCACCGGCGCACCAGTGAGGGTTGACCGAGTTATACTGCCGCGAGATATCTGCAAAACAGTTCGGTTGAGACGTCCTGCCTAAAATCTGCCATTACTGCATTCGTTTACTTCACGGGAACACACACGCCCAGTAAGAAAAAACTATAACAAATACTGTTTTACTTGGATCTGGAAGCAATGCAGCAACTCACGCAAAATATGGAGAATTCTCGTTTATTAGGAATAATCATAAAGAAATTTCTAATTATCTTCTGGATCAAACAGTATATTACGGAGGCATGTATCTCAGAAAGGCACCCTAAGGGTCTGTGTGCTGCTTACCCTGAACTCTAACTTTTGCTCAGTTAGGAAATCTACACTTTGAACGAAAGTGGAGAACGACACGTGGCCGAACCAGCGTCAAAAGTTTGATGAAGTTTTAACCAGCGTTTCAAATCATCAACATCTATAGCAGACAATGCATGCCATACATGATGGCCTTATATTTATTTCTATGGTTTAGTTTCCCGGTGTGCTGAGGTACCAAATTGAGACGCGGCTGCTTTCGGAGTCAGCTGGAGCAAGTGGCTGCCCGATAATGTATACAATGTAAACAGCTTGAACGAAACCACGCAGCATGGTTTCCTCATCCTATGGATCGCGCAATCACTGTCTCATCTCACAGTGTTACCCATTTTTCGATCGGGGAACCCCAGACACATCTGCGCGGTCAGTCCTCCAACAAGTTTCCGCACACCTCATTTTCACACATCAAGCGCAGCGTAACCTTCAAATTGACAATTTGCGGGCACCAACCATCGTGTAAACGTCCGTTTCAATGTTGGTTTCAGTCAACAAAAATACAAAAACGAAAATGGTTCATGAACCTCTATTTGAAACGAAGAAGATGTGCTACCTTTTAGACCATCCGGTGTCTCTCTATACGCATTCCCCATGTCCAATTCGCTTACACTTAAACCCCGTTTTCGAAGAGTGCAGGGTGCCGCAACGGTGAGTGCCTCTGATTAGTCGAGCTCCATTCTCGCATCTTCTGTGGAGTCCCTCAGACACCCTCTTCGACCGACTGGTCATCCTGTGCCATGACAACACCTGTTTTGTTTTCCTATTACGGTCACACAATGGCTGTGGATACATTTCAAGGCTTCGGGGGTGCATCACTATATGTATATACATAAAACTGTCACAATACTCTTCCAAAAGACCCGATTGCGCAGACCCCAATCGGAGGTGGCATCATCAGTGACCTCTAACGCCGATTGGATTTTTCCCGGTATGTGTCGGTGCATAAAAGGAAAGGTGCTCTCACGTAGAAAAATGACGACGTCCTGGAACAGATGTCTGACAGAGGCTCCCGCGTCACTGGCCTCTTTCCGCGCTAACACCGTGTGACGTCCCTAGCAATACGTTTTCAAGCACGAGCGTGATTCAATTTCTCGCGAGCACAATATTCACGCATTGCGCTCGCGAGAGGGTTTCAAGGCGCACTTTTCAATTTGTTGAAAGCTTTGTGCCCGGCGTTCACTGTGGCACCACTGAGGGCATTTGCTCCATTTTGTGACGTCGATGGGGAGGCCAGGGTCACATTGGAGCTGTTCTGGTGCGCCGTAATTTTTTCTCAGGTTTTTGAAAGTGCTTTAAGTCCAGCTTTACCTGAAGCGCTTTAACTCTGGAGAGCGCTTTAACCTCCTCGAACAGAAATGAAAGTGTGAAAAGTGAATGCACGTGAGTTTAAACCTCTCCCACCTTCATCAAAGTGGAGGAGGTGTGCGCAGTTGAAACAATCGATGGCTAGCAGGGGTGCAGCTGGGTTGAGATGGGGGGGTGGGGGTGGGGAGATGGAGTAGGGAAAGTGAAACTCTCGTGATATTTTCGTTATTTTGCATGTCTGTATACACATGTACACACACAAAGCCCAACAAAAACGTACTTCAAGCATGAATGCAACCACCCACCACCATGAAAAATATGGGTTTGCTACTGATGTCTAGGACGGAGATCTCTGCTACATGCCATTGCATTTCTATACATTATCCCAGGTGAGCTGTGAGAAATGAAAATTATTTTATGTAAGCAAGAAACGTGAACGAACTTGTTGACGCAAAAAAAAATTGGCAAATCACATACCTTTTGCGATTTCGTTTCATGCAAAGCAGTCAGCAAGTGATTGTCTATGCTGCATTCTTTTGCTTTACCCAATCACTACGTGGCGGATTACAAGACATTTAAATCATTCACGCCTTTTGTGCCATGTCATTGGCAATGAAAAGAAACGAATCGAAGCGCTTCCAAGCCGTGCGTACCACTAGCTATAAAGGGTGTGTAAACAGCTTGCTGTGACCACGCTGGAAGGTGGACTCCCTATTGCCGAATCGTCCAACGCCACCTTGAGCTGTGAGTCACACGTACGTTGGAATTTGCGGTCCGGAAAGTATTTTCATTAGTTTCTCATTAGAAAGTATTTCTCATTGGCAGACTCACAAACCCGCGCATATATATATATATATATATATATATATATATATATATATATATATATATATATATATATATATATTTATATATATGCGTGGGTTTGTGAGTCTACCAATAAACAAGCAAAACTGATGGACATTTGATAGCAACCTATCTTAAGCTCGTCACTAGATTTACGTGAAACAGTGGTGACTGCCATTTTCCGCTCCATGAGGTTTCATGCCCGAAGTAACTCGCTATATTTATGCATTCTGTCAAGTGTAACTCACTCATTTACTGTCCAATGCTACTAAATCGCTGCTTAACATTTGCGACTAGCACACAGAACGAACGATGCGCGGGACGACATTGTTCCTCTCGGACCTCATGCAGAAGTTTGCGGTTACACTTACAGTGACAGCAGCGGCAAAATATTCAGCCGGAGTGTCCACATATATTCAATAGCAATGAGAAGATGCAATCTAAATAATAGGCCCCGTATCTTCATGTAATCTGCATATGTCGTCGAAAGACGATAGTCTTGCGTGTAGAGAGAGTGAACGAAACATTTATTTGATGTTCTGCGCAAGAAAATCGGTGAATGGTATTCCGGAGGCGCTGCGTTAGAGTGCCTCGAGCGGGCAGCGGAGGCGAACGAGCGCATCAAGTCACGTCACATGTGAGACACGAGCGCCATCTGGCAGTTGTCGTTGGAAAACAAAGCGCGTGGCCCTGAGACGGGCGCACACGCCTCAGATATGGGCGTGTGCGCCCGTCTCAGAGGTGATAAGGTGTAGAACGCAAGGCGACGGTTAGGTGCCACTACCGTGTCGTCTTCGGAAAGTGTTGAAAACACTCGCCTCTTCGTGCAAGCGCTGCATGTCAGCGCGGCGTGGTAAGCGCTACAATCATTAGAATTACTTTTGCATGCTTCTTCTAGTAAAATACGAACACGCAGAATATATAAGTGGTGTTATAGTGCCTCAGATATGCACCATAATTGCTTTTTAATTGACAATCGCATACGTATGAACGCTGCTTCTTGAGCAACTTTGGTGGGCGCTGCGGATGGGGTAGGCCGTTCGGGGTATCGGCTGGTGCTGTTAGGAGTACCCTGTTCGCGGTAACGGTGGACAAACAGACAATTCTGCAGACAGACCAAAGTTTCTGCATGGAAGGTCCCCAAGAAAAACTATCGTCTTTAAAACCTCTGTACGAGTACTACTACTCTTGTACAAATGTTTTGTTATCAGTAGGCAAACAACAATAAAGGTTACCTGTAGAGCGTGCTTTGGCGCATTAAATGTGAGCATGAGGAAAAACGAAACGCCGGTGCTTGCAAGTTTTGCCTTGACTGAGATTTCATATAGTAGCTCCTGTTGAGTCGAATACGCTTTAATGAACCCATTTTATCATTTTCGAATGTGATGCAAATGATCAATATACGCTTCTAGTGTACATTCTTCCGTTGCACAGTGGTTGGCAAAAAAGCGGATAGTTGCAAAATCGTGCTTCGTGGAGATAGCGCCAGTTAGGTGTTCATTGCACATGCATGAGGGCAGGTAAGCATATTTTACTTTTAAAGCGCGGTGTTTTAAATATTAAAGCAAACGGAAAAATGTGAGAGTAATCTTGTTACTTTGCCTCAGATATTATTTCTTGTTTATCGTTTTCTTCACTCACACATATGGTCTGTGAGAGCAGGCAGTTTAACCGCAAAAGCGCTGTCAACACCTCTTTTGTAAATTGCTTCTTCTTGGCAACTTCGCAAACTCCACAGAAAGAAAACGAGAAAAAGCAAAAGTTGATGCCGAAAGAAGAGTTTTTCAGTTCTTTTTTTTTCTCTTGTAGTACAGAAGGATACTGGACGTAGAACAAAAATGAAAACCACCATCACTTCTTTTCTAGGATGACGCACACCACAAGCAGTAGTTTTGTAAAGTTACCCGCCTAAAATATGAGTGCCCACACAATATTTTTTTCACGCTCACCTTACTTTCCACGAAAGCTCCCTTTGCTCCGGTGGGCTTCGTTTGAAAACAGAAAAGCGTAAATTCAAGTTGTCTTTCATGTGGAGGCGCCTTACCACCTAAAGCTGGCAGATCCTGACAAAAGCAGCATCTGTGAAGGGAACGACTAAGAAGTTTGGTTTTGAAGCCATGCCCTGCTTATTTGTGCGTTTACCATTTTACGTTGCATATTTTGTTCTCCCTCTTCAGCCCACCTCCCACTCCTGACACCTCTTGATAAGTACGGCAAAAGCACGATGGAGCTTAGCCGCATCTGACGGCACGTGAGACCAACGTATGTGGTTGCGCATGCGAACAGAATATTTCCGGGTATACGTAGTCAAAAATGCAATTATAGTTTAAATTTCTTCTCCAACTAATAAAACTGGACAACAAATCATTTCGTGATTTGAGTAGATTTGGGCCCATCCACTGATAATAGGGATCTTAGCATAGTGTAGCCGGCCTGCCTTGCGCCTTTGTTGCCTTCGCGAGATGAAGTGAATTTGTTGTTTATTTTCGTAGTAGTTTGTGTGCGTAGAAGACCACCCACCTGCCCACCCGCCCTCCCCCCAAGCACGCACGTACGCACGCACACACACGCACACACATGCCCGCACACACACACACATGCACACAAACAAACACAAACACACAAACACACAAACACACGCATGCGCACACGAACCCCAAAAACTCGTTAGGGAAATACACTGCTGCGGCATGTCGACCTGCTCATTCCTGAGAAGATAACTAGTTTATTTATTGCACTTTCATGCCACACTCACTAGGTTTTAACCATGTCATTCTTTAACTTATTGGCTTTTTCAAAAAAAAGAACTTGGAAAATTTCCCCTCTTCATTTATGTTAGATTAGCTTGAGCCCGTTATACCTCCTGGTGGTACGGGCTACCCCCTTTTTCCTTTTAGTTATTTTCACATTAAGGGGGCGGAAAAAGCACACACACACACACACACACACACACAGACGCACGCACACACACGCACTCTCCCACATGCGCACGGACGTGTCTATATGGCCCTAAGAGGTATATTACCCTATAGCTTTGGAAAAGCGGACATCAACCAACGTACTGAATTAAATTATTAAATTTTACTTTAAAACGAAAAATTCTGACTTTTCTAGTTTCGGACCCAAAACTTCAGAGATTTTTATTGCAAAGTAAAAATAATGCATTACTTTATTTGAACACGGTGGTTTGTGTCCTCTCCTCAATTTTTCGCTTCCCAGCCCGACAAAAGTGTGAAATGTTCACTTTCCACCTTATTAGCTGCCTTAACTACGACAAACTTCCCTAGTACGTAGGCTAAGTGATCTGCACCTACAATATGTAAACCCAGGTAGTTCCCCTACTGCATTTGCGATACGTTTTATATTCTTAAATATTTATTGTTTATTCTGTCGTATCGTATACTGTTGTGGTTTCTTGTTTCCATATTTTCCCAAGCCAATGTAGTCGAATCATTGACTTTGTGCCATGTATCATTGACTGTATCAACTGTAACGTCAACACAATTCAGTTGATACATGGCTCTTTAATAATCGAGCAAGCACGTTTGCTTCTTTAAGCCATATGCCAGAGCACTTATTTTATGACGTTGGACGGACGGACGGACAGACGGACGGACGGATGGATGGATGGATGAATGGATGGATGGATGGATGGATGGATGGATGGATGGATGGATGGATGGATGGAAGGAAGGAAGGAAAGAAGGAAGCAACAAAAGGGAGAAGGCAGGGAGGTTAACCGGAAAGACATCCGGTTGGCTACCCTACACTGGGAGATTAGGGAAGGGGACAGTAAAGATGAAAATAAGGCGAGAGCTCTTTAATGCTATGGTGTTAAATCATATTGATGATTATGAGAACAATACAAGCTGCCACAACGCCTTTACACAGGACGCCCAATATGAAGGTATTGACTTCTTTGTAGTTATCTAAGCGGATTTGAAGCTGCATTAACCTGAGCTAGAATTTATTATTTAGGTGCAGTACGAGAAATGACAATTCTTGTACCACACAAAACATATATTGCACCCCAGCTGCATGTATTTTGTATTGTTTTTTTCAACTTTCATTTCCTTGTTCCTTCGGTGACTGTCTGTTTACAAGGGATGCGTTCAACGCTCTAGAGTTTACCCTCGAACAAGACCTGGAGCTTGCTGCACAGCCGCGATGAAAGAATACGATTCGTGAAAAAAAAGCGAAAAATATATGAGCGGCATGCAAAACCACAGCAGAGAGGCCAAGTCAAGCGCCGTGCCTCTACCACATCTTGCCGACTCACCGCTCGAAGCGAGTGCATTTGCGTAAAAAGGTCGAGGGGGGAACTGGGCGTTCGGGGCTGCTTGTCTCCTGCTGAGTATACAGAAGCAAAATCGATCTCAGCGATGCGGCTTGCTTAGTCGAAGAATGGGAACCGTTGCTTGGAGGGGTTGGAGTGGCAGAAGGGGAGGAGGGAAGACCGCCATCCCGGAAGGAGTAGTATGTTGGAAGGGGCGGTGGTTGGTTGCAGAACGAAAGCTGCAGGAGGGGTGACCACTCTACTGTCACGACAGACGAAGCGTCTCGACTTGCCCGTGTTCTTCAGGGGACATCTTTTTTATGTATACATATACTTGCTTTGATTCGACACAGTGCTCATTGATAAGATAGAGTTCTACGGCTGCTACCCCTCTTTTGTGGGTCTTGCGCATCTTGATATAGGTTTTGTGTTATGTTTAAGATTTCTGTGCCTTGTTATATGTTGACGTCATTTTTCTCTACTTCGTGTACGTGGTATATTCTTTTGTGAGAGGGAAGTCAAGAGAACGAGGGGGCTGGCTTGGCTTGAAAGAGACATAAGAGGTGGAACTGTGTCGTCTTTTCGTTCCATTCCTGCTAGTCCTGACAACACGCGGACATCGTTTGACACATTTTTGCAGCCGTTTGAAGAGATAGTTTTGCCTAAAAAAATGAAAGCAGAGCGAAGTTATACTGTTTCAGTGTTCTGTTGTCGGAGTAAAAATATTATAGGACGAAGAGCTCTAGAATACGAGTGTTGCCGCTATTTAATTTGGCTATTTCGTGGTAAGTGATGATAAGCATGAGATTCTCCGGATGTTTAGCGCATATATACGTATGAGAAGTATAGAAATGCAAGTCCGTTTGCACTTACCATTCTATGTTGAGTAGTTCTTTTCAGTAAGCCTGAAGCGCCAGCAGTCATTCGCCGAGCTTTTTACAGCTAAATTTGTATGCTGCTTGAAAGAATATTTCATATTAGTTTTACATACAGTGGTATTGATATTCATTTTACCGAAAAAGATAGCTGATCACTTCTTCGTTGTAGTTTAACAGCACAATAACAATTCTCGTGGGACAGAAACTTTGATAAACTATTTCTGGTTTTGTAGTCAGGTAAAACTTTTTTTCTAAGCGATATTCATGAACCTGTGTGTAGCACTACACTAATGTATTACCAACTCGTGAGCAAAACATTGTTGTTTTATTGCCTAAATTAATACTTGTGCGTAACCAGGAAGAAACATTTCCTGCATTTTACGCGTTGACGCTTCGACATTATAGGGTCGCTTTTTTAATCTAGAAACACGAAGGAAACTTTCCTCCAAAAAGTTATCTACGGCGCATAACAATCAGGCTAGAGCAATTTGACTTTTGAGTGCATTCTGCCGTGTATTTCATAACTCATGGTTTTCACTAACGTGCCACATCCCACAATCATCCACATTTTTCAAGCCAGCGAGACGTACTTACGCCGGTAAACTCGTATTCTCTGCATTTTCTGAGATTTCTGCGAACTCTTCATCTTATATCCAGGCGAAGAACACATAGTCTTCGGTCCACAGGCTCCCCTGCGGAGCGTTCCACGTCGTATGAAGCTGCGCCAGACTACCGCTGCATGCGGCAAAGAAATACTAACCGCACCGCCAGCATGCTGGCGTGGACGCAAAGCTATCGATTCTGACCATTAACGGCCTACTTCTCCCATTCTTTATCCCGCGCTCTATGCCAGGCGACGCGTATCTGTCATTATTGTCACCCGTCGCATGGAGAACCACTGAGCGGAAGGCGACTGCCAAGCCGCCTGTCTTCGACTTCCGCACCGTCGCACCAAATGCGAACGCACGCTAAAGGATTCCAGCTGCTGGCGGTGAAGTGTCAGGAAAATCGGGCAATAACCGCATAAGAGTTCAAGTGCGTAACGCCTAGCAGAAAGGACGACGAGGATAAAGTTCAACGAGGCAACCTCTACAGTATGCACGAGCACTCTGGGAACGTAACGTACGGGTGCACACCTTGTTTGTTATTTTGTGTGTTACTCTGTTTTGTGGGTGTAATAACTCACCACGCATCATCTATGAAAACCGAAACATGTTTCTTAAGAGGCACGAATGCTGTGAGAAACTCAATCGTCATATTCCTTTCACCAAAAGGAATCGACACCACCAAAAGGAATGATGCCATACTAACGACCTTTACTGTTTTAGGTCACTGTTACCTGGGCAGTAAGCTGTGGTCTGCTGAGCTCTTTCTGGTCGGCTCCGGTGTCTCGCCTTGCTTCGGTCCCAGTACAACGTGTTCCATGCCCATTTCTCGCGCAGCGAAAGATTTCACCTGCCGGTGACCGCAGCTTCTGGTTCGCTTGACGTCTGACACGGTGTCACGAATCAGCCATTAAAAATTACAAATAGGTGCGAAGATGAAGGAAATAGGTTACGTTGGTCTAATCTTCTCTTTTTGGGCCTTGAAGATAACCCTAAAGAAAATTGGTCAGGCTAAGAAGATAGTGAAGCTTTTCTGCGACCACCTAGGCATTTCCGCGTCAAGTCCGCAATTACAGCGTGTGCACAGGCTGGGCAGATGTAATCACGATAGGCAAAGGCGAATTATTCCAGAACTTATATTTTCCAAGGACAAATAGCTGATTTTATTAAATGAATGCAAGTTAAAGTTAACAAAGCTTATATATACGCGAACAATTTTCTACGCAAAGGTGACGAGTACATCGTCAGGTTATAGAATACTCAAAGGCTTAGGACAAACCCATTAAGCCATACGTTACTATCCACTTTAACACCATCGCGTACGTTTTAGAACATTCTGGCAGCATAGCTGGGCTGTGCACGAGATAGTTTGAGGCTAACGTGTACATGTGTAGGCTCAGCCAATTTATCTGCGTCTTTAATGTAGTGCATAGTTTTTTGTAGGTTTTCCTAGAACAGACGCAAGAAACCAATGAGGCTTGAGTCGACGGGAGAGGCTGATTGAAGCAAAAGGTAACTAAGCTTTCATTGTCAAGGTTGCCTCACTCCTTTCTGAAGTAGTGAATTTCGGATCGAGAGAAAATTAAATTATTCTAACAGCCAACAAGCAGTGCTGTATGCCCCCTGTGTCATCAATGCCATTTTTTATTACCTCAATTTGTTTTTCTGGCCTATAATTTTTCTTTTTCCGCACCAGCGTGTCTATTGATAACTTCAGTGTCTTTCATTTTGTGGGTGACCTCAACTGTGTCTCTATTGAGTGTCCGAACCCTTCTTATTCATTGGCAAAAATTTTATCACCCTTTTTACCACTTCTTTATGCCAGCAAGTTTCTAGTCTCTTCATCACACACTCTAATAAAAATGAACGCAATCAGTGTCATCCCACAAGTACAATTATTGCCAGCAGACGAGAGCCGGGGAACAATGCAGCACCTTAATTAGAAGGTAAGGCTGGCGCTACAAGTCACTGAAAGAAACCTCATTGCTGCGACTTTCACAAAAGGAAGGCGGCGGTGTAGATTAGCAAGCATGCTGGTGCGGTAGCTCTCCTATAGTCCTGATTGACAAAAAGAAAGTGATAAGCACGGCTTATGCAAGTAGCACAATATCTCATCATTATTCTGATAGAGCTAGAAAGCTCGTATGAAAGCAAGGAAAGTGCAGTCTTCGACATGAGTAAGTGCGAAAATTAACAAGAGGACACTGTACACCGTGCATAAAGGCGCTCACATGCGCAAATGAGAACACATCTTCGAACTAAGGAAGAAAGGCAATGAATTGAAGCAATAGGAACGTAGGAACCTCTAGACAACAAAAGCAGGAACGAAGTCCTGTCTGGACACAATTTGCGCTTTTTTCGTATATATCCATCTCGCTGAGTGTCCACCTTGCCTTTCCTTCCGAGAACTGCAGCCGCTGCTACCAGCCTCGTCCCTTCTACACATGTCGGAGTCCGTACAATAATCACACGCACTCACGACCACAATGCGGGCACTTTCGCAGTACGGGAAGAGTACACGCAGAGGTGCTTTAGTACGCTGTGGGACTGATGTGCAGGTAGGTGTCTTCCCTATTTATGAACATTTTGGGTTGTTTTAGTGCATGAAAATTAAGGTCTGAAATAAACAAGGAACGCGAGGACCAACGCTACCGCACAAGTACCTTTATTAACCCAATGGCACATGCTTTTCAAGCAGTACTTAAATACCGCGTGAATTTATATACCATGTAGTGTAAATGTTGGGCTTAAGATAAATATTTCTGTGTGAATAATCTCAAATGTGCGAAAGTGCTAGTTAGTCTTTGTCTTTCTTTTTGCCTCTGTCCTCATTTATTTTGCGCTGAAACCACTAAACAGGTTTACCTACACCCAACTCGCCCGAATGTTCATTCTTCTGGTGTATATTTGTTTCTCTTCCTTCCCACTCATTAACCTAAAGCCCCACTCTGGCTGACTTTCGAGATAGAAGTTCTATGAGCCAGCTTTTTTTTTCGACGTGAGGAACGTTTCTCTCCATCACAAAATCTAGGTCGGGTAGCCTTCTGAAAAGCACACGCGCATTAAAGGAAGAAAAAAATGAATTCTTTAAAATGGATGGGCAGTTCAATTCTTCAACTATAAATTCATTGTACGACAAGGCCAGGCGCTCCGAAATGTGGTTGGACACTTGAACACGTCATCACCCAGAATTGTCACCAGAGAAAGTCACGGTACGTAATTGCTTTGTCGTTTGTTTTTGCGATATATATTTATACTATGACCACTCACTCTTATGACCACTCACTCTTTACACGCTCTTGCTGCGGCTGACCTATTTGGGTCCATTATTCCTATTGCTCTAGAAGTCTGGTGATCAGCAGAAAGTAATGTGGGTCACGCGCGGCTTTTCATCTTTCATGGCCTTTTGGCGACCGACCTTTCTTATTTTCTCCTCAAGGCATCTTGGTGGACATTTTTTTCTGAAGAAAAAGCTCAGACAAGCAATATATTAGTTGAGAAGGAGTAAGTATTTCATGCAGCTTTCGTACTTGATCTTGAGGTCTCGTAATGATAAGCAAATGCGTATTTCTAGATTCCTACCAAACGGATTCAGTTATTTTGTGTGGCATCGCAGTCTTCACTATCTTTTGATTTATTCTCGCCATACCGCAGCATAATAAAAGCGGAAGTGCAGTCTTCACTATCTTTTGATTTATTCTCGCCATACCGCAGCATAACAAAAGCGAAAGCGCTAACAATTATGACCAAAAATATATATAAAATTCGGCAGGTCCCACGTACTTGGGAATCGACGCTATGAGAAGCATGCGGAGGGAAGGTGACTATGTTGCAATTTTTTTATTGAGCGCCACGTCATGAAATGACGCTATGTGTAGAAATGTTGCACGCACAGACATGTGTTGAATAGTTGCAAATGTTCATATAACCAGTTGTTTGCACTTGCGCAACGAAGCCATCTGGAGCATGTCTATTAGCAACACAAGAAGCTGATATGAAGCGCTGATGCTCGCGAAGATGCTGGCCCTTGACACTGCTACATAAATCAACTTCAGCGCATGGCAACTAACTACAATTGACGTTAACCCGACGTGACGGCTGTAGCAAAGGAGGTCATATGTAATGTTTATCAAATTGGGTAGGCAGCACTACAACCACTATTGAGGTTTCACGAAGATTAGCGTCTATATCAAAATAAGTTTCAAGACCTGGCGTAGCTCTGTGGTAAAATGCTTCACTGCCACGCAGAATGCTTGGGTTCAATTCTAGTGGGACCCTGACATTTATTCGATTGATTTGTGGGGTTTAACGTCTTAAAACCACCATTTGATTATGAGAGACGCCGTAGTGGAGGACTCCAGAAATTTTGACCACCTGGGGTTCTTTAACTTGCACCCGAATCTGAGTACACGGGCCTACAACATGTCCGCCTCCATCGCCCTGACATTTATTCTTCGCATTCGTCGGGTCGACGCTACCGATGTGGGGTATTTCTTAAAGCTCGCCCGTTAAAATTGCACATGTGCGTTGTCATCGTTCCAGGGTAGATGCTAAGTGTCAATCACCTGTGGCACATACCCACCCGTGGGTATGTGCCACTGTCGAACGGGAAGTGTTTGATGACGTACGCGAGGGGATCGTGACATTTTTCTTGTCTTGACCAGCGCGTCATATTCGTCAAACCCTCTTACCCTCCCATGCTAATTTTGATTCACGCCAAGTTAAGGGGGTGAGCACGAGAGAACCCAACCGTAAGTGGCTGGATAGATAGATAGATAGATAGATAGATAGATAGATAGATAGATAGATAGATAGATAGATAGATAGATAGATAGATAGATAGATAGATAGATAGATACGCTCAAAGGCGCCGAAGTTTCCTAAGAATTGTTTCGCATTTAAAATGAATTGTAGTGGGCCATGTGCTCACTTGCATGTAGTTGCAGTAGTGAGAGAAGACTGAACAAGAATCCTAAGTTTGATAACCACGGTCCGATGAAGAGCATCCTACCAATCGGCTATCCAGGCACGCAAGCAGAGCAAGACATTCTCGAAACCATATGAATGGGTTGCTATGGGCTAAAGAACGAGAAATATATGAAATGAAAGAGAAATATACATAGAAGTAAAGAGAAGCTGAGATAAAAAATAGAGAAAAGGAGATAGAAGGAGGAAAAAAGAGAGAGAAGGTAAGAAAGGAGAGAAAAGATAGGCAGAAATAAATAGACATACAGCCTCAACTTAGCTCTTTCAGTCCAAACTACCCCTCTACATGCTCCTAAGGCTATTTGTTTACTAAACTGGCTATTTTTAGGCTAGGTTTGGGTGGTTTGTTAATGAAGGTCACTCAGTTTCACTGCTCTTTGAAGCTTTGAAGAGGCTGTGTCATTTTGTATTTTTACGCAACCAGTCCAATACATGCGCGACCTTGCACAAACAACGCCCGCATATCTGGGAAACTTCTATTTTAGACTTTTCCCATGTGATCGGGAGCGGAAAGCGAATAATAGAGCTTATTCTGAAACTCAAGCTGCCTCTAATGATGACTCTGAAATTTTAGACCTTTCTGACTTGATCGGGAGCACGAAGTGAACAATACAGCTTACCCTTGAACTAAAGCTGCCCCTAATGATGACTCTAAAATCCTTGTTGCCGTGGTTGTATATGCTGAAACTTTTTACTGCTGATCAGGTTACTGACAATTGTGCTCGAGCCTGTTGTTTTACTGAGTGTGGGCGCCTCTTTTTTTTCTTTCTCTCATCTTTACCTGCTGGTGTTCTGCTTGCTCTACCGCTACAACTACTAATAATAAAAATATCTAGGGTTATCTTTTCATAGTTTTCCTAAAGCCTGGTACGAAATGACGACGAAGGCCTATGAATAAACAATGACGAGCACAAACAAAGTGTTAGACATGTTTTAGGAGGAAAGATGCTTTCTGATTGTGCCATTGCTGAATGCCACGCAGAATGCAACTGGGTATTTCAGAACACATGAGTATGTCTCAAACTACTTGAAGATATTAGCACAATTACCGCAGGAACAAATGCAAATGCAATAAAGAAGTATGATTGAAAAAAAAAATTGGTGCAGGATTTCCAAAGTGATGTTGAAGTGTGCAATTGAGAGCACTTGTTTTGTAATTTATTCCGAACTGTGGTTTAGAATGGCTGTTTCACAGCAAATCTCAAGCCAGTTGGTTTGATATCGGATTGCCTGGTGTGCCGTGATATGCTGGGCCCCATGGCTGGGAAGTATCGAAGGTAGATGTATCTGAGATACTATCTTAGATACTCTTTGGGTATCTTGTATCTGTATATCGATACGTCCCGCATGGCGAGTATCTGTATCTGTATTTCCGTTACATTTGATATTGTAACGTTTATCTTAAGATACAACATACTTTGCTGGCAACTTACATTATACAGTGCGAAACATTAACAGCTGACTTGACTCCACTTCTCAGGTGGGTACTGGTGACATAACTTTCTCTTTCCACCCTACTACAGAAGTGTATCCAGTGAATGAGGTCTGCGTGTCCCTGTTGGTGGAGCAGAGGAACATGATAGCTCGCGCTGTCTCGACAGAAACTACGTTCACGTGCTTGTCTGCGCGTACTTCCTTGTGCTCAGATTTTGGTGCATGTTGAAGAACTCAAGATAGTCAAAATTGCCGGAGCTCTCCACTGTGGCGTGTCTCATGTACATATGATGGTTTAGGGACATAAAGCCCCACATATCAATCAAGGAATCAATCGAGCCCGTTTGTCTTCCTTTCTGTGTCTCTGTGTGCTTGCACAAAAATTTCAAGATGGATATGTCCCAACTAAGCTTAATCACAGTTTTGAATCCATCAAGCCTTCGTGTATTTCGTTTTCTTATTTTTTTCCCTTTCAGTTGTGTCGATGTCATGACACCCTTAGCCACTTGCAAGTGCCGTGTACAACAATGTGTCCGGAAGTTATATCGAATAGGGCAGGTGCTTACCGATCAGACAATATAGTGGCATACCATGTAGTTTTCATCCCGCTGTTTCAATTCAAAATTATGGTATGAATGTCAGCACATGTTCTTTCTCAGTTGTCCCGTTGCATTCCATTCATAACCTAGTGCTCTGAACTGTTTTTTTTTCCGGACTCGAGAATGCGATATGCCTTTAGTAAAGTTCAGTCAAAATAAGCTCTCAGTTTTTTTTTACCTTTATTGTCGACTTTATTTTTGCTACTACTTGCATATTTATATTCACTTGAGTTTCTCTTCTGCCAAGGTGATTTGGCAAATGTGCATTTACGTGGGCGTGCGTGGAGTATACAGCAGCAAAAATTCTACTGCTCAATAAAGTGACTAAACTCAGTTTCCATTATAATAATGAGAATAAATAAAACCCATCTTAAAGATCCTAGGAAGAAAATTCAAGAAATCATTGTTATGTAAAATAATCCTTTTTCCTTATTAACATCTCAAAAACCCATTTCAGGCAATCCTGCATAGCCAATGATCTCTTATCATCTTACTTTGTCACTTGGTTGATGATACCTTATGCTTAATTGTCATTGCTAATAGCAGTTCGACTTGTATTATGCGTCTCCGCTTATTCACAACGAATGCTTGAAACTCTACTTCAGTTATAATTGGCTTCCTTTTTAGTCGTCCCGATTTTTTTACCGCTAATAACTGTCAGTTAATAGTAGCTATGGGCAACAATAGCGTGAATAGCGACGTTGTCCCGCTTTCATTTGTGCAAATATGCTGCCACGCACTCTTACTTTATTTTTTTTACTTTGGTGCGATTGGATCTAAGTCACAAAAAAAAACTTATAACTGCTTGGCGTAAGCCACCTACAATGTTTCGTAAACTTCGAGATTGTCTCAGATTGGGCTGTTAACATTGAGCGGAAATCTTGCTTCAGCGGCCACATGTCGTAAGAGGTGTAATGCCAGAGGCACATGTACTTGGATTTGATTGCACGGTAAAGAACACCACACAGGGAAAATTTCTGGAGCGCTCCCTTTCTCCGTTATCATTATCATATCGTAGTTGTATGACGTAAAAACTCAACAATTCTTATTCAGATTACGCACAGTAAAGAACTCCTTTTAATTTGCGAGCCTATGCGGGCAGCAGCGATAAGGCTAGAAAGTGTGATCACTGCTGTATGAATACAAGACGCGTTCTGCCGATGATCACAATACCGAAGGCCGACGACACCTACAGCCGCTATTATAGTAAAGCGCTTTTAATTACGCCTACTTAGTTTTCTGGGACCAAGTTAGCTCTTTAGCGAGTTTCATATCAACCTGAGTGACAACTGCTTGCTTCATTGTCACCACCACGTGACAACAAAATAGGTCTCAGGAGTTTGAGTTGTATACAGGTGAGTATCTCGCTCAAGAAAATTGATTGCACGTTAGAGAATATAGAGATAACGGACGGTCTACGCTGGAAGATGAGAAGATTAAGAAAATTCATAGCAGCTGTATGCACTAAGCGTATGCCTATATACGCAATGCTTCACAATAGCGTCGTTACCAGCGTTGTTGCTGCTGTGCATCGGTGATTCGGTTTCGCAAAACGGCCTTTTATGGACAAGCTGAAGCTGCACATGGGTATTTGTGCCATCTTGCAAACGCTGTTTATTAAAGCTCATTTGAGATGGCAATCCGCTAGCTGCTCGGTAAGCTCAGCAGCCCCTCAATTCATTACAGAAATGAGAAGCAAGAACCGCTGTGAGAGAAGGGTCTGCTGAGCTGTCCTGTTAAGCAGCTAAAGCAACGCCTACTAAGTTCTTCAGAAGTAAACTAGTTTACTTTCGGACAAAACTTTTCAGATGCCAACGAACATATCATAAAACAGAATTGAGCACATTTCAGAAATATTCAAGCCGTTGTTTTTTTGCGTACGCGTTAGCTATTCGATTGTCGGGTTCTATAACGAGAAATTTGTGAATGTATCGAAATATCTTCGGATACTATTGATAAGTATTGTATCGCATAACATTTTGCAGCAGTATGTTGTATCTGTATCTCCAACATTTTTTGCTCGAGTATCTTGTATTGTATCGCGATACAATTTCATAGTACCTTTGCCCGGCTCTGGTGCTGGCACCCAAGTGAGCAAGACTGGTTTTGTTTAAAATTTAGGAATTGATTCTGGGCGAGTCGTTGTAAATTTTGTTACTGGCAAAGCTGTGAGATGCCATTTGAAATCCAGTAATTATGACCTATGTCTCGCATTGAGAGAAAAAGGGCGGGGACTACGGCCACTTTCTCGGCTTCTAGGGAATTGTTTGGCGAGATATGTGTCCTATTGGGGCACCATTATTGATTACGGCAGCTGTCATGGCCGTTCAACAGGGGTAAGAAGTCACACCTGTTTAGGGCTGCGGATGGTTGGCACTTATATGAAGAGGCTAAGTTGGATGGTTCCATGCATCCTTTCTTCGCTGCTTGTGGGGCACCAGGTTCATGTTGCAGGGTAGTAGGAGTATGATCATGTTTCTCAGCATTACATGGGGCGGACTTGGAGTCTGATGTGCTGGGTTGTCAAGTGGTGCAGAGACTCGGAGCCATAATAGCTTGGGTCTCACCGTTTTTGGGAATGAATCCTCGGTAGTTTGCGGGAAAGATGTGCGTGGCTCCCCTTCTCAGAGTATCAGGCACTCCTAGCCCGATACAACTACAAAGGAGGCAAAAAATGATGCTGCCCACTCGCCCACTGTTCGGTGCCTTACGTTAATGGTTGTCACCCGAACTGCTGGGTAATTGACCGAGTCCGGGCTTTCATTAACTGCTTCTTCGACTTATTCTAATAGCGAAGCTGCTCAATCAGCTTTATCATGTATACCGCATCACAATTCTTATCCCGATATGTACCAAAGAAATTGGGTCTCACCAATGAGTTTCCTATAAATACTATAAAGTCAACTTTCACGCTAGCATCTATGGGAGCTGCAACGCACGATGCTTCAGCGAGCATGGGAATAATGGGTAGTACAGAGATTTGTCTGATTTTTCTACTTTCGGCTTCAGTTGGCTTCACGTGACTTGAACTGACTTTTTGATGAAATGAAAATCGGCAAATGTTCAGCCGTTGCACTTCAGTACTTAAGCCTTACAGGTTTACGATTTCAAACCAACTCGCAGAGTTTATAACTGTCGGTCATTTCAGTAGAAGCGAAACTAAAGCACAGCAATAAACGAAGCCGCTTGTGCGTTCGAGGTCCGCAATTACGAAGACCGGGAAAATCCGTATACTACTCATTATTCCCATGGTCGCCGAACGATCGAAGTGCCAGAGTACCCTCTCGTAGTTTTTAAGAAAATATGAGTCCCACTGATCACAACTGGTCTACTATAAAAATGAACAGAGTAACAGTAAGCCCATCACTACCGAATGGAAAAGGAACGGCGGCTGGAGGGAGTATCATCATCATGAAATAATACATGCCATTTAAATTTGGTAAGCAATGCAGACAGCAGTTAGAGCCACACCACGTAACGGTACAGGCAATGGTGCATGCGGGAACACCCTGAATCGATGGGTGGCCTACGCCGACGACGACGTGCCTGTAAACCTGCGGAAAGTACAAGCGCTTGGTTTTAGCGTCACCTCGTTTTTCGTTGGACATATCTGTCGTGTTTGCGACTGCGCGTTGTTTAGGTCAATCCTCTTTGATTTTAGAATTGACGTAGTAACAGCCTAGCATCAGCAAGCTAAAGCCTAGTAACGACCTGCAAGTAATCAGTCACAACAAGCATTACCAAGCTAAGGCCTAGAAACAAGATAGAGCAGCCCATCCAGTCTGCAGAGTCGTCCATTTTTCGCAGTTTCGAGTTTTCCCGGCTTAGTGCTTAGTGCAGCAACCTCTTTCGTTATTATTAATATTATTACTCTTATAATAATAATAATAATAATAATAATAATAATAATAATAATAATAATAATAATAATAATAATAATAATAATAATAATAATAATAATAATAATAATAATAATAATAATAATAGTAATAATAATAATAATTATTATTATTATTATTATTATTATTATTATTATTATTATTATTATTATTATTATTATTATTATTATTATTATTATTATTATTATTATTATTAATGTTGTTGTTGTTGTTGTTGTTGTTATTGTTGTTGTTCTTGTGCGCTACTTTTTCGCGATTAATTCGAATGTCATGACACCAGCAAATCCTATCACCTTCGGTAATGTCTTATTGTCAAAGACACATTGCTTAAATCATAGCTTAATTTTTGATGATGCTTTTCACACATGTTATGCATATAAGGAACCGTAACCCGACTGGTGATCGGAGACATGTTTTTTTTTTTGATGCACGTGACATCCTGCCCTAAAGCTCGAGGGTCCGACTGACGTGTTCGAGGAACGTGTGGCCTCCATTATTTTTACACACCATGTTAACACAACACACAATAATAACTTACCTAATTTACTATGTTTTGAATTCTTATACCGCGACTGATTTGAGCTCTTTTCGAAGCCATGTAAAATCGCCATTTCATTTAGGTACTATTTTCTGCTCATATTAAAGATTTTTTTGGTGCTCTTTCGATAAAAGTGGCACATAGGCGACTGAGCACCGTTAATGCAGCATCAGTTATAAAGACGTCTCATTTGTTATAGACATGAATTCTAGACTTATGGTTTTTGCCAATAAGCCTCGATAACGCCACTTGCCCTACTGGACTCATCGAAATAAGTTCAGATGGGACTGTTTCTTCACAGTTCTTTCTGTGTGCGGCAAAGAAATGAACTTCGATAAAGGGGACCGCACCAACAAAACAAAACCACAATGTTCAACAAAAGTGCCATTAACTCTCATCGTTACTTTTACCGAACCCAAAAGAGAGATAAATAAAAATACTCACGTGGTTCACTTATGCATTTGCGTCGGATGACTCGAAAGCAAACTCCAGCTTATTTTTTCGTCTCATTCAAATCTATTCTTACTCTCACTTCCCCTTAAGTTCTCTGCATTTCACTTGCTCTTCCATCTCCACAGGGATCAACGCAACTTTGACCAAGCAATGATGTGACGCCATGAGCGGACGTCCTGGGGATGTCCTGATGACATGACGAACTGTTGCCGTTCTGTAACGTGATCGCAAGTAATCTATCACGACATAAAAGGCGAAGTTATCAAGAACTGATGCTGTGTGACGTAGTGATGCCGGCACATATTACTTAATTACAGAACACGGTACAATGACGTCATCTGTAGTGACGTGATTCATGCAGATGACGTCTATTTGTCTTCACACCAACTTTTCAAATTTCATTCAAGTTTCAGTTTTAAAAACGTTTGCCTTTAAAATTTCCCGTTGTTTTACGTCCCCCGCTGCTAAGAGAACCTTTTACAGAAAGAGCAGCGTGAACATAGGAAAGAAGGACACAGGCTTTAGACCCGTTCTAGGAACCCTATTTCCGGCGTTAGGCACATCTCGCGAGAGAAAGACATCGTACACAGAGAAGTAAATCATGCTCGCGAAAGCGGACATCGAAGGTCCACTATCACTCTTTGTAAGAAGTATCGAGAAAATGAACGGGTGCACTGGAAGCCACCTCGAATAGAAATATACTCCCAAGTATCACCGTTTCATGACAGTAATGGCTTTAAGAAGTAACGCGATTTTGACGATTAAGCGACTCCCGTTGTGCAGAGCCTTCGCGTGATTGATAACTCACCAGTGTACACTCATCACGTTGAAAGCGACAGTTTCGCAATTGATTGTTTTCTCGCCTTTCGTATGATATTACGCTTGTTTTTGGTGTGTGTGTGTGGGTGTGCGTACCTACGTACGAGTCATTTCTGTTGACGTAATAGCGCGCTAGCAATCTCTCTTCTATGGCTTGTAAAGATGGCGCTTCCATATCCTCGGCGTTCCGCTGCTGTACTGATGTGTAACTTTCTTTTGATTGCAGTAAAGTGATGTGCTGTGTTTTTGTTGCGCTTGCCTCTTTATTCCGAAGTGATTTATGTTGTGCCCACTTGATGTTCAGACTTTCGATAGAAGTGTAAGTACCGTTGCGAAACGGTGACGAGAATCATGAAATTCCGTTACTTTTGACGTTTGGATGGTGATTTTTGTTTCGCTGCTAAGCGAAACAGAAATCACCATCCAAACGTCTGTAGTCTGTTGTCGAACCGTTCTTGCTAAGCGACAATCAACAAACGTCCAAGAAAAACATAATATATTGTGTCCACTGATCCGCACCTTTGTACGTTTTCTTGAAAAGGCATGTGTATACTTTCTTTGTATACTTTGATGTCAAAGAATCCTACGTCGTGCGCAGCTCCTTCATCTTGCCGTACTCAAAGGTAGATCATCTCCTTAATTATGCATATCTATGCCTCATAAATTATTCAAAATATTTTGTTCTAGTATGGTGTTCAAAGAGATGCTGAGCTGGTTTCATGCCCTGCTATCTCTAAAAGCACCGGATATCATTTCAAAAGGATTCTAGAAAGCTTATTAAACGCATCCCTTCCAAATCTACTGTAAAAAGCAATCAAGGCTTCACAAGTGGTACTTTCATGGCCTATAGTACCAATGTTTAGGTCCACAGTATTCCAATTTCTAAATCCCAGTGAATCTTCAACTTTTGTCAGAAACCGTATCATTCCTTAAATAAGTAACATGAAAGAGACGCTTTGCTCGAAGAACCTGGGCATACAGCTCTGCATACAATGGCGGATGTCGTGTTTAGAGATTCGCCCACGTAATAGCTCGGTCTTGCAGGTGCCCTTTCAAGCCGGTGCCTGTTTCCGCAATCATTGTGCAACAAACCGCCACCGTGCTCTCCACCCCTTTCGAGGTCTTCTTCCAACCTATTTGCGCCAGAAGCCGTCCATTATACTTGATAATGAAGCAGGAAGAATGTACGATGCTCTAAGAACAGGTCTCCTCGGTGGTCGCATAGAAGCGAGCACAAAATGAGCTTCGGTAGATTTGCTCCCTTCCCTTCTGCCTTAAGCTTCCCGCTTCGTTACTGGCTTACTTCATACCGGCAACGGGCTTGTGTTTTTTTCGGCTGCCTCTCTTTTTAGTGGGCGCACACAGTATATGTCCCAAACATTTGCGTCGCAGCCGAGTGGGTGGCTACAGGGTATCAGACTTCTTTAATTCTGTTGCATCAGACTTTCGAGTGACATTGTGAGCTTTTAGCCAGACTGCAGATACTTAATTACGTTAGGCTTCCGAGCCTCGCAGAGGTGTTTCTGTGAGTGGACGATTTCAGAGCAGTAAATCAAGCAGTCGAGAAAGGGATATCTTCACAATTGATGTTGATACAGGTTGTAAATTTTGTAGATTATTGCTTTGTTCTTATACCGGCGGCAACTTATCGCGAAGGCATTTAATCGTGTCTTAATGCGATAAAAATCATATTGACCTCCCGCCAAATTTTTGTAACTTCCGTCACCATCATGGCCCGTAGATATATACCAGACAGAAGGAAAATAAACCAGACGAAAACAATTACTGACGATTAAAGTACTGCCAAATGAAAATTATGAGCGACACTTTCTAGGTGTTTCGATCATTCGATAAGCTGAGAACAATTTGAGAGAGACGTGCATGCACTAATAATTGCATAGTACTGCTTATTTTCCAGAAATTTCTCTCTGGGGAACACTTGACTGCCTGTTTCTTGTTGTAATGAAGCAAGTTTTCTGGCCAGAGATGTCAGTGGAGATGTACTCGAGTTGCAGCACTAATGCCTGGATCTCAAGAATGATGTCTGTGTAAGCGTTTAGCGTGGTCATCACATCAGCTGAATAAGTTCCAATAGAGAGGAGCGGGATACTCTCACGCATAAGTGGTAGGAGGGCTTGTTTGTTTATTAGGTGGCGTCATCGCAGCGCTGAAGCAGTTGACGATGGAATAGCATCACCGAACCGAATTACCAACCGTAGGTTTTCCTGCAATGACATGCTTAATATATGGGGGCTCCCCTTGTTCGGATGCGTTACTGTCATGAAGCAGTACTTCACTTCACCACTGGCAGCCTCCAACAACACTCCCGCCATCTCGGATCAATGGCAGAAGAAGGTGTACATGAGAAGTATAAGGCATGCACGTTTGTGACGGCCCCTCCATGTGTAAGTAGTCTGTAAATTAAAAAACGATACCCTGCAGGGTGGAATCGGGAAATGATGCCCCGCTCTGCTCTAGTGGCCTCAATCAAACCAAAATATACCGGAGCATATACTTTCGTCTTCCGCCGCTTTCCACCGGTGGGCGACGAACAAAGTAAACGTGAAAAAAATGGGCCGAGTTTCTTATTATATTCCAGCGGTCGTCCTGCAATGCTCTGGCGCATCGCTCGGCAGCTTCATTGGCTGTTGGAGGAGTGACGTACATGGCCTCGCCGGGTGACCATTCTCTACAAAGCAACATGGCGCAGACCAAGCCAGTGCAGTGAGGATTGCGCGAAGCTTTCGGCTACGTTCGGAAAAAAGAAATCGCTCTGTCCACCTTCTGGATATCACGAATAACTACAAGGGGCAACGAAGGTTATCATCGACAGAAAGGAGTTGTATGAACCTGACTCGTGTGATGATGGTTCTGCGCTGCGAACGACACATTGTGATCTTGCGAATGGTGAGCGACTCGCCGGTCGCTGGTGCGTTCCAAAACTGGTGAGTGAGCTCTTTTTGAATTACGTCTCATGCTTGCCAGGTAGTGCTAAGATTAGGTAATGTTGGGTTAATAACAAAGCAGGATATCAATATTAGACTAATATTAAAGGATGTCAATAAAAAATAGCACAAATTGCGATAATGCGTTGTTTTGACCTTGTGTTTTTATTTAACATATATTCTATTACTTTAATTACACCGCAGTCATATCTGGAGCACTTATCAGTTGCGCAATAATTTAAAATATCATAATAATTGGTTGATTCTGTAAGAAGTTATAAATTAGTATATGAAAACCTAACTTGTTAAACAATTTTTTTAATCTAGTCAGTATACATAAACGGTAATAATTGTCGGCTTTCCATAATAACTAACGCCAAGTCGAGGTCTGCCACTGCGTAAAAAATATAGTGGTCAATCATGTAAGCTGAGCTAATTGATTGATATTTAGGGTTTGACGTCCAAAAACTACCATATGATTACGAGAAATGCCACAGTGGAGGGCTCCGGAAATTTCGATCCCCTGGGGTTTTTTAACCTGCATCCAAATATGAGCACATGGGCTCCCAGCATTTTCGCCTCCATTAAAATGCAGCCACCGCAGCTGCGATTCAATCCCGCAACGTCAGCAACGACTACTTTAGTCACTAGACAACCGCGTCGGGCATAAACTGAACTAATGAAACGTGAATAACTGAAATCAGAGTTAGTTCTTTTTTTTTTAACAAATGTAGTGAACTGAACTAGGGCTGTGTATTCGGTACCGACTTTTAGAACGCATACACGCACTTATTTTGGCGAAAAATATATTTTGATTGTATAAGTGATATCTCAGATCATAATCCCTTTGGGGGTCATTATGCTTTCAGGACAAAAAAGAGAGGGAGGAAAGGAGCTGACGAGACCAGTGACGAGGAATGCGAAAAGGAGGGAGCAGTCGCTTGGCAGAACGGGTAGTGGGGCGCTCGACATTTCTGTGGAATGTGGAATGCGCGGAGGTTAGTGAAGTCGTTTTAGAATAAAACAAAAACACACAATAAATCTCCTTCGTGATATTGAACGCTCGTCCTGTCTTTTTTTTTGTCAGTTTAAAACCTGGTTGTTCCCGTGGACTCGCTGACCGTATAGGGCATAATGAGTACCCGTGGGTTCAGTGTCCTCTCTTTTTGTGCCTTTCACATGATATGCAGTTCTCATGCATAACTATTTTCTGCTAAATAATACAGAAAACAATCAGTCGAGCCCTTGCGTTGTCAATGAATCAGGTGAATGGTCCCTTCGGGGTTGGTGAACAGTTGTTCACGGTGGTCCCGCTTTCTTCGTTCGTCGTGCATTGTTTCACAGCAAGCTGGGCTTGACTTTAGAGCGCTGCGCTGAAAATTTTAAAGCTTTTGATTTCATATGGCCTGTCTTCTTCTAATGTTTGTCTTCTTTTAATGTAATATGACCTGTCTTCTTCTGTTTTTGGTATTTTAGCATGTTTGTTTCTTCCTGTCTTTTCCTAAATTATGGATGACAAGAAACGGTAGCTCATTTCAAATAAATCAAACATTAAGAACTTGAGCAGTTTCTTGGATTTCATCTATGTCGAGGTACTGATCCTTCTCTTGCGTCAGCAGTAGAGCTTCGCACCGGTCTTCCGATTGCTCCTCCTCTGGTATTGCCCTGTTATTTTGGTTAGAGCCTGGTGGCTAGGATTGGTGGCCCGTGTAGATTATTCTAGTACGAAAGTGGCATATGGCGCGAGAAAAGTTTTGTAAAACATAACATACTTAGTAGTTCAAAGAAAGCCGTGCATGAAAACCAGAGAACGCAATGCAACCAAAGCACTCTCCACTCGTCTGCCAGAGATACGATCTTGTGCTATTCATCAACATTACTGCGTGGTGCACATGAAGTAATTGTCACGTGATTCGAAGCCAAAATATTGAACAGAGAATGCCACTGGAGCCAATATTTCAATAAGCGGTATCGTCTTCAAGGCCACAGATGGTGATGACTTGATATATTATGAAGTAACATCTCTTCATGGGTTGGTGGCTGGAAGCATCGTGGTGGAGGTTTATGCTTCATGGTTGATTGCTTCAATGCTCCAGAATTTCGACGTTTTCATGAGAGGTTTCCGAAGAGAGGGCTTCCAGTTTCTGGTGAATGCATGTGCTTAAGGTTATAATCCATTTTCAGGCCTTCAGACTCCGTTCAACTACGCTCTTTCCGCAACACTCTTCTATGCTGTCTGTCCTGTTTGCTTTAGTGGAATGGTTCATTCCTCCAATACAGCTGCTAAGAAAGCAGAAACCTTTCATGGCTATTCCCGTACCTTACTTGCATCATATGTCTGGTATCAGAACACAAGTCAATGAAGGCTCTGTGTACAGCTATGTGCTTCGCAACTTCCACGCAGTCAATGCCTCTTAGGCATAATTTAAAGCCTTGTTGTTCCGGCACTTACGTCATCAGCGCATCCCGACACGTCGGTGTGGCAACACGAAAAAGTGTTTTTTCTTTCGTAGGCACAAACCGCATAGGTATGCTTTATTTGGGCTCAACGAGGCTATACTAGACGATCTCCTGTGTAACTAGTCCGACGGAGGTGGCAGGCCTGAATGAGGTGTTGCTCAAATATGCCTTGCAGCATATTGAGCGAGCTGCATGAAAACCAGGTTCTCAAATGACTCCGTTGGTGTGTTTGTAAGGCGTCAACATCGCGCCAAAAATACTCAACAGTGGCGTCAGGGAGCACTCTATGGTGCCTTGGCTTATTTAGGAGCTAAAAATTAAAGCGCTAATCTCAAAAAATCGCAAACCTTGCGCTGCAAAAAAAAAGGCTAATCCTTTCCTGCCGGGAAACGGGCCCATCTGTAAATAAATAGCTGTCTCTCTTCAAGTGTGTCATCGGAAATGATTGAGTGGCTTGATATCAAGAAAAGTAGTAGTGTGGCTACAGACGCAGGCGAGCGTTCAGCTATACGCGGGAAATGAGCTCTCGTTTCGGCGGCAGCAAACCGAGACTTCTTGCGGGAAGCGGCGAGAAGCTGCCTTGCAGCCTTCTGTACCTCACGGAAGTACTTTTGCTTACAGTAGGTTCAAAGTAAAACGCACACATTTAGATGTGACAAGGGCTTGTGGCAAAATTGAGACGCGATATTAAGCACGAATCAGCTAATGTACGCTGACAGCGAGTTGCCGGCGGCTGTTTGAGTAGCTTGGCCATTAGCATGTTTTGTGGTTCGCTTAGCGAAGTATGCGGGCGAAAACGACTGCCCGCGGGCTAACTCTGCGCGCTGCGTGGGAAAGACGCGCCTGCGTGCATATATTACTGAGGAAAAACGCTACCAGAATTAAACCATCAACACGCTACATTCAACGAACAGGCTCCTAATAAAAAGAATAAAATGGGAAACGTGAACGAAGTACAAGTCATTAGGACGAGTAAAAAAAAGCCTGACGTTACATGTTGAGAATAGAGACCACTCTAGCGTGCTTGAATCGCGTATAATGTCACGACAAGGTGAAAAACAAAACGTTATGCAAGTAAGCAGCCGGGTCCACGCTTCCGCGATCATCCGCGATATTCGCTAGTTGTTGCACACCTTCACAAATGGAGGCCATTAGAGAACGCGGGGATTGCGAAAGAAAGGAGGGTACTGACAGCTTCTCGGTCAGTGCTGATAATGGATGCTAATGGCTGCTTCCTCCTTTCTCAACTTTCAACATACATTATGCGCGTGCTGGCACACGGATGAATTTAGACAACTCGGAAGGTTGACACGTGCGGGATGTTCGTTCGGACACAGCTATGATTCAGTGCAAGTTCAAGAGAATGAGACAAGTGAAACGCCTAACAAAATTTCACGAATGATTGCCTGCGTGCAGCTTGGAAGCACAAAATAAATGGGCGAAAAGACAAAGAAGGGATAACAAGCCCAATGAACTCACTATCATGTCTATGACAAGTCTGGTGGACTTGTTAATTTGAGAAACTGTTATGATTCATTCGTTTGTACTTGAAAAGAAATGCATGCTGGACGGGCTGGTCTTACTATATTGCAACAGAAATCCAGCGCAGAAACTGAAAAAAAAGTTACGCAATAATGACGCGAAGACTAAAGGAAATAGCAGAGTTAGGAGCCTCCTCTTCTCACTTTTACTTCCCTGTCCCAACTCTAACTATACTACACAAAACTATGCTAAAGTTTATCATGTCCCCACCTCATCATCCCCGACGCTTCACTTTCTTACATCTTGCTGCAATAGATAATACAAATGACAATGACAAGCTTCACACTTGCCTCTTCCCATTTTCCCCCTTCCAACCCTCACCGTACTTTCACACCTTTTGTATACTAAATTGTAAATGTATATGCTATGCCTCAAGCTCCCTCTCCTATTTTGTCTCCTCTTAAGCTCCAGATCACCACTCCTGAGCGTCACTTCCCTTTTGCACTCTTTGCTACACTACACTGTGTCCTTTTCTCGGCTTCGCCTCCCTCGGCATAGACAGGCTACGGTCCCCCTCTCTTAGTTTGGCTCCACACTAAACCAATTAATGCTGGACGACAATGGAATTTCGCAAAACTTAAATAGCTCCATCGTTGAAAATTACGCAACCGACAAGGACAAGAATTTCTACATGTCGTGTTTGTTCTTTACGTATGCGTTATTGTTTACCATAGGTTCTTGTAGCGATGATTGATTTGTTAGCCAGAATAGTGAACAATGTTTCTCCCGCGATTCTTGATTGATGCGAAGTCGAATAAAGAGGTCCAGTCAGTGTGGGAGTGCCGGCAGCAAGATTACAGCTAGTCTGTTTCGATAACCCACCGCCCTGGTCATCGAAACGGATGGTAGCCGCACCAAAAGTCTGCGCTTAGATTCCTCTGGGTCGCCGAGTAGCGAGAGCATGCGACGGACGCGAATCACATCGGCTCCGGCTCAGGTTCAATTTCAAGAAGAATTTCTTCTTGGCGACCTGTTGCAACGATAGGAACTTGTTCCTAGCATCACCACTGTCAAGCCTATACCGGATTTCAACCTGTGAGTGCGCTTTTAAATGTTTTAACGCTTTCGAAAGTTCTTGAATAGGTCCACCTCGCTAACCCTAACAAGCCGGAGACGCGGCTTGGACAGAACGCCGCCCCGCTCTACAGCGGATGGCGAGCGTCTCTGGGAGCGTCGCAGCCGACGAGAAGCACTCATTGCCCTCTCGCTCCACGGACCACATGATGGATACGCAGACCACTCAAGACGCCGATACGCAGGTGAGCGATGAGCACAACGCAAATCCATGGATAACTGTTACCAAGAGAGCGAACAAACGCCGACAGCTGCAACCCCATACCGTACCGACTCAACAGCTGCCCAGCACGCCGTCTGAGCCCGCTCTACGCCAGAGCCCGCCTAAGACGCGTCTACCAAGACTCCCACCACTCCCTGCCGAGGACTACAAGCTAGCAATCCGTCCCCATGGTGGATTAAATCTCAGCAAGGTTAGCCCCAAGACATTACTTCTCGCCGTAGTTCATGCCGCAAATATACGCAGTGAGAAGCCTGATATCAAGCTTCGAGTTGACGAAAATCAAAATGTGCTAACAAAAAGCACCTCATCTGAACACATCGCCATAGCACTTGGACAAACCACCAACATTACAGTGCACGCAGCAACCTACGACATAACCTCTTATGGTATTGCGCCTGATAATTCGTGCAAAGGGGTGGTCAACGGAATAGGCCATGAAATCACACCAGACGAATTCCTGACAGAAGTTGAAGTACCGGGCTACGAGGTCCTTACGTGCAGACGCCTCGGCAACTCCGGAGCAATGGTGCTCACATTTTGTGGCAAGCGAGTCCCTTTCTTCGTGAATGCGTACGGACAGGCTCTCCGCTGCTACCTCTACAAACGGACTATTCCCCACTGTAGAAAGTGCAACAAAACTGGACACCGCGAGGATGTGTGCCCACAGCCTCCTGACACACCGAAATGTCGAGTGTGCGGGGATTCACTATCACCCAACAACCACGAGTGCCGCCCTTCTTGCATGCTTTGTGGTGGCGACCACCCGAAGGCTGCCAAACCATGCCCAAAGCAGTTTTTGCCACCTGTCGACCGACGCAAACCACCCCGGTCAGCTACTCCCACCAAGAAGGTCCGGTCACCATCTCCCAGCCCCGGATGGCAGAGCAGTGCGTCCGGGAGTGCAGCCAGGCGAAGGAGCCATTCCAGGGAAAAGTCGGGGCCCAAGCGAGGAAACTCGTCATCGCGAAGTGGTTTCGCTGGCCAGCCGGGATCTCGAGGCTGGCACACGGACGGGACAACGCATCATCATGGCCAGCAAAGCGGTTCCCACAAGAAAGCACAAACGGTAAGCTGGGCAGGCCAGTTCCCTCCTCTCCCTCCCTCTCCACACCAGTCCCACTCCCTCACACAAACATCAACGCAGGAAAGAACACCACAACCAACGCCACCTAGACTACCACAACCCATGTCAGTAGACACTCAGCTTCACCCTGACATGTCGTCAACTACGGCACTATCCGACTATTGCACACGAGAGGCGTTGAACGAAATGGCTACTTCTTTAAGGAACGAATTCGCAGCTATGATGCAGGTAGAAATGCAGAAAATGAAGGATAGCATTATGGCTGAACTAACAGCTCCACTCCAACAATTGATCCAGCAGGCCCTGACACCTGCTATCCAGCAGATTGTAACGGATGTTAAACAGCAGATATCGGCTGCACTTGGCCAACTTGATATTTCGCCATCTGCACCAAAACGCACCACGTCTCCGACACGTGAAACACAGCGACCGCATCCTTACATATGCCCCTCCCGTTTCCTATCACCGTCCCGAAAAACCGTCCCAACAGCCGCAGCTGCTGCAGTCCCGCTTCCCACCACCCTCCACCAAGATTTAGCACAGTCCGAAATGCCTCTGTGTACTACCGAGACCCCGCTATTGCATGATCATGGCGAGAAACCGTAGGTCAACGCGTGACACTCCTCAACTCCTACGTGTGTGGCAGTGGAATTGCAGGGGGTATCGTAGGAAACGCGGAGCTCTAATGCAATTCATTGCGACACAGCAGATTACTCCCGATGTCATAGCGTTACAAGAAGTACAATGTACCCCTACGCTTCCGGGTTACACCACATACACGGACGTAACGAACAATACACCACATCGCACAGCTACATTAGTTTCTAAGCATGTCACTGTCATAGAACACACCCTTCAAAGCACCTCCATTTCATATGTACTTCTCGAATTAGTCCCGTGCTCTCGTTCCAGTAGCAGCCTGTACGTGCTTAACGTTTACAGTGCACCTAACGCCAGGAACGATGACTTCGGTAATCTATTCTCACAAATCTGCAAGTTGGGTAAACAAATAGTTATTGTAGGAGATTTCAATGCCCCCCATCCGGCTTGGGGCTACGCAACAGAAACGCCTAAAGGCCGACGACTCGCACAGGTTCTCGCGATTCATCGCATGACCCTGCTGACAGAACCTGATCAACCCACTCGCCTAGGTAATAGTGTGAGCAGGGACACATGCCCCGACCTCACGATAGTCAAGGGCGTTAGTCACCATTCCTGGTGCAACCTCATGGTGAATCTAGGCAGTGATCACCATATACTAACTACAGAGCTCCAAGTAGCAGCCATGCGTGACCCAGAGCGCATCATAAAACTAACGAATCGGGATGCATTTAGGCGTAATCGTACAACTACCCATCAGGACTCTCCTTCCCTAGAGGCTTGGATATTAAAACTTCACTCCGATTTACAAAGAGCTACCAAACTCATCGCTGCGACGACAGAAACGCCGGATGTGGACCGGCATCTGCTACATCTCTGGGATGACCACAGAGGTTTGACACGGCGGTGGCGGCGACAGAAACATAACCGAAAACTTCGTCTCTGAATCGCCAAACTAGCTACTGAGGCACAGGACTATGCGAACATCCTCACTAGCAACAATTGGCATAACTTCTGTGATCGACTCAACGGCTCACTAAGTACACATCAAACGTGGCGTATACTCCGTGCTCTTTTAATTCCCACGCAGACAAAATCACACACTGCCAACGCAATCCGCACCATTCTCCACAAATCAGGGCTCGACGATAACACTCTGCTGCACACCTTAAAGCAACACTATGTATCCACGGGCCCCCGTCCCGCCTACCGTGATTATCCACACGTACACGATACGCCTCTAGATGAGGACATTACAGAAGCAGAGGTTAGGGCAGCTTTGCAAAGCATTAAGCGCAACACAGCACCCGGTACAGACGGGAATACGTACACACTTCTGCGTAATTTAGATGACCAGTCCATCGAATATTTAACCGCTTTTTACAACGAACATTGGAAAAACGGCACGCTACCACAAGAGTGGCGACACGCAGAAATCATACTTATTCCAAAGCCTGGCAAGCCGCTATCCCTCCAGAATCTTCGCCCTATATCCTTAACTTCATGTGTAGCTAAACTCTTTGAACGCGTTGTTCTCTCTCGACTACAACCATTTCTCGAAGACAATCACTTTTTTCCTGATACACTATTCGGCTACCGTCCTGGTATCTCTACACAGGACGTATTATTACAGCTTAAGGAGGACGTGTTGGATAGCTCCACTTCAAACCAGGTCCGAGCTATTCTGGCCCTGGATCTGAAGGGTGCTTTTGACAACGTCTCCCACGACCTTATTCTTGACAATCCCGCTTCATCTCAGTGTGGCTCACGTATCTACAAGTACATCAGGTCCTTTCTTTCTGACCGCACGGCCACTATTGGGATTGGAGACCTCCGTTCGGACGTCATTCGTCTCGCAGGCAGAGGAACACCACAGGGCTCGGTTCTCTCGCCCACTTTGTTCAACGTGGCTATGGCTTAACTCCCTTCCCTATTACAACAGGTTCCCAACATCCAGCATGCCATCTATGCAGATGACATTACAATTTGGGCGACCAAAGGATCAGACGGAACCATTCAGGACGCCTTACAGGAAGCTGTGTCTGTGGTACAAGACTATGCTGCTGCCGGCAGCCTTACGTGCTCAGTGGATAAGTCGGAGTTGTTATTAGTATACAAGCGGCGCCACAAAACCGCTGATTCTCCTGACATTTCGCTGTTTCTTGATGGCCATCCTATCCCTCTGGTACCACGAATTCGCATTTTAGGCCTCTACCTTCAGTCCGACGGCAAGGCCTCATACACTACACACCTTCTGGCTCAGCAGATAACTCAAATTACACACATGATCCAACGCATCACCAATCGCAGGAGAGGCCTCTGTGAGAAAGATGTCCTCCGCTTAGTACAAGCACTCATAGTTATTCGGCTCACCTATCATCTTCCCTTTCACAATCTCACTCTAGCTCAAATAAAAAAGATGGACATCCTTCTACGGACAGCTGTGAAGGCGGCTATCGGCTTTCCTCCACACGCATCTACACAACGCATCCTTCAATTAGGAGTCCACAACACCATAACCGAACTCATCGAGGCCCAGCACAATAGTCAGCTCCAACGGCTTAGGCAGATCCGTCAGGGCTGCGCCATCCTGTCTCGTCTTGGCTACCCGATTCCTCAAAAACCCGCACAAGTACCGCGATATAAACTTGCTTCTACTGTCCGCGCAGTCATCAAAGTGCCTCCGATTCCACGCAATATGAATCCCTCCCGCCACGCCGGTCGTCAACGTGCCCGAGTTCAGGCTATGACACGCGTCTTTGGTGATGGTACATCAGACTTACAAGTACTTTACACTGATGCAGCACGCTACCCAGAGAAGTCAGCCATGTGTTTAGCCGTGACAGATGACACAGACGCCCTTGTGGCGTCTGCCACACTTCGCACTACAGACAGTGGTCTGGCAGAGGAGGGAGCTCTCGCTCTGGCAATTGTTTACGCTACGACACTGTCACATGACTCCCCTGTCACTATTGTAACAGATTCACAAGCTGCTTGCCGTGCTTTCGCTCAAGGACTTGTGGCTGCACATACACACAATATCCTCTCTTCTGTCTCACCGTCCGCATTACGTCCTGTGCGTATCGTCTGGACTCCTGGACACGCCTCTCTCCATGGTAATGAACGCGTTCATGCGGTTGCCCGAGAGCTGACTGGCCGGGCTCCATTGGAAGAGCTGTCCAATCCAGACGACGCATCGACAGAACCACTAAACTACAACGCTACGCTGCAGTACTATCGACAGAGCCGTTATACGTATCCTCCCCCTCATCCTTCACTTAACAGAGCAGATGCTGTCGCTTGGAGGCAACTACAGACCAATTCATTTCCTTGCCTTTATATGCTAAATCGCTTTCATCCGACTCTCTACCCCTCCTACTGCCCCTTCTGTGGATCCGTACCGACGGTGTACCACTCCACGTGGGAATGCTCTGCCCCACAGGGCGTGCCTCCCATTCCCAATCCCACCCCTTCTTCTTGGGAGTCTGCACTGCTCAGCTTACGCCGGCAGGAACAGCAGCAGCTGGTCCAGCGGGCTCGCAGGGTCGCGCAAGGCAATGGAGCCCTGGACTGAGGGCCCCACCCAAAGAAGGCTCAGTTTCCATTTGTTATTAATAAATGTTTATTCTCTCTCTAGATTCCTCTGTCATAAACATGACCGGGGCAAAGAATGATTGGCCTACAGGGACACTACAGAGCATCTACGCACATGGTCCTAAGAACCAGCGGAGTAGACAACGCACTGAGAAGAGCTGCGTGCTTTTTCCCCCTGAGTCTTCATTTCTGTGCCTTTTCATCGGTTTCCCGATTTTAACGCGCTAGCGTTAAAGAGCTCGTGCTCGCAGGAAACCCGCTGCCGGCGTCGGCCCCGTTGGTTGTGAGCGAAAAATTGTGTGTACGTCTGTCCGCGGTGGTCTAGTGGCTAAGGTACTCGGCTGCTGACCCGCAGGTCGTGGGTTCAAATCCCGGCTGCGGCGGCTGCATTTCCGATGGAGGCGGAAATGTCGTAGGCCCGTGCGCTCAGATTTGGGTGCACGTTAAAGAACCCCAGGTGGTCAAAATTTCCGGAGCCCTCCACTACGGCGTCTCTCATAAACATATGGTGGTTTTGGGACGTTAAACCCCACAAATCAATCATGTGTGTGCGTCTGTGACCGAAAAATCACGTTACGGAGATAGTCGCGGGAGGCCTCTACTTGTCCACGCGTGGACGCGCGATCACACTAAAGAAGCTGCGCATTCGAAAAAAAAGAGTGTTCAAGTTCACGAGGCGTGATAGTTTTTTTGCCCAGCTACCCTTCCCCGCTTAGCTTCCAGCGCTTGGGTCTAAACGAGAGATGAGATAATGCAATTGCAGCATGCGATAAATATTCGTAACTCCACTCGCACTGGACGCATTCTTAAAATTTTTTCGGCGTTGAATTCGTGAGGCAATAAGCTCTTCTAGTGAATTGATTCCATGGTTACTTGAAAAAGTGTTTCAGGGCCTCTTTAACGCATTTTGTTGGACAGCTGTCACGAAGAAAACGAGCACATTCGGCGATAATAGCGCGCGCTGGTCCAATCTACTGTGTGCGTGTTTGTGTGCGTGCGTGTGTATGTAACAAAACATATGAGTAAGTATGCACTTAGCGGTTGAAGGGAGCACTAGGGGCCGGATTTCGCTATCGCTTTCAACTCTGAAAGGTGAAGCTTAAGTGTCCCCCAATTTTTTCGTTTTCTATTTACTCAATTCTATATTTATTCTTTTTTCATTTCTTTTTCTCTATGTCCGCCTCGGTATAACAGTGGCTACGGGGCTCGGCTGCTGACCCAAAGGTCGCGGCGATCGCATTTCGATGGAGGAGAAATGGTATAGACCGGTGTACTGTACGATGCACGTTGAACAACACCAAATGGTGAAAAGTTCTCGAGTCTTCCACTATGGCGTCTCTCATAGCCACATGACAGTTTTGGGACGTAACGTGCCACATAATAATAATAATAATAATAATAATAATAATAATAATAATAATAATAATAATAATAATAATAATAATAATAATAATAATAATAATAATAATAATAATAATAATAATGTTTATATATTATTATTATTATTATTATTATTATTATTATTATTATTATTTTTATTATTATTATTATTATTAATATTATTATTATTATTATTATTATTATTATTAACATAGTTTTTACCTCTACCTGAACTCGCTGTCTAGCCCTATTTCAGTCCTCACCACCTTCTTAAGCTACACTAAATGTATTCGTCTGTAACCACCACCGAGGGTCTCGTTGCAGTTTAATACTTCGGTACCCTCATCCTCATATTTTACGTTCTGTAACAGTTCTTTCTTCGTAATAGTAAACATTGATTGATTAATTGATTTAAGGCTATTACGATACGCTTTGTTAGTGTGCTTTCTTTAGTTGATCGTGTGGACGCGATTGTGAGCTTGCTGTTTGATGAAGATGATACTGTTCTCTCCAAAGCAGATTCTAAAGCTCGACCGTAAAGGCTTTGCTGTAATTACAAAAAAATCACTGAGCTTTATAGCATTTTACGCGTTATATCGACTGGCCCAGTAGTGAATCTACGCCTTTAATAAAAGTTTTTCACAATATCTGACTTGTTTTCGCTAAGATGCGGACCGCTGTACGAAGCTTATGCATTATGCATTTCATGGTGTCTCAATTTGATAACCCCCGATGTTTAATTGTGCAAATAACCAATGTATAGTGTTTGAATTTAACATCAGATAGACGCCTGTATAGGTTGAATGCTTCGGCATTTCCAAGAAATTTAGCATATAAGACAGTGATGTTTATTGCTTGGTTAACACAATATTGTTATCTGAGCGCTTCTGTCTCCACTTACAGATTTTGCGAATATTCGGTCTTCCTGTCCAAAAAAAAAAGATGTTGGAGGGTGGGGAGGAACAGCTATCAAGTGCAAATACAAAAGTATATTCTTGTATTCTTAGGAATTGAGTCATTACTGTTAAATATTTCACAGATGCAAGTGGTGTTTCCTTAGTAAGCGGACCCCGACGGGTCGTGTCGTAATAAATGTATGAGCTTATGAAACTACTTTGTTCATTAATAAATTGATGAGGCCATTTTAACTTTATTATGTATTGATGCATACAGATTGTATGGTAAAGAACGAAAATCGGGTATATGCAGATATAAACTTCAAAGCATAAAGTCACAGTCTGATCAGACTCGCCGACAGCGCGACGTGTCGAAACGCTCGCGCAGAAGCGGGAATTAGAATCAGCTGGATTTACACTTCCACGTGTCTGCAACCCTTGAAATGAGAGAGACAAATCGATATATGGAGCTACACTAAAGTATTTCGCTGTAGATTGAAGCTCCCATCTTATGAAAGAAGTATTTAAAAGGACTGCATTTTGAACGTGTTTTCAGTACTTTAAGAACATATATTCACTTAATCTTTGCTATACGCAAGGACTTTGGTCAAAACATGACTGTAGTGAGCGTTAAGATATGTGTTTCCTGTAATGCTTGCTTTACTCTTCATTTATTTATTCATTCTGTACATGAATTCACCACTCACATATAGCCATTCGGTTCGACTATGTCAACCCCCACATTTGACCATGGAATTAGATTGAATACGGAAAGAAAGGAAAAGTTTGTTAATGCTCAATCGCAACTTATATAATCGCGAACAATGCGCTGGCGTAAGGAAGGCTAAATAATGTATAGGCAAAACGTGTTCAACAAGTATCAATCATACGTGCGAATTCCTTATCGGATTTATGCTGATTGCATTCCAAACATTACCTCTCCGCGATCTTTGTGTATGAGCATGGCCGCCTGATTCGGGCGCGCACGGCGGTGTTATATAAGTGACACCAAATGCCTTCTGTCTTAGAATAAGTTGAATATTGCCAAATGAAACTGGTTAGACTAATTAAATATTATGCGTTTAGGCATACGCAGCTTTAGAATAATTGAATAAAATAAAATACTAAATAAATGAAGACACGGATTATTATTGAAGCTTGATATATGTCACAACTGAAACCAATTTTCTTCGTGAGAAGTAAAAGAAGCATTTCACACCACAACTAAAACATTTCACACCACAACTAAAAAAAACAACTATAGTGCTTAATAAAGACAGCAACAGAATACCAATCAAGGAGGGCGTAAGGCAGGGGGATACAATCTCCCCAATACTATTTACCGCGTGCTTACAGGAGGTTTCCAGAGGGCTAGAATGGGAACAGTTAGGCATAAGAGTTAATGGAGAGTACCTTAGTAACCTGCGCTTCGCCGATGACATTGCATTGCTACGTATCTCAGGGGACGAATTGCAACTCATGATTATGGAGTTAGACAAGGAGAGCAGAAAGGTGGGTCTTAAAATTAATCTGCAGAAAACGAAAGTCATGTACAACGACCTCGGAAGGGAGCAGCGCTTCGAAATAGGTAATAGTGCACTTCAAGTTGTAAAAGACCTTGTCTGCTTAGGCCAGGTAATAACCAAGGAGCCGAAACACTAGATTAAAGTAACTAGAAGAACAAGAATGGGGTGGAGCACGTTTGGCAAGCAGTCTCAAATTACTACAGGTAGATTGCCACTATCCCTCAAGAGGAATGTATATAACAGCTGTATCTTGCCGAAACTTAGCTACGGAGCAGAAACCTGGAGACTTACAAAAAGGGTTCAGAATAAGTTGAGGACGATGCTGCGAGCAATGGAAAGAAAAATGGTAGGTGTAACCTTAAGAGACAAGAAGAGAGCAGAGTGGATTAGGTAACAAACGGGGGTTAAGGATATCATAGTTGAAATGAAGAAGAGGAAATGGACATGGGCTGGGCATGCAGTGCGTAGACAGGTTAACCGCTTGTCATTAAGGGTAACTAACTGGATTCCCATAGAAGGCAAGCAGGTTAGGGGGAGACAGAAGGTTGGGTGGGCAGATGAGATTAAGAAGTTTGCGAGTATAAATTGGTAGCAGCAAGCACAGGACCGAGTGAACTGGCGGAACATGGGAGAGGCCTTTGTCCTTCAGCGGACGTAGTCAGGATGATGATGATGATGATGATGATGATGATGATGATGATGATGATGATTGTGTCTAACAAAGAAATACGAGCGCTTAAATGTACATTTTTTCTTAGGTCAAGGTAAATAGAAAATTAAAAAAGAACACATATAGCATACGTGGGTAAATAACCCATTTGGCATCTACCTTAGTAAGGTTGTTTGAGGCATTGCGAAACACGAATAGATTTGTTGTTTTTGTGAAGGTGATTCCAGTCTAGCAACATCACAGGATAAAACGATTGAGGAAATGGGTTGGTGCTGCTTGAAGAAAAATGAGCCATGTAAGACGCTATATATATTGGTCATTACGAATAAGATTGCGATGCGATGTTGTGAATACCAGCGAATAATTAGGGCACCTTTTCTTCAAAAAGAAAGAGAGAGAGAGAACAAGAAAAGGAAAACGTGACGCAACAGTTCATTTTCTTGGAATCACACTTTTATCCGGATTCTCGTGCGCCTTCACTATTGAAATTTTACATGGTGGTATACAGCCGGGCGTGAAATGAAAGTTACTCACACCTTCCGAAACATAATATGCCACATAGGTTTCATATAAGGCACATTTTTATGAACCAAATATATATCACGGAGCTTTAGAAAGGCGACGATGTTAAAAAGGAAATAATTGTTTATTGCACAGTGATAATCACTGTTGAATAAACTCTGATATTTGAGGTATCGGAGTCTGCTAATCAAGATATTGTTCCTGTTGTCGTTTTTCAAGAAGCTAAGGCTAATGACATCAGCCACAGCGTACGCTGTCAGATGCGTAGAATAGAAAATGTCGCGCCGACAGGCATCGGTCACGCTGCGTTTTTAATAGAGAGGCGCGCTAGTAGAATAAAAAAATAAGGACTTAATTCTTGTGCAATGGCACCTACGAAGAGGCTGTCATTGATATTGAATGACAGCTTCTTAGCAGTTTCAATATTTAAGCCACTTCAACGCGATAACCCTAGATTGCAATATACTCTTATACAAAACGTGCTATTATGCATACAGAACTACTGGCTTAAAACTGATGGTCCGTTGGTATTTTTTTGTAGCTTCACGAAATGCTGGCGCTGAAGAGCGATTTTTTTAGTAACTTACAATGCATATTTTTCGCTGTCATGCATTTTGTATGGTTAAACTTACACTAGGTGTACATGACGAGATGAGCTAATCACACCACTTACTTCCTTCTCAGCTAGTCCACCTGCCTTAACCTGACTACCCTATATTTAGGGTAGTAGAGATGACCATAATAATGAGAAAATGTAGTCATATTATCTACATTAACGGGCTACAAACTCCTTCATGCGAATGCCAACAGCACCAACTGAACCTGAACAAGCTATATATATAGGATATGGCACAACGGGATCGTTGTCAACAAGGATAAATATATTTATTTCCCAACAGTTTCGGGAGGGGTCCTCCCTTCATCAGGGGATGAGTTCTCCCTTCACGGGAGACCCCTCCCGAAACTGTTGGGAAATAAATATATTTATCCTTGTTGACATCGCTCCCGTTGTGTCATATCCCATACCTTCACGAAAACTAACTGGGCCATTGAATTGAATTATTACTCCCACTATATATATATATATATATATATATATACGCACGGATATATATATATTTATAAATATATCCGTGCGTTTTTTGTATATCTATATATACAGAAAAGAGGTACGGTCAGATCACGTATACAGTGCAATACGCTAAACCAATTAGTAAAGGAAAATGTGTTGTGTTGTTGCAATATGCAGGGTACATGTAAGACTACAAACCCAGAGAATAACACTAGTAAGTCGAGCAACATTTCCATTAAATTATTCATTCATTATCTGTAGCCCTCCACTGCGATGGAGTTGGTCGATCTTCTCGACAGCTTTAATCAGTACCAGGAAGAAACACTATTCAATACCTTAGGAGGCGACCATGGGACCTCTTTCGGTATACAAAAATTTCGTACTTTTCGAAAAAAAATACGAAACTCATTTATTTATATCTTTATTTGAATGATTAAAGAATAAAGAACACAGAAATTTCGTATTTTACTTAATGCCTAAACAAAACCGCATCTTACTGACTCTCTGAGACACGATAGCTCTTCGTCCGAATTTCGGCTGTGATACGCTATGAACAAATGCCAGAAGTGAGTTTGAGTTAATTCAGCCAATCATGAGAGTTAGCTGAGGCGCTTGTCGAAACCGAGCTTTAATTGAAATCAAGCACCCGCTACCGTCATTAGCCACACTCTAATTACCTGGCTAGAGAGCCATTGCACGCTCAAAAGTACTGCCGACGCGTACGCAACTGCACCGATACGACCCATTTCCGTTCTCTGTGCTCGCGGGGCCCCGCCGTCTGCTGGAGTTCGTAATCCACTTGTTTACCGACGTATAATCGAGGAACAGCTCCGAATCTCCATCATCCCTGCCATGCAAGCACAGTTGCCCTGAGTGCTGTGCATGGTTCAACAAAGCGAATGGAATTTTGGCAACCACGCCAGCATTTCTACTCTTCAACCTCTTTACAACAGTTTCTCATTCCGATGCGTCCATCGCATCAGAAAGTATCGCACAAAAGCAATAAGACGACGGTAAGCACATTCGCAATCCGTTAGCGTGATATAAATCTTTTGCAATCGGCCTTTCTAGAATAACAAGATCGGCGGGGTATTTACTGAAACAAGCACTATACCCGGGACAAAAAAAAACTGCCTCTATTTGCGTTTTTCAGCCGGTTACCCGTATTCGCAGACGCCAGAAGAAAGAAACGATACGGTTGGTCGTTCACGTATAATTGCTTTCGAGCCGGTACAGAATGGATACGACTCCACTCAGTCCTGTCGGGGCAATATAGCGTGAAGTGCAGCTTATTTCTCGGTATTGAATCTCATTTCAGCTTCAGCAGTCCTCTACTTTTCCATCAATGTAATTAGATCATCAAATAAGTAATAGCGCAGCATTCGCACGCTTCTCCGCAGAGAGGGAAAAAGGAAATGAATATAACATAAACAGGTGACGATTGTTCTATCTGGAATGCCTGTCACTTCTGTGTGTTCATGTTTTGTGGTTGCTTAACTATACAAACACAATTTGTGCGTTACCATATAGCCCCGCGAAACAACAATAAAAATTAATGATGGGTAATGAATTTCAAAATCACGTAGTAACTAACACACAGCACTCCCAAGGAAAGTATTGGACATGCTATCAAAAGTAAGTGTAACGTAAATGTGAAGAAAGAAAAGTGGACGAAAAAATAACTTGCCATGCGCAGGGACCGAATTTGCGACCTTTCAATAACGCTTCCAATGCTTACCAACTGAGAAACCATGGGCGTCTTTAATCCTTCCACTTCATGAGGTACACATATACATTGAAACACAGCAGCGTCAGTGACCGCTGCCAGTAGCCACGACGCCGTCATAACGGCCGTAATGGCTACTGGCGGCGCTGAATGAGACTTTCACGCTCAAATGCACATATGCCCTATAAAGTAGACAGGGATTCGGCTGCTAGGGCAGTTCAGTGGCTCGGTCGCCGGGTATATTCAGCGGTCGCGCTCGGACGGGTTACTCGAAGGTCACAGGTTTGGTCCCTGTGCACGGCAATTTATCTCAGCGTCCAATTTTCTCTCATCATATTTACATTATTTTTACTTCTAGTAACATCGCGTGTAATTTCCTTGGCAATGCGGCCTGTTAGTTGTCATTACTATTGTGTCTAACAAAGAAAATATAGCCATTAAAATTTCTCGTTCTGCCGGCATTTCCGTCAAACAGTCTTGTTGTTTCCTTCTTTGTTCGTCTGCTGGTGAAATCACTAAACCTTTATTCCATAATATGATCAGCAGCAGCATGACTAAGCTCACTCAATCAAGAAACTAACGGTTTGCCATGAACCAAATAACTTGATGCTCGTCCGTAAGGCAGACGATGGCTTGCATTCCTCGTCCTAAGCGATGGGTGATGACTTGCTCATCCTACTCGCCATTAGCAATGGTCTTATGGCGAGTAAGATGAGCTTATATTCTGAAGAGACCATAGAGTATAGAGTGAGGCTCATTATTCGATCGCAGAGCCCGAGACTTTAAATATCGGTCACTTACTTCGTAATCGACGCTTTCACTTTTCTTAAATGAAACTCCTGAGCTGCGTGGAATCCCAGCGCCTGCTTTCAATGCCATCAAGTCTCGTGTGAGAACAAGCGAAAGAAAAAAAAATGGAGAAGGCTGTCACAGAATAGAGAAGTCGAAATGGGGAAGAGGTCTGATTCCTCGGCCTCGCTGCCGAAGCTGCGGGAAATGAAAGAGTGAACAAAACAAGGCGAACGTGGAACGGGCCCGTGCTACTCGAGTGGGAAGCAGCTGCTATGGAGTGATGATGCTAATTAACGCCCAGACCTTAATGACACCGTGGGTACTAGCGAAGCCCCCCAGTGGAGCAGGAGTGATATTCCTGGCAGTCGTGCCCAAAAAGAAAACAACTGCAGATTGTTCACTTCAAGCAGCCAAGACGAACACCTGAAAACGAAGGTGCCACTTATCCAGACGTGGAAAGAAGCAATGGGAGTGCAGCAAGAAATAGCTACAGAATGATGGTTTCATAAAAAAAAACTGGCATGGAGCTCGAAGCACACCTGGGGGAAAAAGAAAATTGCCAACAATCAAAACAAGCCCTGCTGAGCGCCTGAAAGAGGAGTTGTAAATGTCTTCATTAAAAGTACGTGACCCTCACAAACGTGTATTTAGTTTTCGATAGCTGCGCTATAGTTCAGTTCCAGCCTGATCTGCATATGACTCAGTAGTGAGAAATTTTTTTTTGCTTTTACAGTACACTTTCATCATTTTCTTTCTCCTCCTCCAGCACGTCCAACACTTAGATATTTGTAAGTAGGCGACAACGTATACACTTGCTCTAACATTTTTCCTAAAAATGTCATTTCTCTGCATCTACTTTTCGATCATGGAACTCATATTTATTTATTGCAGATGTCATGAGGAACGAATTTCCTCTTATCAAAATGCTGTGCTCGGTGATGCTCTCTACAACGAAATATTAACGCTTCAAGCTGTGCATGGTCGCGTGACCACAGCTGAAGCGAAAATTGCATTGTGAAATGTTGAATTGATCACAACTGGTTGAATATTATCACTGAGACGTGAGCCTGGTTCATTACCTACCCATCAAAAATTCTCATATGACACACATTTAGTCAATACTGCTGGCCTGAATTTCCAGGCCTTAAGCAGGAGGGGAGGCATTAAATTTTCTGTGGAAATGCACTTGAACAGTAAGAAAGAGCTTACAAACAAAACAGCACAAAGAGTCAAATGGTGCGTGAGATGTGGCCCTGCAATTAATAATACACAATTGTTACCACATATATAATTTAGGTATGTGCATCTGTGTAGCGGAAAACAGGGTGGTGGCAGAAGAAGATGACGTTTGGCTGTTGGCAAGACGTCTCCGGTGCGCGTTCACTGTATACCTTCAAGTCGACCGTTACGTCGCCTCTGAATAAACCCAGTCGTATATGTAACAGAGTGGTGGAGGTGCTGGTTACGGCATGTCGACGTACCACGGGGCCATAACTGTTCGGAGTTCGCCGGAGCCGACCCTCCTCTTCTTCTGCCACCACCCTGTTCCCCGCTACACCGATGCACATACCTAAATTATATATGTGGTGAAAATATGTAATGGCGAACAATGGTTATGCTAACGTAAGTAGTGACACTTTATGCAAAGCGTTCTATACCGCCTTAAATCATGCTTCGTATCTAATAATCTTGTATGAACGCAAATGAATCGTACGAGTTCTCATGTGATCATGCGAGATTATTCGAGAAGGTTCGCACGCGACACGTGATATTTTACAATAGGCTGGCTTGCTCCACCAGGTGTTGGTTGATGGAGATAGTATATACAATGATAACGTATGCACAAAGTAGAAGGTACAGTGACGCACACACATGTGTAAAACATATCTTTCCTAAACATTCGTTAAGGTTAGTAACCCCTAAAAAAACCAACGGTGTTTTGGTATTGCTGTCACACAGGCGCTGTTTCGCCAAGTGCCGAGAAGGCGTCGCAGTTTCTTCACTATGAAATCTCCAGTGTATTAATAAATTACAATCTACCAGAGAAGCTGCTCACGTCGACACATTATTGTTCTATTTGATCCAATAACTATGGTAGAATTTTCCTCATACCAACGGAAACCAATTCAGTGTTCAGACGACCATGAAAGTTTCTATGTCTTTGGTCATGTTCTAGTCACGTAACGGTGTTAGTGGGAACATAAGCTTCTAATGGGCTAAAAGAAGGCCACCTAGGTGTATTTTTCTTGACAAAAAGCAAGAAGTACGATGTATCAGGTACCTTGAGGCATAAATGATGCAGTGATCAAAGCAGGCTGGTGTGTCATGTATGTATACATACTAAAGAACACCGAAAAATAATAATGAGATTAACAATGATATCATCTCGGTTTTTAACTCTCAACGCTACGTTATGAATATGAGAGACGTCATTGCGTAGGGTGCAAAAACTCTGAACATCTGGAGTTATTCATAGTGCACTAACATCTCAAAGATCACGGCCCTATAACATTTCGTGTCCATCGAAATGCCACCGCTGCAACCGAGATCAAACTCGCAAGCTTCATGTTGGCGGCCCACAGGGAAAATGTAGAGTCAACAACATGTAGAGCCATTGAAGTCCTATAGCTTAGAGACCTGAACTTGGCAACGTTTAACGCTAGAACCTTATCTAGTGAGGGAAGTTTATCTGTACTATTCGAGGAGCTAGATGGTGTTAAATGGGATATAATAGGGCTCAGTGAGGTTAGGAGGACAGATATGAGGCTCATATGGTGCAACAGATTGGGCACGTCCTTTGCTATCGGGGCTTGGCAGACAGAAGAGAACTGGGAGTGGGGTTCCCAATTCACAGAAACATAGCTGGCAACATGTAGGAATACTATAGCAATAATGAAAGGGTGGTAGGCAATGTAATTAAACTGAATATAAGCTACAAGATGAAGGTGGTACAGGCTATCGCGCCTGTATACATCCAGCCATGATGACGCTTCAGTTGAAAGCGTCTATGAAGACGTGGAATCGGCAATGAGTAAGGTAAAAACACAGTATACTATAGTGATGGGCGACTTTAATGCAAAGGTAGGGAAGAAGCAGGCTGGAGACCAGGCAGTAGGAGATTATGGCATCGGTACTAGAAACACCAGGAGAGAACTACTAGTAGAATTCGCAGAACGCAATAATTTATGAATTTTTGAATACCTTCTACCGAAAACGAGGAAACCGTAAAGAGACATGGAGGAGCCCTAATGGCGAAAATAAGAACGACATAGACTTTGTAATGAGGGCCCACCCAGGAATCGTGCAGGATGTGGAAGTGGTTGGCAAGGTACGATGCAGTGACCATAGAATGGTACGGTCTCGAATTCACCTAGACTTGAAGAAGGAACGACAGAAACTGATACGCAAGAAGCCAATCAATGAGCTAGTACTGAGAGGGAAAATACAGGAATTCAGAGTGTCGCTTCAGAACAGGTACTCGGCTCTTAGTGAGGAAACCAACCTTAACGTAGATACAATAAATGATAATCTGACGAGTATCATTACGGAGTGTGCAGTGGAAGTTGGAGGCAGGGTAGTTAGACAGGACACTGGGAAGCTTTCCCTGGAAACGAAGAATCTAATTAAGAAGTGTCAAATCATGAAAGTATCAAATAGAACAGACAAAATAGAACTGGCAGAACTTTCGAAGTTGATTAATAGGTGTAAGGTATGCGATGCAAGAAGGTTTAACATGGAGAAAATCGAACACGCTCTGAAAAACGGAGGAAGCGTCAAAGCAGTGAAGAGGAAACTTGTGATAGGCAAAAATCAGATGTATGCACTAAGGGACAAACAAGGCAAAATAACAACTAATATGGATAGGATAGTTGAAATAGCGGAGAAGTTCTACAGAGATCTGTACAGTAGCCGCAACAACCACGACTTCAATACTATAAGAACTAGCAGTAACACAGATGACACCCCACCAGTAATGATAGAAGAAGTCAGAAAAGCTTTGGATAGCATGCAAAGAGGCAAAGCTGCTGGTGAGGATCAGGTAACATCAGATCTGCTGAAATATGGAGGACATATTGTGTTGAAAAAACTAGCCACCCTGTTTACGAGGTGTCTCCTGACGGGAAGAGTACCAGAGTCCTGGAAGAACGCTAAAATCATCTTAATACATAATAAAGGAAGATTACAAGGACTTGAAGAATTACAGGCCGATCAGCTTGCTCTCTGTAGTATACAAGCTATTTACTAAGGTAATTGCTAATAAAGTAAAGAAAACATTAGAATTCCATCAACCAAAGGAAGAAGCAGGATTTCGAACAGGCTACTCAACAATTGACAACATTCATACTATCAATCAGGTAATAGACAAATGCTCAGAATATAACCAACCACTATGCATAGCCTTCATAGATTACGAAAAGGCGTTTGATTCAGTAGAAATATCATCCGTCATGCAGACACTGCGGAATCAGGGCGTATATGAAGTGTAGATAAACACTCTGAAAGAAATCTACAGGGGATCAACTGCTACCATATTGCTTCATAAAGAAAGCAACAGAATACCAATCAAGGGTGTAAGGCAGGGGGACACAATCTTCCTAATGCTATTTACCGCGTGCTTACAGGAAGTTTTCAGAAGCCTAGAATGGGAATAGTTAGGGATAAAAGTTAATGGAGAGTACCTTAGTAACAAACGCTTCGCCGATGACATTGCACTGCTGAGTAACTCAGGGGACAAATTGCAACTCATAATTATGGAGTTAGACAAGGAGAGCAGAAACGTGGATCTTAAAATTAATCAGCAGAAAACGATGTAATGTACAACAACCTCGGAAAAGAGCAGCACTACGAGATAGGTGATAGTGCACTTCAAGTTGTAAAAGACTATGTCTACTAGGGCAGGTAATAACCACAGAGCCGAAGAGCCGAACCACGAGATTGAAGTAACTAGAAGAATAAGAGTGGGGTGGAGCACATTCGGCAAGCACTCTCAAGTTATGACAGGTAGATTGCCACTATCCCTCAAGAGGAAGGTATATAACAGCTGTATCTTGCCGGTACTTAACTACGGAGCAGAAACCTGGAGACTTACAAAGAGGGATCAGCCTAAATTGAGGACGACGCAGCGAGCAATGGAAAGAAAATGGTAGGTGTAACCTTAAGAGACAAGAAGAGAGCAGAATAGATTAAGGGACAAACTGGGGTTAAGGATATCATAGTTGAAATAAGGAAGACGAAATGGACATGGGCCGGGCATGTACCGCGTAGACAGGATAACCGCTGGTCATTAAGGGTAACAAACTGGATTCCCAGAGAAGGGAAGTGGGTTAGGGGGAGACAGAAGGTTAGGTGGGCAGATGAGATTAAGAAGTTTGCAGGTATAAATTGGCAGCAGCAAGCACAGGACCGGGTCAACTGGCGGAGCGTGGGAGAGGCCTTTGTCCTGCAGTGGACGTAGTCAGGCTGATGATGATGATGATGAACTTAGAAACTTTCTTGTTTTGTGCCAAAAGAACATAAGAATGTTTGTGAAGAAATTATTGCGTAATAGGTGCCTATAAAAACTGATCACAACAGAGTATACACAAAACGAACGCCTAATATTGACCCGTTATATATCTTGGGTTGAACGTCCCGAAATAACCATATGATTATGAAAGATACCGTTTGACTCGTTTCTGGTTGACTAGTTTCATAATAAACATTGACTCATTTTTGGTTTCATTGCCTAATATTGAACCGTTTGATATGTTGGGTTTGACGTCCCAAAATAACCATATGATTATGATTATACCGTTTTACTCGTTTCCGGTTAACTAGTTTTGTATTAAATATTGCCTCATTTTTGGTTTCCTCGGTCAGGTAACCAATTAGTTCATGGTAGTAAAGCTTAAATCATGAGCGTGGAATCATGTCGCCTTGAAAAATAGGAATATTGAAGGATGGACTTGGTCTGTCAGTAGATTTTGTTGTCTATATGCAGGCAAATATTGCTTCGATTCTAGCTGCTCCCTCTTAACCACGACCTATGTATTTTAATTGTCGCTATGTTATTGATTTGTGCTATTACCGTACAAAGCATGCTCACATAATTGTTATTACGAGTAACTCTTCTTTGTGGCAAGTCTTCACCATTAATGTTAGCATCCCGATATCAACAAGTTCAAAATGAAAGAGTAAGTACAACACCCATTACGATGTCAGCATCTGTGCCTGCTTTTGTGGAAGAAATAAATGATGCAATCAACGTGTAGCGACGGGACGGCATCCGACGTAGACGTGCCGTCATCGCTGGTTTAAAGAAACGGATGAGACGTACAGGATTTCTATTGTTACAATAGTGATTTCTTTTGTTCCTTTTTATTTGTATGTATATATTTTATGTATGTATATATGTATATGTGTGCGCATTGCAATAATAAATATTGTTTCTATTGCTACTGTTACGCCCTGCGTGAGCAGGACCATGTCAGGGGGCTAACCACCTCCTTTTCTCTTGACCGCGGGCAATGCTTTTTTGTACTGTCCAAAAAAATAAAAGGAGGAAGCGAGCTGTCGAAGTCGGCCGTGGCGTCCAGCCAGCCAGAAGCGCACCAACGTTCTAGGCGCCACGAGCCACCAGCGCTCGTAGTCTTTTTTTACAGCCGCCACTAGCGCTACGCTGCAAACTATTATATATACACTTCTTTTCCACACGCCCATATCTTAGCTACTTTTTCTGTCGGCATCTGGGTTACACGTATCTTTATATATCCTCACTGGTATTGTGCTGGTAACGTGCGCTTTTGAACAAACTTTCCAGGTGGTGGTCGCATTCGAAACTTGAAATAGACTGCGAGGATATTCCGGAAAGACAATGAATAAATGAAAAGTGGCTGACATGACAAGAGAAAGAGAGAGAGGTAAGAGTTATTTACAGAAAGGCAGAGAGGTTGCCCTGAGTGGTAGTACGCTTCTGGGTTGCTGCTCTACGACCACACTTGCACGGCTGTATGTGGCCGAGAGCTTATCAGTTATGACTTGTTACGAAATTGTTTAATAGCAGAAATCAGTTTTTTTTCGTTCATGTGCGTATGCTGGGATGATGGTGTAACCTTCTCAATACGTTATGCGCGTTGCATCGGCTGCCACGACACTGTTACTGATAGTGACCACTGTTAAAAGCCTGAAGCAATCGGCTTGATTATGTTTGATGCTGATATGTATTCGCAACAGTTTCAGCATAATATATTAGCATTTAATGCATAATAAAAGAATAATTCGGTAGCTTTAGTGTCTCTCGTATGTGCATTAAAACTTCCGTATTTTAGTAGTGGTGCTCAAAGAGGTTATCCAAAGACTTTACAGTCAGCTGTTCTGAATGATTTACAGGTACACCTAGGTAACACCTAGGTTAAATGCAACCACAAACTGTTCTTCGTTTGTCTACAAATTTTTAATAAAGTTAACGGAAGAATTGGTGAATCACATTTTTTTTCTGTTTTGTCGTAAGCATGGCTAGTTCGTTCCAGAGGCACCTCTCCTCGTAGATTGCTTTTGTTGTGTTGCACTGTCGCTAAACTTTCCTCTCTCATCATTGTTTCTTTATTTAAAAAAACTTAGTTTTTTTTCTAGAGAAATTGAGATGAAGTTTCGAAGAAGGGGTTTTGATGAATAGGACATGAACAATAGCTCAACGGTTCTTGTCAGCTTTGCTGCATTAATTCATTGATTGCCGTGCATGGCATATTACTCACAGGAATGATATGGAAGTTGTGCTGGCAAACAAATGAAATGATGTTGCTGGCTCAGGCAGAGACTTCCGGTCGGGAATAAGCTATAGGGCTGAGCGCTGAAATTCGTAGAGTTGTGTCGTTGCTAGTACGTAATTTGTTCAAGTTGTAAGCGCTTACAGCGCACAGGTTGCTCTTCTACATTGAAGGCATCATAAGAGTAATCTATCTTGCAGAAGCGCAATGCTGGTGAGGAGTCTGTTTGCATAAAGAAAGGATAATTCGGTGATCGCGTACATAGGCAAGGGAAACGAGTGATTGATGGATTGATGCGCCAAAACCGTCTCCTGCCATGCTATCGGTAACTCATCGAGCAGCTTTGTAGTACATAGAGTTGCGAGTACACTTAGCATTAACGCCGGAACACATGCCACATGGCCCTATCAGTGGCGCCTACATCTCAAAAGAAAGCTCCGCAGTTATGAAGTTCGTTTGTAGCGTTTGTAAAGTATATTACATCGTCGGCGAGCACCTTCACCGAAGGAACGCTCAGAGAAGATCACACAAGCATTAGTTAAATAGTGTCAGTACTAAAGCACTGCACTTATGCAAAGATTCGTGCTTGGTATATAGGTGTCACTGATAACACCTTGTACTTACACAGAAAAGGTCCTGCTAATAACGAATAAATATCAGTCATAGTTCTAATATGCGCCCTCTTGAGGATGGCAGTTTGAAACTATGGGCGACAATTAACAGCCTGTTTGAGAAAGCTGATGTTATATACCATAAGTTTGAACGAACCAGCGGGAGCTCGCACGTAGACACAGTGCTCATACTATGCGTTCTTGTGCACCGTCACACTAATCTATTGCGGGATAATGAAACATGCGCTGAGGAGCTCATCATATTCTTAAAAGTGTTTCTTGTGATGCACAGAACTTTGCAGAATAAAGAAAATTGTGCGCACACATTCATCAAACCCTATGTCAGGGATTTGAATATTCAGGTGGAAAGAATGCAGACACAATTCTCTTTTTTCACAGCCGTAAGTACCTATCTTCAGTGGTTTGTTTTCCTGGAATCAACAGAGTAATTATGCAACCAGTCTGATACGCAAATTTTCGCTGCCTACCAACAATGTTAACTTCGGGCCACTGAAGACCTCGTGGTGGAATGGCACGCTTTCTCTACCACTCATCGCGAGAATTTGACACGCTCTTGTGATGTAAACCGAGAAGTAGTTGAACTCGAAATACCGTTGGAGCTAGCACTTCGAGGAGTTAGCTTGTTTTCAACCTATTAAGACAAGTCCTCCTAACTGCGTCTTCGTCTCAATTTTTGTCTTTCTTGTACATTACGTGAACAGCCAAAGGTTCTACAGAATAACCACTACGCACCACAGAGCCATTTGTGCTTCACGTTTTTTCGCGTCTCTGACAGGCCGCAACGATATACAAAAAAAGCACGCCCAGAAACAAGTGGTGCTATTTTCCAAACTTCCACCTCTAATCAACTTGTGCCTTCGTCGACGTGTTATAGTCAAGAAATTCACTGTGATGTAGAGAGAGAGAGAGAGAGATAAAGTTTATTTTTATTCAATAAAAGGTTTCTGGGCTAGTGGGTGGGGTCCTCAGTCCAGGGCTCCACTGGTCTTCGCGGCTCACTGGGCTTGGTCGAGCAAACCCCGCTGGTTTTCCCCATCTTTGCTAGCAAGCCAGGTCTCCCACAGCCTCGGTCGAGCTGTTGTCCCCAAAAGGGGAGAATTTACAGTTGGGGGCCATGATTCGCATTCCCACGTCATGTGGGCAAGAGTTGGCCATTTGCTACACCACCTAATCCTGCGTGCGTGTATTGTGGAGTTTATTTGGTGGTTTCATTTTTAGGAAGGGTGCGTGTTGGTGTGCACTTGACATCAATTTCGCGCCTGTTCTCCGGTAAGATCCAGATGAGGATGACAGTATTTTTGTCATTCTCCTCTTTGGTTTTCAAGGATGTCGCATGGAGTTATTTGGGGTTCCTCGAGGGTTGTGACTGGGGTGCAGAAGCCGGTCAGCCCTTTCGTCGCCCTCAAGTCCCACATGCGTGGGGCACCAAAGTATTGCATGTGGATTATGCAGTTGCTTTCCTAGAATTCGCATAGCTGCCCTTGTAATCGTCCCAGCCTGAAACACATGGCAAGTTCATTGAGAGTCGGTAATCACTTCGACGGAGTCTCCTTTTTGTTCTGCGCATCTGATCGCCAAAGCAACTGCCACCATTTCGGCCGTGCTGGCTGACGGGGTTTTTATCGACGCAGCTATAGCTGTAGTTCCACTGGTCGCAACAATGATGTAGTGATCGCCTTGAAGTCTGCAGGCGTCTGTGTAGAGGAGGGTTGGGTAGCTACCGTAACGCTTTTTTAGTGTTCTTGCTCTGGCTTGCCGCCTGCGTGGGTGGTACTTAGCGCTCATATTAGGCAGTTATAGTTTACCATTCGCGTGATAGCGAAGGTAAAGAAAATGGCGTTACAGTGCAGCAAACGTTCGTTGCGGACAGCGTTTTATAGTTTAGCGGGATAGCGTTCACGTGGTTTACGTGCCCCAGTTAGGATGGTGACGCCACCTATCAGAGGGTTGAGATGTAAGAACAGTGAAAACGAAAAAAAAAGCGAAAATGTCTGCCTGTGTCACCGCGCGAAGCATTATTGCAAGTTTATTTTAGTTATAATAGGAGTAAATGGACATGAAGTACGCACCACACGTGAGAACATATATGTTGCCGCTTTGTTTACATCGATCTTGTTAGGCCTAGACTCGTTTGAAATAAGAAGCTATCTCAAAATCTACGCCAACTTATTCGTAATACTCGGTCGTTGAAGCAACCTGAAGGCATGCGAAGCCCCTTTAAGCAGTCTTTTGCTGCTAACAAAGAGAATCTTTCAACAACTACGCCAAAATGCCTTCGAAGTGGGCATCCGAGAGTGCCACCATGTTTTACGTACACTACGTGAACCTATGCTGACACAGTAACTTTAGGTCCAAAAAAATAGCGCGCGTACGGTAAGGGGTACAGGTAACGTTCGTATCTACGTATGCGCACTTTTATCCCGCTATCACGGTACGCCCGGTATCCCGGTAAGCAGGTTTACTATAACTGTCTATAACTAGACACCATGATTTTGGTTCTAATGTGAAGATATGAATATGTCTCCTCTCCGGCTGTTGAGGTCTTAAGGGGCAGCCAACCTGCTTGAGTAGAGCTCTGCCTTGGTCCGTAGAACTAAATCTTTCCTTTTGAGATAGCAGCAGAGCGGACGCGAGTTCTTCGTAGATATTATAGAGCCCTATAGTTTCTCAACTTTTTTGGTGCTAGCATTGGTGGGCAGTACAAACGCAACTTTGTACGCCGTTTACATGATTGCGTCAATTTTCGCTGTTTCAGTATCACTTAACTTTTAGAGGGGTAGACTGTAGGTTATTCTACTCTTGACAAGCTTGTCCAAGGCACCGAGTTTCATCTTCTCTGAAAGAAAAAAAATAACTTTATTTCAATTCTGCGGAACGCGACTGGGTCTACCCTACCGTTGTTTTGTATCTACATGCCGAGGACTCTTAGCTTTTTCACCTCTCTGATAGCTTGGCCTTGAATATTGTGTAGTATTTGGCGATGTTCGCATTTCTAGAATATTTGGCTTTTTACTTGATAAATTCAAATTTTCCTGGTGCGCATCGCATGCGTACATTCATAAGAATTCTTCAACCTGAATGTTGGATTATTTTGAAGGATATCTTGTTTGTCGCCAATGTAGCTTTTGGAAGCCCAGAAAGTTGTGCGATTCACCTATATTGTTTTAACTAGCTCGAATTCCTCCTCCAAAATTTGGGCAAGCTTGCGCGTCCCCACAATAAAATTAGAGGAAACAAAACTGAGTCCTGCGGGGTTCCACGGTTTGGTACTGACGTTAACCGTGATCGTATCAACTGTGACCCATTGCAGCCGTTCGATTCTTGAAGAAAGAGTTTAAGTAGTTGTAGGTTTTTTCCACATCCACTGTTGCGCAGCTCCTCAAGTATTGTTTCGTGAGATATGGAGTCCAACACTTTTTCGATGTATGAGGATACGATGAACCTGCCAGTGCTCCCCGTTAGGCGGGTTTAAAGCTTGTTCATTGAGTAGCAGGAATACGCCCTGTGCTGCTTTGGTCTGAAGCCAGATCTTGAATCAATAAAGAGTCGGTGCGTCTGAATGCAAGAATCTAATCGTGTTTGAATGGCTTTTTCGAATAATCTATTCATGCAAGATGTCATGGAGATGGGTCTAAGGTTGGGTAGACTCTTGGGCTTTCAAGGTTTTGGTATCACTATTATTCCCGCTTCTTTCTATTCGCGTGGTATTGTTCCATATTTTTTCGTTGAAGAAGGTGGTAAATTTTCATAGTGTTTCATTGCTGATGTTGAGAATCATTGCATTCATGATTTTTCCTCAGCCAGGGACTGCCCTGCCGCGGTGGTCTAGTGGCTACGGTACTCGACTGCTGACCCGCAGGTCGCGGGATCGAATCCCGGCTGCGGCGGCTGCATTTTCGATGGAGGCGGAAATGTTGTAGGCCCATGTGCTCAGATTTGGGTGCACGTTAAAGAACCCCGGGTGGTCGAAATTTCCGGAGCTCTCCACTACGGCGTCTCTCAATCATATGGTAGTTTTGGGACGTTAAACACCACAAATCAATCAATCAATCAGCCAGGGACTGTGTTCTTTATGAAAGCTTGCGCAGGTTCGTGCACTGCTGCTGTTTTTATGGAGCTGTCGAGTCCTTGGTTGGCTCGGTCGTCATAGTTAGGACATACCTTGTCATGCCTTGTCTGTGACTGGTCCCTTCGTGGAGCTTAGATATACTTCCTTTAACGAAGTTATTGAAGCTGCATAAGTTCCCTCGAGCTCATTTTCTATTTGTCGGAGAAGTTTTTTTCGTAGCTGTCCATGTATTAGCTGTATTTAACAAGCTACGTAATAATGCCCATGTTTTCTTTGTGCGCGAAGTGTGTTCAGGAAAAGTGGGTAACAATTTAGAGTACCAGGTACACTACTATGGGAGAGCATTAAGCCTCCCTCGGACCTCAGCATCTCTTTTTCTATATTGAGGAGTTCCTTTACGATACCAGCTATTGTTATCCATAATTCTAGAATATTCGTTGGTTTTCTGGTGGAGTTCTGCAATAGGCATGCTGAGTTTTTTGTTACGTCACTGCTTGGAACAATATACGGTTCTAAACAGCTTACCCATTAATCTACTTACCTTTCTAAATGCACATGTCAGTACTATCAGTGTTGCGCAAAACTGCAAGTCTTTAAGTTACTTTAAAAAGGCTATGACGAGGTACTTCTTTTCTGTTAGTGAGTGAATTATTTGCTAGGTTTCTTCTTTTGGACGTATCGTTTGGTTCAGTGTTGTACATGCTTAATTTTCTTTTGAGTTTCATTATCAGTGCCACTTTGTGCTTGTAAAATTTTTTTCTTGTGATTACAAATCGCAGTATAGCGTATACAAAATATTTGTTTCTGGAAATTGTGTTGTTAGTTGCTTCTGTAATATACATGTACCATAGTTATGTTTCCAATAGAGTTTCTTACTCTATTGCACCAACTTTATGTATCCTCTTGTGTTCTGTGCCACCGCATGCTACCGCACTATCATATCGCACTGTTATACAAGCCTGTCATATCGTGTGATTTGGTTTTTATTTCTTTAAGACAGATTAAATCACGCAGGATTGGCGTCTACTGTATGTATTGTGAGATAAGGCCGATATTTTGTTCTGTAGCATACGACAGTTCCACTTCCATACTTGTAGGGTTTCTCTACAGTGCGCATATTGGCAAGCCATCATTGTTATTTGGCTATGCGACGTCTCAAACATATTAAGATGGCGAGTTGGGGCTGCCAGGCTGTTGCTCACACATTTCCCAAAACTTTCAGTGACGAAATGAACTGAATCACCTACGTATTTTTAAGCTTGTGTATTTTGGCGAACAACAGTTGCGTTTGTTGCGCTTTGGTAGACAAATGGATTTTCAATATTGTCGCTTTTACCTCTTGCTTCTTCTTGCTGTGATACCAGTTAACCTTGACATGGGTGTTTCAACATGGTTGTGGGATTGCTTTAGAGCGGCCAACTCTCGCTTAATGTCTGCCAAGCTGGCTTTTAATTCTTTGTTTTCCTGAATCATTCTCTTTATATAGCGGGTTTCGTTTTATTGGTAGAGAACAAGTGGCTTGTGCCTAGCTTACTGGTAGTTCAGATTGCCGCTGGTCTGGAGCTGCCCTTGACTTTGTATGGCTTTGGCGAGGGGTGTTGGCTGCTGCTGGTGGTTGAAACTCCTCCCCGCTGTTGGTTGGTCAGTGGCCTGATCTGGATCTTGATCCGGACCGGGATCTCGATGTGGGTTTTGTAGCATAGCATATAGGCTTGGTGTTGCAGACCTGGGAATTCGTGATCGCTGAATAGCATCTCTTGCTCTTCGGATTCAAGCGTGGTCGGCGGCTCCTTTTGAATACCACCAGTTTCTTGCGTTATCTGTTGCATCTTAAGTGACGGCTTCCTGTTCATGTTTTTCGAGGTGATGTCGAGCTGGCTTCAGGCGCTTTTGACAGCTGCGATCTCCGGTCACGTCCTCTCCTCCATACGTCGCTCAACGTGGAGTGCACTCACGTCCATACGTTGGCTGTAAGGTTCCAAATATTTTACAAACGCGAAGTTTGGGCTGCGGGCAGACGTCCGTTCTGTGGTCATAGCAATCACATGATTTGGTTAAATAAAGAAACATGAAAAACATATTTGCCCTGCGAATAGCTTCATCTGTCGATTATCATGATGATGACACATGTGTGCACAAGCTGAACTCGTATCTTTCAGCAGCAGCAGTTCTTTTAAGGACCTCTAAATTCTAAACATACTTTTGATGAATTGATAACGTTGACAGAAGCAGAAAACGAAAACACGCTGAGCATTACCAGAAAACCTCTATTTGGCAACTTTACATATCGAAAGGTAAAAGAAAAATGAAAGATGAGAGTGGTTGAAAAACTAGTGTAATGAAATCTTCCGTATTTTGTGGAGTACAAGCCTTTTTCGATCACAAATTTCTACTTTGCTACTGGGCTCGCCAAAATTTGCCTTTCTTTTTTAAAGCAGCTTACAATAATACAGCGTGGATCGTATACGCTGCAGGCAGTCATTTCGGGTGAGACCAAACGGATGTATCCAGTTTAGCGTATATCTAAGTGGCGCGGCTGTGTTGGTGACCTGAGTCGCTATGGCCACACTATTGCTGCTCTGAGCGGACACCGCGGTTAACCGGGCGTCACGTCGCACGTTGCGCCCGCCTGCGGCAGATTGCTCACGGGTTATGCACCGAACGATTCCCGCCGGAACCATAGTCGGTGATTGCTTCAGAGTTTTATCATTCTCTTTGTCGCATTTTCACGGACAGGAGGGCTTCCCTCGCCCGACCACCCCTGTTTTCTCCGTGGGAGTAGGTGTTTATGCCGGGATCGTTTGGGATTCGGGTGCGCACTCGTCGAACGATCGCCGTTAATTGGAAACTGCGCTCGTCGTAAACACTGAGTGGTATTTGTTGGCTGCATTTTCAGCCGAATGTCACACTGAGCGTGTCTTTCGTGCTTAAATATCAACCTCGGCATTCGGAATAGTTTTTTTTTTCAACTGTTTCACTTTAGCCACTGTTTAAACAGTGCAAACAGCAATAATGAGAGAGATAATATAGTTTCATCTTGTTTCTTTGCGTTTATCAAACACCTTATTGAGATGGACCCCTTCGCCTTAATCAAGGTGGTCCTTCACATATTATGATTGTAAGAATGAGTGCGTATGAAGCGCAGTATACAAGAAATGCCGTGCATATAGATTATTTACTCATACAAGAATGAGGAACCATTCTGTTTTCTCTGAAATTTCGTGGCTCTTAACGCAACTTGGAAAAAATGAATTGGCACCATTCACTTTAGCAACTAGATGGAACAGAAATGACTTTGATGCATTCGTGGCTGTACAAAACAGAAAAAAAAGGAGAAAGAAATTTCCCCTCAATAAAGGGCCCCTCACCAGCCTCTCAAAATACAAACAAAAGGACGTTTTTTTTTTCAGGCGTTCGTAGTCTTTCTTGCGCATTTTGTGAAGTAGACTGCAGTTATTCGCGCGATGTCTGTAGGGTAGGTGCTCTAATTGGTTCATATACGTGATACATGGGCTGTGGTTTCTCTCCTGCACTGTTTTGCCCTGCAGCTGCCCATCCGTTGTTCCTTGTTTCACACGACTATCGTGCGCGATCAACTGATCTTACTTCATTTCGCGCGTTTACGTTTGCACAAGTTGCGATTACAGCGTGCAGCTGAGAGGCGCGAAATCTTGCACAGCGCTTAGAGACGACTACTTTGCTTACGTGCTCTTAAGAAATTAGTGGTTACGTCGTCTGTGCGAAGGGTAGCGAAGGAGAGAAGGGAAACACTCCCTCATCTTTGAACGCGGAGTGGTAAGGGGGCCCTTTAAATGCCATTGTGTCGGTACAACACTTCATCAAAACGTTGGAAGCAAATGGAAAGTATTAGTACTCCAGAGAGCGTTCTGAAACACCGTGAACAAACCAAACTGCGCTGGCTGACTTTCCTTCGATTAAAGGATACCGGGAACCCGCACTGAACACTCTGCTAATCTCGTTTATTACGTGACCTCACCTCAAATGGTCACGTGTTCCGCCGACACTGCTGACTTCAAAACGGGTTGGCATGCCACGGCTGATGGCATGATGTAATGCTCCGTTCTTTCGTTTTCCGTCCTCCATTGTTTTAGGTGAACGCATAAGAACCCGCTCGAATTTTCTTTCTGTTTTCTTTCCTGAAAAGCTGCAGAAGGTCGCGCCACGTTCAGTTTTATTAACTGTGGCTTATTAAACCACGTAGATTCCCATCCTTCGCGTAAGTAAAACTGTCTCAGTGAACACTTCGGTTAGCCCATATGTTTTCAAAGATAAATACAACCCACCAAATTTTCATCCCTCCTTTAGTCATCGATGCTTTTCATGCTCTGGTCATTCCATGACTACGCTGCAAGGTACTCAAAGTGAAAATATGTAATTACGTCCGACTAGTTGTACGAAGCACGTTTGAAAACGAAGTATGTAATAATAGAATAATCGCTACAGTGCGAGATATACTAAATACTTATTACTTTAAACTTGCCGAAAGAGTTTGAGAATGAACTATCACAAAAAGGCACACGCACAAAAGAAGACGCCTTCGCTCATGCACGCGCTCATGTGCACAATTGCTCAGGTGGGATTGCAAACACACTCACACACTAACACGTACTCATAAACATACTTTATACACACGAAGAATAAAAGCCTCGTATAGCGACATCCCTGATTTGGAAATTCCAGTGCAACCATCGGGCATTTTTTAACGGAGGTTGTGCTTCAGAGTGAAACCGTAAGCTTTGTGCCATTCAGAAAAAAATTTCACGCAGCAGTGATTGAGTACCAAATATTATTACTCTGGCCAGTCAATTGTACTCGGGCATAACCAAAACACAATGCACTTTGTCCACGAACAATTTTTAGCTACAGTCACAGTCCTCCCTGGGCTGTTGATAACACGTATGACCCCCCAAAATGCACTGCCGAGGTTTGAAGTCGACTTTTGTACTCCCCTGTAACAGCCCTGAAAGGGCGGAACCCTTCTTTCCGTTAAAAGAACTATATGTAAAGGTAATATAATTGCTCCGTTGTTATGTAGTTGGTAGCACTGCGTCAGGCATTGCACCGTGGTCCCTACCAGGCTGCAGAAATTAGGTACTTTTTTCCTCTTCTAATCACTATACCACCACCACCGTTCAATGGTTCTTAATGTTCTCCGAAGAAGAAGAGCGCTGTACAGCATTTAGCCAAACTAAAGACATGTATCACAAAAAGCTTGCAAACGTCATGAACTGAAGTACAGAAATAAAAACAGAAAAGAGAGTCTCGGGCCAGCTTTAAGTGTTCTTCCTGCAGTCGCTGAGCATTCGAACTTGGCGAATCCTTTTCCTCGCATGTTGATTCCACGGGCTCCGTGAAGGGGACATCGACTCCTTCTTGGCGTGTTTGCCGAGCCCTCCGAGTGTTCTCAGTAGATTTCTCGCAATTTGATTCTGCATAAAATTGCTCGGGAATTCTCGCTACTCAACTTCCTTGTTGCAGGCTTTCAGCGATCGTTTCATAGTATAACGCCATATACCCTCTCCAACGTGTTTAAAAGTTTACTCAGTTGAGTTTCATATTAAGAATTGATTGGAGCAGCCTTTTCAGGCTACTCAATAATGCTAACTATAACAAGCGGTAGACATTTCTCTATTTTACTCCATGACAAGCGTATTATCAAGTTATCAATTTTTGTTGCCGCTGTTCTCGGTTCGTACATACTGTAAACCATCCACGGTGCACATGGACTGTGGTGTGTGTTATGCACAGCGCGTGACGGTATATAGGAAAGGTTTCATGACGCTCGCGACAGGTGTTCCGTGTTTAATAAATTCCTGGTATGTTTTTTCGTGCTGGTCTGTTGTTCATATCTTTCAATAACAATATTGGTACTAGTTTAGCAAATAATACAGCGGTACTGTAAGTTTGCATAATAAACGGTAATTTATTAGCTAACTCTTTGTTTTGCGCATGATTTTTGTCAGTGTATATATGTCCGCAAACCGCTATACTTCCGACAATTTTTCTGGCACAACGATTTTGGCAGAATTACGGAATGAGGTACTGTTGACTTATTTATTTGCTGCTGCTGAAATCTTGGCCTCTATGACTGACTTACGAGGGGCATTGAAGTGAAAATTCTTGGCCGTGAGTGACGCCGTGCCAACCACTAGATGGCGACTGCAGCAGCTATCTTACTAAGGGGTCATGATGAGCTATTAGCATTCGGCGACTGCTAAGGAAAGTTTCCCTCCCAAGCCCAACGAGCTTAACGTGACAATCTTTTCGGGTCAAAGTGCATCCTTGTGTCACTATTTTCTGTAGTAAACCTCTAATTCAAGGCAAATTTAATTAGAGATCAAGTCACCAATACTAGTCTCTATGGATTATTTCTTTAGAAACAACTATCTTTTAATGTATAATTAACGTAGCCTTTAGACTAGCAAATCTAAGCCACTTGATGTCTGAGTGGGCACCACCAGAAAATAGCATGTTTCTGAGATGTAGAACAAAAGCTGGCTTTACTACTGCTGGCAAAGCATTTCGGGAGCTTCTACTCCAGCATTTTTTTAAACCTCCTTGATTACGCGATTGCTTTCCCTTCATGGGGGAATAAAAAGAGCAGCATCAAGTTCTGCGTAATCAATCCGAGACAACCCTGTCGGCTTAAACTTGTGGGAAAGCGCGATGCACTTTTTCGCACATTTTAATGATGCCTGCTCTGCGATGGACAACCACCTCTGTCGTTCTTGCCGGCGTCCTTATCTCTCGCTCTGGGCTCGAGCGTGCGGAGCAGCTGAGGCGAAACTTCGTCGTCTTCTTGTAGACGCTGACGGCACGCCATAGACTAATTTCAACGCCACGCGCGCTATAGCTGGTGGTGATTATTGAAACATCTAAAATTAGATTGGATGTCAACGCCGGCTACCTCTGCGCCTGAATTTCTCAACGACTTGCGTAGGTTCGTTAAGAGAAAGCATTTACCTCACTGCCCAGGGCTGAAAAGCTTAAATGAGGCATTCGTGCTACTTCAACATTCTTCAGTTTTAACATCACGACTCCATTAATTCAACACCCATAGACCATTCGACATCACACGTATATAAAACTATACTCTATGTGCAATTTTAACCATTCATTGAATGCGTGTTTTAGGCACATTACAGAGCTACATTACGATCTTTCACCATAATTCATTCGGCAAATATTTATCGTTTGCCATAAAACACTGATTGCACTCTTTGGCAACACTTCAACCTTTCGCCATTAAAAACCGCATACCAAAAGCACCTTAGCACGCGTCCGCAGTTTCATGGTGGCTGACCGAGCGTAAGAAACAAGATCTTTTTGGCTCTCTATTCACTTTCTTTCCCTTTCTTCATGGTCTTTTCTGATCGTGATTCTGTCACCACGATCGTAATCGGCTATTCAGTGACTCGGAGACATGATCATAGCACGAATAGGCCACATAACGTGCTTCGCGTAAGCATGTTAATTATAACCAGAATTAGCGCAATCTTTCCAGCACTATCACGAAAAAAAGAAAGAGACCGAAAAGATCCTCTGAAGCAGTCTGTATATGAAAGTGCGGCCACTGCACCTCTACACTAAGCATAAAGTTGAGAGGATGCATCTTTCTTGTCAAGTACACTGCGTGCAGAAGATTAACAAAGCGTCGTAAATGGAAGCTCAACATAGTGCGGCATTTGTATATTGGCTATGCCGTGTACTTCTCTCTTATTTCGGCGGCCACCAACGTCTTGGTGCTGCGACAAAAGACAGCCTTATGTACGTCTTATACTAACCAAGAAGTGGCTTGGAATTATTACAGCATGGAAAATTACACACTCACAAGGAAAGAGAACAGAATGTTAGGATACAAAACTTTTCTTCTTGGAACTGCTACACAGAAATCCCTTTAAGGAGATTCAGTGTTGTGCTCACTTGCTTTTTTGATGAACTGATGATCTTTCTTTTACTTAAGACAGGATGTTTCGCATCAGTCTGGCGCATTAGTGCATGCTTTTTCCCCATTGAGCTCCTTTGATTCCAAAAGTAGTGTTCATAGAGCCCCTAATTCAGAGCACATATGCTGGACATTTCTGCGCCCTTCATTCTAGTGAATGCCGTCTCAGCTCTTGCCGACAAAAAAGTCACTGATGGACTCCGATGCATAGGCATATAGAAGCAAGTCTTTGAAGCGCAATAAAATTCCCAGCACATACATCGTCGTAATTACAAAGAGCAGTTGCATTTGTCAGAGATACGGGAATATGGCTTTTGAACCAGTAACTAAGCACAAAGGTGCAGTTGATTACCTGGGACGTATGAGAACGATAACCCTCAGGAAGCTAGCAGATCGATTGCGAATGTGCGCTCTATAACGGAGTCACGAAAGCAACTCAATCATGAAAAAAAAACGCACAAGTTTTTTTACATTCACCTCAGACGACTGTAACGCGAAAGCAGTCTTCGTCTTTTCCACTCACTTGAAGTATTAATCATGCCTATTCCTTTCAGAAAGCTTTCTGCCTTGACATGGTTTTGCACTGACTCAAGAATCATAGAATGGTGAGCTTGTTGCACCTTATCTATCTTCGCATGGCCTTCGTGATTGGTCCACGATTGACCAAGTGAATATGTAATTGGATGACGTAATCATGCTACTTCCATTTGGGACGTCATCACGTGATTATTTTTTTCAGCGGTCGTCTTCAGGCCGAGAGAATCCTCGTATTTGATGAGGCATCTGAGGCTATCACCCTAATAAAGGACACCATGCAACTGTACCTGTCATAATCTACGCGGTCCCAGAACTATACACGTTGTATACGTACCTTGTCTCAATTTTCACTTTCTCTGGGTAGCAAACCGGCTGCCTATAGGCTAATTAACCTCCATGTTGTTTTTTCCTCCTATTTCCGTTCCTTTTTTTCACTTTCTATGCTTTGTCAGAGTGTCGAATAGATGGGCAGACAATGATGCACTATGCCTTTCAACGGCGATGCTGTTTGAGCTGCCGCCATATGTGTACCTGAAATGGACATGTTCCCCCCCTGGTCCGCCAAAAAGGAAGGAGGCAGAAGTTAGTCCAACACTATAGAGAGAACGACAAATGTGATAGCGAATGTGAGTACACCTGAAAACGATGGAAGGCCGACCCCAATGACGACGTGGTCGCAGACTTAGGAGCACTCAATTTGCGCGCGAGCTTGTGTGTCTGAAGTTGGGAAATCAGCGTCATGTCTGTGACTGTGTATGGCTTAATTAAGTTGAAACTCTCTGCGCTTAGGGTCAGCGTAGAAAACAACATCGCATGGCTTATCTAGAAAGCCTAGCATCAGTCTTTGAAGCAATCGAGAAACAACTTTCACGTCATTGTTAAGGCCTAGAATAACTGATAAAGAACTGGCTTAGGCTCGAGAATGGTTCATGCTGGCTTGCGCGGCTTAGTGTTTGGCGCAAGCTTCTAGCAAAATTCCTTTTTTTTTTGCCTCTGCACTGCCAACTCTGCCTTGTTTAAAGCAAACTGCTAGAATCAGACTGTCATTATAAAAGGTCATGTAAGTCTGAAATATGGTTTTTGTTTCGATGCTCATGGATTTTATGTAAAGTTTATTATCTTATTTGTTGTTTTAATTACCTGTTCGCACTCCGTCATAGTTGCCTCGCAAGTGTCTGCTGTTTGCAACTAACACTATTATTGCGTATTACAGTGATGTCGTAATGTGACGTTAATATAACATGTAACACGCGGGTTTTCGACCTCTTAATTCACCTGCCGTGTTTCGTTCAAGGGGCCAAGAACTACGATACTTAAGGCTTCCGCCTTGAGTATGTCATAAGCTTTGTTTGGAATAAACTTAAATAATGCATTCTGCCCTCGCCCGCAGGCATGTGTAAGTACATTTTTTTTCCTTGTCGGATAAGCGTAAATGAAGCTGTATGTGAACCTATGGGTAGGTGTGGCTCTGACAACGATGGATAATCGAAAAGCTAGGCCCCGTCATTGCCCCCTCATCGGGTGTGTGTAAATAAGAGTAAATTGAGCGCCGAAAGAGCAGACGTAACAAAAAGGACCAGAGGTCATCCTGTCTTTGTGTATTTCTCTCTCTTTGATTGTGTATTTGGTGGTAAATATATAAACGATTACAAAAATATACCACATTGTTTATTACGGCACAAATCCCAGCTGCATCGGATGGCTTGCTTCCTCAGATATATGTGAGATTGCTGTCACTGCATCTTCCTGCGACACTGCATTCCCACGTTAAGGGGTGCCAGATTCCCTAAAAATCACTAACTCACTGACTCCGCTCACCCACTCCACTACACAACACTCACTCACTAACTCACTCACTCACGCATGAACGCACAACAGCGAACCATCAGAAGTAAGAGCGCAGACTTCTAATCCTGTTGTCATTCCCAGGGCAGGCCCGCTTTCGATAACGGGACGGTTGTGTTGTGTGGTTGGTTGATAGAGGAGAAGAAAGATTACCTTGGTACGACAGGTAAACAAAAAGCTCGAAAAAGTAAGTGGACCAAGATGATGGGTTTGGTTGTGTGGCGAAGGTTGTGCACGGAGGCTCCAAGCGCGAACCCACATGTCTAGTGTTTCTTGAGCAAGCCGTGCGACACGTTGCACTTTTCTGAAGGAAGACGTAATTTTTGGATGGTGCAAGGAAGAATTGGAGTACAGATATTTTCTGGGAATAAATCTCCGCGAAAAGCAGTGACGCGATGATGCTACGTCGCTACACATTTTCGGGAAAATAAGATTAACCTTCTTTATCCTTCTTCAGCACTGCTTTTCAAGGGCTCTTTGTTTCTTTTCTTTTTTGCGCTACCGTGTGCCAGATTTAAATACCCACTTCGTTCGTTCACAAATCTCGATTTCCTGGGTGTTCTTCAAAATAGCAGCATAACCTTCGTACATGCGTTTTGCCTAAGTTATCGAAGTGTTTTTCTGCGTTCGTACTTATATACCTATTATTTAGCTGAACTCATCAATCGCCCCTTTATCTTGAAAGTTCTTTAGGAAGAGCTCTTCCGAAGAAGTGGCCAGGGTATTTGGTCTTATGGCGCACAGAATCACTCTCAAATTTTAATTTTTTTTCAATTGGTCAAGCTCTCCTTCCTTCCTTCCTTCCTTCCTTCCTTCCTTCCTTCCTTCCTGCCTTCCTTCCTTCCTTCCTTCCTTCCTTCCTTCCTTCTTTCCTCCTTCCTTCCTTCCTTCATTCCTTCCTTTCTTCAATTTTTTCTTTCTTTCCCTCCTCCTTCCAACCTTCTTTCTTTTTTTTCTCTTTTTCAACACGTGTTAGCTGCGGGCGTAGCAGAAATATATATTTGGTTTTCTATACCGTGTTGAAGAAAAAGGCGAACAGAGCCATTTATGACGTTCCAAGAAGTATAAGTTCGCTCTCGAATCTTTGAACCACGCCTTCATAAAGCAAGAGCTGTTCGGGCGCGCAAAATAGAATTAAGGATCCTTTGATGCCGGGGACACGTAAGAAGTGGACGCGAGAAAAAAAAAGGAAGCCGGAAGTATCTTCTTTTCCTGCCCGACTGTCCCACTGGATTAGAAAAGAGGATTGTATTTTTCTGCTACCAAAAAAAAGCGTTGACTGCCAACTTTCCGGAAATATCAGACGTTGGTGCTAAAAGACTTTCGAGGGCCCGGCTTGTTTTGGCTTCGATTTTCGGGGAAAAAAGCGCTTTTATAAAATCACACTTGCACCTTTGGGGTCTCATATCAGGAAATGAACATTTTGCTGCCGTATTAACGTAAATGGTTATGCTGCTGGCATTTATCTGCTTCTAACAGTGGAGCTGAATAAAACGAAACGTAGGCTCGTGTGGAGCAAACAGGACCTTATCACCACGAAGCAGGTTAACCAGTGATGCTTCAGCAAGTTCACATGCCCTTTTGTTCTCAGTGCTTCGGCATAACGACACCGTTTTTTAACCAAGTATATTTCCATTCTGCAATACTACCACTTCCTTCACAAATTATAGAAGGGAAGGCACATGAAAAAGTGATGTTTGTTTACACGAAGTCACACTTGGGCGAAATCACATACAAAATAAACATGAATAAAGAAGACCAATAGACATTTTGATATACGGTAACTTTTGAAGATGAATGGCAAGATGTGCGCTCATCAGTGATGGGTCAACCTACGCCTGTTGTCATGCATTGAGTACCGCATGATGCTACAAGAGTGCCAAAGACAGAGCTCGTAGCTTGACCTGTGAACGCGCGAAGGCTGCCATGTCTCTTGCGGCACTACAGCACTCGCTCACGGGAATTTTTACCCTTGACCTTGCGTTCTGCGGTGCTAAAAAAAGTAGTTTCATTTTTAGTAGGACCATCACACTTGTTAACGTCGCCAGTCCCTGTTGATTAAAGAAGATATAATTATTTTGAAAGAATAGGAGTGGGAAGTTCGTGAGCTGGCCTCCGCTGCACAATCAAAGCGCTCCCTGTCGGCGCTCTTTAGTCTCATGACGCAGTACTTGACTTCACAGCTTCTAGACGGCAATCATCATGGCAAACCAAATGCGCATGGAGAGGCAGAAAATTCGAGATATAGGGCGCGTGTTTATGAGCCGTGGGTCGGTAACACAGTGGGTGTTACCAACCCGAAAGGTCGTGGTTTCGACTTCCAGGTGGCCAGAGGCAACGAAAGATCTTCTTGTTTTAGAAGCTTGCTCCTCCTGCTTGCGGCTTGTCCAATGTCGGTGGCGTGTGCACCAGTGTTGGCTGCACACTTCTGCGGACACTCAAAAGGTCGCCTCTCCGGTAATTCTAACAATGCTCACTAGATTGTGCGCCACCCCCAAGGCGTTGGTTTTCGATAGCCCGCGCTCTCCTCTCCTCAAAGTGGATTTTAAAGAAAGGGAAGTTGAGAGAAAAGTATGCCGAGGTAACTGTCTCTTTCTGAGGAGGTCACCTCAACAACGCCACACTGGGGATGATGGGTATTAGGGAAAGAAAGGAATGTGAAAGAGAGAGGAGGGTGTCAGGGGTGTTTGGTCTGGTCGCGCGCGAACGCGTCTTCCAAGACGTCTGTTTTCTCGTGATTATAAGAATGCTCGCTAGATGGCGCTCATGGCGGCGCACACCACTCAACAAAGAGCGTTAAGGGAAAAGTGAGGGAGGCGGAGAGGATTTACTGGATGACAGCTATGGAGAAAAAACCGGCCTTGAGTAACTACCGAAAGGGCAAAAATGAAATAAGGAGGGAGGCATTTTACGATAATTCAAGGGGAAGCGCTTTACTGTTTGAAGCGAGATCGGGTTGCCTTAGAACGCGTAGTTATAAAGCAAGATTCAGTAAAGAAGAAGAACAATGCACATGCTGCGGGAAAGATAAGGAAACGGCGGAGCATGTTCTGATTGAATGTGGAGATATCCACCCAGGTGTACGTTTGGGCACGAGCCTACAGGAAGCCTTGGGTTTTAGGGACAACAATGGAAAGCTGAACACACCCGCGATTGAAATAAGTAAGAGACGGTTAGAGTATTGGTGGCAGAAAATTAGAGAGAAAGGACAAAAATAAATATTGGAAAAATAAAATATGGACAGTGTGCCGTAAATGGCAGAGAACTTAAGCTGAAAATTTACCTTTTTTTCCATTAAGATAGAATTTATCGAAGTAGAGGCATTAGGCCAACATCAAAAAAGAAAAAAAGGTTTTTTTTTTTGTCGAGCCTGGTGGCATACTTGTCACCACCCCGTTATAAAGGGGACGCTCATAGCATCCATCCATCCATCCACCACTCTCGGCACATTTGCTTCCTTTCTCTTCGTTGGTAGCTCACGCAGGGAGCACACTTGGTCACCGCTCAGCAGCATGTGCAACGCACAAGCCAATGCAGCAGCGCGGCAGGCTCGCAACGCAGCTGCAGTTGATGCTCACCGCCAAGACCCTGTAATGACAGCTCGGAAGGCTGAACCGAAGAGGGCTCGTTCGCAAGCAAACCGGGAGCTGTTTTTCATGTATATAACTTGTATGTAGTTCATGAAAATGTGTATAGTGCATCCAACTGTACATAAATAAATAGTGCGTATGTACTGCAGTGGTGAATTCACCAACGTTGTCAATAACAACCTTGTCAATTTACATGTGATGATAGCAGATGTGTGCGCAGAATTTCCGGCTTATCCGATCATGTATCTGGGCTAGCTCCTCTAACATCATTCACTTCATGGATACGGTGGTGAATTTATTCTGTGCCGTTTGTTTTTATGAATATTAGGGAGGTGGTTTGCGTAACGGGAACGACGTTGGTGAAGTCTTCGTAGGCCCCAGCATAAAATACTCTCGTGTTAAAAAATAACAAAGCAAAACTGGTGCTTATACGGGGGAACTCTACTATGCTAACTAGGTTATAGTCCACATGTATGTCAATGCGTATCTTTGCGCATTTGTACTCAGTCGAAAACAGTTACCAAAGAAATTTATAAGGTAGAAATAAGTTAATGTGCTTCGAACAAAGACCGAAGATGTCCGCCGGTGCCCAATTGAAGAGGGTTTCACTTCCCTAATCGCGGAGCGTATGACGCAGCCAGTAACGAAGATAAAGAATCCGAAAGTCCGACAGAGGCAGTAGACATTGTCGGCAGCCGCTGGATTGAGTGTCCGCGTATGGCTACGCTACAAACACAAATGCGCAGAACATGACACGAGAGCAATACAGGAGTCCGTTTCTGCGGCTTCCGATAACGTGCGGCTATGTCTAGCACTGACACGCAGAAGCCTTTGATAGATTGGACCAGGGCGCATGCGCCTTTCTGACAGCTTTTCTATTTGACATTTTTAGTCTTTCAACTTCGTATTGCGAAGCTTTCTTTGGAAGCATTGTTTCTTTTTCTTGTTTCATCTAATGCTGACGATGTACGGGTTGTGGCAGTGACTACGCGTGCTCGTCAAGTTTTTCCTCGCGATGTTTTGATGACGTTTGCTGGTTTCTCCGAGCACTACAAGCAGTGTGCACTCGACATACGAATCCTTGACATCTCGAAGTGACGTGTCCACATATTGTACGCGAAGATGGCGCAACAGAGAAAAGGAAGCACTTATTTTCATAATGCACAGGAAATGAGTAAACATAGAAACGAAGATATGAACTCATGCGATCTATTCGATAAATGAATGCCGCTGCAAAAAGTGCTTCGACCAAAAGGCGTTCGTCCTAATCATCGAAGCAGTTGGTGTCCTGACGAACAGTAGTTTTGTTGAGGAAATGCTGGCTACAGTCCCATTCCTCGCTGAACTTCTTTCACAGTTAGCCTTCTAAGCATCTCGTATACCTACATAAAACGTTGTTATAGTCCAATGAATGAATGCTCCCAGCCTGAATTTTATTCAAGACCTCCTGCTACTGAATGATATGCGGGCAAAGTTTAGAAGGAAAAAAAATCACAGCATATCCACGCAGTGAATGATGATGAGTAGAGCGAAGCTTCGGAGGGTTTTATCGGCAAACTGTGAATCGTCCACTGGCCGCGTCCATTCGATATTTCTTTTTTTTAGGGGCGAAGCTTCTTAAGGCGTAGGCTGTCTGTCTGTCTGTCTGTCTGTCTGTCTGTCTGTCTGTCTGTCTGTCTGCCTGTCTGTCTGTCTGTCTGTTTGACGCTCGTATAAACGGATGGATGGACGCATGAAAGAACGCGTGGACAGATGCACGGATGGACGGACCGATAGATGAACGCGCGGATGGACGCACGAGAGGATGGACGGACGCATGGACGTATGCACGAATAGATGGACGCACGGATGGACGAACTGACGCGCGGATGAACGCATGGATGCATGGACGAACGCAGGGTTCGACGAATGCAGTGACGGACGCATGGACGGACGCACGGATGGATGGAAGCAAGAACAAACGGACAGATGGAAGCACGGACGGACTGCTGCACGCTTCGCCTCACTCATGATCATTCACTCCATGAATATGCTGTGAGTTCTTATTATTTATAATACTACAAGTAACGTCCTCTAGTATCGCACCATTTGCATTCTTTAGCGTATATGCATTTTGTTATGTGTACAAGTACCGCCATGTGCGGCCGGTTATAGGACTAACGAGAGGTGGATACGATTACGACGGGACGCTCAGCCTACGCCTTAAGAAGCTTCGCCCCTAAAAAAAAATGGAAAAAATCTGGCAACCGTGTCACCTTGGCTCGCGGAGTCACAGCGTGTGATGTAGTAAGTTGACTACTAGATTGATTTTTTTTTATTTCAATGCACCCACATGTCCGAATGTCCCGGTAACACACACGTTTTGCAATGTGATACAGTAAATTTACCAAAATGTGCCACCCCGTAAGTGCTACCTATTGCAACTCCACTTCAATTCAATAAGTAGTTCATTATTATGTGATACCGTTTATCGCCTATTTCATTTTCAGGGCACCACGGGCATGCCTTACAAATCTTGCCGTGGTTGCCAGAGTGCTCGTTACATCGTTACGTTTTCTACTCAAGTGATTAGACAGCCTTTACCCGCCGTTTTCAACCCGAAAAGTGCAGTCCATCGTCTACTTATCTTCCTCACGAAACGACGCACACCACTCGCGGGCGCTGCTAATCTTTGCCAGCCAGACAGTCACCCTCTTGAACGAGGGAAAAGCTTACGAAAACGCGCTAAAGTAAGGAAGATAAACCGTAAACCTTCACCGCATATCCCTCAGGGCTCAAAGTCTAATGTTTCTTGTGCACGCTTTCTCCGTCAAAATGATATGCATTTTTTTATTCTGAACCTTTCTCCTTTACCAGAATTACGAGCTACAAGATGCGATGAAGCCTTAGCATGAAACTTTTCAAGGAGCCGGTGAGAGCTTTAATGAAAGAGCCCATCAGAAGCAGTAACGGAGCGCGTTCCTACGGATCTGCAGGCAAGCGAACGCCACGCGTCTTAATATGGCCGGAGTATGAAAACTGAGCTGCGATAAGCGAGTGAGTCATGGTGGCGTGAGCTAATGACTACCGAAAGAATGATGGATTCTGCTTTCTCGCTGCTCTCCACGTTCACGAAAGCTTTCGCGCATTGTTCATGCTGGCATCGTTTTTTTTTTGTTAGCTTTTTCTTTACGTCAAGAAACACACTCGAAAAAGATGCAGGTTGAGTATACTTTAAGATTCCAAGTAAACACATGACCATCCGATGCCACACAGAGACTTATGAAGTAGCTGTGACAAAGTGCTGTAATTCTATATGCGAAATATAAGTCGAGTCTCATTCGTCCTGCATGGATGTTACGTGATTTAGCAGATATCTACAGTAAAAGCTTGTTGATTAGACCCCCCCCCCCTCCTCGTTCGGGAAATCGCATAATTTAGTCATGTTATCCTGTCTCGGCAATCATGTGTATTTCATGTAGGCATCAAATTTTGGTTAATTCGGTCGTATTTTGCCGCCACCCGATTAACCTAAGACGACCCTCGGCAGCATGCCAAGCACGATACACAGCTATCGTGTGATGCGATAAACAGAAAACGGTGTTCGGCAACAGCTGAAACTGCCGCAGACCTTCACAATGACAAGGTCGCCACCCACGAGTGCGAGCCAGGTTCCTTCAACGGAAGAGGCGTAGCTCAGAAGTTTCGTTTAGACTCTGCGCGTCGCTAAAATTATTTTTGGGAGAGATAACCGTAATTTTTTTTTTGTGCATGCGTTTGTATGTATGCGTGTACATATACGCGAGCGAAATTGAAAAATTTTGGAGGAGCTTGACTCCCTCCTTCCCTCCCCTTGGCTATACCTAGCCCACACGCTTGCCGTAATCACGGCACGCATGCTATACATCCGTGTCTTCAGCAATCAACGTTTTTTTTTTTTTGCACAGGACACTCAGTACGATCATTTGAGTTCAGGCTGTGCGCGCGCAATGTCACAAAGCTCAAACATGGTCGAAACTGTTGACGATGAATAGCTTCAGCCGGGTTCCACGTGATCGAAAAAAAACCCATTTGCTACTACATTTTGATGAACGAATAACTTGATGTCTTCAATTTTTCTGGCAAAACAAAAGGTATTCTCACGTGCGCGTGGTGATGTTTGTGGTATGCAGAATGGGTTCAGAGCAGGTTGTGGTTTAACACAGATGGTCTTGAGCCATGGTCTCAGTGAGTAAGTGGTTGCGAATGTTGAAAGTTTCGGCTGTTACCCTACTCTTGAGGATAATAAGCATTAAATTCACGTAGCTATTAAGAAAATAAAAATTGACTGGATTGACCAGATTTGACCGGATTTGTCCGGATTTGACCGGATTGTCCGGGAATCGACCGAATTTTGTGTTAGTTTATTACCTTCGTTAACTCGGCATTTCCTCAATTTGGACCGTTATTGCAGTCACACGAAATTCGAATTGACGAGATACCGTGTATACAGATAAGGAGGGTTGTACCTTGGTTATCTAAACACCTTTGCCTAAAGATTAAAACAACATTCTTAGCGTTGGAGGCACACCGAATTATTCTTTTGTGTTTCAAGAAACTGCTTTTTGTGTCACTGTTTTCACATGCCCTGTATATTTAAAAAATTCGACCCACGCGGACCATTTAAGCAAACGTGGACAACTGCTCCCGCGATGTGCTAGATAAAAGAACATTAACAAAATCAATATATCACACAACTGAACTGTCGTAGTTTGATGGCGTAGCCATATTGGCCAGAATGCCTCGAAAATAGCACTCAAGTCTACCGAGTGCAACGAATATAGGGCGCAAATGGGGAACAAGTAGAGCCACAACCACAAATGTAATTTTAGAATGGCTGAGCGGAGAGCGAGCGCTGAGAGGGAGACGTACTGAATTTTGTAGACTCATCCAAGCCATGAAATATTACAGAGCACGCAGACGGAGAAGAAGGTATAACACACAACAAAAATTAGGCACCAGAAATCCAAAATTAGGCACAAATCCAAATTAGGCACAAATCCAAATTAGGCAGACATCCAAATTAACACAAAAATCCAAAACTCGCAAGCCATGCTTCATCCCCGTCTTGTGCACTTCTCATGATGCGATACCAACTAGCCAATCACGGCATCCTCGTGATCATCCACATCGGCCACTAGAACCGATAGCGCGGTTCAGGCGCGCACAAAGTGACCTACCACGATTTGTTGCAAATGGCCACTCTGGTCGAAAAGGCCTTTCTGAAGAGATCTCGCTTAGTCATTCTCCTCTCGGTTCTTTAGGGGAGCTTCTACATTTGCAAACGTTTTAGCAGGAACACTGGCTCAGCTTACTTTCCTAGACCATTACAGTGCGACCAAATGTGAATTAGACGCGGTGACAGGTCTCATTGGCCGGTACCAACATCGGTATTCGGTCCGCCGTAGTGGTGTGGCGGTTACGGTGTACTCGGCTTCTGGCCCAAAGGTTGTGGGTTCGACCCCGGCGGTGGCGGTGAGATATTGATGGAGGAGAAATGCTAGAGAGGCCCATCTACAGTTTGTTGTGAGTGCACGTTAAACTTCTGGAGTCCTTCAGTACGAAGTCCTTGATAATAATATTGGTGTTTTGGTCGTAAAATCACAGTCATTATTACAATGGATAAACTTCAGCCACCCGTACAAATTGAATAAACGACCGGTTCACTTGTGGGAAAGACAATTGCACGGTGGGCTTGTTGGTTATCTACATGCCCCACCGCGGTGGTCTAGTGGCTAAGGTACTCGGCTGCTGACCAGCAGGTCACGGGATCGTATCCTGGCTGCGGCGGCTGCATTTTCGATGGAGGGGGAATGCTGTAGGTCCGTGTGCTCAGATTTGGGTACACGTCAAATAAGCCCAGGTAGTCTAAATTTCCCTCTACTACGGCGTCTCTCATGATCATATGGTGGTTTTGGAACGTTAAATCCCACATATCACATCATTGTTGGTTATCCACAGTATCTATAGCGCATGCAGGACGGGACAGAGCAAAAACACATAACACATACACTGAGCTAATTTTCAACAATGCAGTTCATTCCGACAATCAACAATACAAATATCTTAAAACAGCACGTAACAAACCATGTGCCGAAAACAGAAATCGTGTATCTAAAGCACATTATGTGACACACTATATAATATTCTATTTCTTTCGCTGATATTGATACACATGGATTGCTGATACACGTAACACCAAACTTGGCGATGAATCGCGCTTATATAACAAGCGTTGTCATTTCGTTAGTATTCCTGCCAATTATGCTTGTGTGATTAAAGAGGGGTTGGCAACCGCACTCCTTGCAGGGAATTGCGAGGAAACCTCAAGGCTGCATCTTGGCAACTGTGTTCATATTAGCACTACTGTTATATTTGCTACACATTCAGCGATGCTGTTAAATGTCATGGCCTCGTTGGCTGCATTTGGCTCGACTTGTGGCGCGCCTTTTCACTTCCACTCAACGGAAGCCCTGGTACTCGGAGTCTTCGGCTTCCCGCCGTGTCTGCGCCGTCATTTATTGGGTTAACTGCTGACTTCGTGTTTATTGGATCAAAGGTAAAGTAGAATTTCCCCAATTTCTGTGTCGAATGACTGTTTGTCACGGTGATAATTTTCTGATATAGGGAGAGAGAACGGGTGGAGAAAAGAAGAGGATACCGAGCGCGGCATTTTCTGCTTCCCGCCGCGGGAGCAAGGCTTAGTGCCATGTTTTTTCGTGTGTGTGTGTGTAGGCCGCGCCTTGGCGCATACCCGTTTGATGATTATGATGATCATGACGACGGCTTAAAAGTATGACTCGCACCCACTTTGGAGTATTGGCCAACGAATTAATAATTAGATAGAGGGAATCGCATAATATTTGCAAAAATAAATAATCGTGAAATTGTTAGAATATAATAAATTTCACTAATTGACCGATTTCTGAACTAAATCGCCATTTGCTGACGACAGTTGTCTTCATCTTCAGTGGCCCAGTCGGGTGGTGTTTAACTGAATTACATGTCCCGCACTCTTTAATAACCATAGTTTCGTGGTACGAGATACAAGTAACAATTTGCCAGACGGCCTTTTAAAAATGCCGCTGTGATCGCAATACGTTGGGCTATTTATGACCGATATATCACATCAATTACGTTTCAAGCCATTCCGCTTTAGAAGGTAGGTCATGAGGTGGTAGCAGAAACAATACCGGGCTTTAACGGGTAACTTTCTCGTTCGTACTGCAGAAGAATAAACATAAATGTACCGCTCTTGACAATGAGGACTTAGGCCTATGTATTATATTGGTGCCCCAAGGAACGTCTAATTGAAGGACAGACTACATTTTATACAGCCGTACAAGAACCAATGACCATAACGTTAGTGCTATCTCTCAGTGCCAGTGTTTAGATACAAGTCGGCGCTTTGTTTAAGTTAATGAGAACTTTTGAAGTATGATTTATATATTTACAATCGTGGTACACGAACTACGACCGACACTGGTGAACACACTGTTCCCTCTTTGTTGCTTTCTATAGAACCTGAATAATACACGGATGGCAATCTTAATTGCAATATTTTGCACAGTTCACAAAGCCATTGCAAAACTTGTACCTCTATAACTTTCAATTCATGCCGCAGGGCTATGTTCAAAGATTGAAATGCCTTCAGTAATGACGAAGTAATGCACTGGTTTTCATAATTGGCTTCTATTCAAATCCGATGCGGTATAGCTATGACTAAGGCACTCGGCTGCTGACGCGAAATCACCGGGTCCAATACCATTCATGGCAGTTGCGTTTCGATGGAGGCGAAATGGTAAAGAAGCCATTGTACTGTTTGATGTCGGTGTACGTCAAACAACACCAGATGGTCGCAATTTCGGGAGCCATCTACTATGGTGTCGCGTTTTCATATACTGGCTGTTGGACAAAAAGACCATATATTATTACTGTTTTTATTCCCCTCAAGTCATATGGGGGTGATTTTGGCCTGTAAACTTAAGTCCGAGCAAACGTTACCTTTATTAGTCATGCAGACGTGGCGTAGTTATATTCCGAGCAGTTGCGTACACCAGCTATTGCGTTTAAAGCTATGATATGCATTTCACTTGGTAATCCTTGTATACTCTATCAGGATTAAACTCATGATCCCTCTTTCTTGTGCTCCAGTTCCGCTTGCGCAGAACAAGCAAAAAGCTTGTCTACGTCGACATCACCGCATACGTGGCACCGTCACCAAAACGGAAGGACGTGTCATTAGAACGGCGGGAACGGACAGGTCAAGTTGCGTTAGCAACGGCGTAAACGTGATAACATCGGCAGGATTACTATTTTCTTGCGTGTCTCTCCACCGACGGTTCAACGTCGCAAGGCGTGGGTGCGACAGCAACTGGGCATATCCGGACACGAGCCGTGCACGGACAAGGTGTAATCCCGTAATCTCGTGTTCCCTTCCAGGTTGATGACCTCTCCGGGGCGCGAAACACATATATCAGTGTCAGTTGCTCGCAGGGCCTGTCATCGCTTATAACGCCTTCGACGACGACAGCTTATCCTTCGGATAAGCTGCGTATTATGGGTGGGACACCGCGAGAACAATGATAACGCTGTTCAGGGAAACAAACGACCGACTACAGAAAAACATATACACAAGATATTTCAATCTGATGATCCACCGTCAGTGAATGAAGGCCCAAGTTAGAGCTAGGCCTCAGAATAGCAAGCCTTCAGTTTATTCATGTGTATAAATGAAAAAAAAAACGCTGATGTTAACCAACCATTACACTGGCTTTATGAAACTTGCTCTCATATTCATCCACCAGGACAATAATTTTCCATGGTTCTTTATTCATTCTAATTTCACGTAAATGCGAAAACTTGATATTGAATCATGATTTGTGAAATTGTGCGCAAAGTGTGAAATGTTCGTGCTTAGGTACAGGACTGGGCTTGAGAAGTGAAGAAAAACTTCTGCAGTTTGAAGCTGCGAAATATTTCTCTTTTATCAATGAAAATTGAAAGAAAGAGACAGACCGATGGAGAAAATAATGCACCAATTTTGTGCATTTGTTTTTTATAAAATCCCGGCTGCGGCGGCTGCATTTTCGATGGAAGCGAAAATGCTGCAGGCCCATGTGCTCAGATTTGGGTGCACGTTAAAGAACCGCAGGTGGTCTAAATTTCCGGAGCCCTCCACTTCGGCGTCTCTCATAATTGTATGGTGGTTTTGGGACGTTAAACCTCAGATATCAATCAATTTTTGATAAAACACGATCCTTTACTAGAATTTTAAAAGGAAAGGGAAAAAGGCTAGTCCTCTTCCCCTTCTCCCGTGCTATACGGGCCGTCTTCCAGGGTATTTTTATGCTGGACACACAGTTCAAGGTACACCCAGCGACAGGGTATCCTTTAAAGACGCATACCTCACCTATGACAACAAAAACGAACTAAACACTGCACTTCCTGGCACACAGAAGGGCCAAAAGCCACGAGGTTGTCTCAACAAAACAGGTCTGTTATCGTGCTGCAGCTTATCGCGATCTACTACTCACCCATCCTCTCTTCATGCAGCGCCAATCGATGGCACACCGTGGTGTTCGCTCGTTATGGCCTGCAGCCATAAGGACAGGCTACAGCGTCTTAGGAGAGACGACAACGTCGAGTGTATGCCTGTCAAAACTTCAACCCTGCAGCCCTCTCTGCGAGCAAACCACGCCTACCACACGGTGACCATGCAGCCCCCGCTATGAGCATCGGTGTCCCGCTCTAGATCACTATGCCTGGCCTCCACCCCTCCTCTTCCCTGGCGCACGAATATCAACTGCCAGAACCGGAAGTGTAGTTTGCCCCTATCTGACAATAAAACAGGCGCGTATTCCGTGGCCGTTTCCAGTGAGTTTGGTGCATTTCCGATGGAGGCGGAATTGTTGTAGGCCCGTGTACTCAGATTTGGGTGCACGTTAAAGAATCCCAGGTGGTCAAAATTTCCGGAGCCCTCCACTACGGCGTCTCTCATAATCAAATGGTGGTTTTGAAACGTTAAACCTCACAAAGCAATCAATCAATCCAGTGAGTTTGGTGGCACGCAAACAACGCACATGCCTCAACGCAACCCGTTTCTTCTCGTGCAGGTGACAAATTGTTTCAGCCTATACCTTATTTACTAAGCACTCTCGACTTGCTTCCATAGTCTTGCTATACCGGACCCACGTACTGTTCTTACTATTGTTCATGATTGAAGTTCTGTCATATCACAACTTATATTGCAGTCAGGAAATACTGAACAAAATCCTGAACCCAACGCACTCTCGGCTGCTGGCGATTTGCCCCCAGAGTCTGATCAACCAGTCGTCCTTATAAAACTGAAAGATAGTCAAACATTTTTTTTTTTCAGAGGTCAAATTGATTTGAACTAAACTGGCAAGAAACGACCATACATAAATGAAATTTTACAAAGACTTGCGAAAATAGAACACGATTGTAGATTGTTTAGTACGATTAGGACACAGGAGCACAAAGTGCGAGCACTCGCAGAGAGCAACTCTAATAAGACTGCAACTCTTATGACCCGTTCATTTGATGCAGAAGATCTGGCACGTCGTTTGGACTTCGTACTCCTTGTGGTACGGATGAAAGATCGGATGAGTCAGGAAAAAAAAAGAATCAACGTTTGGTCAATGTACTTGAAAGAACTTATTCTACGTGACGAAATTGGGTGCGTGCACAGACTTGGATCATATATTGCAAACAAGAACGGACCCATTTAAGCAAAAATGGCTCATTAAAAGACAAAGCAAAATATTTCAAGCTGGCAGGAAACGCCAAGCTTCTGAAATTAGTGTTTGAAAGGATTTATCTGCTAACACGCGTCTGGCCCGTTAACACCTGACTGAATTCTAAAAAAAACGCTCCTAGATTAGGCTCACTGCAAGTAAAGATATGAATATATTCGATTATGCTAGAAACGAAGATATTAAAAAAATAATCCAAGCAGGGGAAAGCGCCAACCAGTTTCTACGTAGGCAACGCCCCATCAGTTGTATTCACACCCAAGCGAGACTTTTAAAATCGACATATTTTGTCTGCTCACTTAAGACTGTTTTGGGGAATCAGCTGTCTGAGCGAGCTTGTATATCAGTCTGTACTTTCCTGTAGCTTTCCAAGTGGTGGCTTCTTCGCGGCCTAATAGCATAACACCGAACTAAAAATTCACCCGAGTAAGCTTGCTTTTAATTTAAATATTGGTGATTACTACATACAATTTTCGAACTCCAGAGCTTTAGTGTTCTTCGCAAAGTTTTTTTTACGATCACCCCAAACTAACAGTTTTTACTGTCAAGATAACTACGAAGAAATTAAGGACACAACAAAAACCTTTAGGTTCGTATAAGCGGAGTCATATTACGCCGCTTCTGGTACTAATTCGTCACCAAGGGCTAAATAAAAAGATAAAAAATATCAATACAGAACTAATAAAATCAAACTAGCGACATTTTACTGAAGAGTTGCTGCATGACAACTTTCAGCAGCTTAGCTGCCTGAGCTACGTGAGGAAGGAATTAATGTAAGCGTGATGTCACAAAGCACAATATTATTTAAGATAAGGCTAATGATGATGATGGTGATGACTTAAATTCTTTTATTTGAAAGTGTACGGTAGGAGCCGAAGCATTCAAACATCGTCATTCCCTCAAAATGTTATTCTGTTGCATTCATCAGGGCTCCTGTATGCTTGTAGAGTGATTATCGCCCGATCTAACATTTTCTTTTTTCATTGGCAATTCAACGTTGTGACTCAGTAAAGTGAGATAAAGAATGACATATTGATTAATATTTTCAGTGAGCGTGGGGTGTCGCTGAAGCCGACATTTTCATAAGATGAATGGCATTCTTTAAGGGTTCTTTGAGTTCCAGCCTTGAAGAAGACAAGTCAGTGACAAAACGCCGGCTCGAGCTGCATCCCGCGTTCACCAATTTATCATCTCTTGAAAGTTCCATATAACTCTGTACTTGGGCTTTTTTCTCCGTTATCGTTAGCAACATGTGCCTCTTCACTGGGGTACACATATTTCTTTAACCAGTTCCAGGGCACATTCCGCACATATTCACAAAGTCCGGGAACCAAATAACGAGCGCGGTATGGGATAAAATTTACCCTACGTTCCTCTTGACTAAACGAAACATTCCAAAGCGAGCAAGCACAATTACGTGTTTTCTGAAACAAAGGCAATCTGCCGCGGCTTTCTATGTGAGGCTTATTCTATGCCCCGTACATTTCCCAGAGTCCTATGCCAATCTTGGATTTCGATTCAGAATTACCACGGCTGTGGAGCCATGTACAAGGGCAGCATGTCATCAGTGGTAAGTTGTGCATTTCACCCTACGTAAAAGTATTGACTGGATAAGCTAAAAGCATTTTTATTTTGATACTGAGATCACCCCATCATATTAAAAGCACACCATTACATATGCGTTAACCTGTAAGCCCCCGAAAGCAGGCCAAAATAACTAAGCGTTTGCAAGAGCAGTAGCAACCACAGAAATGTATTCGAGCTTCTCGTTCAATGTCGATGGCGTGTGTGAGCACCATGCAGCAAGCTAAAATTAGATTACAAGCATGAAATCACAACACTTGAAAAAGTCATGGGTGAATAAGTAGGTTGCAGTTATTTAATATGCACGCACGCAAACACATGCTACTTTGTGCATGGATAGAGTTGAAGCATGAAAGCCAAACATACATTCAGAAAACTAATGTGTACTCTGGGACAATGGGGATCATCACAATGTCGCTGCCTGCGAGTATTTGGATGTCGTGACATGTACTCGGGTGCAGCCGTTGCTGGACACTGCGCTTTGTTGGGGAATCTGGTCGCGATATCAATCACGCGGACCGAGCGCTGGCCTTGCAGACATCAGATGAGGCGGCCGACGCGAATGTGCAGTTCCGTTTTTCGCGAAAGACTATCTTTTTTCTTCCGCGTCGTGTCTTACTCACCGTCGTCTTTTCAACCCCCGATGGAAACGTCATCTTTCTCTGTCTTTTGTCTCTGTTCATATTTCCTTGTTAAACTCATGTACTCTTAAACCAAAAATTGATTTAACTACGAAAAATTCCCGGAAACAGCGGAACGATGAATGAAGTTGAATGCCCGGCCGTTTCCCTCAAACATCAAGCAAGAGCACGCATGTAGAAAGTTCCACATTAAGCAAGATTGTCAAGCAAACACGATATGTAGATCGACTCGGTGGAAGACTAAAGCGATCTTCATATCTGCGATACCGGACAGCAACAGTTTATACACTGAAACTTTACATAAATTCTAAAGCATGTGTGAATATAAAGTTTTTTTTTTTGGTGGATTGTGACAGTCACGGCTTGATTATACGGGGTTGTGGCAAGAAAGCTTGTGATCTGATATCAACAGGCTCGGACTTGTCGGCTACAGAAAGGAGTGTCTTCTAATATTTGGTGGAATGCACGCGTTTTCCACTGAAATCCTAAAAAAACCCCTCATGTTACAAACTTTCTCACTTTGTTTCTATGTTCTCCCAGCAGGGCTTTCAAGCATCTTCTACCTTTACTCACGTATACCGATTCACACACGAGAGGTAGGGGTCATCTCCGGCACGCCAGATCTCCGGCACGACCTTTTACGCTCTTAGCTGCCTGAACTATTATTTAAAAAGATGGGGAAAAGGGCTATGCAATCGAACCCTCATATTTCCAACTTGCTAAAAGAAGAAATTAGTCTGATATATCGATAAATTCGATATAAATCTTTTAAATAAGTTCCTGCATTTTCAATTCAAATTTTAGTGAACAAGTTGCTTCCACGTAGCAACTAACGGCAAGGCAAGAAAGTGGCCTCTAAGAAACACATTTTTTCTTTAATTTATACTTTCGCAAGAGTTATAGTTAACCCTGGAGTTTATATGCAGGCCAATATTTTAGGCTAAAAATGCGGTATTGATACGGTCTTCCTTGTCAAACCTCTCATTCCCCGAAGTGCATGTGAGAAAGTACCACCCCACGAAAGAATTTGAGGTTCTTTAGGTAGAATGCCTAGTATACTTCAAGTATTTCAATCTCCTTGATGATCAATTTGTGAAGCATTTCGGCTATTTTTCTTCGGTGTACCGTAAAACTTCTTGTGAATTGACACCAATTCTGCAGTTCTAAAATAATTTGATAAAAAAGATGATGTATGAGCACTTTAGCCGATATTGATATAGTCAGGTTTTACTGCGTAAACAAACAAGACACAGATCCATGACCGTCTAGAATTAGTGGGATGACAAATGATATTCATGTGAGCGAGGACAGTTTTTTAATGTTGCAATGGGTAGACGGCAAAATAACGTAATCTTCAGAAAGCGCTTGCGAATGCTTCAATTGCAATTTCTCTGCATTAGCATTCTCCGTTTACCAACGTTGCCGTAGAAACTTGTCGATTTTGTTTTCGCAGCCAATATCGCCATTTCGCAAATAAAACATTTCTTTTAGTTTGTTGAGCATATACTTGGCCTCCTATACTTTTGCGAGGCATATGCAGTATGCCGTTTATATAACAAAAGAAGGAAGTGTTTCGAACCGAACATGTCCACCCTACAGGACACGTTCGCACGTATTTGAAGTTCATGCTTCGAAATATTACGCGTTTTAGTTGTTAAAGATTCACCATAACCACATGCCCTGTGCAGCTTTATAATTTCAGCTACATCCGCACGATGAGGGTGAGATAAGCTGACGAAATATTTAGTGAGTACAGTTTGCTTTGTAAGTCATTTACTAATAATTAGAAAATAAAAAAACATCCCCTCCACTACCGTTCTGTTGCTATAGCTCAATCCACACCCTTAAATTATCAGTACGGCACGCTTACTTGAAGTGGCCCTGAAACACTTTTTCAGGTAACCATGGAATGAAGTCACTAGAAGAGATTATTGCCTGACGAATTCAACATCGCAAAAAGTTTAAGAATCCGTCCAGTGCGAGTTGGGGTACGAAGGTGTGATGAGTGAAGAAAACGACAACGACGGAAGTGCGGGGCAAGGCGCGTGTAATGTGCGCGTGAGTGTCAGCGAATCAGCTGATGACCAGTGATGGCCCATAGAGGTGGCGTGCCACGATTGGGCCACGTGCGACCATTACGTGGCAGTGGGCTTTGTGGCTGGGGACGAGCCGGAGCAGCGGCAGACGGGAGACAGTGGGCCGAAGCGTCGGACGCAGGTGATCCAGGTTCCGGCCAGGGAACGCGGCCGTCCACGCTGCTGCCGTCCAACCACCAGCTGGGGCGGCATTGCCGGCACGAGTACTTCATCTCGGGGCGCGGCCTGGCCTGCTGTTCTCTTCCTTGCCGAGGGCATCGCGGATCTCGGCGAGGCGTCTCCACGGTCAGCCATTCGACACAGCGATGAACGTGGCCTGGCTAATGGTCACGGTTGAGTCGAGCATCGCATCTCGGCGCACGCTCTTCGCTGGACGGGCTGGCCATGCCCCGCATGGAGCATCGCGTCTCCGATGCGGGTTGACTGCTCCATGGCCGCACCCATGCCATCAAGCGCCGGTGTCACCAGAGCGTCGCACATCGGCAAGGGACGAGCGAGACGTTCTGCCGGGCGAGACGTGGGAGTGCGCACAGAGGAGCACGGAACCGGGCGAGGTCCAGGGTGGCCGAGGATACAGGTGCCAGAGAAGTTGCTGGCTGAATCTAGGATCGCCGAGCGGTGCCGAGTGATGCGCCAGACTCGGACTTGGGCCACGAGCTCATGAGCTGCAGTGTGCACCCGAGGGTACCTGGCGGTGCCCTGGCCAAGAAGAAGGAACGTGCGGAAAAGATAGCTCGAGGGTTGAGGCCACGAAGGCAGAGGAAGCGGTGCGCCGCTCGAGAGGACGAGTTCCTGGCAGCGTTCCTGAGCCGGACGTGAGACCCGTACGTGTCGGCCAGGTCGAGCTCCGGTGTGTCTGTTCAAGGCCGGGAGCAGGTTCGTGGACGAGGCCTACCGGGTGTGGTCGTCGTAAGCCGTGGCCTGATCCTGGACCGTCGGAGTTGCGACCCTGACTGCTGGGTTGGCCGCGACGTCCGACTCAACGGCGCTGCACACGGTAGCGTATCCGTGCGCCGTCAGCCGTTCCACCCATGCCATGAAATAAAAACTTCATGTTAATCCTTTCTCGTCCGCTATAAGCAAACATAGTGACGAACGTCCTTAACCATCACAGAAGGTTTGTCGCGTGCTGTAATTGCATTCTCTCTTCTCTCGTCCGGACGAGAGCGCTGGAAGCTAAGCAGAGAGAGATGGCAGGGTCATATAAAAACGTCACGCGCGCTTCGTGACCTTAAGCACTTTTTTCTTTTTTTTTCTTCGGATGCGCGGCTTTCTCAGTGTGATCGCGCTCGCACGCGTGAACAAGTAGCGGCCTCCCGTGACGATCTTTGTAACGAGCGAGCGCGCCATGTTCAAATCAGCCAATGGCTGATAGATGGGCCGTTGACGTGTGATTTTTCGGCACATAACGTGGTTTGTCGAGAGAAGAGAGGGCAGTTTTAGCTGACTTTGATAAATTATTGTGAATTTCAGGCCCTGTGCTCTGCTATATTATTTGGCTCGCGTGTTGTAGGGAGCCTCTACTACCGATCGGCAGCGTTTTCTGACCATGCTCAAAAAGTGTGTCATGACCCTTTCAAAGAGAGCGAACTGTAGGCTCTAATACTGCCTGAAAACTCGAGATACAATTCCTAAGATATCTCTTTCTATTCACAATTCGCATTGTCCGAATGCAAGAGGGCGCAAAAAGCAGTCGATGCTTTTCTCTAAGAATGACCCGTCTTTAGGCTGGACTTAGATGCGACAACTCTTGATCTTCTCTTTTATTCTCCGAAGTTGCTGAACGAGGAGGTTCCCACGCTAGCACACGCGAGCAAGCACACTTGAAGGCAGCCTGTCACTTTTTTCACTTATGCCGTATTTTTCGTACACTATTCGTTTCATTTTCTTAAACTTCAACGATCGATACAGTAGTAAACGTTGCCCCAAACTCTCGAAAAAAACGTCTGGCCCCAGAGCCGGCTGATCTATAGCGGCAGTGAAGCGGCGGATCCTCCTCTGTTTACATAGGGCATCTTATAAATACAAGACACGAAAATAAAAAAGAAGAGCACTCGATTGCGAGAGTGTATACTTCTCTATCGCTCGACCAATGAGCGAACTCGTGGGCGTGAATGAAACAAAAAAAAAACAAACACGAAAAGCGACGAAGGTGGCAGCGCTTCACATCAATACTTCCGAAAATGAGCTTCCAGGAACGCATTCAAAGAAAAACGCGATACAACACTTCACACACAAACGATACTGGATGGGCCAATTCAGGGGGCTGCAGGCGCTAAGACATCAAAGAGCGCAGGTCACGCGGCTCAAAGAGAAGCGGGACGTCCACGAAAGACGGCATCCTTGAAGCAGCAGCCTCTGAGCGGTGTTTTATGGCCACGTCACGCGCAGAAACGGCCAGTTGATCGGAGAAGAGCTGCAGAAGCCAGGAGACGGGCAAAGTTTTTCCTGCAACGCGGGATACATCTTGTATCAAAAATAGGAAAGCGTAGCCGTTGCCTCGCTGTCGGATAGATCAGTCTCACTGATGCACGCACGTGCACAACGTTGTTGCTTTCTTCTTTTGATGTTACATATTTTTTTTACCCTACAACCTTATCGACGCAACATTTTGTTCAGCCTTTGGTATTTTGTGCTCGTTTTCCGTATTGCAATCATTTTCGCGGCAGTCATTTTTTTAAGTTCTATTTTCAGGGCAAGATCTCTTAGCCTTATCATTCAGGTGGGATTTTTGTTCTTTGCAGCAAGTCTCTTGGTGTATAGGCAATTTGACTGCCATATGGCAGGCCACGTAGTGGTTACGTTCGGTTAGCATGCGCTGACATTAAGTATTATAAGCTATTGTAAATTATAAATTACAACTGCTCCGAAAATTGGCGATTATTAATGTCACAAATGAGGACTGATTAAAGCATCAGTGGGTTCGCTGCCTCTCCAGCAAATCCTTGCACAATTTTTTCGATCAACGAGCTCAATAGTGGTGTGCATGGTCAACGCTCCACGTTTGTTGACTAATGACTTTTTTGTATATTTGTACCTTGTGTATTTTAGTGTAAATGTCTCATCACTCTTTTGCGATTTGAGAGGGAGTACTTAAGAATGACGGGTGGTACCTCGGGCTATCGTGCTTACTCGTGTGCTGTCAATGCGGCTCAGTATAGGCAACTGCTAAATGGCGTTGGCAAAATTATTAATGATGTAATAAAGTTTCAATTATGCTGGGCTAGACGATGTATAATGCGGACTAAGTCTGGCTCAGTGGCTCTTAGTGTTTGCGTGTTTGAGAAACTTTTCGCAAGTCTTACCACATCTTGTCTGAATTTCGAGAAGTGTTGGTTAATTCTGGCCAACATGAATAAGCGTTGGTCATTCGTTTTTATAACACCAATACAGTATTCAGTGAGCTTCAGTCCGTTAATAGACTTTTTTTCCGTTGATAGACTTTTGATAGATTTTTCTTCGCGATTGCGCTCTTTCTGATGGGCCACTTCTTTTTTTTATCGTAAAATTCCTGCGGCCGTGAAATCGAGCAGCATGCTACGTGCTGACTAATGGCATCACACTTAAACAAGTGTCGCAATAAGTGCTGCACTTCGTATTCTATCGCGTATACAGGTAGTTTGAGCTCGTTCTACGTATTTCTTTTTTTTTCATATTCCTTCGGCAGAATAAGATAAAATAGAATCTGTTGCGTAGCGTAGAAATGAAATACTTAAGTATTTCATTTAATTTTTATATCAATTGATATATTATACATATAAAAGGTACCAGTTTTTTTTCTTCAAAGACCACCAGTCACAAAGTCGTTCGCGGACTTGTTATTCGAAGTGTTTAAGCTATCCCGAAAAGGTGAGCGGTTGGACTGAGTTATCCTAGTCGGAATATGAACAAAGAAAGTTTCTCCGACAGAAGTTCGTAGTAAACCCCAGGAGCGCATTTTCGCGACACTGCCGTGAAATTGCCCCTGGTAACCTTGTGACAGATTTGCACCTACGACAACTAAGCCAGCGCGATTTCCTTCCTTAAAGTTTGCTTTCGAATCTCCTTCCAATTTCCGTCAAGGGTATTTTCTGTCGCCGCCCCACCGACTTCTGATACGAGGTTGAGATCTAGTGGAAGTAATCGAAGTTTGACCCGGTGGAACGCACAAACTGGTTTTTTATTTTCCGGTTGGCTGCAGTCTACGCACTATGTAAGGTCTTACGCATTCAGCAGATGCCGAGAATTTGAAACTTTCATGAAGAAATCCGGGGGCATGCTTAAGCGAGTCCTCAGGCAATCCTTCGAACAACCTATTGGTCTTAGGATCAAGTTCCTGCCGTGCTAGCGGTTGTCGGTGCGAAGTCCCAGTAAGCCCCTCTTCGGAGGCATTGTTTCGGAGGATATAGTGTACCCTTCGAAAGAGAAAACTTTTTCAACACACCTCTCATTCCACGCCCTGTTTTCCGCTCTCTTTGAATTATTTGTGGCTTAGTGTTGTACGCTTGTTCGCTTCATTTTACGAGGAATAACTTTACAACTAGTTCAAAGTGTTGTAACATATGCATGGGACAGGGAACATCGTAGTTATTTAAGCTGAAATCGAGCAGATATGGGGAAAGACAAAAAGGTCATGCATGAAAAGGTGAAGTAACCGTCAGTCACGAAGGGTAACGAACTCGGTTCTGAAAGAAATCAAGCATGGTAAGACGCTGCAAAATAGGGTATTTATTCATTTATTTATTTATTCACATTACCTAACAGGGCCTTCAAGGGTCATTGTGTAAGGAAAGGAAATAGTATGCAGATTTGGAGTACTAAGGGCCTACACAAAAGAATCAGTTTCTCTCTTTGGTGGTCGTCTTGACAACGCCAGCAACCACACTTCATGTACTGAATACAAGTCCATAGAGCCGAGGTGGAGAGCGAGGGTGAGATCAGCTGAGGTTAAAAGACAGGGATGAATATGGCTTCGAAGAAAGTCTTAAAGCTGGGACAACCGAGTTTCTTGGAAAGCATTGCTTCTGTGCGAACTTGTGCAAGTGATTGCACGATCGTTGAAGATGCACATAGTCCTCTAGAAAGCCCTGATGAAAGGGCTGGAGATGTTTCTAAGGAGTGCATTATAGAAGGTTCTGGGGGGATCTCTAGGAAAAATGTCAAGTCTTCAGGTGCAGTGGGTGACAAAGCGGTTACAGCAACTTTCAATAATGACATTAAAGTCAAGTCTAAGCCGACAGCCGCAGAGTCTTTCTGTGTACCACTGGCAGCAGTGAGCGGGGCGTAGACAAGGTCAAAGACCTCATACATCGCCTCAAAGTAACATGTTGCGTGCTACAGATCACAGCAAAGAGAGTAGCACTCCATGTGATGAACAGAGGACGGCTACTAAGTCACTCAAAATGAAAAGCAGACTGTAGTAAGATGGAGCATGTGACCTGTGCACAAATCGTGTTTTCCGTAGTGGTACGGTTGCATAGATGTTTTGCAGGGTATCTTGGACATATGTAAAGGAGTTGAGTGTTCAATCATATCATGCGAGACAGCAACTGTTAAGTTCCTTATTTTTATTAAATCCTAATCCAACGACTAGTGTGAAATACGACATGAACGACGCGAACGATGTAGCGTACATAAGCGAACACTTCGTTATAGGAGGAAGATTTAACGCATTTTTCTTCCTCGCGGAGTCTTTCCTCATGCGACTATGACAAACACCTAGCCGGTAAATCTCGCGAAGATCCAGAAAGTGAACTAAAAAGCAAAAGCAAGTGGCTGACCCATAACGTGCTCTGCTTAACTCCAACGCAGTTCATACGTTTGCCCTTGTTCTTGCGTACAGAGGGTGAAAGTGTGGATAATGTGCCGGCAAGCAACTGCCTCTTCGATGGTACTAATTTGTTGTTTGACGCTAATTAAGTAGGCGCTATGGTGATTGCGATTGCTCAGAATCAAGGTGGAGGTGTCCGCTTCGCTCGTGAGGAGTCGTCTGTGTGCGCTCCGGCGGAACGGTGCGAGCTGGCCGAACGTGAGCTGCCTTCAACTGCAATCTCAGCAAGTGTCTACGCCTGCAGGCAAACGGGCCGACAATGCGTGTCATTAGTAAGCAGTGTACGCGCGTCCGCTTGTCTTCGCAAGGTGGGGCTATAAATGGGGTCGCTTAGTCGAAGAGCACTGGACTGTTTCAAATATCGTACGTGACGAAAGACGCTGTGCTGTACATCTGTTGTCCTAATGCACCCCTGTAGCTTGACTCGAGAACAACAAGACGTGTAACCATGCACTCACAAACAGGACGTCGGTGTTTTAGTAATATAGGAGCGAATCACAAGTGTGAACATTAACAAAACATATGTGACACGCCAGCAGATTACTCCCCGAGGCACGTGCTTTCGAAGTTCAATAAGTAAAAGGAAAGATGAAATCTTGATTGACAGCAGAACAACTACACGCCTGACAGTCTAGGATGCGCATTATTTCTTGCAGCAGAAAGTGTTAGCATGTCCGACTGTCAGGTAAGGAGGAAGGAAAGGAGAAATGTGAGGGTGAAACATATTATAGCCGCGCACAGTATATATTACAACAAGAAGGTAGAAAAGGGAAGTAAAGGTAAGGACAATAAAAAGGGCACCGCTGCATCGCAATTGAAGGTTTCCTATCGCATCCTTGATGTCTAGGAGGCAGCACTTTCAGATTGCCAGCGCGTGCTTGCCCGTGAGTGCGAGGGCCTCTGAAGAACAGCTTGATCCCTTTTGCACAATTAATACGGCTTTCAGGCTGAATTCAACCTACATACATTCTTTTCCTTATATTCCACAAACCTCCGCAATCGTAACATTGTTGAAAAAATGTTCAAAATGGTTGTTCATGCGCAGCTCTTCTTACAGCATGCGACCTGTCTCCCTTCTTCAATTAGCCCTGCGATTTGAGTAAGTAGCTCCCTTTACAACGATAGCTCCACTCTTTTGGGTATCAACGCAGAAAATGCCGGTTCCTGTGATTCTCCCCGTCAATTACAGCAATGGTGAGGTGGCGTCTCTGAGCCCCGTCAGTGCCACAGAAATTTGTTTATTGTCCTTGTGATGGCACAAAGTCCTGCCCGACAAGTTCGCGTCGTCGTTTCTCCAGCGCATCAGCGCAGCACCAATCACGTGATTTGTTCTACGCAAACCGAGTATCGTGATAATACTGGTCAAATAACTCCAGGAAAAGTATAGTCGTGTTGAATAAAAGTGTGCTCGCGTGCGTGCCTGCGAACCGAAACAACGCACGACATGCTTCTGTTCAAAACGTGAGGTGGTCGACAGGATTCCTCGGTTCGGCAGCAGAAATTTGAATCCTTGCCGAAATCAAAACACGCCATTAAGTTTAACCAGTGTGAGCCAATGGTGACGCCCATTCTAGAAGGGAGCAAAGCCGAGGTATTGGTCGACAAAACTGGTTAAACATCGTTCAACCGACGCAAACTTTTATGATCCCCAGGTGGTCAAAATTTCCGGAGCCCTCCACTACAGCGTTTCTCATAATCATATGGTGGTTTGGGGACGTTAAACCCCACAAATCAATCAATCAATCAATCAATCAATCAAACTTTTGTAATCAGCAATACGCCATGGCTACGCCCCGCAGGTTGCTCTCTGTAGTATACAAGCTACTTACAAAGGTATACTTGCTAACAGAGTAAAGAAAACATTATAATTCAATCAACCAAAGGAACAAGCAGGATTTAGAACAGGCTACTCAACAATTGACCACATTCATACTATCAATTAGGTAATAGAGAAATGCTCAGAGTATAACCAACCACTATACATAGCCTTCATAGATTACGAGAAGGCGTTTGATTCAGTAGAAATATCAGCCGTCGTGCAAACACTGCGGAATCGGGGCGTAGATGAAGTATATATAAACATTCTGGAAGAAATCTACAGGGGATCAACTGCTACCATGGTGCTTCATAAAGAAAGCAACAGAATACCAATCAAGAAGGGTGTAAGGCAGGGGGACACAATTTCCCCAATGCTATTTACCGCGTGCTTACAGGAGGTTTTCAGAAGCCTAGAATGGGAACAGTTAGGGATAAGAGTTAATGGAGAATACCTTAGTAACCTGCGCTTCGCCGATGACATTGCATTGCTGAGTAACTCGGGGAACGAATTGCAACTCATGATTACGGAGTTAGACAAGGAGAGCAGAAAGGTGGATCTTAAAATTAATCTGCAGAAAACGAAAGTAATGTACAACAACCTCGGAAAGAAGCAGCGCTTCGAGATAGGTAATAGTGCACTTGAAGTTGTAAAAGACTATGTCTACTTAGGGCAGGTAATAACCGCTGAGCCTAACTACGAGACTGAAGTAACTAGAAGAATAAGAATGGGGTGGAGCACATTCGGCAAGCGCTCTCAAATTATGACAGGTAGATTGCCACTATCCCTCAAGAGGAAGGTATATAACAGCTCTATCTTGCCGGTACTTATCTACGGAGCAGAAATCTGGAGACTTACAAAAAGGGTTCAGCTTAAATTGAGGACGACACAGCGAGCAATGAAAAGAAAAATGGTAGGTGTAACCTTAAGAGACAAGAAGAGAGCAGAGTGGATTAGGGACCAAACGGGGGTTAAGGATATCATAGTTGAAATAAAGAAGAGGAAATGGACGTGGGCCCCGCCGTGGTGGTCTAGTGGCTAAGGTACTCGTCTGCTAACCCGCAGGTCGCAGGTTCGATTCCCCGCTGCGGCGGCTCCATTTCCGATGGAGGCGGAAATGTTAGAGGCCCGTGTACTCAGATTTGGGTGCACGTTAAAGAACCCCAGGTGGTCAAAATTTTCGCAGCCCTCCACTACGGCGTCTCTCATATTCAAATGGTGGTTTTGGGACGTTAAACCCCACAAATCAATCAATCAATGGACATGGGCTGGGCATGTAGCACGTAGACAGGATAACCAATGGTCATTAAGGGTAACTAACTGGATTCCCAGAGAAGGGAAGCGGGTTAGGGGGAGACAGAAGGTTAGGTGGGCAGATGAGATTAAGAAGTTTGCGGGTATAAATTGGCAGGAGAGAGCACAGGACCGGGTTAACTGGCAGAACATGGGAGAGGCCTTTGTCCTGCAGTGGACTTAGTCGGGCTGATGATGATGATGATGCCCCGCAGCTACATGGATCGCTTCTGAGATTATCTGTGTAGCTGCACGAATAATTACCGAGCGGGAGGTTGCGCATTTGAGGCCCATTGCTGAACACAAAATATCACTATAATAAAAAACTACCCAATTCATCTCCTTCCTACATCTGCACACTTTTACACTGTGCCACCCTTTTTAAGAAGCGAAGCTCCTGGAGGCGTGGGCTGAGTGTTCCATCGTAATCGTAGGTAACCACCACAACCTGCCGTAGAGGGCGGTACTTTTACATATAACGAAGTGCATATACGCTGAAAACTGCAAATGATACAATACTAGTGGACGTTATCTTTAGTATGTGAAATAATAAAAATCACAGCATATTCATGGAGTGATTTATGTTTGATGAGTAGGGCGAAGCGTCCGTCAGTCCATCTGCGCTTCCTTCCATCGACGCGTCTATCCGTGCGTCCGCCCATTCGTGCATCCGTCCATGCGTCTGTACGTCCGTGCGTCCATCCGTCCTCTCGTGCGTCCATCCGTGCGTTCCTCTGTGCGTCCATCCGTCCATTCCTGCTTTCGTCCATGCGTCCATCCATGCGTAAGTCAATTCGTGCATCTGTTCATGCAACCGTCCGTCCATCCATCCTCTCGTGCATCCATCCGTCCACGCGTCCGTCCTTGCGTCCCTCTATGCATTCGTCACTGCGTTCGTCTGTTCGTCCATCCATCCGTCCATTTGTCCGTGTGTGCGTCTAACAGAGAGACAGACAGATGATAGACAGACGCGGCCAGCAGATTATTCACGGTTTGCCGATAAAAAGTATGATACGCGCAATGCGGCGGCGGCTCGCGCTCGAAGACGGAACCCCGATGTGTGAGCGTGCGAGAAAATAAGAATTACATCACACGAAGACGTTGGCCATCGCGTGTTCATCGGTCGCACCGTACGCTATGGGGCACGGTGTAGTAAAATAAAAGCCATTTTGGGACGCGCGCATGTTCAGAAGGTCGGTGGATGGAGAAGGCAGCAGAGCCGCGTGCGCGAAAGGCGGCGGCGGCTCGCGCTCGAACACGAACCTTCTATGTGCGAGTGCAAGAGGCAGAAGCGTGCGGAAAGCTGCGCGGCGGCGCCGACAAGATCCAGGCGTACGAGAACGGAGGGTCGAAGCGGCGCGGCAGTGGCGTGCGAACTCCGCTTCACCTCACTCTCATTCATTCACCCCGTGCATATGCTGTCATTTCTTTTTAAATCTACAGGGATAAAATTTGTGCCAATGCAAGAGCATGCAAATATTAGCTCATGACGGAAAAATAATTCTCATTACGTGCTCTCCCCAGGTCGCACCACCATGTCAATGTATGGGGCAGACTGGGCCCCCTCTCCGCTTCCTAGGTGACAAGGGAAGGTGCCACCCTCTGCCACCCCCCACGCGTCACCCCCTGCCCCGCCCTCCACCCCACCGCTCTGAGCATGCCTGGAACGTCAGCACGCCCGCCGGGGTGGTCTAGTGGCTAAGGTACTCGGCTGCTGACCCTCAGGTCGCGGGTTCAAATACCGGCTGCGGTGGCTGCATTTCTGATGGAGGCGGAAATGTTGTAGGCCCGTGTGCTTAGATTTGGGTGCACGTTAAAGTACCCCAGGTGGTCGAAATTTCCGGAGCCCTCCACTACGGCGTCTCTCATATACATATGTTGCTTTTGGGACGTTAAACCCCAGATATATATATAGAACGTCAGCACAGAGAACTATGCCGCGCTTCGGCATGGTACACATCAAGACGTCCGTTCGAACAGAAAATGACACAACAGTGTCGCCAAACACAGGATATATATATATATATATATATATATATATATATATATATATATATATATATATATTATAATGTAAATGCAAGGTAAACAGCGGTAGCGGTAGCGGCGTCGGTACCAAAGCAGCAAGAGCCGGCCGAGTATGCGGGCAGCGTCGCAGCAGCAATCAGGCAGTCCTAGCTCGTGCCTCGCACCCACGTGTCGATGTCGCTGCAGTAGTGGGCATTCCTCTTCACTACACTTCGTCCACCGTCGGAAAAGGAGCCATCCTGGCGACTCACGGTGAACAGAGTACGAGCGGGTCGTAATAAGGTTTCAGCCGCTGTACGTGAACAATTTCACGTCCCCGAAAGCGCTGGTCTGTGGATGGCGTAACGGGTTCGACGATGTAGTTAACTGGTGAAGTCTGCGAGATAATGCGGTAGGGTCCCTGGTATTTTGAAAAAAAAAACTTCGAGGAAAGCCCTGTAGGCACAGCGGGAACCCAAAGTCACACAAGAGTGTCCGGAACATAGTTAGGGTACGGGTGGTTATCATCACGCCGAGATTTTGGTCTCCATTGGTCGATGGTTGTGAACGACTGGGTGAGCTTACGGCATTCCTCGGCGCGGCGGGCAGCTTCAGAGATGGGCGTAGACTCGGAGGAATCGGGGTGGTAGGGCAGAATGGTATCTAGTGTGGTGGAAGGGTCTCGGACATATAACAGGAAAAATGGTGAAAAGCGCGTAGTCGCCTGTGGAGCAGTATTGTAGGCGTATGTCACAAAAGGCAGAATGAGGTCCCAGTCGGAGTGGTCCGAGGCAACATACTTTGATATCATATCCCCTAGGGTACGGTTGAATCTTTCCGTCAATCCATTCGTCTGCGGATAGTAGGCGGTGGTAGTCCGGTGAATAATACGGCATTCGGCGAGGAGTGCGTTGACGACTTCAGAGAGGAACACACGTCCTCTGTCGCTGAGAAGTTCGCGCGGTGCACCGTGACAGAGAATGAAGTGCCGCAGGAGAAAAGAAGATACGTCGCGTGCTGTGGCAGCAGGCAAAGCGGCTGTTTCTGCGTATCGCGTCAGATAGTCGACAGCGACAACAATCCAACAGTTTCCAGAAGCCGTGAATGGAAGAGGCCCGTACAGATCGATCCCAATTCGGTCAAAAGGCCTGGCTGGGCAAGGAATTGGCTGGATCGGAATAGAGGTATGATGAGGCAGAGCTTTCCGTCGTTGGCACTGCGGGCATGACTGAATGTACTTGCGCAAAAAGGTGTACATGACTCGCCAATAAAACCGGGAGAAAATCCGAGCGTATGTTTTGAAGATGTCCGCATGTGCGCACTGAGGGTCAGCGTGGAAAGCTGAACATATTGCAGCACGAAGATGGCGAGGTATGACAAGTAGCCACTTTCGGCCCTCAGACTTGTAATTCCTGCGATAAAGGAGGCCACCGCGGACCTCAAAGTGAGCCGCTTGACGGCGCAAAGTTCTAGAAGATGGAGAAGTCGACGGATCTGAAAGGAATCGCAGAACAGAGCTGATCCAGTCATCCTTGCGTTGCTAAGACGCCATGTCACAGTTATCTGGGAACGCAACCATTTCGTCCACGGCAGATAAACATGCAGAGCTTTCAGCGGATATAGGCGAGCGTGATAAAGCGTCGGCATCAGTGTGACGTCGGCCAGACCTGTAGACAACACGCATGTCGAACTCTTGCAACCGCAAAGCCCAGCGAGCGAAACGGCCGGAGGGGTCCTTCAGCGTGGATAACCAACAAAGCGCAAGGTGATCGGTGACTACGTCTAAAGGGCGACCATATAGGTACGGTATAAATTTACCTAGAGCCCATATAATTGCCAGACACTCCTCCTCTGTCACAGAATAGTTCTTCTCCGCTTTGGTGAGGGTACGGCTTGCGTATGCGACTACGTACCCCTGGAATCCCGATTTACGCTGCGCGAGCACGGCGCCGAGTCCAACACCGCTGGCATCGGTGTGTACCTCCGTCGGAGCAGTCGGGTCGAAATGACGCAAGATTGGTGGCGAGGTTAACAGACGGCGCATCTTTTCGAAAGCATCGTCACAGGCGGGTGACCAAGCGTAACTTTTCGAGTCACTGCGTAGAAGTTCAGTCAAGGGGGCGGTGATCATAGCGAAATTCCGAATAAAGTGGCGGAAATACGAGCAGAGGCCAAGAAAGCTGCGCAGATCCTTCAGAGACGCAGGTTTAGGAAACTCTGCAACTGCCCGAAGCTTGGCTGTGTCAGGAAAAATACCCTCTTTAGATACAACATGACCGAGGATGGTTAGCTGACTTGCACCGAAGCGGCATTTCTTAAGGTTGAGCTTAAGGCCGGCGTCAATTAGGCACTGCAGCACTTCATCTAGCCTGCGGACATGCGTTGGAAAATCCGGGGAAAATATAATCACGTCATCCAAGTAGCACAGGCATGTTTTCCACTTCAGGCCACGCAAAAGATTGTCCATCATCCGCTCGAATGGTGCGGGTGCGTTGCAAAGACCAAAAGGCATGACACAGAATTCGTAAAGGCCATCAGGTGTGACAAAGGCCGTCTTAGGCTGATCTTTAGGTGCCAGAGGGACTTGCCAGTAGCCACTCCGTAAGTCAATAGAAGAGAACTCCGCACATTGGAGGCAGTCAAGGGCATCGTCGATTCTCGGTAACGGGTAAACGTCTTTTTGAGTTATTTTGTTAAGACGACGGTAGTCAACACAGAAGCGAATTGACCCGTCCTTCTTCTTAACTAGAACGACTGGAGATGCCCAGGGGCTGTTCGAAGGCTGGATGACGCCACGCTTGAGCATGTCAGCTACTTGGTCATCGATAACCTGGCGCTCGGCTGCGGACACGCGATAGGGTCTTTGACGCAATGGCGCATTGGTACCCGTGTTGATGCGGTGACACACGGCTGACGTGCGGCCGAGGGGAGTATGCTGGCAGTCGAAGGAATAACGGAACTTTTTCAGTAGTCGTAGAAGCTGAGCACGTTGCGAAACGGTTAACGTGTCGGCGATGGAGCTGCTCAGTGCGTCCGGCCTAGTAGTCTGCGGCGAAGAGGCACAAGTCGCTCGGGCGGCTTCGTGTTCGGCGGAAGGACCAGCCGGCATGTCGATAATTGCAGAAGGGTCGAGACTGTAAACACGCCCGACGCACTCACCCCGAAGTAGTGTTACAGGACATGACAACAGGTTCGAAATTAGCAGTCTGTTGACGCCGTCATGAAGTTCTAGAAGGGCATAAGGTAGCGGCGAACACTTGCGACGAACGAAAAGAGCAGATGGCGTGAAAAGGGCACTAGACTCGGCGAGAGAGTTGCAAGACACCATGGTAAGGGCAAAAGAGTGCGGCGGTATGATGACGTCTTCAGCAACAAATAGTTTGTCCCCGATTTCATGAGCATCATATAATAGAGCGTCGTCAAACACTTCAAATGCCACCTCAGCGCGCGAGCAATCGATGACGGCCTTATTAGCGGAGAGAAAATCCCAGCCCAAAATGAGGTCATGGGAGCAGGAATCCAACACTAGCAATTCAACGACATAAATGAGGCCATCAATTGCGATGCGAGCAGTACAAGCAGCGGCCGGTGTGACGTGATCTGCGCTGGCTGTACGAAGTGATATACTAGCTAGTGGCGTCATAACTTTTTTCAGCAAGCGGCAGAGTCTAGCACTTATCACTGAAACTGCGGCACCAGTGTCGACAAGAGCGAGTGCAGCGACGCCGTCCACATGTACGTCCAGAACATTCGTTGGTGAAGTGAGAGGCCTTGGTCTTTTCGCTGGCGACGCAGTTCCTGCCTCTGGAACTGCGGCAATTAGTTTTCCCGCTCCGGCGAAGAAGGACGACGACGCATCGGCGATGGCGAGCGGCGTCGAGGTGATGGCGAGCGGCGGTTAACAGGAGGGCGGTGGTCGGCATACGATGACATCTGGTCGGGTGGCTGAGAGCCTGTGAATGAACGGCGCGGTGGCACATAAAGGGCAGGTTCGAAGGTCTGGTCGTAGCTCTGTCGGTAGACAGGAACGCACCGACGGCAGTATCGCGCTATGTGGCCAGGTAGCCCACAGGCAAAGCATATTGGGCGATTGTCGAGTGTACGCCATTGTCCACTACTCTGGACGGACCTTGGCTGAGCGAACCGAGGAGAGGGTCGGAGCGGCACGGCTGAGGGAAGTGACGTAAAAGTCTGAAGAGGTGGTCGAGCCGCTACTTCAGCATAGCTTAGAGGTGCATTTACCTCGGCACAGGCAACAGGGCTCGGCAAGGGTGAAGTGTCACGGGCAGATGGCAGAGCCGCGCAAACTTGGTCCTGGATGACCTGGCGAATGTTTGCTGGCAGAGGTGACGCTGGTTGGCCGGCTGTTGATAGCAGCGATAGCTGACGAGCGACCTCAGCACGAACAAACTCCTTAATCTGCGATAGCAGCGACTGAAGGTCAGATGTGGTGGTCAGGCTGGAGAGGGTGTCATCCGGGACGTCAGGGCGTCGAGTGAGAAGACGCTGTCGTCGCAGATCGTCGCAACTCTGACACAACTCAATGACCTCAGAGACAGTGACAGGGTTCTTGGAGAGCAGCATTTGAAAGGTGTCGTCGGAAATGCCTTTCATGATATGTCGCACCTTGTCAGTTTCTGCCATCGACCGGTCGACACGCCGGCAGAGGTCAAGGATGTCCTCTATGTAGCTGGTGAATGTCTCACCACTTTGTTGGGACCGGCCTCGTAGGCGTTGTTCTGCGCGAAGTTTGCGCACACCAGGGCGTCCAAAAACATCTGCGATGCAGGTTTTGAAGGTAGTCCAGGTGGGGAGATCCGCCTCATGGTTTCTGTACCACAGCTTGGCAACATCCGTTAAATAAAACATCACGGTGCCAAGCTTTGTGGGATCGTCCCATTTGTTAGTAGCGCTGGCTCGTTCATACGATTCCAGCCAATCCTCAACGTCTTTCTCGTCGGTGCCGCTGAAGATGTCGGGTTCTCGCAGGAGCTGTGCACCGGGACAGCTCCTGCGTGGCGATGCCGGTGGGGGTGTTAAGACAGCGTCGTCAGGCATGACGGACGGCAGCTTTCGGCTACGCAGTTCCAGGACTGGGGAAGACCGCAGCACTCTCCACCAAAATATAATATAAATGCAAGGTAAACAGCGGTAGCGGCGTCGGTACCCAAGCAGCAAGAGCAAGCCGAGTATACGGGCAGCATCGCAGCAGCAACTAGGCAGTCCTAGCTCGTGCCTCACGCCCACGTGTCGATGTCGCTGCAGTAGTGGGCGGCATTCCTCTTCACTACAATATATATATATATATATATATATATATATATATATATATATATCCTGGTGGTTAAGCAGAAAGCAAGTTTCTGGTTTGCTACCCTGCACTGGGAAAGGGGAAATGGGAGGCATAAAAGTAGTAAAGAAAAAGGAATGAGAGAAAGAGAGCGCGACGGAAGCGAAAGCCCGCAAACACATTAAAACGTCACAAACGTTCGACGAAGCGGGTGGGTCAAAGAAACTTCAGGAGGATCTTCGTCGCTGTTTGGTGTGAAGCTAGATCTTTCCGGTATTCCAAAACTAATTTTTCGGAAAGCGGCTGGTTGTCGAGGCGTGCAAACACTGCTGACAGGGACCGTCTCTCACAGTTTTACTGAGGGCACTGACACAAAATATGTTCGACGGTTTCGTCAGTGCCGCAGTGACCAGACGCAGCACTGTCTGCCCATCCGATGTGGCAAGCAGAGGCGTTCGTAAAAGACACCCAAAGCCACATGCATCAGAGAACGGTTGTCTAAGATCTGGATAACCTAGACGTAATGGAAAGTCGTATGTATGGGTCCAGATGGTGAAGACAGGTGTGTAGAAATCCGAACGTGTTTCACAGAGCCCTGGCGACATTGACGATGCCAAACACAAAATATTTAACACTTGCGTAGCAGCTACGTATGTGTGAGCAGCCGCCGGGTATATAGTAGTATACTGTTCTGTAAACATGAAGTTGTGTTATGGGAAATACTTCCTCATATAGAGAATTTCATGATCATGCAGTTCGTACGTTATATCAAGGTTTAGCCCTGAACCCTTAGTACGCCTTAATGAATGCAGTTTTTTTTCAGTCCAAGCTGAAATTTTCGTAACACACTGCGCACAACAACGCAATGGTGGGAATCGTGCTCTGTGACTTGAAGCGGTAGGCTATCACTCAACAAAGTTCTATACGTACAAGCTACACGGCATTCAGGAATTGTTTCCATGACGCTTTCGCCAGCTTTTTACAGCTACAGCCGTCAAAGAGAATCATAAGAGCCTGATTTTAAAAATTTATAGGGTGGAGAAGGAGAGAAAAAGAGAGCGAACTAAAGTAATACGTGCACCCACAGTCGAGGCGACGTTCAGGGCTGAGGAAAACAAGGACCTGTTAGCGTTGGTCAAAAATCGCATCCCTAGATGGAAGTATTCAGGTCAACCAAATTGGAAATGCATGGACTTTAGCAAAGCCAAGCACAGCGTGGAAGTGGCTCGTAATACAAAGTAAGTTGCGCAAACAACGCTAACTTAGAAGCAGACTTCACAACGATCACGATGTGGGCACCTTGGTTGTCGCCACAGTCGCTCAAGTGAAATAGGATACGGGAAAGCGTTTCCTAGAGTGTATTTTAGAAGAACGCAGGCCTCTCTTCCAGGAATTTCGAGCCTTTGTAACTCGTCTGTCAAATGAAATAGCAGCGGCCTGCGCGCATAGAGAAGTGGGACTGCTTACCGTCGGCTTTAAGGCATTTAGCTATCGTCTTTTGTTCCGGCTTACCGTTTGCGCAGTCAGGATGAGGGGTTCGAAAGCTGGTATCTGTTTATTATATCGCAAGCGTTTGCGTGTCAGCGTAGGAAGCTCATGGATTCTTTAATCCCTTAAATAAAATTACCCAGCAGACTTACTTGTCACAGCACATATATCGCTACATTTATAGGTGCTTTGTACGGGCTTTATTTTGGAGCCCGCGTTACGATTCCCCACGTGTAACTGTAAAAATTTGAGTTGACAAACAGTGCTACTTGTCAGGCCGGTCATATTGATTGATTGATTTGTGGGGTTTAACGTCCCAAAACCACCATTTGATTATGAGAGACGCCGTAGTGGAGGGCTCCGGAAATTTTGACCACCCGGGGTTCTTTAACGTGCACCCAAATCTGAGTACACGGGCCTCTAACATTTCCGCCTCCATCGGAAATGCAGCCGCCGCAGCCGGGAATCGAACCCGCGACATGCGGGTAAGCAGCCGTGTACCTTAGCCACTAGACCACAGCGGCGGGGGCCGGTCATATTGTCTCCGCTTAATTTGAAAGCCCTGTCGACTTCATTGTGCGTCGCCAAGGCAACCGGGCGCAGCTGTTGTAACGTCGCGTACACTCGTTCTCGCTTTCCCTCTTGCGTACCTGAGCTGTACGTGATATACTCCGCCGATAGCTACCTGTGTCACGGTGCTAAAAAAAAGGGAAGGAGCTGAATTCCGTGCGAATGGTTGCGGCCCACTATGCATCAAATTTTTTTGAGGGCTGCTGTGGCTAGGGATCAATCACGTGACCTTATGGTGAACATTCAAGCACCATAATTACTATACTAGGATGCGAGGGTATCGAGATGGAGGAAAAAAAAACTACTGCACAGCCTTGTTTAGTGGCGTTTTTTACGAAATATTTTACCTTACGTACGGGCATGGAACATAGTGTCGTTTACTACCAGTGCAGCAGCGAGGTCATTAACGGTCATCAACAGCCGAAAATGGCACTGAATGAGAGGACGAAAAGAAAGGAACACAATCCGTGGCACCATGGTTTGTGTATTTGTTTATTGCTCTTTACTACAGCTCACGCTGAACCGACGCGTCCAGATGACCGTTCTACCAATCTCGTTCTTTGCTACTTTCCTGGCTTGTGCGCAGGCCCTAGTTAGTGGCCCATGTCGACGACAAGCCACTCTTACGACAGAATACACTAGAGATCTAACTTGAACAGTAATGTTATCATGTTGAATTTTACGTCCTGAAAGCAAGATATAATTGAGAGATGCCACTGTGGAGGGCCCAGAAAATCTTTACCATTTTCCCATTTGACCAATAATGTGCGGTTTATGCCTTAGTTTTGTACTTGCAAGTGCTTCGAGAATAGCGCCATGTGGCCGTGTTGCTATACATTTATTTTAGAGCTCACCGACGCAAATAATCCTCCACTTTTGGATTATTTTACTATCAGCCTTTGTATCTAGTATTTCTTTCGTTGACGTTAGTAATAATAATTGTTTCGGTTCAACGTGACAAAACCGCGATCTGGTGAGACACGCCGTGATGTAGAGCTCCGAAAATCACGACCACCTGGGGTGCTTTAACGTGCACCTACATTTCAGCACACGGGCTTCGTGCATTTTCGCCAGCATCGAAAATGCCCGAGGTGCGGCTCTGCAGTCGCATCCTACGGCTACTACACCACCAAGGCGAATCGTTGCTAATATTGTTCCTAAACATTTAGTACATTGCTACTCATTTTACTGCGCTAAGTGTAAACACTATTAGTGAGTTGGCATCCGCTTCTGCAAGGGACTCTTGATAGGCCTTAGTCAGAATCAGAAATATTATTATTTTGATAAAATGGAGTTATTCATTTTTAGCATACAAGAGGAGGTCCAGAAGTCGGAGACTGAATTGAGACCTTTTGTACTCGGTAAAAATGAAGAAAATTTAAACGTTTGCCTCGACAAGAAGAGTACTATTTAATTACACAAAAGCATTGTTCTAATCTCCGTCAAAAGAATCGATAAAATACGAAGGAAAACCGTGTCCTTATGGAAGTTGGTGAATGTTTACTGTACGATGCACTACGAGAGGGTTCCAATAGGCATTTCAGTGCACGCTAAAGAACACCAGATGGTCCAAATTTCCGAAGCCCTCTCTATTGAGTCTCTCTTTAATCATATTGTGGTTTTGGGACATAAAACCCCAGATAATATGAGAGATCGTGAACATTGTGTGCTTTAGTGTTTGGGTTCTATAGCACCGTTTAATGCGGATGCGCCCACATTGACTCTTAGTGGTGCATATTTGTCCCAACAATAAACGTCCTTGCTTTATTATTTAAAAAAACATTTGTGGTACTTGTAACATTAATATGAAAAAAGTGGTGTAACAGTCGAAAGAGCGTCACTGATTTAACAAAAAAATTAGATAAGGTAGCTATCGTGCAGATTGTTAAAAGCCTACTGAACACCACTCGTGTGGACGATACAAAAACATGATCCACATTGTTTGTTTGTTTGTTTGTTTTTGTATTTCGGTGTGAGCACAAGCGGGAAGAGTGGAGTTAGGTGCACTACAGCCAGGCGATGCAGGCGCGCGTCGCAGAGCTATATTTGTGGTAATGATCGTTGCTATGAGTGAGGCCGACGCTTGGGCTAAGATTGCCACCTCACGGTGTGTTAAGGCATTGACAAAATCGCTCTGCTACTGAAAACGCGCTGATTGGGGATTTCACGTTGCGACGATGGGTAGCAGCGCGTAATCACGGAGGCCACAGTCATAATGCATTACTTAACTCTTCTGCTCACCGCCGACCAAGAGCACTGGGAGAAGAAAGTGTGAGACATAAAAAGTGCGTTTGTATAAACTGCTAGAGTGTGCGACCGCGGTGCAGTGGATAGCGCACCAGGCATATTTTGTTTCAGACCGAAAGAACATAGGTTCAACAACCGATGCCAGAACTTCTTACTTTTGTTGTAAAAGGTACCGTCACGTACCACTGCCGCTCAGGCAAGGTGGCTCCTAGCGGCTGAGGTAAAAAAACCCTTATTTCAAAGCTCTTTCCACAAGCTCTATATATTGGCTCTGAAAGTTTGCGCATACATCAGACATCGCTATTTGCATCCATGTTCGCAGTGACACGACGCAATTATCTCGTTCAATTGGTCATACCAGTTGATCTACTATAATTTTTCACTGTAGTGCACTTAAGCACCACAGGCGAAATGTGTCCTTCCGAGAGCCCACCATTCCAAGCAAAATAGACGCCCCGGTTTGGCCGCTAGGCTGAGAGACGGTGCCACCCTTTTATCATCGGAATGTTTCTGACGTTTTCCACACAAGGGGCACTCCTACGCAATATTCAATGAAAAGACGCCTCCTGGCGGATCACAACGCTGAGGGGGCTTCCCGATAAGGACAGTGCTCACTCACCCGAGAACCATCGTGGCGACTAAGATGGCATCCCACTACCAGGACCAAGCCAGTAGAGAAAAAAACGATTAAGTCGATTGCCTAAACATATTGGAGGAAAGCAGGACTGAGCAACGGAACGCGACAACGTAACAAAAATTATAAAGTGACAGCTAGAGAAACACAAGCTCGCGTGTGTCCGGCCTCTTCTCTGTGCTGAGCGCTTTCGTTTTGGAACAAGCGAAACGCTGCATGCTGTACAGCCAATCCCAAGGTGCGTGCTTGAAAATTGCTGCGAGAACAGAAACACAGGGACAGGTCGCGCATCGCATTTTCCTATCATTCACGTAGAGCAGAGCCACCCGAAATGTTTCCAAGTCACATTACTTTACCTCACCACTTAGCAAAAATTTGGTCAGCAGGCACCAAAATACTCTACAAAATTATGATCAACTGCTCGACAGCCCCTACAGGTGCACATACTTTTTGATATATAGGAAAGTAAATATAGCTTGAACCTTTTCTAGAGGTATCGATGGATTACAACGTCTGCTGGATGGATCATACGTACACGATGGATTTACTGGCTGTTCATTGTTTAGTTGCTATTGCTGCTATTTTTGGCTTACCAGCCAAATTCACTGTCGAAATGCATCACTGAGGTCGGATCACCTTGCGCATTCGTCACATTCAGCACACCATCCATTTGTGCCGCACTGCTATCAGTCCGCCAGTTTGCTTCCCTTACTGCGGCTTGCATGTCTTGACACCCAGACCTCCTTCAGACGTTCCCAAACGTTGTCGCGGCTTCAATAACGCTGAAAGTTTGGTGAATCGCTGATAGTTTATGTTTACTTATGAAGTAGCGTATGGAGACAAGCACATAAAGACGGAAATGGGCACCGATGCACTCGCAACTAGTTTATTTCGCAGAAAGAACATAGTTAACATACAAGAAAAAAAGATAACTGCATTAGCCAAGCATTGATCAGTTTAAGCGATTAAGTGTGCTTTTTGGAAAATATGCTTGTAATGAAAAATATTCTTTATCGGTGCCAAGGTTCGTCAACGCTTGTTTTGCGTGTCGTGCGAGGAGAAATGGACTTTGAGACGACGCGGTAACAACACACACGATGTTTATGACAGAACACGGAAACTAAACAGAAAACACTAAGGCAGAAAAAATACATACAATGGTACAGAGAGACCTAAGCTTGCTTAACAAATGACCAATTGGAGTTCAAGTAAAAGCGTTCTAAATCTTGAGGGCCAGATCGGCGGTACGACCGACGCCGATGAGGTGCAGGGCAGGAGGCGGTGGAAAGACGCTATGGAATGCGCTCACTTGGCTATGTGCGACGCCCTGGTGACGCCGGCGCTTGATGGCATGGGTGCGACTACGGAGCAGTCAACCCGCATCGGAGACGCGATGCTCTATGCGGGGAATGGCCAGCCCGTCCAGCGAAGAGCGTGCGCCGAGACGCGATGCTCGGCGCAACCGTGACCATTAGCCAGGCCACGTTCATCGCTGTGCCGAACGGCTGACCGTGGAGACGCCTCGCCGAGATCCGCGATGCACTCGGCAAGGAAGAGAACAGCAGGCCAGGCCGCGCCCCGAGATGCAGTACTCGTGCCGGCAACGCCACCCCAGCTGGTACTTGGACGGCAGTAGAATGGACAGCCGCGTTCCCCGGCCGGAACCTGGATCGCCTGCGTCCGACGCTTCGGCCCGCTGTCTTCCGTCTGCCGCTGCTTCGGCTCGTCCCCAGCTACAAAGCTTACCGCCACGTAATGGTCACACGTGGCCCAATCGAGGTACGCCACCTTCATGGGCCACCACAGGTGATCAGCTGATTGGCTGACCTCACGTGCACAGTTAGCTCGAAATCACACGCGCCTTGCCCCGCACTTCCGTCGTTGTCGTCGTTTTCTCCACTCATCACAATGCTGTAACTTGATCGTCGTTGTAAAACGTGGTACCCTATCATGAGGTAAATGAACCATGCTCTTTCTGTCTGCGAAATAAAGAAGTTGCGAGTGCGACGGTGTCCTTTTTGTTCTTTTTGTGCTTGTCTCCGTGCACTGCTTCACAAAAAACATGAACGTAGTTTTACGCCCGTAAGAAATGCCATCTCTGTGAGCCATTTTGTACAGAAACGCTAAGTAATTTTCAAAGAATACTACATTATTCAATTACGTTAGCTTACATGTATCACTCCTTTTCAGAGACACCAGGTTCTGTTTAATTAGCATCATAGAACACCTCCAAGCTTTAAGCTTTCTGATAATGATGATGATGATATGTGGGGTTTAACGTCCCAAAACCGCCATATGATTATGACAGATGGCGTAGATGGCTCCGGAAATTTCGGCCACCTGGAGTTCTTTAACGTGCACTCAAATCTGAGAACATGGGCCTACAACATTTCCGCCTCCATCGAAAATGCAGCCGCCACAGCCGGGATTCGACCCCGCGACCTGCAGGTCTTAAGCCGAGTACCTTAGCCACTAATCGAATTCCTTGACTCTAATAATATCCTATCATCAGCTCAACATGGTTTCCGTCACGGATTTAGCACTGTAACACAATTAGTCGATTTCATGCATGACGTTGCTTATAACTTAGACCTAGGTAACCAAATAGACGCCATTTTCATTGATTTTTCCAAAGCTTTTGATTCCGTCATTCATTCTAAGCTATTGTTAAAACTAAACCTCATTCTCGATAACCCTCGCATTGTTTCTTGGATAGCTAGTTTTCTTCATTCGCGCTCACAATTCGTTTCTTTCAGCTCGACAGATTCATCTCCCATTGACGTCACATCCGGTGTTCCTCAGGGATCCGTTGTAAGCCCTTTATCATTTTTACTTTTCAGTAATGATTTACCTCATAGCATCTCATCTAAAATAAGACTCTACGCAGATGATTGCGTCCTCTATGAAACTATCAACTCCATTGACGATCATTACCATCTCGCGCAATCACTCACGTCTTTTATTTAGCAACTGGTGTGACACGTGGCAGATGAACGTTAACTGCACTAAAACTGTCGTAATGCCTTTTACCAATAGGCGCAACCCCTTCTCTTTTGACTATTTTCTAGGTGGCACCAGCTCAATAGAGCTGCACAGTACAAATATTTAGGAGTTATTCTAACCGAACACCTTTCATGGACTTGCCACATTGATCATGTATGTCGTAAAGCGCTAAAAAATTAGGTTATTTGCGCCGCACTTTACCTAACGCCCCTCGAGATACTAAACTGCTTTTATATAAATCGCTCATTCGCCCTGTTCTCGAATATGCATCCGTAGTTTGGTTCCCTTACAAACATTGTGAAATAAGCTTGCTAGATAACATTCAGCGAAAATCTATCCGTTTCATTTTTCATAACTATAGCCGCAACTTCTCGCCGACCACAGCCCTTCAATCATTAAACATGCCATCACAACTCTCGCGATACCAAAACGAAGCTTTAAAATTTTTATACGGAATTATTAACTCCTCCTCCGGCCTTGGTCATGGTAAACTCATCACATTTACTGATGATAGTTGTACCCGCAGTTCCCACGCTTTGAATGTAACACCTTACTTTGCTCGTACTAATACCTTTAAAAATAGTTTTTTTTTCCGCGTGCAATAGAACCGTGGAATTCCCTGCCTGGTAGCATTCGCTTCTTACCACTGACCGACTTCATAGTTTCTGTCGATGAATATTTTACTGACGCGTAATTAACTTCATTTTTACTTTTGCTTTGTTACGAGTGTACTTGCTTCACAATTTGCATTATTTGTTTGTATTTTTTCTTGGTTGCCTAGTATTGTATACCGTCTCATTTCTGCGATAGCCCTGAAAAGGGCTGCAGTATGTATAAATAAATAAAATAAATAAATAAAAATATACCACCACGGCGGGGTGCTTTAAGCTTCAATACGCTAAGCTGCAGAGTGCAGATCCTCTAGGAAACATGAGATACCACACATGACCCATGACAGGTGCTGTTCACGAGGAATTCTTGAAATTGTATGTGCGTTCTGCGACCCAAAGCTCTTTTATTGACAAGTTATAACTAGTGCAAAACCAGAGTGTGCGTTTCGTTCGGTGAAATTATTGCTGCTTTTTGTGTGTATCATTAACGAAACTCACTTCCGAGTTTCCCAACCTCGCTCAGCACAGACATCTGCTTTTTTTTCGTTGTGGCACATGATTTGTTTGAATATTCCACCGCTTAAACTTGAAATTCAAAGTGGGCTTTCTTACTACAAGTGGAGCTGTTCGATCTTTTCAATGCACCGGCGTAGGGCGAAAAGAAATGATCATAACCTTGAAGCGGCTCATACTCTATTCTTCGTTGTATTCATATACTGCTTCATTTGCATAACACGTGCGCCCATTTGTGTGACGTGGGATGTAATGACCCTTGTTAGCGAGGGAACGAGTAGAGAGAGAAAGAAACAAGTCATAGACTGACATGAGAAAACAAATATACGTTAAAAGTGTGGCGCATATGTGCCATGTGGCAACACGCAGTGATGTCAGAGCTATAGGCACTGCTTCTGGGAATGATCCAGTGCCCGGACGAAGAGGCTTCGGTCTGTGCTTGTGAAATCCTGAGCTTAAAAGGACTGAGAATGCCATTGGAGACAACATTGAGAAGTCATGTCTATGGCAGTATGTTACCGAAACCAAGAAGACCAAAACATGGTAGGCAATCACCCAACCCTGGTGTCTTTCTCGCTTGCTGTGTTTTAACCGCTCTCAGTTTCAGCAACAGAGCAGTCGCCGAACGACTTGTTCTTCGTTAACAATGCGTAGGCTGAAAGGCAACAATGAGGCATGACAACCATATAGCAACTTTCGAAAAAAACATTTGTAGTGTAGGGGTGTCTCTACTGATCTGATTGCGGCAAAAGCACAAAGAGCATAAAAGACGGAGGTGTACCATAAAAGAAACACGCAGATGTGTTTCAGAAATCAGGTACGGTGTTATAGTCTTTCAGCAAGTTACAGAAATACACTACGCAGAGACGGAAACGCAGTACGGTCACGTTTATTCTTTGCCACTCGTTGTGCTTAAGCCGCTCGAGTTTCAGTGAGTGTGCTCTCTAAACGATTGGTGTCTCGCTAACAAAGCGTAAGCTTGAACAACAATGAGGAGTGACAAACCCACCGTAATTTTACCGCGAATGTAGCATATATGTAGGGAAAACAACATTCAGCATTGGTATCACGAGTGGCCTCAATTGGCTGTGCTGTCAGCTACGTTGTGTTAACCAAGCACGCGCACCATTGGCTGCGTAGTAAGTGCTACGTCGTTCTCAGTGTCATACCCAAGCACGCGTGCCATTGGCTGCGTTCTGAGTGACGTCATTTATCCCGTCTCAGCCGTGGCGCCGAGCATGCGTGCATCTGTTCCTTTTGAGACATCTCACATGGGTAAGCTACAGACAACTCTAGAAGAGCGCCGACAGTGGAAACATGAGAGAGCTCGCATTCGCCGGACCAGTGGTGCAGTCTGGGAACAAGAACAGGCCCGGGAGGCCGAGTGCCCATTGCAACTGCGCACCGATGCTCTGGCAGAATTCTAAGCTGCGCTGAATCGCGAACAGGAATGCAAGCGCCGGTGCCGGGCGGATCCTGGAAAACACGCCACCGAGTATAGCTCGCGATGTCAAACGCTTCCAACAATGCCACGCCGAACAAGCGGCTTTGCGGGCGAAACCGAGTCAACGTGATGATTGCGGGAGCGGGTTCACCGGGGCAAACGCCCACTTTCGGTGGGAGGTTTTCCAGCGGCACGTTGGCTTCGGCTGCGACGTCTCTGACCACCTGTGGCTCGAAATCAATCACTGTAAATAACGTATTGCGAAGCACGTTTAACTACTCATTACAGTCCTCAATGAGCGCGTTCATGCGAGGCACAATGTGCAGCATGTGAAATAAACAGTGTTCTAAACCTAATCTAAACATGTGTATAACCTCATTAGGACACATGAACATGTAACCAGTAATTGTGAAAGGCTTCATTGCAGCGAAGTGTTGAAGCGACTGCTAAACAATGGCGCCGAACGTTTCAGTTTTCGCTGTTTAACTATTTGTGCCAAGTGCTTGGGTGGTGATTTTTTGAAAAATATTTTCTGAAGTGAGAGTGCCTTCACTTCCGCGAGCACAGCGACCGAAAAAGCAGGAGTTGCTCCGAAATACCGTGCCGTATTTAAGTAGCATATTTCTGTAACTTGCTAAAAAGACTCTACACCATACTTAATTTCTGAACCGTATTTCTGTAATTTGCTAGAATATTAGTATTGCTGTAAAGCAAGTATAGCCGCCTCACAAAACGATCATCTCAAGCCACTATCGATTGGGATGATCGTCGCTTGTGGTAATATTTTATTGCAGTGAATGCACATATCGCACTGTCACCACTCGATTTATTTTTGTCATGACAGTATTACTCTGAGCGCCGCCGGTGAATGTTATTTATGAATAATGAAATTTGTGAAAGAAAATCATCAGCATTTCGAAGCACTTTACTTTGGATATATATTCAAAGCACACATTTCTCGTAAATTTGCGGAACATAATTAGCCAAGCTACCGTCAACATGTCATCGGACTTGTACATTGTATTCGCCATGTATTTTAAGGCAGAGCATCACTTTGTTAATAATGCAGCATGTTTACCTTGCCCGCCGGTAACAAAGACGTCGTACCAGCGTGAAACCTATGAACAGAAAAAAATGTTCACACAGCCTCATTAATTAGGCTTTACAAGGAACACAAGGGCAGTCTCGGGAAACGAACTTAAGCTGCATGACATGAGTCTAATTAAGCTGAGAAAAACTTAATTTAGTGTCGGCCGTTTTAGCAAGGAAGCAGGAGCGATCATTTTATGAAACTTCCCTGCGCGGAAAATGAACGCTGCTCAAGGTTTGCGTTGTGGCAAGAACGATGCAGTTTGAAGGAGAGGCAGCATAATTACGATCACGTGATTACTGTAGTATGACGACATTTATTTCAACGATTCTTTTTGTGCTTCTTGCGATGTGTCTGCGTTGATGTTTACACTGGTTGATTAGCATGCTTCAACTTAAAAATAAACGTGACAAAAGCGGGGAAGGATTGCTCAATAAGAGAAATTGAGTGATGGTCCTTTTTTCAATGAATACACATGGTAGTTTGAATACATTTACCTACCGGCAATAACAAACCACTCATCACCGTTTTTTTTTGGAAATCCGATATGGCAATCAGCACGCACCCCATTATATTTACCAAGATTTATAGATAGTATCAGCAATCCTAATAATGCAGGTGCATAAGACCAAGATTGGTCAGACGTTTTTTTTTTTCTTGATTTTCTTTTAACCGTGGTCGTTTATTTAGGTTACTTCTCTCATTTAAAGCAGCCATTTACTTGAAGTTGCGTTTCACTGAGATTGTTTAATTAAAACAACAGACGTCATGCGTTCAAAAAATAAGAAGAAAAATTACCGTAAAGGGAGTACGTTCATTTTTATAGAGAAAATCTTCATCACGTATCAAAATTTCAAAATTTTGGCTGAAATGCATGCATGTCATATCTACTTAGAGCGAGTGCTGGAGTTTCCTATAGGACTTCGATATAACCGTCACACAAGTATACCGTTAGATATACTTTCTAGTGCTTTTTTTTTTCTGAAAGGAGGGTGGGAGGCACTGGAGTACAATAGTTACTAAAGCACTCATGCATTTGCTATTAATTGCGAGAATAAATATCCCGAAACCAGAGTAATCTGGACTACGAGCGCCATCTTTAAATTCGACGACGCGATGCACCCAGACTATTTCATCGTTATTTCATACAGTGATTCTTGCTATTGTTGTACAGTTTGATTTCTCGGCAAGTAACGCACCATGGTGAATCAGTGGTTACTGTGCTCGGTGTCTGAAGCGAAGGCCGCGGCTTCTATCCCAGGCGCGAAGTTTGCATTGCGGTGAAGACGAAATCACAGAGGCCCGTGTACATTTTTTTCTGTCATTTGTGCAGGGTGTTTTCGGTGTATAAATGAAAGAAAATGAGCAGATATTCTTGACTGGCTGACCAGGGGTTTTTATTCATTAAAATAGAAAATAAACAAAGGGGTTTGTGCCATCATTATTTGGCGACGGCTACTGCATCCCACTTGATTGTTGCAAATAAAGAAACGAAAAGCGTATTATATATATATATATATATATATATATATATATATATATATATATATATAGAGAGAGAGAGAGAGAGAGAGAGAGAGAGCAAAAGTTCTCCTATGGGCAGAACAAACACGTAGTCGCCACGCTCACATTTAACTATAGTTCTCTAAGTAGTGGCGAAAATTCTTCGTTTCTTCGAAAAAGTGTTGCAGCACCTTCATTGCTTTGCCATTTGTTTTAGATGGTCATGGGCCTTGTATTTTATACAATGCAAATGGCTGCTCGTGATCTAACTTTATAGCCTGGAAGTTTATTTCTGAAACACTGTCTTCACGCACAAGGCCAAATGGCTTTGAAGTGGATCTAAAGGAGGAGAATCAGCCATGTGTAAGTGCATGTGCTGTGAATCACCACACTTGAACATAAATAAAAGTGCTGCTGATTTGGGTGCATGAAGTATAATCAAGTGGTTTTTTTAAGTAAATGCTGGGTATTTGAACTACGAACACTTTCGTAAGAGATCGATTTGTAGTTACACCATGACACTTTAATACAAAAAGAGGTAGGAGTCATTTAACCTAAAGTAACAAGAAAATATTGTTTACGTGATTCGCTTGATGCTGATATATTAAGTTGATATATCGCTTGATGCTTGTTATATTAAGTTTATTATCATGCATATCGAGATAGAGGGTTACAGTGGATTCATGACTACTCGGTGCGAAGGGTTAGGAAGCCAGATAAGATAATTTTAGTTTACGTGTCATGCTTGTAAGTACGATGATATCTTTATCGTAAGTCGTCCATGCACGCCTAAAGGACTGCACGTTTGTTTTCACCACCTACAAATTTGTAACGTACTGCAACGTGTAAGAAAATCGTTGTGTTTTTCATTGCTCCACGGTCGTATGGATCCCTGATGGCCACTTCAGCAACGAGTATAAGCTACTGGATGGCACTGTTGTTGGCTTCACTGGGGTAACGGATGAATGTATGGACGGTAAGGTGAAACCATGCCGATTGCACGTAGTTGGCAACAGGACAAAGAGGCAAATATGGACACGTGTGACGTGTGAGTAAGTCTATATTTCGCCCAAGAAAAACCAGTGCATTCTCGAAAAGTAAGGCTGCTATTAGGGATGAGTTCCCTAGCAGTCCCGATGGCGAATAAAATAAGGCAGCCATAGGACATACTAACACGTATTCTAAGAAGGCAGTATTTTGTATTGCTTTTCCGTTACCTTTTTCAGGACTGCAGTCGATGTAATAAAGTCGCGTGCTTATGTTATTTAGCGGGTACCAAAGCACACGCAAGTGTGCTTTGGTACGCAAAATCTTTCGCAAGTGGAACCCAATTAGTTTTCGTAACAGACGACGCCCACTCTGCCGGAAGTGCCTAACGGGCATCTTCCTAACATTAAGTGGAGTCGTGTCTACGCGATTTGGGCGGTCGTAACGGCTTTTTTGCCTTCTCTGTTACACTCCCGGCGTCGGAGAAGCCGTTACATATCTCTCCACTTGTAGACTCTATTACATCTACTAATGGCCGGTTCTTTCGTTATACAACACTACTAGTATAATCTGATGATACCGACAAGGGTACTTGGTGAAATAATGGCGTCTTCATGCGGCTGACACAAAGATTAGCTTCATTAGACACGCCCACATCTACTTTATTTTGTTATTCATTAGCTTCTCAAGGCAGCAGGGCCCTTACATCTTGTATACTTCCACCATTTATAAGAGACATGCAGTACCCAGGATTGTGCTAGACATTGTTAAGAAGGGCATTGATTTTCTGTTTTTTCCGATTTTATTTCGTATTTGCGGATCTTAGTGGATCTAACCACCAAAACCCTTGCATCAGAGTTTTGTAGAATGAAGTAACATCATATCCAAAAGACTTCGCTGCTAGCTCTACTTCGTGTAACATACCAATGTGTTCCTGTCATGTTCATTACATGACCTACGTGGTGAAACAGTGATGTTTTTTTACAGCAAATCAACTGTAGTTCCGGCACGCCATAGTGAAGATAGACATGAAGTTTAAGTAAATAACGAAAAGCTGCATTGTTAGACGCGACGTAGTGGATTGATTACCGCACCGTCACCCTAAGGAGAGTGCATATAACCTTACAACTTATCAAAGAGATGGCCTACGAGATAAAAACATTGAAGTGAGTCGGATGTCAACACGCTACTCCGTGAATCATTTAATGAAAAGAAAAAAAACACGGCACTAACAACTACAGAAGTATCATGTTTACATGAATGGAGTGCTCTGAGGCTGTTCAACACTTTCTCGGTTGAGTCCATTTCTTGGCTCGGGCATATTTTTTCTCGTTGCCCCTTGTGACGCCTACCAACGTGGTTCCAGTGAATGGATTTACCATTACTCCATTGATTTCAATCCACTAAAAAGGTTTGCTGTTCTCGGTGCTAAGCACAACAACACCACATTGCTCACTCCCCTTACCATTGTAACTTTTTCACTTAACAAGTGTACCACGATTACCGCGAAGAAGCTAACAAAATTGGCTTGCCTAGCTTTCAGCGAAGTCATACTGCGCTCCCGTTTAAGCCCTGCTGGTGACTTTGTTGTTCCGAAGAGCTTAACAAGGCGTACGTGTCCTGCCACCAAGCATGCACCCCCCCCCCCCACCCCTTTCAATCCCTGCTTCTCCGACATCTCACTCTGTCTTGTCACGAAGGTATACGAAAGCGGAAAATATTATAGCCAGTTTATTCAGGCAACCATCAACTGTTGTGCCTTAGCTTTAATTGGGAAACCAGTGACTGTGCGCTTCGCACGTGTTTTGCTGAGCCAACAAAGTCGTAACGACGGTAACATCTTGGACCGAGATTAAACCGAGTTCTCTCTGGCTAAACTTATGGGTCATTATTAATCATATATTTCCGTCGATACGTGGCAAAAACTAATGAATGACTCTTGACTTATGAGTGTGTGAGGCGAAGCAGAGCTGTTGTCCAGTAAATCTTGAGAAGGCGCCTTTAACTAGAACATAATGGAGAAGGAAACATAGATGAGAGGTAATCACGGCATCTACAGTGTACTTATTTACAATTAGCACATTTTTCCGAGCGTTATTGGGACAGGTACATTGTACAGACGAAATTATGGAATTATTCTCGTTAACACTATATTACCTTCATAAACTAACAAAAAAATTAACGAAGCACTCAGTTGTTAAACATTAAAATCTTATAATAGCTTATCCGAATGGGCTCTATTTTCCATAATGATGCGCTTAAAAGAAGATAAGAATATTTTATCGTTATTTCCTTAGGCTATTCAGTGTTTTTAGGTATACCTATGGAGCCTGCAATGGTTGAAGTTTTGCTTGAATGTGATAGACTGTTAGGACAGGTTATTAATCGACCCTACAATAGAATGTGTACCAACGGGATAATTTCGTTCATTGCACTAAAATGATGGCACGCTTCGCATTCCTATCTTGCGACCAGAATTATATATATCGGCTAAGCGGGTCATCGTTGGGATGAGCGGCTGAGGCAACAAGGCGTATTCACCCCCTTGACTGTGTGTGGGCCAAATTTAAGAGCTGACCCGCAGGTCGTAGGATTGAATCCCGGGTGCGGCGGCTGCATTTTCTATGGAGGTGGAAGTTCTGTGGGCCCGTGTGCGCAGATTTGGGAGCACTTTAAAGAACTCGAGGTGGTAGAAATTTCCGGAGTCCTCCGCTACGGCATCTCTCGTATTCATATGTTGTTTTGGGGACACTAAACTACATATATCAATCAATCAATTTAAGAGCTGTGAAGTGGTAAAACGTCACAAATACTCCAAAGGGGGTGGAGGGGAAGGGACGGTGTTCTGTGAATCCGACAGAGTTAACAACATTATTATTATTATTATTATTATTATTATTATTATTATTATTATTATTATTATTATATTATTATTATTATTATTATTATTATTATTATTATTATTATTATTATTATTATTATTTTCAGCAGGCATTCTTTGTCATTTTCATATTGTTGTAAGGCAGTTATAGCTTGGATAGAAAAGGAAGTCCTGGTCACTCTGACGGTGCATGCCTGTCATCCACGGAAGTGAGTACCGCCAAGTGTAGTGAAGCTATTTCGCACCGAAATAAACAGTCGATGCTTTTAGAAAGAGCTACGCCCTGTCCCCTGGCTCCTCTTCAGGCTGACATAGAGAAGACTCGATATCACCGATTACACGTCACTAAGTTTGAGAAGCACAGCTAGCTCGTTTGGTGAAGATCTACTCGACTTGCCCTGCACTCTAAGAGAAAAGTACATGCAACTCCTTTCGGGCTGTCCGGACTTGTCATGTATTAGAGTCCTTTTAAAGAGACTCGCTGGCTCTCTTGTGGGTCTCAAACGGCCCTCCAAAAAGAGTACAATTATCTCAGAAAAGAATTTAAGAGACTCTTTAAAGGGACACAAAAGGCAAATATTAAGTAGACGTTGAATGCTGAAACAGTGGTCCAGAAACCGCATAGGGCTACTTTTGTGTCAAGGAAAGGCTTCTTTTGAAATGAAATCACGTTTCAGTGGTCCGCATCGCATTAGCGCACTTGAATTCACCCGCCTGAAAGTGGTCTTTTTGACGTGACTGCTGCCGTGCTCAACGTTGCCTGCCTTTACTGCACGACCACGGGAACTAGTAGCCGCAGAGCGCAAGTAGCGAGAGCCACAACAGCAATTAAGCAAGCAAGCAGAACAATTAGAGCAAGCGAACAACCAGAGCAAGCAAACTAAGCAAGCAGAACAATGCTCGATGGACATTGAACAATCTTCTGCTATCTTAGTTCGACTGGGACCCTCTAGATGGCATCCCCTATCAAGCCTACCCAGGCAAAAATGGAAACTTTGATACACTGGTGCTGATCACCATAGTAACACCGGGGTTCTTTTTCTATATATCAAAGAGAAATGGACAAGCAGCATCTTAATACGTCTCGATGCACGTAAGGTCTTTTTTATTGCAGCTAGCTTGATTACTAGTGATTATTGGTTGTCGGATGCTATCGAGGTAGTTTCCAAAATGTTCCGTTCATGGCGTATGTCGCGTTATACGCTTAGCCTAATTTGTCGGTATGTAGGGCACAACTGTTAATAATATTGCTGTTTTAGACATTGCGAAACATTAAACTTTCACTCTGACATAAAGTGTTGTTTGCCTTTAGTGTCCCTTTAGTGACAAGACAAAAGAGTCTAGGCAGTCTTTTTTTCTTAGAGTGGGGATGCCTTTTTGTAAGCTTTGACGTGATTGACCGCGAGAACAACGAACTTTAGTGCTGCGGAAGAGCACAACCTCGTGGCTCTGTGTGAAATAAAACATCGTGCTTGGGTGCTCTTCGTCAGATCCTGTGCACACCTCGAAATACTCGCTTTCTTTGAAAGGGCAGTGCGCATGCCACACTGCATGCGGCTTCAAGCGGAAAGTGTCAGCCTAGCACGAACGAGGTTGCTAATCGCGAGAAGAAATAAAATAAACTAAACAATGCTGGGAGCCTCCCAGGATCAGCTAAGCGCTTTCCCAGCCATGTTTAGGCTCAAAAGAGCTGGGCATAAAACAAGCAACTCCGCCCCCTATTTCTGTAGTTTTTCGTTCCTGCTGCAGAGTTGGACGCCAGTTTCTTGCCACGAAGAGTTGGTAGCAGCTGTGACAAAAAAAAAAACGTGTTTATTTCTCAATTCCTACTGCCTTTAAAGTGCCCTTAGGATGACGCAATGCATACTCTCTTCAGGATGGAGGTAGCAGAAAATTTTATAGGAAGAAAAGAGATTTCGACCCACTGCGCGGTTTAACTATGCCGTTACCTGCTGTATTATCTGCACATGTATACATATAATGAGTGAGGTGGACGTGAGAAGGACGCAGCTAGTTGCTCGTTCAAAAATTGTAACTAAATATTTTGCGTTTTGAAAGCAGTTATGTGCATGTTACACATGTTGCGTTATTTGAGTGTGGCACGATTTACAAAATAAATAGTTCGTGTTGGCACTCTCTCTCACCTAGTTTATTCTTGACTGTAACATTGCTGCTGCTTCATGAGTAATGCATGCCGACTAAACTGTGACGATGGAAAAAAAAAGGAACATAGGAAAAAGTAAGAAACAAACGTATAAAACTTAAGAATTGTATTGCCATAACTCAAGCATCAACTTTCTAGAGAAGTTTCTGAGAAAGCGCAGTTCTTCGAGGGCTTCGTATTTGGCCATTGAGAGAGCAAGTGATGGACGCCTCCAGGAATTTATGGTGATAAAAATTTAGGAAGGCGCTTGTTTGAGACACTGTGGAAGTAGTGTTATCGCAAGTTTACGACGGACAATTGTGTATTTGTGTGTTGTTTTGTATAAGCCATTTACAGAACTTCCCTATCCACCTTCCGAGTTTCACAAACTTACACATCTACTTCCTGAATCGTCCATAAGAGATTAATCCTAAACAAAAGAGTTACATGGGTTGCACTTTTATCGCACTTCTCTTTCAAACACTGCATTAGGATTCAACGCAGCGCTTATGCCCATAATGCAGTATACTCAGTATGAGAGGCCATTACAGGAATGCGTTAGCGCGTGAGCGCGTTCTGGCAGTTCTAGGGTCAGCTGTTGCACATGTGCAGTAAGGGTGGTTACGCACACCGGATGAAGATTCGCCATAAGCTGCCTCACCTCTAAACAATTTCTGCCTGCGCCTCTGCTGCGCACTTCTGGGTGACATGCTGTGTGGAGCACGGCGTGCGTCCTTCCACTCACCGCCATGGCGCGGAATGCCAAGTTGAAGCCGGATGATGAGAATTTTAGCTGCAAAGCAGCTTTTAACTATCCCGTGTAACGCAGTCCCGTATGTCCACACAAATGCCCTCGCCGCAGGTGTTAGATTAGTGCCACGTAGGTCACGTCGAAGCTGTGCGTTCTCGTCACTCTCTCCTCACCCGCCGCAGCGGCCCCTGCCACCCACTCGCCACACACTTTTCTCTCTTTCATCATCTTCATCACCACTCGAAATGCTCGACGGCGCATCAAGTGGTTTATCTGTGATGAAACTTACACGAAGCTATGCATGCTTTCATGTTCTGGTGTTTAAAACAAACGTTTACTCTCGTAAACGAATTTTGCAGCACTACCACAACACCCGCGTTAGCGCCGTTCAACCTGTGACGCCATCCATGCGCAACGCTGCTGCTTCACATCCCATCAGAGTGCTCTTAGAAAAAGCGGTTAAGGATTTTGAGTACTTGGTACTCTACTACGGCAGAGTATGAAGACATTCCTTGGGCCTCGAATGTGAACGTGTTTAGAAAAGTGTTGTTAGTGATTTAGAGCACTTGGTACCCTAATATAGAAGAGCAATTGGCCATCCCGTGGGCCTCACATGGCAAAACATACGTTCTGGCGTAAACAATGAGTCAAGAAATAGAGAATGTGTTTAGAAAAATATGCTGTCACACACGTCAATAACATTTCAACAGGACATTTTGTTCTTAGACATGGAATTGTGTTTAAGAAAAGTGTGTAACGATTTAGAGTAGTACTCTACTATGGGAGAGCATAAAGCCGTCCCGTGGGCAGTTCAGCAGCCTGTATCGATCTTTGGGAAGATTGTTTGAATTTCTCTCAATGCGTGATCGCAAAGCCCGAATAGAACTTATACATATTCGCAACTGTCATGCGAGACCACCTTTAGCTGTGTTCTTCAACGTGTATTTATTGCACAAAAAAACGGCACTAGAAACGGTGAACCGACTTTCGAGCGTTATGTGTGTGGCTTTCGACTTCCTAACTGGAATATCGATTTTAATGAGATCGTGGGCAACACTATATCGTTGCCGCTGGGGAAGACAGTGTTGGAGAATCCACGTAAAGTTCAAGAGCGCCAACCTATTCGCACGTAGCACCCTGTAAGGGTAAGGGCTCTTCAAGAAATCGGCAAATCCCACGTACAGTGGACATCGATGATATGCGAAGCACGAACTAGAAATATTGATATGTCACTTTAAAATCAGCACAACGTTACGAGGTTGAGGTAAATGATGCCGTACATGAATTCCGTGCAATGATTACCATGTTCGGATGTGTCGCTTACCTTCTTCATCTATTCACGTCTCGTGATATGATATTTAGTATATGTGGAGCTAGCGAAACAGCCGTGAGCTTGCAATGAGCGTGGTATGTTCTCATGCTCTTACATGACACGCGTGTCAGAAATATTGTCTTTGCACCAATCATATAATTGGTCATTCAACGAAGTTACGTAACGCCGAATTTCGTACATGTGGACCTAGCAAAATGGTCGCGAGTGCATCATAAAGGGCCCAATATACACCAAGCTAGCGTTGACGCGCGCGCATGACGGGCACAGCGACGCAACGTTACCAAAACGCGAGCACTCTATAGTCTGACGTCAGGGGCGACCAGCGTTCGTGGGCGCGGCCCGACGGAAACCAACACGACATGCGACATGCTGCATTTCGCGCCGATGCATTACCCAGACAACACTGCGTCTCCCTCTTTTCGTGAAGGAGGGAAGCCGGACGCGCTGAAACGCGCATGCGTCAAAGCAACGCAGCGTGGCGCGAGCCTGCAAGTATATGGCAGAACCGGCGCCTGACGTGGAAATGCCGGCGTGACGCGACGAAATGAACGCCGGCGAGCACGCGCACCGAGTCACGTCGAAATGTATTGGTGCCTTGACTGTGGCATGCAGTCATGTTCTCACATGACACAATTTTCATGTTTATTATGTTTGCACCAGTCACATACCTTCGTCAGCCATTGGCGTCACGTAATACCAAATTTGGCATATGTGAAGCTAGCGAAACGGCCGCGAGCGCATCATCATTGTGGCATGTAGTCATATTGTTACATGACATGAATGTCGGGATCATCGTGTCTGGATTTATCATTTACCTATGTCATCTGTTTATATACCGTTTATATATCGTTTATATTTCATTCGTTTATATATAATATCGAGTTTGGTACATGTGAAACTAACGAAACGGCCACGAGCACATCACGAACGTACCATGTAGTCATGTTGTTATATTACACGCATTTCATGTTTATCATGTTTGCGCCAGTATCATACCTTCTTCATCCATTCACGTACTGTAATACCAAATTTAGTATATGTGACGCTAGTGAAATGGGCGCGAGCGCATCAAGAGCGTGGCATGTAGTCATGTTGTTACATGACACGCATGTGATCATTTTCATGTTAGGGTCTGTCGCTTGTGTTCACCATGCAATCATGTCATACCATACCAGTTTTGCAAAATGCCATGTGAAAGGATTCACCTCTAGAGCTGCAGAACCATGAAATGTAAACCATGACATTCATGACATACATGTCATCATTTCCATGTTATGACTAGTCTAATATGTTCTTGATACAGTCATGTTATGCCATACCTTGTTTGGTATTGATACCATTATATAAATGGCCAGGAGAGCTAAAAGTCGTAGGCGGATATATATATATATATATATATATATATATATATATATATATATATATATATATATATATATATATATATATATAGATAGATAGATAGATAGATAGATAGATAGATAGATAGATAGATAGATAGATAGATAGATAGATAGATAGATAGATAGATAGATAGATAGATAGATAGATAGATAGATAGATAGATACGCTTAAAGTCGCCGAAGTGTACTATGAAATGCTTCGCTATCAATACTGGGTGGAACCATCACACCCTCTCCTGCACCCCGCGAAATACCAAAAATTCTGGCTACGTTCCTCCAGTAAAATGTCTCTTTAAGAACGTTGCCCACTCAGCATCTTGGCTGAGAGTGACGCGGGCTAATACCTCGGTAAAATTACGCGCAAAAAATGAATAAAAATCCGCGTAGGAGCGAAGGAAGTGAAGGGTGCTTCAGTGTTCTACATATATAGGTGAAACCTGCGGGGGGGGGGGGGGAGCGAAAAATGCAGGGCTCTTTTTCTTCCCCACACGCCTGGTTTTTGTTCCCAATACTGCATGTAGAGAATGGTGTTTGAGCACCACAAGCGTCGTTGTCTATTTGTTGGGCGAATAGTCGACTTCGTCTTTAGTGCTCTGGGGTTGAGTAGCGGGAGTTGCTCAATTTTCGTTAAACACAATGGTTCTTTAGGTTGAGCGTGACTTTATGACACACGTTGACGACAGGAGACGGAGATAAGCTGAGCCCCTATTAGATGCTCCGCCCCTGAAATCTAACAGATAAAACTCAAATGGTTGTGTGGTTGCTTTTGGACAAAAAGCTTGAGCGCCACATCACGATTGACATCGGTGGACGATATGAAAACTTGTCTCTACTGAATAAAAGTTACGTAATAATAATTTGACAGGCCATTGAATTGTGTGTGTTGTTGCGCTCTCACCTCATCAATTGTGTGTGCTTTAGTAATTGTGTTTGTGTTATTTACTTTGATCGGGCGACTTCGTTGTACTCTTCCATAAGAAATTGAACTCAATCTGTGTGGAACGTACGTTCGTGTCTGTCTCCGCAGATTGGCCTTTTCATTGTTAGCGCACCAGTGCTTTTAGTAGTGGTGCTTGTCGAATATCTGTGGCAGGCATATTTCTTGTCAGAGAACAACTTTCAGCAGTTTGTGATTTCTAAGTATTTTGAAAATTCTCGTGAAACTTAGGTAGCTTAATTTGTAGTAAGTTATGATGTCATATCCTCCATATAAGCAAAATGAAATCGTCGATTTCATGGCGTTATCATTTTTATTGGTCTATGGGAAGTTTACGAACACTTTTTTTTCTTTATTTTTGACAAGCCGGACTTCTGGTGGCGATCAAATGTTGCTAAGAAAAGAAGTGTCTTTGATAGTCAGCTGGTGATAAAGGTTGTTTGAGCCCGTACAAAACCCAAGTATCCTTTGTGGTAGTTGACTGTTCAACCACGGAGCCGGAAAATGGCATTTCATAACAGCTATGACGAGTAAAGAGCCGCATTAACATATCCAATAATGCACAGCTGAAGTGCAAAATTGCAGCAGGCATCGCATCACGTGAATCGCTTTACGAGAGGGTGGTTAGGAGCTGCCAGCCCTTTACAAAACGCTAATATATAATTCGTCGTTATCATCAATAACCAGAACATCAAAGAAGGCATTTACATCACTTGGGCTAACATCAATTTATGTGGACAACCATCCGTGCGCCTTGTCAAAAAAGGAGAAAAAAAAATTCGGCAGATCCCACGTACCCGGGAATCGACGCTATGCGAAGCATGCGGAGGGAAGGTGACCGTGTTTTAGTTTTTTTATTGAGTGACACGTCATAAAATGACGCTAATTACAAGTACAAATGTTGCACGCACAGACAGATGTTGAAGAGCTGCAGATGTTTATATAACCATTTGTTTTCACTTGCACAATGCTGCCAACTAGAACATGCGTATAAGCAACCTCAGAAGCAGATATGAAGCGCTGATGCTCGCGAAGATGCTGGCCCTGGACACTGCTACATAAATCAACTTCAGCGCGTGGTAAGTAATAACAATTGGCGTTAGCCCGAGGTGACGGATGTATCATGTAGGGGTAGGCAGCACTGCAACCACTATTGACGTTTCAAGAAGATTAGCGTCTATTTGAAAAGTAGTTCCGGTACCTGGTGTAGCTCCGTGGTAGAATGTTTTATTGCCACGCAGAGTCGGTGGGTTCGATTCCAGCGGAGACCCTGACATTCATTCTTTGTGTTGTCGGGGCGTCGCTACCGATGTCGGGTATTTCTTAACGCTCGCGTGTTAAAATCGCCAACGTGTGTTCACGTCGTTCTTGGGTAGATATTCAGTGTCAATCACCTGTGGCACATACCCGCATACCAGTTGCACATACCCACCCATGAGTAAGCGCCACACTTTGGCGGGAAGTGTTTGACGACGTACGCGACGAGATTGTGAGATTATTGATGTCTTGACCAGCGCGTCATATTCGACAAACCATCTTACCCTCCCATGCTAATTTTTGTTCACGCCAAATGAGGGGGTGACCGCGAGAGCACTCAAACTCAAGCGGCTAGATAGATAAATAGATAAGCTCAAAGTCGCCGAAGTTCACTAAGAAATGCTTCGCATTTAAAATAGAACATTCAAGGAAGGCTTGAACGAAGGGGCAAATAAAGTAAAAATGCTTATGCCTGGAGGTTCTTTGGGCAATACTTAAGAGTCCTGGCAAATATTTAAACAACCATTGCCATCAACTCTTTTGGACAAATCTCGTTAGTTTTTCAAGACTTCAGCACATTCTTCGCAAATAGCCAGTTTGTTATGAGCAAACTAAACTGTCACAATTTGTATGAATTCAAGGAGTGATTTAGCGACATGTGTAACTTTATACCTTGAACATCTCAGAATATTAAGGCAGCACTGCTTGCAAAGCGGTAAATGAATAAACTAATTGTTCACTTCAATCAACGTTAGTTGCTTTCCTTAATTCCTTTCCCACAGCTGCAATGACTGATGATCTAATCAGACATGCTGAGCGAGAAATTAAGTCAACATTCGATCACTCTCCAACACCACACGAACCTGGCAGGCAAAGCATTCAGTTTAATAGTGGGATACAGAAATGGACTAAAAAAACGTCGTTTGTACAAACGGCGAGCAAGCCTACAAAATGCTAGGCATTTATGAGATGCGGGCGTCCCTGACGACCCTGATCAATCTACGTGGCAGCACACTCTCTTTCCTAATGATGATGTGCGCGTTTCCTAAGACGCATTCCTTTGTCAGATGCGTGCCAGCCACGTTCTCAATGGATGGGTGCTGGGGCTCATTCATTGGAGGGTGAGCAGGCTGCCCTGCCAAGACGGAAAGGTCTTACCGAGAGGCACCGGGTGAAAGAATCCATCAGGCTAGCGCGACAGCACAATGCAGCTCTTAGCGACCGTATAGAAACGCTGATATGCGGGACTTGTGGGGACACAGGAAGCGGGCGTACTAGGTTTGAACGACCTGCAGATAATTACAGACCAGTGGCATGGCGGCAGCTAATGCAATCGGCATAGATGTAGCCCTTAGGTGAATGCACGCGAGAAACCATGAAATGTTTTTTAAGAATACTGCAATGTGGAGTTTCCTCAACGTGCATTATTTCTTCAACACGAAAGTGTTTTATGGTGGGGTTCACCATGGCTACGCAGACGTACTTACGTCACAAAAGTTACGTTGAGACATCTATCTTAAGATATTACAAAGAAAAACAAACGAAGAAGGCAAGCATTACACTCACGGAATCGAACCAGCAACCTTTCGATTGCCAGTGCGCAGCACTAGACACTACGCCACAACCCGTGCGTTGTGAGGAGTGCTAACGGAGGACATTTATATACGCCCCACATCGTTCGGTAGTCCTCAGAGCTTGGAATCTTTAGCGCGTTTCCACTATGAGTGAAGATGGTGCGACTCTCGGCGCTTGGTGTGCTACGGCGCTTACCGCGGTGGTCTGCCGCCCTGTGGCTCGCGGCGACTTTCTCGTTGTACTATTATCAAACTTGCGCATCGCATTCTCGTGTCGCATTTGTGGACTGCTTCTGTAGATACTAACAAGGTTGCCTGTATAGACTGGCCTGGATGCGATGGTCATCACAAGTTAGGTAAGAGTCGATGACCTGCCTATACTTGAGTTGTTTGCATTGCGTTTAGCCTCAAGGCACGGGAATTTCTACGTTAATGAGCCTTTTCAGTGTAGGTTTTTTTTACATGACCACTATCATTTTAACCACAGCCATCTTGCTTAGACGATAAACGACCCAAAACGCTTCTTTTCTACTTCTTACAAAAACAGAAGTTCTAAAAATATAGTACCCATGCTTTACACTATCCACCAGACAGGCCTTCGCGACGGCTATCAATCTAGAGTATAGGGCAAAGCGTTACAGTATCTTCACGTTCATTCTGGCATTTTCCATCTTTTCAGAAAGTTCGCGATTGCTTTTCTCGCAAAAAACACACTCTCATCGCAATGTAAAATATTCTTACTCTAGGCATCCCTTTCTGATCATGAACTGTATAACTCAATAGATGCAGTGGCAGCCACTCCAACTTTTCAAACACGTCAAAAAGAAGGCGCCAACTATGGGCTTTCCATCAAATGCCTCTAGGCAGCTTTCTCAGTTGCTTTTTTTATGTAGAAAGAGCGCCTCGATTGTAAGGCATGATATCAGCAGCCTTTTTGAAAATACCTCATCTGAGTGAGTGCACTTTCGTGTGGTTTGGCCGGGGCTGCCCCATCGGTACTTGTGGGGAACGCTCACTCTTTGCACGTTGTCGCTTGTTCAATTTTTCTGTGAACGTACGCACAGATGCAGTACACTCATGGTGTGTTACTTCCTGATGCAACGTAGTGCATCAAGAAGAATTGACGCCGAAATATGCAACGCGCCGTTACCTGCTTTAAAGTTGAGGAATGAGAACACTGCGATTGAGAAAAATATCTTTTGCTGTATGTAAAACAAAATGGTGAGTGGTGAAATATGACCATTCATACACGATTGTGTTGTTTATTGAGGGAAATATATAATAAAGCAAAACGTAAATTTCATTGAAGGGGGCGCGAGAGTTGACAACAGATCGAATGTCAATGTCATTTAACTCTTAGTGTGGACAGCGTCGTTCATCGCATGCCTTTTCTCTTACTGTTCTATCTTTGGCGCCTCCTGTAAATTGAACACTGCAGAATTAGAGGGGCGTCATGCAGTTTGAGGAGATCGGCGCCTTGGTTATGAACGTTTGGCTTTGGGGCATAAAGTAGAATATCTGGTGTATTGAGTGAAATTAAATGTCATATACTTGGTGTTTCGCGCTGAGCTTTCTATCTTCACAATGCGATGCTTGCTCCCGCTTTATGAATTGCATCGGCTTTCTTTGGAGGTCTGTCAGTGTGAACACTTCTTTGTTTATACCTCAATTAGCAACACAATATTGTCACGTGCTTGCTCTAGAAAGACGATGGCAGTTGTGCATGTGCCACGAAGGACTACGAAATGGACGAAAAAGAAGAACTCGCTTGCGCGTTCTAATTAAAAAGATCGACCTGCTTCTGGTGTCTCAATCTCTGCGGCAAGACCTCTGTTTTGACGTCGTGACACTGGTGGAGGTGCTGGAGCCTACAACCCGATGCAGGACAGTCTTGCTCGGACCCGTTCACCTAGTCCAGAGACCCAGCCCCTCGTCACGACTCCGGTGCACCGATTCAGTCGGCGCCTACTAGGCCTAAGTCCGGAGTCCGCACCTGTTCCGCCTCTAACCAGCATGACAGCTCCTACCACATCCACTACTACCCTTCCATCGCAGACCACTCTTCCCTCCCAGGTGACTCTTAAACATCCTCGCGTTCCTGAAGTTTTCCATGAGGAAGAGTACGAGGATGTCGAGGACTGGCTCGAACAGTTCGAACGGGTCGCTGTATCTAACCACTGGAACGAACAGCACAAACTAGGCCGTGCATATTTCGCCCTGGAAGATAACGCTCACACGTGTTACGAGAACCACGAAGCTACTTTCCAATCTTGGGAAGATTTCCGTCGAAAGCTCCTCGCCACAATTTCGAACACGGACCGACGCGATCGGGCACAGCAACTGATTGAGGCTCGCGTACAAAAACCCAACGAAACAGCCGCCATGTACGCAGAGGGTATAATCCGTCTGTTTCGACGAGCTGACCCTGACATGCCCAAGGCAAAGAAGGTCCGTCACCTAATGCAGGGTGTCAAAGAACTAGTGTTTGCGGGCCTCGTACGAAATCCTCCTACAACAGTAGATGAATTCATAAGAAAAGCGACTGTCATCGAGCGCGCACTGCGACAACGATACCGACACTTTGACCGCTTGCTGAATCACACGGCAGTAAGTGCTGCAGCTGAGAGCACTGCCGTATGTGAAAATTCCCTGCGACAAATGATTAGGGAAATACTGCGTGAGGAACTTCGGGCCCTCTTCGTCCCTCCTACCCAACCGCCCGTCGCATCTGTTGCCGAAATCGTCCGCCAGGAGTTGAGGCAAGCCGTTACACCACCCGCGCCAAATCCTGAGCCACATCCAGCGACCTACGCTGATGCGGTCCGTCGTCCTCCATCGTCATTTGTGGCGACACCCTTCCAGCCACGACCCACTGCCGTACCTTGGTGGCAACGGGATTCCATGGGACGACCACCAGTTTGCCGAACTCACTTGTGGCGCATGGCCGGCCATCGACCTATTTGCTTCCGCTGCAGAGAACCAGGCCACATTGTCCGCTATTGCCGTCATAGCAATTCCGGGTTCAGGAACTTTTCTCGTCCCGCTTCTTTCCGCTCTGAAGACCGTCGTGCCCACGATGCCGATCAACTGTCGACTGGGCAGCAACTACACCGCGTCGCTGGCGATCTCCATCTCCTGCGCGTCACCGTGACTTTCCTCAGAGCTACGCGGACGTCACCTGAGGCCATTCGCCTAGCCCGCACCGGGGAAACTAACTGCTGCGACCTCCGGGGGCAAGGTTTCCAATCGTTGAAACACCGAAAAGTTCCCCCTATCATCGCAAAAAGATATGACGACAACCACGACGAATACGACGATGAATACGACGACGAATACGATGACGAATACTAATGCCGGTAAAGTTGTACGTGCTGATCTTGGCGTTTTCATTGACGGACATCACGTAACAGCACTAGTCGACACTGGCGCTGACTTCTCAATCATGCGACAAGAACTCGCCGACCACCTTAGAAAGGTCAAGACACCGTGGACAGGGCCGCACATAAGGAGTGCTGGTGGTCAGCTCATGACTCCAACGGGTAAATGCACCACTCGACTTCACATTGAGGATTCTAGCTTCGTGGCCACTTTCGTCCTGTTGACAGACTTCTGTAAAGAGCTAATTTTGGGCATGGCTTTTCTTCGAGATCATGGCGCTGTTATCAACATCCCTCAACGTATGGTGACGTTTTGCGCACATCCGTATGTCGAAAACAGCAGCGACGAACTACGCGGCCATTTGCGAATAGCCGACGATGTGACACTCCCACCAAGATCCTGCTGCCTTGTGTCTGTGTCCAGTGGGTTCCCTTCCTATAAAGATGTGATAGTGGAGCACATAGTCACTCTTTTGCTCACGCAAGGCATTTATATCGCGAGAGGCATCCTAACGCTTACTGGTGGACAGGCAGAAGTGCTCCTCACAAACTTCAGCAACGAGCGCCATCAAATCCAGAAAGGTACAGCAATTGCCTACTTCGATGATATGGACCAAGCTGGGGATAGCTGTGCTTCGCAACCAGACGACGCGACGGTCCCTGCCTCAACTTTGTCGGTGGAGATCTGCTCAACGCTACCGCCCTCGGATAGAAAGCACCGGCTTGAACTTTTACACCAATTCGAAGACTGCTTTTCACGTACGTCAAATGTCCAGCGGAAACCATTGACCAAGCACCGCATCATTACTGGAGACAACACGCGACCGATTCGGCAGAACCCAACCATGTGGCTCCGAAAGAACGCGAGGAGATTCAGAAGCAAGTACAGAAGATGCTCGTGGATGACGTCATACAACCTTCGAAAAGTCCTTGGGTGTCCCCCGTGGTTTTGGTCAAGAAAAAAGACGGCAGCTTGCGTTTCTGTATTGATTATCGCAAGTGTAACCAAGTCACGAAAAAAGACGTCTATCCACTGCCTCGCATAGACGGTTCACTTGATCGGCTGCGTCATGCGCGCTATTTCTCTTCAATGGACCTCCGCAGCGGCTACTGGCAGATAGAAGTCGACAAGAGAGATCGTGAAAAAACGGCCTTTGTGACGCCTGATGGCCTTTACGAATTTAAGGTGCTTCCTTTTGGGTTGTGCTCGGCGCCAGCCACTTTTCAGCGTCTCATGGACACCGTACTATCGGGCCTGAAGTGACAAACATGCTTGGTCTATCTGGATGATGATGTTGTATTCTCAGCATCATTCTAGGAACAACTCAGCCGTCTATTCACCGTACTCCAAGCCATACGCTCGGCCGGCCTGACTTTAAAACCAGTAAAATGTCATTTTGGTTTCAACAAACTCAGCTTCCTAGGCACGTCGTCAGTCACGAGGGTGTTCGACCTGACCCGGCCAGAATAGACGCCGTAGCGCAATTTCCTGCACCCCGTGACGAAAAGGCTGTGAGACGCTTCTTAGGGTTGTGCGCCTATTACCGGTGATTTATCGAGTACTTTTCGTCTATTGCGGCGCCATTGACACGACTCACACGTGAGGACGTCCCCTTCGTTTGGGGTGAACAGAAGCAAATGGCATGCAATGAACTACGACAACGCCTGCAAACACCTCCAGCCCTGGCGCACTTTGACCAAGACGCCCCTACAGTACTTCACACTGACGCCAGCAATGTAGGTCAAGGTGCCGTTCTGGTGTAGTGGCAAGACGGCTGTCAAAGAGTGATAGCCTACGCCAGCAGAACTCTCTCTCGCACGGAGGAGAACTACTCGACCACCGAGGAGTGTCTCGCCGTGGTGTGGGCAGTCATCAAATTTCGTCCGTATTTGTACGGCCGCTCCTTCAAGGTTGTTAGCGACCATCCCTCTTTGTGCTGGCTCACCAACCTTAAAGATCCATCTGGTCGTTTGGCGCGCTGGAGCCTAAGGCTTCAAGAGTTTGCCATGACCGCCGTCTATAAATTTGGAAAATAGATAGAGGCACACCGACGCCGACTGTCTCTCACGGTCGCCAGTGGAAACTGTCGCTCCTGATGACGAAAACATCAACGCGGCATTCTTGGGAGTCGTCAACACGGCCACTATTGCACGAGAGCAGCGCAGTGACCCTGAGCTGTTACCACTCATTGAATAATTAGAAGGACGACGTAAAGACGTGCCACGGTTATTTGCTAAAGGACTGCCATCTTTTCGCTTGCGAAACGATGTTCTCTATCAGAAAAACTTCTCACCAACCTGTAACCCGCACTTGCTCGTCGTGCCTGCCTCTCTTCGAAAAGAAATTATGGAAGCGCGCCATGATGAAGCAACTTCTGGTCATCTAGGCTACACCCGAACATCGTGCCGACTACGATGCAAGTACTACTGGCAAAAGTTACCTGCTGCTGTTAACCATCACGAGCAAATTTGCATCGACTGCCAAAGACGCAAAGCGCCTCCCACCAAGCCAGCCGGTCTTTTACATCCAGTCGAAGCACCAGAAAAGCCGTTCACCATAGATTGGAACGAATTTCTTGGGTCCCTTTCCAACTTCCACAACAGGGAACAGATGGATTATTGTGGTCACTGATTTCCTGTCCCGGTATGCGGAGACTAAAGCTATGCAGCGCGGCACAGTAGCAGAAGCCGCTCAATTCTTCATCCAAAACATCGTCCTTCGGCATGGCGCTCCGACAACAGTGATCATAGACAGAGGACCTGCCTTCACCGCAGAGCTTTTGGAGTCGGTTCTCAGGCTCAGCGGTACAGCTGACTGGAGAACAACTGCATACCATCCGCAGACAAACGGACTGACGGAGCACCTCAATAGGACCCACAGAGACATGATCAGCATGTACGTTGACACGGAACATAAAAACTGGGATCAGATATTGCCGTACGTGACCTTTGCTTATAACACCGCTCGGCAAGAAACCACTGGAATGACACCGTTCAATCTGATCTATGGTCGCGAAGTCACAACAACATTGGACGCCATGTTGCCGCATGAGTGTGACGACGTCCATGTAAACGCCGAAGAATTCACTCAGCGTGCTGAAGAAGCCAGACAGCTCGCGCACGTGCGCATCTGTCATCAGCAGCATCAAGATGCACAACGCTACGACACCCGACACCAGTTTAGGAGCTACACACCAGGCAACAAAGTGTGGGTCTGGATTCCGAAACGTCGACGTGGACTGTCTGAGAAACTGTTTAGGACGGTACCTTGGTCCATACAGCGCCACGCGACGCTTGAATGACGTGAACTACGAAGTTGTTCCCGACACTAATTGTAGTTCTAAGCGCGAAAAGCATTTGCCCGAAGTCGTGCATGCCGTACGTATGAAACCGTATTTATTGAGTTAATTAGCTCCCGGTTGCCGTTTTCATACGACCACTTCATATGCCTAGTAGAGCACCTAAGTTGCGTATCGGGACGATGCTTCTTTCGGAAGGAGGCAAATGTCATGTGCTTGCTCAAGAAAGACGATGGCAGTTGTGCATGTGCCACGAAGGACTACGAAATGGACGAAAAAGAAGAACTCGCTTGCGCGTTCTAATTAAAAAGATTGACCTGCTTCTGGTGTCTCAATTTCTGCGACAAGACCTCTGTTTTGACGTCGTGACAATATGACAAGCAGATGATTCACTTCTTCCAGCTAGATATTAAACCTAGTCTACAGTAACGTGGTCTAAAGTTGTTTCTCTTGTTCAGTCACTCTCCTGGGTTATTTTTCTTGGAGGTTACGATTACATTTTAATGCCTGACCTGATCATGCTCTCAAATTACGTTGTTGCATAAACGACTTTCTCTTCATTTATAAGTACTTTTTTCACTCTATAATATTTGAACTCGATCGCATAAAGAGTTTGTTTCGCAAAAATTTTGGCGTCGGCGAGTATCCAACGAGGAATCACTGGCCCGGGCTAGGCCTCTGGAATCCGTCGTGCGTGGAGCACTGTGCGGTGTCGTTGGCGATATCCCTGGCTCACTGGACAGCCTAGATTTCATCCACTGCGCGTGAGCTGAGAACTTCGGCTCGCCACCGCTCAGCCAGTCGTCCTGGGGCACACACACGCTCGTCCGAGTAGTGGCGGCGAACACCGCACTCACGCAAGTATATGAGCCAAGTCGGCTGTCTCGTGCCCGCACGATGCACAGCTGGGTGACGAGTGGGGTGAGGGACACAGTCTATGTAGGTACCTGGGATTGTCAAATGTGCCGGTCTACAGACGCCTCAGATCATACGCCTGAGGCCACTCTAGCTGCATGTGGGGTGGTGGGTAACGTCGTTTCGTTTTTCTGTAATGGCGGAGGATCTCGTGAAAAGTGACGATGATGTCCTTGCAGTCCTGTAAGGCCTCGGGGTCTGTTATTCTCGTCACAGAGTTCTTATGTCCTCTGACCTCGGGTATCTCACCATCGTCGATGCATCGCACATCGGTGGCCCTTTCACATGCGTCGCGGCAGGTTAGCAGTCTCGCGACAAAGTGGGCACGCTCGTTGTGGTTCGATGGGAGGTCAGAGCTTTGGACGCTGCCAAACTCTCCCACACGCTCGGGGAACCACTTCAGAGACTTGGAAGCAATCGTGCCAGACTTTAAATCTTCGGTTCTGACATTTAGCATGTGCGCCGCCTCTAAAGAGACCCATCCCTTCGTAAAGTATCGTACCGCTCTCTTGGCGCCACTCAAGATAAGTGTGTCCTCGTTTCCACTATGAACTATTGTGAGGGCTATGGTCATTTCTTCTGTCGCATCAGACGATGGCAGCCTCGTATATCACGTCACCAGAGTTCGTTCCCTCGTGTCAACCTCCGTCATGGAGAAGGTAGGTGTAGATTGGCTTTGTTGTTGCTCTCGTTCGTTCTGCTGTTGCCCTCGGTCGAGCCGGGGGTATCTAGCAGCGTCGACAAAAAGGACACCCTCTCGGCTGCCGTGCTCTTTGAGGATCACCTACGCTATGCATCTGCGCCTCTCGGCTTCGTGCACTGGGTGCATGTTTCTGGGAATATTCTCTGAGAGTATAGCATTCTTGACCGCTGGCAACAGCGTGTCCTTCGGTCTCCGCAACCCGTGGTAACGAATCTCGAGGGAGGCGAGGATGGTTCTGCCGGTCGTGGTGCCCGACAGTCTTTCGAGCTGCGCCATCCTCTGAGCATCGATGAATTCAGCGAGGGTGTTGTGCACGCCCAGCTCAAAGAACCTGCAGTTTGCCGTGTAGTGGGGTACGCCTAATGCAGTTTTGTAAGCCCTGCGGATGATCGTGTCCAGCTTGTTGCTTTCGCTTTTACCCTAATTGACGTAAGCAGCAACGCAAGGAAATGTGGATCAAAGCACTCACCTGTATTAGTCTCACTATATTGTGCTCTTTCATTCCTTTTCTCTTGTTTGTGATTCTTCGTGTCAGGTTCGTGGCGGCTGCCACTTTCTTCTGCACCGTTTTTCTCCAGCTAGAGGCCGAGGATTCATATCTTGGACACCATAAGTATGCGGGCTGCTTCTTTTGCGTGACACACACGCACACCTGACAGGCCTCGGCCACATACCTCGAGGTACGTCCAGGTTTTCGAAGTCTGTGGAATAGGATCTCTGGCATGTTTGGAGCGCCGACGAGCCTCATGCCTTCGAGATGCTTCTCAATTTCTCTGACCGCCTGCTGCAGCCTGTCTTGCATTCTCGCAGATTGCATGCTCTCTGTGGTCCATATCGTAATGACGTGCGCGTAGATTGTATGGTTGATGCCTTCGATCGCATCGAGCCGCTCCGCAAGGCCGATCATGACGAGGTTGAACAGCATTGGGAAGAGCACGGAGCCTTGCGGCGTCCCGGCACCTCCCATCTCGACTGCCTTTGGTGGTAACCCGTCTACCTTGATTCGCGCTTCTCGCCCGTTGAGGAAGCTGCCGACATACCGGTGGAATCTCTCCCCTAGGTTTAGCTGACTGACCTTCTCCAGTATGGCCATGTGCCTCACAGTTTCGAAAGCACTTTTGAGATCGAGCCCGAGTATGGCGCGAAGGTGCGTGGTCGGTGCATCAGCGACTTGTTCTTTGATCTGCAGCATTGAGTCTTGCGTGGACAGTCCTTTCCGGAACCCGAGGATGTGGGTGCTAAACGCCTTTCGCCTTTCGAGGAGCGTCACCACCCTATTGAGGCAGGCATGCTCCATCACCTTGCTGACGCACAATGTGAGGGAGATCGGCCTCACGTTCTTGAGTACCAGCGGCTTGCCCGGTTTGGGTATAAGCACCACGTCCGTGATTTTCCATTCGCGTGGAACCCGACCTGTCCTCCAGCACTCATTGACATACTCGCATGGGTTCACGATGGTGTTGTAGTCTATGTTTCTGAGGACCTTGTTAGTGATTTTGAGCGGGCCGGGCACCGAACTCGTTTTGAGTAGCTGGATAACTGCTCTAATCTCTTGCACAGAAAAGTCCTCATCGAGCTCTTTGTTAGGCGCGCCAGTATACTCAGGGTTTGCATTTTCGCGCTTTGTTCTGTCATAGTTCTCCGTAGTTTTTCCCAAAGTTCGTTCTTTCATATTTTTATTTATTTGTTTATCTATTTATTCATTTATTTATTTACCTATTTATTTAATACTGCAGACTTTACACAAGTCCAAGCAGGGTGGGGGCAAGAAAAAAAAAGAACAACAACAAAATGAAGCAGAACAAATATAGTTAATACAAATTGCAATGAGCCCAATTTGAATGAGTGGTGCAATGGATGAATCATTCTAGTCTGTTATGGTGCGTTCGGAAAAAGAAAATTTGAATAAATCTGTTCTATGAAAAATATGGTGTCAGAAAATTAGGATGATGGTGGCGAGCAAGTTTTGATGTTGAAGATGAAAGATATTGTGAGGGGTTAATTTCCAGTTTCTGATTCCAAAAGAGGTAAAGAAAGTCTAAGCGTGCTGCTTTCCGTCTTAGTGCAAGACATGCAATGTTGTTAGCCAGCATTAGTTCAGTGCGTGATTCATACGGAGAAAATTTCTAAAAAATAAACCTGACTGCTTTTTTTTGCATATTCTACAGGCGAATAATGCTGGTTTTAGTAAAGGGGTCCCACACAACACATCCATATTCGTGTTCTGGCCTAATTACAGTGCTATAAGCAAGTAATTTCACAGCTGGAGGAGACTGAGCTTACGTCTTAAAAAGTATAATTTGTGGTACGCAGAAGAACAAGTATTATCTATATGTGTATTCCACGATAAGGTATTACTAAGAGTTGCACCTAAGTACTTGTATCATGTTTCCTCAGGGAGTGGTAATTAGCCTAGACTGTATTCAAAGGGAAAGGGAGCTTTTTGGCGAGAGAAACGAAGATAGACTGTCTTATCAATATTAAGTTTCATGCCCCATGTGTTACGCCATTTCTAAATATTAGCAAGAGCATTGTTAACGTGGTGCTGATTGTTAGATGCAGTGATTTCATGGAACAACACACAGTCATCTGCAAACAATCTCATTTGTATGCCAAGATAAACTAGAGCAACGATATAATTATTGCACAGCGGAAACAGCAATGGTCCTAGTACACTCACTTAAGGGACCCGGGAGCCAACCGAAAGATGGCCAGACTGCCGCTCGGTGACTTCCACACACTGGAATCAGTCAAATAACTCCTAATCCATGTGATCAAGATTTTCGGTAGTTCAATTTTTCTTAGTTTAATGATTAGTTTGTTATGGAGAACCTTATAAAAGGCTTTGCTGAAGTCTAGAATTATTGTTTAAATTTGTCCATTCTTATCAAAACATGAAGCGAGTGATTAGATAACTGTAACTAATTGTCTAACGGTTGAGCAGCCTTTTCTAAACTCTTGTTGGTAATTAGAGAGGACTGATTGTTCATCTAAAAGCTCATCTATTTGATTGGCGATAATGTACTCAATAAGTTTACAACATTTGATGTAAGTAGTATCGGTCGATAATGTTCTAATGAAGATCGATCACTTTTCTTGTGTATGGGCACGACTCTGGCCATTCTCTAGTTATGTGGTAGTTTACCACGAATGAATAAATTATGGTAAACTATAACAATAAACATTGCAATAGACTCAGCATACCGCTTCAGGAACATATTGGGAAGGTATGTGTCACCTTGTAATGTAGCGCAATATAGATTACTTCTGTTTTGAAAGCCGACCATTTGATAATTTCCTGTGTATGCCTGGGGCCCGGGTATTGACCATGCTTGTGCTTGCATGGCCTGCGTGTTTAAATCCATTTCAGTGAGTATAGTGAGCGCCATGTTGTTACCACTTGCGTTTCCCTTCATCTGCGCCAATCTCACTGTAGGCGAACAGCGATGTTCAACCCACGTTAAATCTCACATTTGAGCATGCCTCACTGAAAAGCAAGTACACCCATTGCACAAAGTGGTATTTTTATTCCTCTTTAAGCTCTGGTGCTTTAATGCTCTCACATGCTTGGGGGCATCTTTCATGAGTCATGAAGAAAGAATGGTTCAGTAGCATAGCACATGCCCAAGTAAGTTGCGGAGAAAGTAACATCAATATCTGCTCGCTGTGTGGAGAAACAACGATATGATTATGGGGCAAGCAGTAGATAGATAACATGGAATGTTTTTGACCCCCCGAAGTACTTAAATGTATACTGACACCCCACAGGACACGGGCCTCTAGCACTTCGCCTCAACCGAGATGCGGCTACTGTGCCTCATCTGAACTGTTATAAAGTTCAGAGTTGTAGTGGGGTTTTCCGAGGCAGCAGCTTAGCCCCGTAACCGGCAAGCCGTCTTGGTGGAAAAAGACCCATAAAAGGGATCCCACGTATAACTTAAGCACGCTGACAAGTACTTGTGTACGAATGAGCGTTGCTGTCATTCAAAAAAGGAATGGCCATCATTGCACGAAGTTGCTGAAGAAGGGTCCACTGATGTAACAGCGATCCAGAGCAAAAACAGGTAGAGAAATGAACGTAGCATTACTCGAACATGCCAATTAGTGAGTTTCGATATAGCTGATCGTTTCTGAGCTTCACTGACTTCCAAAGAATACGACAACGCGCAAAAGCACACTCTGTCGAAACCACCGGCTCGGCGAAGTAAGCCGAGGAACGTAATTAATGAAGCATGTCTCTCTACCATGGCTTCCTTGTCGCAGTTACTTGCGTTGCGTCTTCAACAAAATAAGAGTATGGTACTAGACGAGCGTGTACGCCAAGGGAGAGGCAGATGATCTTGTTATAGCAGAGCCTGTTGACGACGCAAACGTCAGCGTTCTAGGAAACGTGGCAATGAAGTAAACTGATCGGGGCTTGAAACTTGGAACTCTCTTTCCTCGCAAAAGAAAAAAAAATTGTGGGACTCTTAAGCTTCGCCATCAAGAGTTGAACACAATAGTGATATCCTGTCCCTAGTGCGCACTCCTAACACTTTGTGCATGAAATCTATTCGAACTTGGTATACACCCACTACGTGACCTTAAGAGAATAGGCGCAGTAACGTGTGTGCCGTATTTATAGGGTGACCGGCTTTAAACCATCAAGTCATTATAAACACATGTTCCAAAGTTCGATTACAATGTGCGCTTGTACCACGTATTATTACGGCAACAATATTTCATGTTGTATTGTGAGGCATGTATACAGGACGCATGTGTTTGTAAAACGTGAAAGTTACTTTCATGGCATTTCCAAGCCGAGAAAGTTATTTTCACAGTATTCAAAAACAGGCATATGGATGTGTGGTTGAACATCCGCTTGCCGGGCAAGCGACCCCGGTTCAATCCCCACGCTAGCCCGGTATTTTTTAATATTTCTTGCATCGTTCACAACTTTTCGGTGGAGAATAAGATGTTCTTTTTGCGCACATTAACGACAGCAACGCCGGGATTTCGGCGAAACGAGCTTTCTAACGCTGTATTATTGATGCGAGTAAAGAGAGACTGCACTACTATTCATATCGGAGGACGCTACACACTCATGCGTAGGTTGCTTTGAAACAAGAGCTGTATTTATCTACAGTGGTACAGTTCTCAAGCAAGCAAGCAAATTCCTCGGAGTCGTGTGGCTTAGAAAAGCCTACGGCACGCGCATTTCAAAGTTATTTGGGCGCGATGAGATATCAGTATCAATTACCGGTCAATAAACGACATACACGTTGAGTTTGAGCATGTAACACTCCATCTATAAGGTGGAAAATCTGGCTGGCAATATGATGTTGCAGTCAGCTATATTTGCTGCTGAGAGCCCCAATGTAGTACAATGCTCTGGTGAGTACCTATTAGAGTAATCTATATGAAATGTGACGTATAAGCATACAGACTTCGAAAATGCGCGGAAAGAACGTTGACGGCATGTTTCATCATCGTACAGAGGACGAAGAACATATCTGCGTAACCAGAAGTCGCGTGAATTGCAATGTGGATACCGACAAGTATACTAGCTTTTATTCAATTGCTACCCTAAATCTATTTTCTAACGAGGCGCTTACCAAGCACATGGAGACCCGCCCTGGTGGTCTAGTGGCTACGGTACTCGGATGCTGACCCGTAGGTCGCGGAATGGAATACTGGATGTGGCGGCTGGATTTTCGATGGAGGCGAAAATGCTGTAGACCCGTGTGCTCAGATTTGGGTGCACGTTCAAAAACCCCACGTGGTCCAAATTTCCTGAGCCATTCACTACTGCGTCTCTCATAATCATGTGGTGGTTTTAAGATGTTGAACACCACATACTAATCATCAAAGCAAGCGCATACAACAGACAAACAAATGAACAAACGAATAAACACGATTGACGAATGATCTGTAGCATAATATGAAACTTGGAGAAAGACTAAGAGGCCCAAAAAAGATGTAGAGTGTAGTAAAAAAAAAGCTTCGTTGATCCCCCCGTCATGGCAATATGCATTAAACAAAAGTCAAACGTTTGATACAGAAGTTCATTGTTTACTGTTTATTGATGTAAGAGAGTTTGTGCACTATCTGTTAGTTTTCGACAGCTATATCACCGTTCAAAGTTCAACGCATTTTTGTTAGCGCTGAGTCGTACATCTTCATCCCGACCACTAAGATCCATGATCAACGATTGACCGAACATTTGTGGTAGCTGTAATAGTTAACGGTGCGAGCTTAATCACGAAAACCCCTGTTACACCCATAAGAGCGTCACTGAATGAATGCGGAACTTGGGGCTAACTAAGGTCACCATCCTGCGGCATGTGAAAGAGTTAAAGGAGGGGAGAATTTCATCTTGACTCAAGAGAAGTTGTAGAAGAGAAGCATTTTGACACGACTCGAACAGAAGCGATGTACTACATTAATTTGAATCGGGTAGCCTTACGCGTTGGTATGAAGCGAAATAGAGTAAAGAAGTTGAATTGCCTTCCTACGGAAACTAAAAGCAATGACGCATTTTTTTTTAAATTTCATACGAACGTATCCCGCCAGGCGTGTCCTTGAGCATTATCCTGCGTTGACCCAAATGTTTCAGGTAAAGAGAGAGAGAGAGAGATAAATAGAGCGGAAAGGCAGGGAGGTTAACCAAGCTTGGCTCGGTTGGCTACCCTACACTTGGGGTGGGGGAAAAGGAGAATAATAGAACGGAAAGAGATATAAAAGAAGAGGAGTAAGAAAGAAAAGCATGAATAGTAAGCTCGATACTACACAGCACGGTCTCGCACAGTTCTTTCACAAGCGGTCGTGAAGTCTGGTGGTCCTTAAAAAGTACAAGAGGGCTTTCGTGGCTTTGCGCGTATGGGAAGCCGTCGGCCAAGGTCCCAGGATCTTCTCTTCTGTAAGCGGCCGTGAATCCAGCTGACAGAGCTTGGCTTCCATAATACGTCGTTCGGTCTGGTATGCTGGGCAATGACATAGAATGTGCTCAAGCGTTTCCTCGCAGGCGCAGATGTTGCATGCCGAAGTGCTCGCCATTCCAAGGAGACGAGAGTACGAATTCGTAAATGCCACGCCAAACCTCATGCGACACAGTAAAGTTTCAGCGCATCGTGGGAGCCCGGATGGCAAACGAAGTTGCAAGTTTGGGTCGATCGAATACAGGTGCGTGTTGGAGAAACCCTGCGTATTCGATTGTAGGAGAGATATACGGCGAGCAAGTGATTGTAGTAGCCTTGCAGCGTCCGTTCTCAAGAGTGGTATGGGCGTGCGCTGGTCTTGGTCATGAGCCGATCGAGCAGCTTCATCCACGCGGTCATTGCCGACGATTCCGCAATGACTCGGCAACCACTGAAATACAATATCTTGACCTTCCGTGAGCGCTTCGTGGTAGTCGTGCCTTATCTGATATACTGATTGTTCATGTAACCCTTGCTGCATAACAAACCGTAGTGACCGTAAGGCTGACCTGGAGTCGCAAAAGATGGCCCATTGGCTAGGTTACTAGCGAAGAATGTACTTTACTGCACCTTGAATTGCTGCGAGTTCTGCTGCTGTCGACGTCGTGGTGTGAGAAAACTTGTACTGAAGCAACACATTTTCAGATGGAACAACCACTGCTCCTGTAGAGCTGTTGGAATTAGTGGAGCCATCGGTGTAAACATGTATGCGGTCGAAGTACCTTTCGTCCAACAGACGCAAAGTCAATTGCTTCAGGGCTAGCGTTGACATGCGTGCCTTCTTAAAGATTTCAGGAACTGACAAGCGCACGTCAGGTTGACGAAGACTCCATGGCGCAGTTGCTGGATGCATCGCAAGTTTGAAGCCAGGCGGTAGTATGTCCCGATGTTTTGTCACGATACCGCAATACGAAGAATGGGGCCTCCGAGCTGTCAAACACACTAAATGATGTGACGGTAGCCGTGATAAATGCCGAATGTGCGCTCTCAGCGTCTTGACAATGATGTGCGTTGTGACCGGTTGTTGTTGTGCAATAACAATAGTTGACACTGTCGATGAGCATTTTGGAAGGCCAAGGCCAAGTAAAGCACCGGAAAACAGTCATGTCATTGTTAGCAATAAGTTATAGACGATGGCATCATTGGTGGAGGAAAATCAGGCACAAAGGGCGAAATAAATTGCGGAAACATGAAGGTTGCACAGTGCCACGAGACACAAGAAGTGGGGCTGTGATTTTATGGATTTTTTTTCTGTTGTACTAAAATGTTTGGTCCAGTTTACTACAGTATTATATAGTGGTCTACTGTGGACCCACAAGTCACGGCACTAAATCCCGGTCTCGGAAGCCCCGAATGGCACGTGTATACATAGATTCAGGTGCGCGTTGATTCCGGAGTCCTTCTCCGTGGCATCTCGCTTTTTCATATCGTGTTTCTCGACCCTGACATTTATAAATTATTGGGTTAGGTATTGTGTTAGGTGAAAAAGAAGGGCAACAATAATAAAGAAAGATTTCTGGACCTGCTTTAAGGCGCACAGGTATACGCAACATATGCACAACCACATACGCAGTACACAACATATATGCACACAACTCCACACACGAATTAAACATACACGGAAACTTACGAATGAAAACAACAAATGGAAATACAGGGGAACACCAGCGCTGCTTCACATGCCGACATGGTTTTCTTTAGTGGAAGATGTTGTAATTTTTTCTGAAGCCGCGTAACAAAGTTTATTAGTATGTGCATCATAATAACAGACAGACTTCATTTTATGGGCGTTTTTTGTTGTTGTCAAATTCGCTCGAAGACACACAGTGCTATCATCATCAGAAACTGACGTCAGAATAGGTAGGAGTAGCGTAAGCAGTGGACTAGCCCGGCGTTTGTCAACATGCGGCAACTTCGTCGCACCGTCTTTTCAGGGGCACCCTCCGTTACGGGGGGGGGGGGTGCCTCGAAGCGCAGGGACCTACTGCAGGGGCAAAGGCTTGCGCGTGCATAAACTCACGTGACAGAAATTGTCAAAAATTGCGGATGACCTTTTGGCGCCTTCTGAAACAAGAATTCAAGATAGCCAGAAAGTAGCCATGGTTCTGACCTCAATCTTTTGTTTTCAAGCGCAGTCACAAAGTTGGCAAACTGGCGCAAAGAGTCACCAAAGGCAACCATAGTAGCCAGAATCAGCACAGCAATGCCTACAGCCATTCACGACCAAAAAAAAGCAGGCGAAAATTCCAATTATTTCGCTCTCCAAAGCCGTATCGTTTCCTTTCGGTCCACTCATTTCGATCATCATCAACGTGCTCCTGGGTCATCCTTAATACAGCCGGTGGTGCGCGTCATCAGAGCCACGGCTGGAGGTCTCAGGCCGAGGAGGTAATCGATTACGACGGTGGTCCTGTCGCAAACACCTGCAAGCAACAGCCGCGTTCTACTGTTCGCCCTCACCCTCTCAGTCAGTGACCATCTTACAACAACTGATCGCTCGAGGCAGCAGACCACGCACCTCCAACGTCATAGTCTTTCGATTTTCTTGTCACTGAGTTCTTCTACTTCTCTGCCATCGTGGTCTGCACGCCCGGTAGCGCAGCAAGACATAAGAGATCGAAATAGCAAAATCCCTGCCTTCTTGATTTCTTGTACGTGCCCCTCGGCGGTGTTGCTGATAGCGTGGACGTGACAGCCGCCCCTCCCGACGATACATCTCGATCTGATGGCGTAGAAGTGCACATATGTGCTGGTTGTGGCTGAGCAGTGGTGAATGTCACCAGGTTTGTGCCTCGCCGTTTGGTACGCCTAGACGCGTACATTTTACATTTGTCTATGTACTGCATGCTAGAATGTATGATGGCTTTTATTTTGTGTCTGTGGTTTAGATTGATGTTGGCCATAATCCCATAGGTTTGGTTTGCGCCTTGTCTGGGATATACGCACATGGCATATATGTACGGCTAGGCTCGAACAAAGCGCCCAAATGTTTTTGCCTTACACGGAAGCTGAAAGTTACTGTACGTGCTTATTATAGACTTAGATCGAAATAGAGGAGCGCAGGTAAGTTCATTCAGAAAGGTTGGGCTGTCTCATGCCATTTCCGTTTCATGTACCTCTGGCTCAAGATACTTGATTTGAAGCCGAAACTTGGCCGCATGTACTTGTATATGCGCACATTTTAATGAGCTAATGACTTGAAAGCTTCGTGAACAGCTGCTCGAAGCCTAATAAAAAGATGTGTACCAATTCTCACCATGATAGTTGTATAGTACACCTATACCTCTGCACTACCATTAAACTAAGAAATATTTAACATGGAAAAGAGAATCCCATTATCGTTATCATAATCATCAACGACGACAACAATAAACAGCAGCAGAGGGGCGCTTGCCCTTTCTGCCACCCCTTGACTGTGCCACTGGCATCGATGTAGCTTCATTAACCCATCGTTTCGCTGAGTTACTCCAGATCGGATGATAAAGGAGCGTGCGGCTGGCCTTACTTCACAAAGCATTGCAATCAGTTCACTACTTCTCCTTTGTGAAACGGTAGTTTTTCGTACTTAGTTCGAAGTTCAAGTGTGTGTTTTAGATGACTACTACAACGAGTACGTGAGTACAAAGTCCGACACTTTGCCTTCTTTCACTTTTTCGGATCGTCACTTCTTTGGCTACTTCGTGTGTATTTCAAGTATGCTACCTAACAGAAATATGCATTCGACGGCCTCATCTACTGTACCGGTTGTGGTGCCTCTCTTTAAAAGCAATGTTCAATCAAGAGTATTTTCATTCTGTTCTCTTGCCCCGCCACGGTGGTCTAGTGGCTAAGGTACTCGGCTGCTGACCCGCAGGTCGCGGGTTCGATTCCCGGCTGCGGCGGCTGCATTTCCGATGGAGGAGGAAATGTTGTAGGCCCGTGTACTCAGATTTGGGTGCACGTTAAAGAACCCCAGGTGGTCAAAATTTCCGGAGCCCTCCACTACGGCGTCTCTCATAATCAAATAGTCGTTTTGGGACGTTAAACCGCACAAAATCAATCATTATGTTCTCTTTATCACACTCACCTGTACCGAAACTGTTGTGCACCAATGCATCGGAGCCCATAACCGGCACGAAATTTCTATTACCCGCCGAGATAGCCTATCGTATAAAACGTAATGTGGCTTAACTTGAGTACGCGGGCTTGTTTGCTAAAAACGGTGGCTGCTTTCTGTTCGAACCTGAGAAGCAAAACACCCTTGTGCTTTGATTTTGGCTAATAATAGGAGCCCCAGCGGTATAAATTATTATAGAGCTCCAAACTACGGCGTGGCTCATATCCGTATTGAAATTTTTTGAATGTGAAGCATTTTTTCGAACTGCAGACACTTTCAGGTTTCCTATCTATCTATCAATCTATCTATCTATCTATCTATCTATCTATCTATCTATCTATCTATCTATCTATCTATCTATCTATGCCTCAGAACTCCTTTAGAGCAAGAGCTTATGCAAGTATACTGTTGCTGAAACAGTGCTTGTGGTAGCAACTAGTGCTGTCCCAATTTTATAAACATTACTGATGTACTTCGATGATTCAGGCGTTACGTCGAATTAGAGTCAATTGTAATTACGTGCTATTAATCGAAGTTGGTCTAGGTAGTACTATAGAGGACCACCATCCTCGCGAGCACAAGCGCTCCATCTCAGCTTACAGCTTTTGGTGTTGGAAACACCCATGTTCCTTTTGGGATTGTTTCAAACCGTAGATAACTTGTTATATGAAACATAAGGGTCTGTTCAACATACATGTCTGTGCGTATAACATTTGTAGACATTTCAAGCGTCATTGCTTTACGTTTCGCTCCACAAAAAAGCTACACCACAGTATCATTCTCTGCCCATACTTCGCATGACAGCGATTGTCATAATACGTGGAATCTGCCAGTTTTTTTTTTCCGTGTAATACCTCGAGACGGGCATTCTGAAAAGCTTGTTATGCTCGACATTTTGTATTTGGCATAATTTTGGTTATACAGGCCACAAGGACTTACAAAATTTTAAAACTTTAAGAATAGAGCCACTGAGTGTTTCTCGATAACATCACTGCTTGCTTTTTCGAGGTACGCCACCCCGCGCGAGCAGTTTGGATATATCGACTCCAAAACCCAAAGGCAGAGCACTAGTTCTTGGTTCTGTTTTGGAGCGGTCTACAGTCTCTGCTGATTCTTTGTTACGTATTTTATTTAGACAAACGTTTTAGTATCCTATCGTGTTACCCTGACTACAATTCCTAATGTTTTCACATGTCATGCCCAGTTCGCTCGCGGAAGAGAGTAACGCAGAGGCTGAGGTGTAGTTGGGAGCAGGGAACACGACGCTAGCAGCTGCGTCTGCTGCGGTATCTCAGAGAGGCGTCAGTGCAACCGTGGCGTGCTGCATACACAGTCATACCACTAGCACGTCTTTATTTCTTCTTGGAAAAGTAAGCGTATGCAGCAATGACGAGCGAGGAAAAGGGAACGCGCACTATGGAGCAAACAAAAAGCCACCATTGAGGCAAGGAGGTAAAGAACCACAACGCTATTCTTTATTCCCTCTTCGCTTCCCTGTTCTCCCTAGCACCTGCTTCTCCATAATGCCATTCGGGTGCCAAGGAGCGTCAGGCGCCGCGTCAACGTTCCCACCAGAATGCTGCACAGACGGTGACGGTAACTGTGGCAGCGCCGAAAGCCTCTTTCACGAATGCCACGTTTTGTAGTGCGGCTTTGGTTGGCTCGCATCTTTTGAGATTTTTCTGTGCACACCTGGAGCATTCACCCGAGAAGCCTGCTGAATGAGACTGAGAAGTAAGGAGAGCGTTGGCAATGGCTCGATTCAAGCCTAAAGCAAAGCAAGCCAAACACTAGACGACTCGATGTGAGAAACAAAAAATATATGGCGAGGGAGGTGAGATCAGCAAGGACAGAACGCGCGTGCGAAAAGCGCTTCACCGGTACAGGCGTCACTGCTCTTTATCGCTGAGGCGGGAAGCAGTTTTAGTTGCCGTGGTTACTCGCTGATTTCCCGCACTCCCGAGCAACTTGGCGAGGCGAGAGAATGAGCGCATTCCGAGGCTCCATTTGCAGCACTCGTATCGTCGCTTCGTTGTGCTTGTGTAGTCTGACTCTGCGGGCTTTGGAGAAATGGGTAATAGACCCGGCACTTGGTGTGGCAGGTAACTGCAGAGAACGCGTTGAAGCGACAAATAAAACGAAACATTTGAGCAGCCTGGTTTGTGCAGTGGGTAGCTACACTCAAAGACGTTCTTGTTGTGTGGAAGCATAGTTTGATTGTGAGCTTGTAGAAAGACGGTATATTTTCTCGTGCTTTCGTGCGGGTCATTATGCACTGGAATAGTCGGTAGACGTGATCTCGGGAAGCAGCGTGCTCCGCACATTTTGCCGCCAAACATTCGTGTCTTGTACGCAGTTGGTGCAAAATACTAGAAGTATTTCCTTTATCCTAGTGCTTGTTTGGAAATTCGAGCGAAACAGTAATTCCTGTTCGGTGATCTGGAATCCACGTTTATGATAACATAATCTTCAATTTGCCTGCCCAGCGTAGCTGCCAGGACTATTGCTGTTTCTTCTGCACAGTCAAAATCTGCAGTTTTTACGGATACGGCCACTGTCTCTCCTGATTTTCTATTGATCACAGGGACAGCATGAGCCGCTACATTTGTGTATTTTGCCTTGTCGATGTTGATGACGTTTTTTTCCGATTCTTCTTAAGCATTTTGTAGACAGAGCTTCATGTCCTGCTCAAATTATTTCTCCTTTGTGCTCTGGGTGCATGTTTATCAGTGTTGACTCCCATGACCTTCTTTCTAAGAAATAGCGCGGCTAGTTGATTGCTGCTGGACTTGTCTCAAGTTGAGTTGCCTAATTTTTGCAGCGCGTCCCTGTCTTTACTTGTGAACTTGAAGCTCTTCATTTGAGTTGTTTCAAGGGCCTCTGCTTATTTTTTCGCAGTCAAGACGAGCGGGGAAAAGGAATGCACACTATAGAGCAAACAAAAAGTCACAAAAATTCGAGTATTCATTTCGTCGCACTCCTTGTTCCTGTGACCCAGCAGGTATGGGCTGCCGTAAGAAAATATAGTAATTATGACGACTTGAATAACGGTGAGGGTGTACTTTTCTTTTAGGCCATATTTTTTGTTCTTCACCTTTTAAACCAGGTGCATTGTATAACTATCTACTGGAGTTCAAGAATTGTAGGAAGACCATCACCACCTATTGGAAAGTGATGTTTAGGATACAGAGTATGCCAACCTAGAGTATGTTGAATATATTTAAGGTCAACACTAGGTCAGGAGTCTTCTGGGGAGGGCATCCTATTTACCTTCTACACAGTCTTATAGTCACTAACATTTTCTTGGGTTTTTGAGAGACCATATATGTGTAAGCGCCACTCGGTCTTGTCGGTGGCTTCTTACAAGGCAAGCTATTGTTCATCCATGGATTCGTTATGTCCGCAATATCTGGTCGTCTTGTAAGCTGCATGGCAGACACTTTTGAACTTGAAAATTTGGTCTTTTGTGAGTTTCTTAGCACCGCTTCATAGGAAACGTTCTTGAACGCACCTTTCACATTGAAGGCTAGCGACCCTCTTACTAGTGGTACTGAGGCCATCAGTGACTTCTTAACTTTGCTGGAGTAAAAAAAATTTTCAAGTGGTAAAAAGTGTTTCCAGTGGAAAGTTGTGGCCGTAAACTGATTATAGTGTCCAGTAGGTGTTAGCCTTGCTACTATACATCAAAGAACTAAGACAGTCGATTGTGGAACACATGCTCTAAACGTTTTCAGCACAAGACGTGAGTGAGTTCGGGTGGTGGGTCCGTACTGCAAAGGATATCCGAAATTTTGGAATGACAAGTTTCTGTACCCTATTCTAAATACATGTGGGTATTCGATACATAACTGTTGTGACGGGGAAAGTGCACGGTGACTAACAGGTCCTACTAGTAAAACGAAAAGAGAAAATAAAAGCTAGAATCGTATATCATCATCGTACTTACTAGAGAAATAAGCTTGACAAAACTGATGCAGGCTGGTTAGGGCTTTCTAAATAAAGTAATGAGAAGTAATCCGAAATTATTGACGGCAGATCCACGAAGTGAATGACGATGAGATTGGGCGAAGCTCCTGGAAGTAATTCCGTGAAATTTTCTTCCGTTAATTCGCACGATAAAAAACACCTCGCGTCTTTCGTTAAGCAGCTGGCGTCTTCTTTTTGTTTTGCTTTAGAAACATCTGGCGTCTTTTCGTTTTGCTTTTAGAAAACATCTGGCGTCTTTCGTTGGTTTATTTCATCAATAAATGGCGTTTCGAACAAAAAATTTTTATTGTTTAATCACGCACAGGAGAAATCTCAGCAGGCACTACCTTGGAGGTAAACAATGGCTGCAACTGGGAATGAGACAGCAGAAGTCGGCTTTTAACACTTCTACTTCTACTAACGTTTCCTACTGAAGCATGCCAATGGCTGCTAATGGGGAACAAAAGACAGGAGCATTCGGCTTTTAGTTAACGCGCACGCCGCGAACATTTTATTGTTCAACAAAGCACAGGAGAAATCTCCCACCGGCACCACCTTGCAGGTCAAAATGTAGCACTTGTTACACACTACGACTACGACTACGAGGGAAAAACAGGGGCCGCTTTAAGAAGCTTCGCCTCTAAAAACATTACGATGACCAACATTACCTTACAGAAGAAAGCGTAGAATCTCAAGAAAACCTTATTTCATGGGGTGGGAATAAGAAAAACGGGGTTTATCACAATGTGCCTCGCAGTAAATGTATGCTAGTTGACATCCAAAAACTTTACTCGTAATAATTAAGAACTGTTCATTACGTCACTGCGGCCTTGGGAAACAATAAATCAATATGTTGGGGAACTTTTCTTTAATTCTAATTTTTTTGGTTTTCTGGTGATGCATATTTCGGATTATATGAATATTTCTGTTGATCTCTCGAAATACGTAGGTATCACTAAGGTTTGTCTGTAACCGCCTGACTAACTCCCATCCCCGCTTTTGCTTTCTTCCTCGACGCAGATCCAGTGACTGCGGCGCTCTGCCTGATATTTTGAAGCCCCTACTTTGTAGGCAACCCTGCTTTAAAGGCACAGAAAGAAAGCTACCCCAACTCATTGATTCAGAAAAAATTGGCAGGTCCCACGTACAGTGGGAACAGGTGATATGCGAGCACGAATGAGAAAAGTAGATATTTCAGTTTTTGATTAGCCTAACCTTACGAGGTGGAGGCAAATGATGCCGTACATGACTTCCATTTTATGATTATCGTGTTTGGATGTGTCGTTTATCTTCGTCATCTATTCACGTCACGAGTGACCAAATTTAATATATGTGTGGAGCTAGCGAAGCGGCCGCGAGCACATTATAAAGGGCCCAAAAGCTCCAATGCAGGGTGGACGCGTGCGCACGCTGGGCACAGTGACGCTACGTTAGCAAAACGCGAGCACTCTATAGTCTGACGCCAGGCGCGACAGGCGGGACCAGCGTCTGTCGGCGCGGCCCGACGGCAATCGGCGCAAAATGCGACATGCTGCATTTCGCGCCGATGCGTTACGCAGACAACACTGCGTCTCCCCTTTTTCGTGATGCAGGGACGCTGGGCGCGCTGAAACGCGCATGCGTCAAAGCAACGCAGTGCGACGCCTACCGGCGAATATATGGCAGAACCAGCAACGAAATGAACGCCGGCGAGCACGCGCACCGCGTCACGTCGAAATGTGTCGGCGCCGTCACAGTGGCATGTAGTCACGTTCTCACATGATATGCCACTCTTGATTATCATGTTTGCACAAGTGGCATACTTTCGTCATCCATTGCGTCACGTAAATACCAAATTTCGCATATGTAAAGCTAGCGAAACGGCCGCGAGCACATCCTGAGTCTGGCATGTATTCATGTTGTTACATGACACGCATGTCATGATTTTCATGTTAGGGTCTGTCGCTTGTGTTTGCCATGAAATCATGTCATATCATACCAGTTTTGCAACATAACATGTGAACTAAACTACCACAAGAGCTGCAGAACCACGAAATGTAAATCATGACATTCATGACATACACGTCATGATTTTCATGTTATGACTAATCAAATATGTTCTTTATACAGTCATGTTATGCCATGATAAGAGTGTATTGATACCAGTACAAAAACGGCCAGGAGAGCTAAACGTCGTAGATAGATAGATAGATAGATAGATAGATAGATAGATAGATAGATAGATAGATAGATAGATAGATAGATAGATAGATAGATAGATAGATAGATAGATAGATAGATAGATTCAAAGTCGCCGAAGTTCGCTAAGAAATGCTTCGCACTTAAAAGCAGAAGCATTGCGGAAAGGCCTGCCATTGATGGCTACTTTGCGCCATATTGGCTAATACCCCGTTTGGCAACGAAAAAATCGTGTTGGTGTCATGGCTACTTTCTGACTACACTTGAATGTTGCTTTGGCAGACTACGTAGTCACTGCTCACATTACTTGCAGATAACACAAACTATTTCCAGGCTGTTCTTTCGCACAGCCTGTTCTTTCGCACAAACGTCGTACTCCCACAAATGGGCTGGGCATGTGCGCATCCGGGCCACCCATGGCAACATCTCGCGAAGCGGCAAATACGAAGTGGCGTAGGTGCAATGCATGTTTATGAACGTGCAATCAGCCCGCAGCTCATAGTGCCTGTCATCTATGCTGTTTCCACGCACAAACGTCTAAATATGATGCACAGTAAGTGTTCGCGCACGAATTTTACAAAAACGGAGATCCGTGACAAAATTAGACTGAATTGTACATCTCAATCATAATGAGCTAGATGAAGCTTGACTGTTATTATGTAAGGTCTAATAATGAAATTCAATACATGGCTTCAAGTAAAAACTTCCTCGACGCGTTACTGTCTCTAATGACTTGTCGCCAGGAGTGTTCTAATGTTACTCTGCATCTGGTGAGAACTCTATCTGATCTACATACTATACGCATGAAGCACTAAGTTTACTATAATTTCCTCGTTTATTTTAACTTGTTGGTCTGTTTAAGATAAATCATTACTTAAGAAAAGTTGTGCTCTAATCTTCATTAAAAATGGCATTTTATTGTTCATTAATAGCTGCTCTATTCGCAATATCACTTCTGTTCGACATTGCTGAAAATTTGGCGATAAATGTAAGCTAGGCGGTTACTTTAACTATTTTTATCTTTAGTCATTGCCACTTTTCAAACACACTCAGCGGCAACCTTGTCTGCTGACAAAGCTATGCTTAGAGATAACAAGATGAGGGGACGCGAAATAAGGGAACATCGAAGGGCCAAACGCCAAGTCGATCCAATCACGACCGTGGAACTACATCGAGGAAGATGTGCATTTGCATAGAAAGTATGGGCATTCCAATCAGGTCTACTACACTGGGAAGAAAGCCCAGATCGATATCGCTCCCTGGCTGGTGAATGCTCACCCTTGAAAGCCATAAGGTGGAACCGGTGGGAACCAAGGTGCACCAGTGCAAGGCGGAAGCGGTTGACGCGGTGTACTTGAAACGTTCCCGCATTCAAGAGTGGAAGGAATTTCTCCTTGTTCTTCCCTCTTGTTTCGTTTTTTTTTCTTTTGTCCTTGATTGTTCTGATGCGCGCACGCAACACACCAGTGCCGAAGACTTCCGTGCTCTGGGTCATATGCATACGCTCGCAGCTCTTCATATGCTTCTCTGCTTGGGATTTCGCTATGCACGTCTCGCTTGCGGACCTCGGCAACCACCTGCCTCTTAGTCGATGACTGTTCTATACCATCTGGAGACGTGAAACTCAGCCAGATGAGCCAGGCTATGCTTGCAAGGTCCTGTCGCCAGACTTTTTAAAATGCGAAGCATTTCTTAGCGAACTTCGGTGACTTTGAGCGTGTCTATTTATCTATCTAGCCGCCTATAACTGTTAGCTGTCCTGGCCATTTCAATAATCGCATCAATACGAAACTTTGTATGACATAACATGACTGTATGAAGAACATATTTTACTTGTCATAACATCAAAATCATGACATGTATGTCATAAATGTCACGGCTTACATTTCAAGGTCCTGCAGCTCTTGCAGAAGTTTTGTTCACATAGCATGTTACACGTCAACGCTACATTGGAGTGCATTGGGCCTTTCATGATGCACTCGCGACCGTTTTGCTAGCTCCAAACATACAAGTTTTGGTGTTACGGGACGTCATTGAATGACGAAATATATGACTGGTGCTAACGTGATAATCTTGACACATGTGTGAGGTAAAAACATGACAACATACATACCACGCTCATGGCGTGCGCGAGACCGTTTCGCTAGTTCCACCTATACTAAATTTGGTACCACGTGGCGTAAATAGATGACACGAAGGTAAAAAACACATCCAAACATGATAATCATGAAACGGAAGTCATGTACGGCATCATGTACCTCCACCTCGTAAGGTTGTGCTGCTATTTAAGTGACATATCAACATTTCTCATTCGTGCTTCGCATATCATCGATTCCCACTGTATGTGAGATCTGCTAATTTTTTTGTCTTGAGCAGCACTGCACGTTTTAGCCTGGTTGCTATTCTTCGCGTGACATTCCAATTCGTTGCTATCGCATTCATTCCTTTGCCCTTGTATACTATCAGTTGACGCTGTTAGCTACACGCCTCATATCTTATTCTCAGCAGCTTCTAGACACAAAACTCATATGGCCACAGCAGAGAGTGAGAAACAACGAGAAAAAGGAAGAAAAATAGCAGCGAGGTTAACAAGAGATCTCTTCATGAATACCTTACATATTGGGAAAAGGAAGCTGGTTGTATGAAAGGATGATACGTGAATAATGGCGTTTCACCTGGTCGATGAATAGCAGAGCTCGCAGCAACAAGATTGCAGCGTAAGCCGATGCACGCGGAGTGAAAGGAAGGACCGCGAGGAACCTCGGTAATAAATAGGCCTCGCGTCTCGCGTTCGGTTATAATGACACAGTAGTGGTATACTAGAGGGCAACTACTGGATGAAAGATTGTGCATTTATCTTTGCCCGCTTTTCTTTTCTTCTAGCCTAGAGACTTGCAACTCTCTTTCTGATTCTCTCTTTCGGGTCTTCGTCTCATCGAGTGTCATTCTCAAAACGAGACCTCTGACAACTGCTGACGCCGCAAGAACAATGGCGGCACAGATTTCCCCGCCATACTTCAGCTGACTGATTCCACACCGCGTTGCAAGTTTGCCCTTTGATGCAGCGCTGGAAGGCAATCGTGGCCGCGTGAGAAAGAGAGGTTGCCAGAACAGCAGCAAATGAGGGAAGCGATACGAGATTTATACAGACACCGACAATGGAACGCGCGTAGCAAGAATAAGACTCTTGGCAGCATGCCGTTTCTCTTTCTGCATTTTCGTATTTTCTTTGCATTCACTTCTGTTCAGGCGATGGCACGGAAGTTTCCCTAACGATGATATATAGGCGGTGCCGAGCAGAACAAACACGGAAATAGGCTTCCGCCCGCGTAGGAGCGAAAGAGATGGAAAGCACTTCGCGCTGTCGGGCCTGATGATGGACGCTCAGCCAGAAGCATAGAAAGAATGTGGGGTTTATTGTGAGCTACACTGAGACCACAGAATACGCAGAGGGGGGGGGAGGAGGTAGATATGGAACGAATAGAGATAAGATACATAATTAATAAAAGCGGCAGTCAATACACCTCCACAGTCTTCCTAAAAGGACCACCAAGATTTCGTGCTGGAATTCTACCTGACCAATTACTACCAATTTGTCTCGTTCTCAATTGGCTATGCCCTCATTCCTCTCTATCTCTCTCTTTATGTCTTAGAGCACCGAAAGAATGAAAGGAAATAACAAAAAACACGCAGGAAATTGGCAACGACAAAATATTGCAAGATGATTTTTTTGTATGTTTGTATCGTGGAGCTGGGTAAAGCACAGCACAATTTTCACAGCTTGCTTTGCCGGAGGCGTGAACTTCCGCCTTAAATTCTGCGATGTCTATTTCAGTAAGAAACTGTGTAGACGTGCACAAAGCACTAGAGGCAGTTTCCGGGCATTAAAGTATATATTGCTTAAATATGGATGAAAGAATGAGTAAATAAACTTTATCAAAAGTCCGGCAGCTTCATTCAGGTGAGGGGGGAGGAGAAGGGATTACCTTTTGTCTCATCCCACCTTGCGTTCCATTCTCCGTCCTCAGGTGACGCCACGAAGTCCTTAGACCTGGGTGGCATTTTCGGCTTGCCGGACGGCCAGCTTGCTGCTGGTGAGTGCTGCCTCCGAGCGGCAGGGACGCTGACGCAGCCAATCCGCAGCAGTGACCACAGCCGCGTCTGCGGCCGGCCCCTGCCCTCACCCGGTGGTAGCAGCGACAGTTCACCTCGGAGTTCGTCCCTGCCTTAGATGCTTCGCGAAGTGAGTGACAGCAGCGACATTAACTCTCCCGACACACTCCCAAAGCATCCTGTCCCCGCACGCTTTTCATGTGTCCGTCGGGTATATATAGGCTCAAATACGCAGGCATAGAATAGCCGGGCTGTAGTGGGTATTTGTTTGTAATAACCCCCTAGTTACCGCATGTCTTTTGTTTCACTTGTTGTGTGGTGGTGGGTATTGGCGTCTGTTTTGTCTCCAGTGTTGTGTGATGTCATTCGATGTGGCTACGGGATCAGCCCATGATCATTACTGTTCCTGTTGTTATATTAATAATGTTGTCATCGCCTCGGTCTCGGAGGTGGAGGCGGCAACTGAATCGGCCACTTCTCGTTGAGAACTCTAGCCGCGGTGTGGGCCACTTGGTCGCCTGCGAGCGGGATGCTGGAGTGAATCGGGGCCCACAGTAGGAAGACCGCAGCATTTGAAGTTTTTAAATGCAAGTACGACGACGCTGGGGCCATAGCTCCTCGAAGCTCGCTGCCGTTGTTGTTGTTGTTTTAACTGTTTTGCTGTGGAGAGGTTGAGGAGCCTATTGCCTCGGCTACTCCATATCACAGAGTTCTGCAGCGAAAAATAAAATAATAATACAGAACGGCACCCAAAAGTTAACAATACGGAAAAGGAAAAAAAAACACATAATAGCACACTGAAACCAGTTCAAATAACATGTCAATACACAGTTTTCTTCACGCAGTAAAAACAGTCATAAACTACTTTCACGCACACCTTACTACTCAAATGCCAGTATATACATGACCACACTTTACATAATACTCATTTCTGGCTGTCAGTCATAGGCGCTTGTCCAGTCCGGTCTCCACTAAAAAGTCTGTCAGGAAGATTATTGCCTTTTTCTGAAGATGCATCTCAGGCCATGGTCCAAGTAGTTTCTTTATTGTGAGGGGCCGTCTGTCCAAACTTGCTAATTTGTTCTTTAATTTTTCTCTTTCTTTCGCGTATTTAATGCACTCCAAAAGAATATGGCGAACATTTTCTTCTGCATGACCACAATGGCATTCCGGTGAGTTGGATCGATGTATCTTGTGCAGGAAGCTGTTTGTGTATGCTACTTCCAATCTAAGTCGGTGGATCAATGTCTCTAGGTGTCGTGGAAGGTCTGTCGCTATGGAGAATTTTCTGTGTGGATCAACTTCATAAAGTACCGTTTCCTTTGATTTAGGGCTCTCAAACCACTTCTCCATCGAACAATGGTTAGCTCCTTGCGATATAAAATGTCGAATATCCGTCCAGATATAGGGATTGTGCAATCCCGTCCTTCCTTCAATGCTTTCTTCGCGAGACTATCAGCATCTTCATTTCCCTTTATTCCAATGTGGCTGGGTATCCATTGGAATACGATGTTGTGACCCTGCGATGAGGCATATTCCACAGTTTCTGCGATACATTGTGGTATTTCACCACTTCTGTAAGGTGATCTCACATTTCTGATTAGCTGAAGAGCAGGTTTGCTATCAGTGCATATCACCCATTTTCGTGGATCTGGATTCTCGCAGATAAGCTTAAGTGCTTCAAAGATAGCCACCAATTCTGCTGTCGTCGATGAAGATTTGTGCGATAATTTGTACTTCTTCTTTTCCTGAATTTCGGGTAAAAGACCGCACAGGCTGACGCTTCTTCTGGGCATGATCCATCTGTATATATCTTCGTTTTTTCATTATGCATTACATGAAGCTGATGAAGTACCAACTGTGCCGCTACTAGAGGTGCCATGGCTGCTTTCTTCTCTATGCCGTCTATTTCACGGATAACGTTGAGAAGTGGCAGCGTCCAAGGTGGTTTTGAAGGTTTCCATTGTTTAAATTCTGGTACTACTGCTTGAAATGATGATATAGTATCATGTAGTCTCGTTGCCGTTCTTTGTGTTAGTGCACCAGATAAAAAATGACTTTCATGTTGCGTGAAAATTCTAAATAAATTTCGAGATGTTTCTTTAGTTCGCAGTACTGCCAAAGGTGGCTCTAGAGCCTCCGCATACACTAAATCACTGGAAGTTGACTGTGGTAAACCCAGACATACCCTCAAGCTCCTTGCCAATAACAAGTGAAGTCTCCTTTCGGTGGAGGCTGGGAGTCCGTGCAGCAGGGGCAGTGAGTAAGTTACGATGGGGCGTATCTAGGCAACATGTAGGGCTAATAAAGACTCTGTAGTACCACCCCATTTGGCCCCGCAGAGATGCCGGAGGATTCGAATGGCCTGATTCACTTTTTGTTCCAGGGACTGGACATGAGGCGACCATGTTAGTCTCCGGTCTAAAATTACTCCCAAGAATTTGTGAGTTTTAACCATTTTAATAGGCTGATTTTGCAGAATAATCTGAAAATTTCCAGGTCTTTTTAATGTAAACGGAAGTATGGCTGTTTTGGCCAGACTCAGTGCCATACCTCTTTGTTTTAGAAAATGGTCTACAATATCCAATCCTTCTTGTAGAGTTTGTTGTATATCCAAAAACGATGGACCAGACGTCCATATACTTATATCATCAGCATATACTGAACATCTGATGTTGGGTGGAAGATTATACGGTAGCTGCGCCATGACTGCATTAAAGAGAGTAGGGCTTAGTACGCTGCCCTGTGGCACTGCTTGGTTGACGACATGTTCTGACGTTGGGCCCTCCTGCGTAACTACAAAAATTTTCCGGTGCTTCAGGAAGTCAGCGATCCAACGCAGTATCTTGCCCTTGAATCCCTGTAACGCCAGGCCTTCCAGAACGTGAACGTGAATCACTGTGTCGTATGCTCGGTGGACATCAAGGAATACAGCGACAGTGATGTTTCCTTGCGTTCGTTGGTTTTCCACATCTGTGACCAAATCCAGAATGCAGTCCATTGTGCATCTACCTCTTCTGAAGCCGGCTATGCTTTCTGGTAGTAGTTTTTTCATGTCTTGCCACCATAAAATTCGTTCATTGATCATTTTTTCCATCACTTTTGAAAAACAACTTGTCAAACTAACCGGCCTAAACGAGTCCAACTGCATAGGGCTCTTCCCTGGCTTTAGCAACGGTACTACTTTTGATATCTTCCAACTTTCCGGAACTTTTTCTTCTTGCCAAATTTTATTATAGATGTCCAACAGGTGTAATTTTCCTTTTTTGCACAAATTAGCAAGAACAGCGTATGTAATTCCATCTGTTCCTGGTGAACTTGTTCGTTTTACTGAAGACAACACATATTGGAGCTCCTCTGGTGTGAAGCTGTCATCCAGATCTGATGAACTGATCGCAGAGGACTTTGTTACAACCGCCGAAGCTGATTCTGCTGAGGATTTATATTCGCTCGTTTGGGCGGTCTCTCCATTTCTCAGTATAAGATCGCAAAATTCTTCGGCAATCACCCGTTTGCTAACTCCTCGAGACAGCGCTAGAGCCTGTAGTGGTCTCGAGTGGACTACTGGCTGTCGGAGGGCGCGTACTATGTTCCACAGTTGAGTCGCCGAGGTAAATGGGGAAAGTGAGGCACATAATTCTTGCCACCTTTTGGTTGAAAGCTTCTGCAGTTGGTTACGCATTGTAGTGTGTACTTTCTGTGCAACCTTGAAATCTTCTAAATTACCTGACCTGCGATATCTTCTTTCAGATCGGCGTCGTATTGCCCGAAGCCTCTCATACTCAGCGTCAACACCCGAATACCCATCTGGAATGGGTACTGCACGAGTTGCCGTTCTTGCTGTCATAACTAGATTGAAGTATCCGGGCCGCCTGCCACGAGACGCGGCCGCACGAGAAGCCACGGACAGCAGCTTGTGAATCGCTGATTACGAGCGAAGCTTTTGGTGCCGTGACCAGTGCAAGGGCAATCGCCGCCTTTTTGGCCACCTCGGTGTGTTCCGTGCGCGTTGTAGCGCTCGCGATGCATTTGCCCGAGCAATTCAAAACGGCGATTACGTAAGAGTGCCTTCCCTCTGGGTATGAAAAAACAGACGCAAAATTATTTGAGCCTTCGACTCTTACGCATTTTACATTGTACGAACAACGTTTTCCCGCCATTTTTCGGTACGTACCATGGCTGTCCATGAACACCATAAAATTGGTGTTTGGGAGTATCTAATGCTGTAGCGGAGTATACGAGAATTTAAATTAAGCGAGTATACTTCTCGCTCCACTTGCACTCTCCCATTGTATTTCATGGCATATTTATGTACTACATACCACTAAATATTTACTCACGCACTATATTTACGGAATTTTCTTTACCTCAATCTGTTTGAAACATTTCTTTTATTTTAAATCACTGCCTACATTAAGGGACGCCTTCAAAACCTTCGATACGCAGCTGCAAGAGTCACCACCGCCTGTGCCTTATTTTAACGCGCCACGATGTTCAAGTGATTATGGTACACCGCTATTGCACCTTGGGTTTTGGGATCGAAGAACAACCAGGACGGGCGCACTTGCAATGAAGTTGACAATTCTCGAGGCCCGTGTGTTTCAATTGAGCGACACGTTAAAGAACCCCAGGTGGTAGAAATATTCGAAGCCCTTTACTACGGCGTCTCCCACAATCATATTATACCTTTGGGACGTCAAAACTCTACAATTATGATTACCTTTAGTATATTTAGAAAAACAATACCAACACAGGTATCATTGAACACGCTCACATCTTTTTACATAAGATTTATTGTGAAACAAAAAACTTATTTTCTAGTGACTCACTTGCCAAGCACAGTGTACAGGCGAGCGCGATTTAATGGCGATTACGCGAGAGTCGACCAAAAACCACAACAGAGCCACGTCACAAGATATTCTTTCGAGGGGACAAAACCACTAGGGAAGCTTTACGCACTCTTTCTTCAGTTGCTTAAGTAGCGATTACAGCCCTTTGAAACCGGTGCATTTTCACTTGTTTTCTTTTTTTTAATGCAATTTCGATAGAACTTGTTCGACTGAGCAAGCAATTCAAACGAAGCAGTGCAAAATGCGAGAAAAATTTACCATACCTTCTTTCTTAGCGTTTTTTTTTCTTCTTCTGCATAGATAGGATCAAACAAAGAATACGCTTGATAGCCATGAATTGAAAGCTTAAAATTGAGAGAATGGGTGCAGACTTCGTCACAGGGCTGACTGTTGTAGTATCGAACGGCCAACAAGACAGACGAATCTTCAAGCCCGCCTTTTTCAAACGTGCTGCTAGGCCTCTGGGTCTAAGATGCTAGGCCGATCGACTGTACTTACGACACACACCGTAGTGAGTGACTGCGAATTGATTCTGACAACATGTAGCTCTTCAGGCTGCTCATAAATCAAATCGATATGTGAGGTTTAGCGTCCCAAAACCACCATATGATTATGAGGGGTGCTGTTGAGGAGGGCTCCAGAAATTTTGACATCCCGGGGTTTTCAACATGCACCCAAACCTAAGCACATGGCCCTACAGAATTTCCTCCTCCATTGAAAATGCAGCCGGCGCAAGCAGGATTTCATCCCGCGATCTGCGGGTCAGCAGCGGAATATCTTAGCCACTATAGACCATCACGACGGAGCTGCTCCTTAACCTATGAGCATTGTGATTTGTCTGAATTTGGCACCACAGAAATGAAGCGGCAGTGAACGGCTGTAATCAAATACGCCAGCTCAAGTTTAGCCGGGCGTCGCCTCACCTGCTAAGCTGTCACAACGGGTCATGGAATGTGCGCACAAGGTAATACCTAACTATTACCTTCCTGGACTGATAATTTAATATACTAACAAGCCTTGCACTTTTGTTTCGCTTTTAATATATATATATATATATATATATATATATATATATATATATATATATATATATATATATATATATATATATATATATATATATATATATATATATATGTATATATATCTTGAGACAGAATGAAAATCTTTTTTATTTGATAGTGGGCGGCATGTACTGCCATACTGTCTGCAGGAAGAAAACGCAAACAAATTTACATGTACCAGTACCATGCTTTAATTCTACAGCATGCAAAATACTATACTAGGAAAAATTACACAGAATGCTACTGTGCTTTACCATTCCTTACCGCATATGTGAAATTGTGGAGTGCCGCATAAATCTTGCATGTCCGAAGAATTGGCATTCATTGAAGAGCACGACTGCAATGAATGTCTCAATGGGATTATAAAAAAAGGAAGGTTATAATGAGCAAGAACACAAAAGTTGGCGTTTCCTTTCTGATGTCTTTTCTTGGTTCTGTGCTTGCAACCTACCTTCTTTTATAAGAAATCCGTAACAACTAGGCTAAATTTTCCTGAACAGGTCTGAGAACGTCTTTTGAGAGTAAAACGGCAAAAAAAAAGAATAGGTAAGTGGCACAAATGAAAGGATGTATAACAGCACCCCCTTCACAGCGAAATTTCTTGACTATCAGCACGCAAATACTGGCTGGTATTTGCCATATTTCACAGGTGCATTGACATCTGTGAGATATTTACATAAGTGTAGACTTGGGGACTGGAAAACAAGGGGACAGACTTGTTCAGGAAAATAAAGCCCAGTCGAGGCAATTCCCTTGCGAGTACGCGTTCCTAATACCTCTCCAGAGATCGATGTTCCAACGTTATCCTTCAGCGCTCGCACTCTTTATGCAGATGATGGCGGCACAGAGTATGAGACTCGATGTGAACAAATAATACACCTCATAAACACTTAAACAAGACCGGAGAGCAGGGAGGATGTCTTCTTGCGTTTTTTACGGCTCCGTGTGCTGGTGTTTTTTACCTAGCTTTGGTTCGAAAAGGTTGAACAGCGTTACCAAAAAGACGGCATAGGCTTTTCACATCCAAAAATGAGAGACAGCGTGAAATTCATCTCAACTACTTGGTGTGTACGTTTTATGTTTCCTTAGTTGAGTTAAAATAGCGGCGTGCAAGAGTGACGGTTGAGGGAAATCAGGGATTGTGAGGAAAATATAGGATCGGTTCATGTGTAGGTTTATCCGTACCATATTTTCTATTCCACTTGTAAATTGTGTATAAAATGTTTCTTTTTCGTTATAATAGTCTCATTTCTTTTCGGTGTACAGTGGTTTGAGGAGTCTCATTTTTCATGTCCTCTCATCTTCAAGTGGATACCTGAATGCTTATGCACGATTCCTAACGGTTTACGTGGCCCTTTTCTGTTCTTTTTTTTTGCTTACGACTAGTATTGCAATTTTTTGTACTGATTAGTGAGACATAGTTGAGTTATGTAAGCTGTAGTGTCTGATGGAGGAACAACTGAGCAGGAATCAAATGTACAGGGCTTCATTTTGCCATAAACTAAACAGCAATGGCCGAAATGGCGGCGGCGATATTGTTACATATGTGCACAGTATCCCAGCTATTATTTTAGGGCTGCTACCTATGCGTCACTCTCGAACTAAAAAACAACAACAAGCGCCACATTCGTTTCATTTCCAATTCTTTATGTGAAGAATAAACAGATCCTCTTCTGCTCTCGACTGGGCTGGTCTTGTATCCATCACGGCCCAACAACAACCGATGGTGTCGGAGTGACAGCAACCACCGCGCAACTATGGCCCACGCCGACCTACAACCACCGGCACATTTAGAGCCAGGTGACAACCCGCAGCAAGTCTTGGAGGACTGGAAAAAAGCGTACAGCATCTATAGATACGAGCAAACTTGTTAGTACGCTACACGCTAACAGCTACGCGTAGAGGCCTATTTGTCCATGTTCTCGGGCCCCACGGCTTCCACGTCACCGAGCCATTCACCTCTCCACTTCCAGCCAACGACGGCGAGCAGCCGGCATATCAAGTTACCTACCACCTAAAACAGCACTCTACAGACCATACTAAAAGCCTAATACAAGCATCTGTTCTGTTCAACACAATGAAGCAAAAAGAAAACTAAACATTCGGCGAGTTCGTAACGGGTCTTTTGAGGCAAGAGAGAAGGATGAATTAAAAACGCTAGGAAGTTAACCAGGTAAAGGTAACCGGTTTTTATACTCTGCGTAGGGGTGAGGTAATAGGGGTTGTACCGAAGACAGAGAGAGAGGGGGGTAGATAAATAAAGCGGAAAAAAGACACATACACACACACGCAGGACGTTCGTACGAAGGTCGTTCTGAGAATCCATTTGAACGCAGGAAGCGAAGTAGCGCTTGCACAGCCTTCTTTTGTGACTGTAGCTACGGTCTGTGGCGCTGGATCTGTTCTTCCGAAAGAGTTTGGTGGTCTAGAAGGGTTGCTGATTGGGCGATTTGGTCAACGTAGCGTGTATTAGCGCAGTACATAAAAGAAAGGGACGCGACACAGACGTAGAGATAGGTAGGCGTTAAACCTCCAACTGTTTATTTCATGCCAATCATACCCATTTTATACGTCCGCTACGTGTCCCTTTCTTTTATGTACTTCGCTAATACACGCTACGTTCTGGGTGGTCTAGTTTATCAAACGTATTGCAAAGCGCCTGTGTGGGCACTAACATAGAATATGTTGAATCGTTTCAACACTGCCACAGTGGTCACATGTTGTGGCGTCGGCTATTCATCGTTATGCGAAGCGTGAATGCTTCATTCATCCATAACCTACACAAAAGCGTATAGCGTCACATCGACAAAGTCCAGCAAAAGTTCGAGGCTGTGGGGTTAACTTCGCGAGAAAGTCGCTAAATTTAACGTCTTTTCAGTCGTGCTTGCGACAATTTTATTTCTTTGGAGTCTTAGTGATGTTTTTTGGGAGGACTTGCGAAATTGGAGATAGTGTTAAAAAACAGTCATCGAAAATGAGGAAACTGTAAGAGTAGTAGAATGCCCGAAACAGGCTTTAAATAATGGGGCCAAAGCATTTAAATGAAACCTAATGTCCTTTGGCAATGGACGAACCAGCATACCGGTACCATCAAGCTTATCAAATCGAAACTGTCATCACGCGTACTTGGCTTTTTAGATTCATCAAAGCATATCCCCGTAAGCGAATGACAACAGCAACTACACTGTCGCGTGCACCAGAATCATCGAGACATGCAAACATGATTAAGGGCTTCTAGTATCCACTTTGATCCGATAAACTCCAGCAACACTGGGAAATTGCAGAATCTACCGCATCAGATCCGATTATATTAAAGGTGGCAAGATTGATACAGGATCAGGGGCCTCAGAGACTTCCAGCTGTGGACAACTGTCGACCTATTCTATACCACATAAGGAACAGAATGACTTAAAGCTGAAATGTGGGTCTAAAAAAAGAAGAGGGGGGGGGGCGTGTTGGGGTGGGAGGCGGGTTACATATGCGCGCATTTTCGCAACTATTCCGCAAGCGCTGCCATCTATGCGTCGCCCTCAAATTAAACAACAAGTAGTGGTATACCTGTGTTGCGGTCTGTCTGTATCTGGAGAATAAACAGTTCCACTTCTGCTCTCGACTGAGCTGGTCCCGCATCTATTGATTGATTGATTTGTGGGGTTTAACGTCCCAAAACCACCATTTGATTATGAGAGACGCCGTAGTGAAGGGCCCGCATCTATCGCAGCCCAACAACAACCCAAGATAACAGATATTACAACAAACAATGCGTGCACCAGCTACAGTACCGGTGCTTTTTTTAAGGACAACAAAAATGTGATAACAGAAACACCATGGTAGCGGCGCCAACAAGCGGCCAAACGTTATCCCGTAGGCACGCGAACTAACTCCCCACCACTTGTTTAGCGTCCCGTGGTAGCGTTACGTGCCGTAGCGGTCAGGGGCTCAGCGCTGACGTTGTGGGTAAAGGCTACCTTGTTCGACTATTGGCAAGCAATCGACGGCTGTTCTACCGGCTCGGTCGTGCAGCTAAGGCTTGTACGGGATCAACAAACATGTCTAGATCGACCAAGCGTTGCGCGTGGAGCATCACGAGCGACATTTCAAGTCTGAAACAGGCCACATATGAGTATACGTGGTGCCAATGATGTGCCTGCCTTGCAGTTTCCATCCATTTTTATGGCCACGATGACTGGTTCCGCCCTCGAAACGCCATCAGCTCTATAGGGCCCAAAATAAAAGTGCAATAATCCGGATTGTTGCCTTTTATAAAGTGAACATATTTTTGCTTCGCAGTATCATATAGTATTGAGAACAGTTCTTTTTTTTTTGGCAAAGTCGGCCCTCAGGCATAAGAATGCTCACTACGTTTTTTAGCTTTGTCTTGCACTAAATTGTCCAGAGTGCTTTAAGTTACTAGGGTCCTTGTTTCGTACATAATTATAAACGAAGATTTGAAATAATGCAATGCAGGCGCAATGTACGACGCGCGCATACTCAGATCTGGTGCATTTATGACTGGTGATGTCTCTTGTGCCGTTCCGAGCACGAGGCTCTATCGTTCTAGACATGAGAGTTGGCCACTGTGCCCACTGTCGCATCGAATTCATCATGAAGTCCCTGTCGGCATTTATAAAGTCACAGGAGCCCAGAGCACGTGTTATATAATTACGGGGTCGCACCCTCATCCACACGCAACGAGGAGTAATAACATTCACTTGATATGACAATGGACAAGTGCGAGCAAGGACGGTAACACCAAGCCACCTTAGTCAACGAAGAAGGTTCTGAATCCACTCGAAGTCTCTTTCTCTCAACGTACTTTCACGATGTCTGTGGCGACTGGATTCCCAGAACTGCTTGCGAGTCACTCTGTCTTCCACGAAAAGCTTGCCAACGTCTGCACCTTGTTCTCAAGCGCCTCTCCAGAAGAAACAGCAAAACAAAGCAAAGCTCCCTGATTATCGATATACTATCAGATGCATAGAACACTCGCCTGAATCGTCTCAGGTTGCGTTAGTAGAAATTGATAAACTACCAACCTATAAACCATGGGGAGAGAGAGATGTATTCAGTCATCGACATTTCACATACCATGCGTTACTAAATTTCAAAACCTCAGGCAATTTTTTATTAGATGCTCAAGCTGGAGAATTACCATCAGAAAAAGACTGCATTTCTCTCCCCTTTCTTTGTTACGTGGAATTGACAGCGAAGTAGAGGGCACTCGGGCTTTTAAAGGGCACCTCACCAATCCTAGTTCAAAAACGAGGGAGTGCCTTTCTCCTCACACTCGCAACCCTTCCTAAAGGCAATATCTACTCATCGCCTTTTATTACTTACTAAAAGAACGTGTACAGAGGAAAGAAAGCAAGAGGATGAAAGGAATGGGGGTTAAGCAGACGAACGTCCCGTTTGCTACCCTGCATTGGGGATAAAGGAGTGGGGATTAAAATGGTAGCACATCCACGAAGTGAATGATGGCGAGTGGGCGAAGTTCTAGGGGTCATTAACCCACGTAAACTTTTTTCCTTGTTTATTCCATAACAAAGTGCACTCCATAACCATGAGAGAGATAGCCGGGTGCGATCGCGCTTTAGAGGTCTTAGCGTGCCGCAGAGAAAGAAACGGCGTGCCACGAGCACACTTTCAATCATTATATAGTTCTCTTTTTCTACCTTCGATCGGCGTACTCGCGGCCAGCACTCTCAGTGCGTACAAACCAGGCCAAGAACATCAGAGGGACAAGGCTCGGACTTGACGTGCTTCGCCTCTTAGAAGATCATCTGCTGTATATAGTCGCTAGTCAAGTGCTGGCTGCGCCAAAGGGAAGTCGAAATGCAACGGTGACGTGATTCAGCTGGACTTCCAAAGTGTGGCTCTGATTGAGCTTTCAGACGAAGCTTTCTGTCAAATCATTGTTGCTCGAATGGAAAGGAGCCGTTCGCACGTGCTTCGTATTTGCAGAAGGTCCGAAGAAGTAAACGAAAGGCCATTGCCTGACATTGGGGTCTCGGGGCGTCCAAACTTGCAAAAGGATGCACGTAAACGTCAAATGGTTGTTTCTTTGATGAATGTCCACATCGGAAGTACTTCTGGTTATTTTGACTGATCAACCTCCACGACGAGGTATATCATTCCACTTAAGTCTACGTGCAATCGCTGCTAAGGGCACCTAGGGCAGGCCCAGGGATGCTAAGGCGCTCTAAGGGCAAAGGGAATCGCGGCCTCTAACATAAGGCTACACGTGTTCTTCATAGCTAAATGATTTATATGTAGGCTTGAACTTCCCAAAACCACCATATGATTATGAGAGACACCATAGTCGAGGGTCCTGGAACTTTCGACCACCTGGGCTCTTTAACGTGCACCCAAAACTGAGTACATTTGCCTACACCACTTTCGCCTCCACTGAAAAAGCAGTGGACCGCGAAATGAAGCTGGGACTTCATTTCGCGGCCTGCAGGTCAGCAGCCGAGTACGTTAGCCACTAAACCACTGTGGCGGGGCTGCTCTCCGTAGCTAGTTCAATCATTTGTTGAATTCTCAAGTGGTTCTACTTGCCTCAGGTAAAGACTTGTGGTAGCCATCGCTTTGACCATGTTGTCCCAAGTGGCTGCGTAATCCGTCATAGAGTCCCAGCTACTACCAGGCCGGAGCTTGTTTCACGCTAACAGAGTCACACCATCGTCGCCAGTCTATGTCATGTGTGACCACAACAGTTGAAAGGGCGAGCGCGTGCAAATAGCTTTCTTTTGCCATCAACAGCAAACAGCAACGGTTAAACTTCCCACGGTGGCGCTACAACAAAAAATACAAGTGCCAACTACAGTGGCGGTGCTTTTTATTACCAGCAAAAATATGATTACATAAACGCTGTGGAAGCAGCGTTAAACAAGAGGTGACGCTTTATCACGTAGGCGCATGACGCATCACAAACGTAAGTACTGTCCCCTACAGTTAACAATTATTTCACACATACAATGCTGTGACCTGAAAAGGCCGTACCTAACACGTCGATGCCTTAATGTTGCATATATAACCAGTGGTTTTTAAGAATAACTTACTAGATTCCAGGAGAAAGCAAATTTGTGAAGGGGCAAACAAAGTAAGTCGCGCACATATAAATTTAGTTCGCGGGTTTGGCGTGGGAGCAGGAAGCACAGCACTGGGTTGATTGGCGGAACATGAGGGAGGCATTTGCCCAACGGTAAGCGTAGCCAGGCTAATGGTGACAATGATGAAACGTCACACAGACCCAAGAAGGCTCATAAGGACACCACGCAGCACGAGTAGCACACAGTGCCACAATTTCTTTTACTTTATAAGGCACCGGTAAGAGCTCGTAGGTCGCACATTCGTAAAAAAGGAAGGTGAATCGATGACGCCATTACGCATAAAGAAGACTTCTGGGGAGCGTCGTAAACAAGAGACTTCAGGAGAGCGCTTCACTTTAAAATGGTGCTACGTTGAATATGCTCTCAGCTGCCACCCGTATACGACACTTAGCGTTCACTCGCGTTTATCTTACATATATACTTCTGCAAGTGTTGTTACGTACCATATTTCTAGAAGTGAGAATCATCTTAGAGTGACCCTTTCCTTCTTTTTTTATACCTCACTTTTTTTCTTGTCTTATTTACGGTATTTAAGGCATGGCTACAAACCCGGAAGCGAACGCTACCGACAACTACAACGTTGAAGCTCTAGACTTCCTCGCTTTGTGCTCTAGACTTCCTCGCTTTGTCGTTGCTCACATCTGCCATCCACAATCCTGGCCTTCTTCGCTAAAGTGACGTCGAGCTCTTGACTCCGCCATTTACTCTGCGCCGCGGCATCCTTCGCATAAGTGGTCACCATCGATCGCTTAAAGCGGTCACTGCAGCGTCCACGTCTGCCCACTTCACTCCACTTGTATTTATTGTCGTGGTCCTAAGCGCGGACGCTTAAGTGCACGGAGGGGCTTCCAGTACAAAGTTCGTTACTCCTGGCGCACTCGTCTTCAACACCGTGTCGTGCACTTTTATCGGAGGGCCATGAGCCCTGTGTCTTGCTGTAGTGGCTGAAAAACTATCTTGTAGTGATGTCATGGCTTGGTTTTACGAAGTGTGCGCAAGGCGGCAATTTCTATGGCGTTTTGTAAGGTGGTATTTATTATACTTTCTTTTTTTGTTCACTCCGTAGCTGAGGCCAATATTTCTCACTTATACACCAGAGAACACCATTCAAATCGTGGAGATCACCAAAGAAAGAGCTCGTAGCGTTTGTTGCACAGGTTAGAAACTTGGTACATGTAGTGTAAAAGTTGAATGCACACAAACTGCGTTAACAAGCGTTAATGTTTTCGGGTTTAGAGATCGCTGGACCAGGTGCTTGAGGGAGGTGGTTCATAGGAAATGCAGGGTATCCCAGGTAACTTTTGCCAGAGTTTAAAAACATGCCGGCACACGCAATTACGACGCGACCAAAGGCACGTTGCTCACAGTTGCCTTCAGTTAGTCGCTAGTGGCTAGTAGAAATTTTTATAGTTTATGCTTGGTTGTGTTACAAGCTTTCGAAGCGTGGCATTTTAGTTAGCTAGAGCCCGCTTTTTTGCACGAAAACCCTACACAGAGTTGGTGCGACGTTTCCCGTATTCTCGCGTTTAAATCAACTACGCACAGAGGGCTGCCTCATATCGCAAGCACTTCGTTAACGGGGAGTCCTCGACGCGCTCAAAACCACCGAGTCGCGTCAGAAAGAGTGGAGCAGCTTCGCGTAGGAAACGACTGCGAAAGGCCTCCTTTTCATATGCAAGCAGCGTTATGTTTTCTTATTTTCTTTTTGTTATGTGAGTGTACTGAATGTAAGAAGCATAGTGTCTACAGGTTGGAAGCCTTTCTCTGAGAGATCTTTATGTCCGTCCTGCTTACAGCGGTCGAATGTGCTCTTTCAGCTTTAAATCGCATTGAAAGCGAAATATGTTCGTTTCATCGCATCAGGCTTAAAATATGCTCTCTGCCTAGCGCTGATAGGTTTGAGTCCTAAAACAGGTATATTAAGAAAAGTATATGTCATTTTACCTTCTTCATTAGAAAACATACCATCATCATGATGACACACTTTATGCATCGTATTGAGGAGCATGGGCGCGATACCTGTAGTAATCCGGTCATTAACATAAAGACGAACAAGAAAAACGGCCTCGTCCTCCAAGATTATAAGACGAAAGCATAATAAATATCCAAGGCAGAGAGATATTGCGGAAGTTAGCTCATCAGTCATAGTACGCAATCACAATTGAACAAAATAAGCATGTGAACGAAGCTTGTTGGTACACAATCATAGTTATAAAAAAATAGCGCAATAACGAGAACGAAACAGTGCTAGTCCTGTTTCATCTGTCTAGTCTTTGTTTTCACGCTGTTTTTACTAAGAATGAACAATTCAACAAGGCGAAACAGGTGCTTGCATTTGAGACAGCGGATGACACTGACATTACGACATGCCTTGATCATGAATTTCCCAATTTCTTAGACTTTTCCTCCCTGTTACACTTGATAGGATATGGAAAAAAACTACACATACTGTCAAACACTGGTTGGACACACTTGTTCCGGCCCTTCAAATAACCGTCAAAGAGAAACATCTATGTATCATGCATGAAATAATTCACACGAAGCGTAAAATAGGACAACTCAGAAAAATCAGTAAAGTTCACCCGTGTCCGCATTATGCCCAGTTGTTCCCCCGTATTGTGTCGCATATCTAACATTGTCAAGGTCGCTCAATAATAGAGTGAATATGTTGAAAACATCTTCCCTCAGTTACTCTTAGCGCAGGTCTGTTAGAACAGCTCCCCATAAGTTACGGCAATGCATAAGTGTGAAGCATGCTGACAAGGCTCGTGCGCCTACCTCGGGTGGATAACAGACAGCCCATCTTTTCGCCAACTACTCACAGTCTGTTTTCACTGCTGATCACGGTTTTCTTCAACGCTGTCCATCAAGATCAAATATTTCAAAAAAATCTTTAGAAGCCCCCTTCTTGCCAAGCGGGTGTGTTCCCGCTCCTACCGAACCTTGACGAAAAGAAAAGCACTAGTGCAAGTTACGTTTTATATGCCTTTTTATAGCAACACGCCGAACGCGTAAGCTAATTTTTTAGGTTTTATACTTAAAGGAACACTCAGGAGCGAAACATCTTTTTTTGCGTATGAGCAAAGCACAGTTTCGCAATCCCAAAATCCCCACTCTTTCGGCGACATGACGCTTGTGAAGCGAGAAAACGCGTGAAAAGAAAATGCGCGTGGAGCCATCATGAGATTCCTGCACCAAACACCGTGACTCAGTGAAATTTGAAGACGCCTACTGGGTCTTACGTAGCTTCAACCCGATAAATATGAAACGTAGTGTCAACTGTATACGTGCCTTAGACCTAGCGTATGAACTTTCGGAGAAGTTCATTCAGCCAATGTCGCGCAAATATGAAAAACGCATTTCAAAACTTATGATTTAAGGCAAGAAATATAAAAATGAAACTTCAACATTGATTTTCTCCGCTAATAATGAACCTATGACAGTAACACTTATGGCGTTAGCGTTCTTAGAGTGCAATTTATCGATCTAAACGAAGTCATTGTTTCTCTTTGGCGTCCCTTTAAAATCACAGGTGACATTTCTCTTCCTGCTAACTACATGTCCAGCTCACTAACATCTACCTAATGTAAAATATTAGAACGCATCATCCTTGATTGATTTCACTGATATGTGGGATTGAACGTCGCACACCCACAGTATGAATTTGAGAGACGCCGTAGTGGAGGGCTCCGGAAATTTCGACTACCTGGGGCTCATTAATGTGCACCCAAATCTGCGCACACGGGCCTACAGCATTTTCGAACACATCATCCTTAAAAAGCGCGTAGCAGAATTTGTCAAAATTATTAATGTATTACACTCTAGCCACCATGCTTTTCTTAGTGGCATATCGACTGTTTTCTAATTGGTTGTTTGATAACAACTTTATTGGAATTCCGGCAGAGCTTTCGCCGACCGAGCCTTTGGTCTCCCGCGTGGGGACGTCAAGACCTTGCCTGACCACCGCCCCGCGGGCCTGCTGGACGGCCCAGAGTTGGTCACGAGGCCGGGGCTGCACAGGGCAGCGGCCAACCACGGCGGAAGGGTTCCGGATTTAGCACCTTGCGGATTTCTGACGAAGTCCCAGAGCATGTGATTTAATGTGGCAACCTCAATATGGGTTATCTTGCATATATTCGTCGGATATATATTGGGGCATAGTCTGTTAAACAGCGATGGGTTGGGATACGTGTGCGTCTGCAGCTGTCGCAAAGACACCACCTCCATCCTGTTGAGCTTCTCGCTGGGTGGAGGAAAGGTTCGGCGGGCCACGGGGAAAGCCTTGGTAATTTCATTATAAGTCTTCAAACGGTCTTTGGTGTTTCCCCATGGAGACCGGTCACCGGCGCGGTTCACGAGCTCGCGCACCTTGGCGTGTGCCATCTCGTTTAGGTTGCGTGTGTCTCCGATACCTCTCCCATGTGAGCCGGGAACCACAAGAGTCTTGTTTACTATTTTCTAGTTCGTAGAAGCATTTCGTGACTTTCCCTAAGACGTTAACTGTAAATCACGAATTGATGTGATTGTCATGAACTTGTCCCAGGCTTTCGGTCGCGTTCTATACCTTATACATATATATAAATTAACATGCCTAATAGCAGAATGTGCGCTCACGTGCTGGATTCACAATTACCTTTCGTAACATTACGATAAGCCCTGTATAATGACTACGTATCATATATACCGCCCCCCCCCCATGCCATCTCCTGTACAGCTGCGTTCTGTACTGACCCATCTAGTTTTTTAATCTATATAAACGACACAACTTATCACATGGACATCCGCATTAGCCTCTTTGTAGATTCATGTGTGCGGTAACACGCAATTGAACTGAAAATGACCAAAATGCAACGTTGTCATTATGTGTAGCAAGTGGCTCAGTGGCGCTCATACTGAAAAACGGTGTAAAACACAGATAAAACTGGTTTATATCAACATAACAAATCTGAAATCAGCCCCTGCCCTTCCTTGTAGCAACAACTGTGTCCTCACATGGACAGTTTCACAGTATGGATACTTGATTGTTCTGATAAGCAATGTCCATATCTAGAGCGAGCATACACTACAAATATAAAAAAATAAACGAATTTTCTTCTTAAACGATTGCTAATCGGTTCCACCTTTGCAACACCATATCATGACTACACACGTCTTGTCCAAAGAATATAGAAATATGCCTGTGTTGAGTGGTTACTGCGAAATAACGAGAATGTGCTTACACTAGAAAATGCACGAAGAAAATGTGTGCGTTAAATTCTTCAGTGGTGGGATGTGCAACGATTCCTCGACAGAACTTTTTCTGCTGGCTGGCTTCATTATTTTGTGTAACAGTGTCAAAGTGCACAGACTGAACTTCTTTTGCTAATTTTTACGTAATAGTTACGAGCTAAGTCCCAGGTGTATTTGTTACATGTAACGTTTGCAGAGAAACGCTACAAGAGCGTATATTTGCTTCAAGAAATTTTATACTGCTAACAATGTATTTCGCTTCTGTTCATTCTTCATTATCAGTACGACAATAGAATACCAAAGGGCAGTTTACTGTTCCTCAACCTACGTGTAAAGTTTCCACTGAACTCTTAAAAACAGCTGTATGACGCCGCTTTGGTGACTGTTTTATTGTTGTGTTGTTTGCATAACCTCTTATGAGTGATTCATAGATAAATTTACATCTTCTCAACTCTGTATTTATTTTCGAAATATTGGTGGTATATAAGTGTTTTATATTGAAAAAATACTAATTTTTATTCTCTCCGTCTCATTTCGCCGTCCTGAGGGGATGAGTATACTGTATTAAAAGGTCAGGTTTAAACAAAAACAAAGTGTGAAGTGTTGTCGTGAGAAAGAGATTTTACTAATTATGCATTTGCTTCTTTGTCATAGCACCGAATTCATCATTCGAATGCTATTAGTCCGAAGCCCAACGGCGTCAAATTATTTTTTCACCTCATTAAGTCCGAATTATAGCTTTTAAATTGAAACAATTTACACAGCCGTTCCTTTTCCAAGAAGATCATTGCCACCGAATTCAGTGGCAGCGGTTTCACGTAGTTTTCGCACTTTTGTGCGCGTTGGTGCTTCTTCGATTTCCGCTCTTTTTGTCTTTCGAGCAAAGAACCCTGGTTCATTCTATAGCAAGCCTCAAGGGCAACTGGTCGTAACTGGGCAACTGGCCACGAGAAAACGACGACGAAATGATTGGTGGGAAGTGTTGTCACTGAGTATGGGGATTATTCTGAAAGACAAACCTACATATGTGATCGCATGACGGGCACCTGTTTCAAACGATTGAGAGACGCCGAATATTCTAATTCTACCAGGCATTTTGTCCATATCCGCGATTAGCCATATCCTAGCCATACACACAGCTCCGTTGCGTAGGCTACGTATAATAAGGCACCGCGTTTTCCTTAGTATTATTGACTGATAGTCTCTTGAGGTTCTGCAAAAAAAAAACGAATGCCGTTTCAGCTTCGCCTTCAATAATAAAACACGCTCGCGTAATCCAAAGCCCCTTGTGCATTGCTTTGATCCACGCCTACGGGAGAAGAACATTTCTGATCGTAAGAATGGCTGTTTCAAACTGTCCGAGATTGCCTACTGCGAATCGAGTTAAGCCAAGCCTTAATTATTCCTATCGCAAATCGGTGAAGTAACCACTACTCGTCGCCACCACACGGCCGCACGTACTTGAACAGCTGCACACTTTTATATTGAGAAAGGGCAGTTTGAAGCCACCCACTCACCCCGCAACTCATTGCTTTTGACACCTTGTGCAATTCTGCGATTCAGCCACGCAATCTTGCACGTGTTAACGAGACTCCACACACTACATGACAATCTTCTAGCGACATTTACAATAAAAGCTGTTATGAGATCAAAACTTGGGTCACGCAAGCCGTAGTTGTGCATAACCACATTGCACAAAATTAGAAACCAACTTAGTACCAATAACACTGTGGGGCTCTAAACCGGGTCCGCTGGGTGCTAGCCCAGTATTCCACCACAGAGCTACGGAAGTTCTTGGGACTTGAGGGCAAACTTGCTTTAGCCAGGCTTGATTTCGTGAAAGCAATAGCGTTAATACAACTTATAAAGCGTTTTAAAACAGCGAAAGAACAAGCAGTCGTCGCACAATACAAATAGCGTAACGAGTGGGCCATCCAATGCTGCAACCCATTACAAAAGTTTGTTCTTGTTTCCCTATTAACAGTGGCACATACCCAGTTAAGCCATAATTCCTAATATTCGTCAGCTACTGCATGGACAGTTGGCACGAAACTCCTTGCAAGTGTTTAGTGGATACCACGCCTCACAGAAGACTGACGAAAGAAAAAGCCTAGTGAACGCCAGCCTGCTACGAAAAAGCGAATGCCAGCCTACTATAAAAAAATTTTATTACTAATGCTGTAGTGCTTATCAAGCAAGTGTGCTTGCAGCAGTTGCCCAATGAGTGTTTTTAGAAAAGGCCGACCATTCAGTTTTCGCTGTTACTGCGCTGCACCTTCCGCGCAGGTCTGGCATTTTGTTTCTGCGAAGCAGATTGAAGTAGAGCGGCGGGGCTTCGCGATAGAACACCGGATCGCAGCGGAGAAGGCCAAGATTGGATTCTCAGCAGGATCAAACTTTGATATTATATATTGCAAATATGGTACCCTCATTTGCACAAACTAAGGCTTAAAAATACAGTTTTTTCCAAGAACTGTTTATGACTGGAATTCACTACCTCATGAGATTTTTTCAGCTGATAATTTTTCTATATCGCTGCAAAGTTATCTACTTGGTGATTAGAGTGTTGAAATGTGTTATCAATTTTCTTGCTGTTTCACAGACATGTGACCTCTGTTAGCGTATAGATACATGTTTTTTTTCTTTTCTTCTTGTTTTTGTTGTTACAAATCAGTTGATATTTCTTAAGTCCCTCCTGCCTAGACCAAAATGCTGGTCCGAAGTTTATCTAACTAAAATAAATAAATAAAATTTATTTGCATACATGTTTAATTTTAGCTCGCAACAAACGACGCGGCTACCGAAACGGACGCCGGAACTTCTGCGAAGTGGGTAATTTGTCACTGCCCCTGACTCCATTTCTCTTATTTCGCTTTAAAAGAACAGAAAAAGCTGATTTATGCCCCAGTTTATTCGCAAAATAAAAAGGCACACCTCGGTTAAACAGTGGCTGAGGGGCTTGGCTTCTGATCTTTAGGTCGAGGCTTCGATGGCGGCCGTGGCGCTCACGTTTCAATGGAAGAGAAATGGCATAGGCCCGTGCACTGTGCGATCTAATTGCACGTCAAAGAACACTCAGTGGTCTAAATTTCCAGAGCCCTCCACTACGGCGTCTCTACTAATTATATAGTGGTTTGGGGACGTAAAACTCAAGATAGTAATAATATTTATCCGCGAAATATTTTCACCTAGCAAGATAATAAGTACCTTATTAGGGTGAAAATACGTACACTAAATTGACAAGTTACTGACAGCACCTTCGTGTTTTCAACGAAAGAAAAAAAGAAATATAAACCGGTAATCTCATTCAGTCCTGTTCTCCTCGGCTCTGTGTGCTCTGAAAGCGTCATTTATAGATAGAACCTATCAATCATATCCATGAATTTTTATACTTTATTCTTATATACCCATAGATCATAACACACTGTCATGTCGCGAAGAGATGCAGGAATCCTCGATAGTTCCTGGCAAATCGCATTTTTTTGCTTTTTTTTCTATCCCTCTATATCGCTAAACACTGATGTGTGGCATTCACGTGAATATTTATTTCACCCCCTCAAGCGCAGTAACAAACAAAGAAACGAAAAATGAACAAAAATACACGCGCTTTATTCACCGCTCAAAAGGAAATTCTGGGACTACGTGCCCCGACACGCCGACCATTCTGTTAAAGGGAGTAGGCGTCGAGACCACGTCGGATGCGCGCAAAGATCAATATCTAGCCCATCCTTCAAGCTATATGACGCTGACTGCCTATAATCAAGAAACTATCGACGAATCTCGGAATCAATACACGCATGAACTGCTTGACCAATCGCACCGCCAAAGAAGTTCAGTGAGCCGATAAAAGAGAAGCATAGACCTGATGCGCTGTGGTAAGTTTTGCCTGGTGCACTCCCTCAAGCATTTAAAAGATAGACGGTGTACGTGGGAGATGTTACACTTGTAAAAAAGAAAACGCCTCGTTGGCAAGCAACATCGCCACCGCTTGGGTACTGGGTTCTGGACTTCTCTCGCTCGCTTCGTGCTGATCATCGCCGGCATCTGCTTGACCGTTGCTGTTTACACCGCTACTGTTTACACCACCTGTCTCTTTGATGCATCTCTGTATGCGAACTGGACTTCGCCGAAGAGAGGTCACTGTGCTTTATTGCTCACTGCTAGGAGGAGCATCGCGCAATGTTATTCGTTTTAAAATGTAATCCCCAACAAAGCTAATTTCTATACCTGTCATTGTAAGTTACACCCAACAGCACATTCATGATACCACATCAAGAGGCAGTCCCTGGCGTCCGCTGCAACCACCAATGTCTGTCAAAGCCGTTCTTATATGTCGTCAACTGAAGACGTTGCACATGAAGGCGACGTTGGGGCTAGTGACGTTTTTAACAGAGATGGACTTGAATAAGTGGCTTTGACAGTGATGTCACATACCATGCGAGGGCCTGTGTTGTGGGCTGTCTTTTCTATCTTTCCTTTTCATCGTTCTCTCACCGGCGTCCTGTTTGCGTTTGTACGGTAGAAAACCGGTTGTGTTAAAACCTTGAGCCTCCCTGCCTTGACTTTAGTCTTATTTCTCGCTTAATTTTTAGTTTTGTGGCTGTTTCCTACGATATTGCTATGATTTGTTAGTTTCGTGCAACGCTGAACACAAGCGCAGATACGGACTGCATTGTGTAGTTGACATCGGGCTTCTGTCAAGGACTTTGCCCGTGAAGCGTCTGGTGCCTTGCATCTCCTCGATCGTCTAAGTAATGAAATACGTTTAGTTTTAATAATATTGCTATTACTACTACTTTTACCAAGCCTACGACTACTACTACCACTACTGCTACTACTATAAACAATTATTATTATTATTATTATTATTATTATTATTATTATTATTATTATTATTATTATTATTATTATTGGTGCAGTAGTAGTAGTAGTAGTAGTATTACAGACTCTCTCCCCTTTTCTGAATACCACTGCAAAGGTCGTTCCTGGCTTTAGCAACGTAGTAGCGAAAGCAAGCAATGTTGTGATCTTTTGTTACCAACTTGTACATACAAGCTGGCCTTCTATAAGCCTAAGTCAACCAAACCTAATAAACATAATCTTTTCCTTGGTTTTAAAAAAGAATTTATAGAATATCATTAAAGCAAAAAACAATCAGATTAGTTATGAACAAGATGAATTGTCCCCCTATTTGGTGCAAGAAAGAGCTGTAGTCTCAGTCGTATGTTTCCTGCATGAAATACGGTATTAATCAGTACGAATTCATCCAGATTATATTTCTGCTCCTTCGAATTGCCTGAAAATGCTGAACGAGAATGAAGCAATGATATGTCAGGCAGAGAGCAGAAAGAACGACTGTCACATTTATTGTGATTACTACGGTCCACGCCTCATACCTTATTGATGATAAAGAAAGATTATCTTTCAGAATGAGCTCATGTCAATCATCAATAATGATCGAGGAAAACTCTCTTTCGGAATGTCATTTGAAGCAAGGTCAGCGCTAAGACGTCTGCACTAAAACTATAAACGAATTCGATAAAAGAAAAGGCAACCTAATTATCACGCAGGAGACTGCATACTTTATTCATCGGATCCTGAGTTGAAGGACTACGCTCTTTGAAGAAATCCGTGAGCAGGATACAGGTCACGAAGAAGCTCCTTCCATGCGATTTTTTTCCAGCTTTTTTTTTGTGTGTGTGTGGTACAGGAGCTCTGATCTACGTAGTGTTTGTGAATGGAGCGGCTGACTCCGGCAACGTTTCATGTTCAACGGTGACGCAGCGAAGCTCTGTATGATTCCCTAGGTCATATTTTTTTGTGTTCGGAGAAAGTCCGATGATAAGAATAATGACACGGCTACTTTTGGCTGCATTTCGCTTGAATTCTACGAAGTTAAAACTTGCCCAGCGGCAGCACTCTGTTTTACTGCTTCGTATTATAAGCCCTTAAAACCACACGCATACTTTTCTTACTCCGTCAATTCCTTCTTGAATTACAACACGTCTTTAGCGTACAGTGTGTTTACCGAGAGATGATTGCGAAATACAGTCAAGTGCTAAAAATTTTACGTTAAACAGGAAAAGTCGGCAAGTCATCATTTTGTTGACGTGATTTATCTAGGTTATGCTACGAAATGCCTTCCTTAAGAATATTTCAGCATAAGGCGTAGCGTACTGACTTCTAATAGCAGTGGAAGAACACAAATATATAACCTAACCAAAATGTCAGACGCTTTATCTCTTTAAGGGAGCCACGAGAGTATTGCAGTGCGTTTGTTTAATTAATAGAGTTTGTCAGCATGCAAGATATGCGATTGTTTGCTGCAAACAATCTCAAATCCGCCCTTAGAGGCAGCCTAGTTTTCTGTGAAAAGGGGTGCTGTATAAGGAAAAAAAAACATTTCATTGAGAATAACACCGACTCATTCACGGATGAACAGCAAGCCGTTCATCTTGGGTAAATTGGAAGTGTCACACCGGGTGCCTCGATTAAATGCAAAAACAGAGGGCACTGCCAGACAGGTCTCGCCTCGTTTTTTTTATCTCCTCGTGGTTTTCGCGCGCTTACCAGCAATGAACCAGCATGAACAAGCTCAATACCAGACATGTGTGTGAAAGGCTTAGGACAGTATGCATCAACCGAAAACAGAAGCATACTTTGAATATAAATATGCCTGCTTTGCGCTCGGAGGAGTTAAGAAGCAAAGCGCATAAGAGTCTGACTCGTGACAGGCGGCTCGGAAGGCTGTCAGAACACATTGTTTGCATCGAAGATATCCAAACAACGAGTGCGTAAAAAATATGAGAATGTGAAAAAAAGAAAGAAAGAAAGAAAGAAACGAAGAAACAAAGAAAGAAAGAAACAAAGAAACAAAGAAACGAAGAAAGAAAGAAAGAAAAAGAAAGAACGAAAAAAAAGAAAGAAAGAAAGAAAGAAAAGAAGAAAGAAAGAAAGAAAGAAAATGTGCTCGGCACAATAAATTGCCACGCAAAGTATTGTAGTGAAGAGGAATGCCCACTACTGCAGCGACATCAACACGTTGGCGCGAGGCACGAGCTAAGACTGCCTGGTTGCTGCTTCGACGCTGCCCGCGTACATCCGGCTAGCTCTTGCTGCTTCTGTACCGACGCTGATACCGCTTTTGGCCTTGCATTTACATTATATTTTGGTGGAGAGTGCTGCGGTCTTCCCCAGTCCTGGAACTGCGTAGCCGAAAGCTGCCGTCCGTCATGCCTGACGACGCTGTCTTCACACCCCCACCGGCTTCGCCGCGCAGGAGCTGTCCCGGTGCCCAGCTCTTGCGAGAACCTGACATCTTCAGCGGCACAGACGAGAAAGACGTTGAGGACTGGCTGGAATCTTATGAACGAGCCAGCGCTACTAACAAATGGGACGATCCCACAAAGCTACGTACCGTGATGTTTTATTTAACGGATGTTGCCAAGCTGTGGTACAGAAACCATGAGGCGGATATCCCCACTTGGACTACCTTCAAAACCTGCATCGCAGATGTTTTTGGACGCCCTGGTGTGCGCAAACTTCGCGCAGAACAACGCCTACGAGGCCGGTTCCAACAAACTGGTGAGACATTCACCAGCTACATAGAGGACATCCTCGACCTCTGCCGGCGTGTCAACCCGTCGATGGCAGAAACTTACAAGGTGTGACATATCATGAAGACATTTCGGACGACGCCTTTCAAATGCTGCTCTCCAAAAACCCTGTCACTGTCTCTGAGGTCATCGAGTTGTATCAGAGTTTCATCGAGCTGCGACGACAGCGTTTTCTCACGCAACGCCCTGACGTCCCGGATGACACCCTCTCCAGCCTGACCACCACATCTCACCTTCAGTCGCTGCTATCGCAGATTAAGGAGTTTGTTCGTGCTAAGGTCGCTCGTCAGCTATCGCTGCTATCAACAGCCGGCCAACCAGCGTACCCTCTGCCAGCAAACATTCGCCAGGTCATCCAGGAGCAAGTTTGCGCGGCTCTGCCATCTGCCCGTGACACTTCACCATTGCCGAGCCCTGTTGCCTGTGCCGAAGTAAATGCACCTCTAAGCTATACTGAAGTAGCGACTCGACCACCTCTTCAGACTTTTACGTCACTTCCCTGAGCCGTGCCGCTCCGACCCACTCCTCGGTTCGCTCAGCCAAGGTCCGTCCAGAGTAGTGGATAATGGCGTACACTCGACAATCGCCCAATATGCTTTGCCTGTGGGCTACCTGGCCACATAGCGCGATACTGCCGTCGGCGCGTCCCTGTCTATCGCCAGAGCTACGACCAGACCTTCGAACCTGCGCTTTATGTGCCACCGCACTTTTGTTCACAGGCTCTCAGCCCCCCGACCAGACGTCATCGTACGCCGACCACCGCCCTCCTGTTAACCGCCGCTCGCCATCACCTCGACGCCGCTCGCCATCGCCGATGCGTCGTCGTCCTTCATCGCCGGAGCGGGAAAACTAATTGCCGCAGTTCCAGAGGCAGGAGCTGGGTCACCAGCGAAAAGACCAAGGCCTCTCACTTCACCAACGAATGTTCTGGACGTACATGTGGACGGCGTCGCTGCACTACACCGGCCGCTGCCTGTACTGCTCGCATCGCAATTGATGGCCTCCTTTGTGTCGTTGAATTGCTAGTGTTGGATTCCTGCTCCCATGACCTCATTTTGGGCTGGGATTTTCTCTCCGCTAATGAGGCCGTCATCGACTGCTCTCGCGCTGAGGTGGCATTTGAAGTGTTTGACGAAACTCCATTATATGATGCTCACGAAACCGGGGACAAACTATTTGTTGCTGAAGACGTCATCATAACGCCGCACTCTTTTGTCCTTACCACGGTGTTTTGCAACGCTCTCGCCGAGTCTAGTGCCCTGTTCACGCCATCTGCTCTTTTCGTTCGTCGCAAGTGTTCGCCGCTACCTTATGCCCTTCTAGAACTTCGCGATGGCGTCAGCAGACTACTCATCTCGAACCTGTTGTCATTTCCTGTAACACTACTTCGGGGTGAGTGCGTCGGGCGTGTTTACAGTCTCGACCCTTCTGCAATTATTGACATGCCGGCTGGTCCTTTTGCCGAACACGAAGTCGCCGGAGTGACCTGTGCTTCTTCGCCGCAGACTACTAGGCCGGACGTACTGAGCAGCTCCATCGCCGAACACGTTAACCGTTTCGCAACGTGCTCAGCTTCTACGACTGCTGAACAAGTTCCGTTATTCCTTCGACTGCCAGCATACTCCCCTCGGCTGCACGTCAGCCGTCTGTCACCGGATCAACACGGGTACCAATGCGCCATTGCGTCAAAGACCCTATCGCGTGTCCGCAGCCGAGCGCCAGGTTATCGATGACCAAGTAGCTGACATGCTCAAGCGTGGCGTCATCCAGCCTTCGAACAGCCCCTGGGCATCTCCGGTCGTTCTCGTTAAGAAGAAGGACGGGTCAATTCGCTTCTGTGTTGACTACCGTCGTCTTAACAGAATAACTCAAAAGGACGTTCACCCATTACCGAGAATCGACGATGCTCTTGACTGATTGATTGATATGTGGGGTTTAACGTCCCAAAACCACTCTATGATTATGAGAGACGCCGTAGTGGAGGGCTCCGGAAATTTAGACCACCTGGGGTTCTTTAACGTGCACCCAAATCTGAGCACACGGGCCTACAACATTTCCGCCTCCATCGGAAATGCAGCCGCCGCAGCCGGGATTCGAACCCGCGCCCTGCGGGTCAGCAGCGGAGTGCCTTAGCCACTAGACCACCGCGGCGGGGCGATGCTCTTGACAGCCTCCAAGGTGCGGAGTTCTTCTCTTCTATTGACTTACGGAGTGGCTACTGGCAAGTCCCTCTGGCACCTGAAGATCAGCCTAAGACGGCCTTTGTCACACCTGCTGGCCTTTACGAATTCTGTGTCATGCCTTTCGGTATTTGCAACGCACCCGCAACATTCGAGCGGATGATGGACAATGTCTTGCGTGGCCTGGAGTGAAAAACATGCCTGTGCTACTTGGGTGACATGATTATATTTTCACCGGATTTTTCAACGCATATCCGCAGGCTAGATGAAGTGCTGCAGTGCCTAACTGACGCCGGCCTTTAGCTCAATCTGAAGAAATGCCGCTTCGGCGAAAGTCAGCTCCCCATCCTCGGTCATATTGTATCTAAAGAGGGTATTCTTCCTGGCACCGACAAGCTCCGGGCAGTTACAGAGTTCCCTAAATCTGCGTCTTTGAAGGATCTGCTCAGCTTTCTTGGCCTCTGTTCGTATTTCCGCCGCTTTATTCGGAATTTCGCTATGATCACCACCCCCTTGACTGAACTTCTACGCAGTGACTCGAAAAGTTACGCTTGGTCACCCGCCTGTGACGATGCTTCCGAAAAGTTGCGCCGTCTGTTAACCTCGCCACCAATCTTGCGTCATTTCGACCCGACTGCTTCAAAGGAGGTACACACCGATGCCAGTGGTGTTGGACTCGGCACCATGCTCGCGCATCGTAAATCGTGATTCCAGGAGTACGTAGTCGCATACGCAAGCCGTACCCTCACCAAAGCGGAGAAGAACTATTCTGTGACGGAGAAAGAGTGTCTGGCAATTATGTGGGCTCTAGGTAAATTTAGACCATACCTATATGGGCGCCCTTTCGACGTAGTCACCGATCACCAACCGCTTTGTTGGTTATCCACGTTGAAGGACCCCTCCGGCCGTTTAGCTGGCTGGGCTTTGCGGTTGCAAGAGTTCGACATGCGTGTTGTCTACAGGTCTGGCCGACGTCACACTGATACCGACGCTTTATCACGCTCCCCTATGTCCTCCGAAAGCTCTGCATGTTTATCTGCCGTTGACTAAATGGTTGCGTTCCCAGATAACTGTGACATGGCGTCTGAGCAATGCAAGGATGAATGCATCAGCTCTCTTCCGCGATTTCTTTCAGATCCGTCGACTTCTCCATCTTCTCGAACGTTGCACCGTCAAGCGGCTCACTTTGAGGTCCGCGATGGCCTCCTTTATCGCAGGAATTACAAGTCTGACAGCCGAAAGTGGCTACTGGTCATACCTCGCCATCTTCGTGCTGCAATATGTTCAGCTTTCCACGCTGACCCTCAGTGCGCACATGCGGGCATCTTCAGAACATATGCTCGAATTTCCTCCCGGTTTTATTGGCGAGGCATGTACTCCTTTTTGCGCAAGTACATTTAATCATGCCCGCAGTGCCAACGACGGAAAGCTTTGCCTTATCATACCTCTGGTCCGATCCAGCCAATTCCTTGCCCAGCCAGGCCTTTTGACCGCATTGGGATCGATCTGTGCAGGCCTCTTCCATTCACGGCTTCCGGAAACTGTTGGATTGTTGTCGCTGTCGACTATTTGACGCGATACGCAGAAACAGCCGCTTTGCCTGCTGCCACAGCACGCGACGTATCTTCTTTTCTCCTGCGGCACTTCATTCTCCGTCACGGCGCACCGCGCGAACTTCTCAGCGACAGAGGACGTGTGTTCCTCTCTGATGTCGTCAACGCACTCCTTGCCGAATGCCGTATCATTCACCGGACTACCACCGCCTACCATCCGCAGATGAATCGATCGACGGAAAGATTCAACTGTACCCTAGGGGATATGACATCAAAGTATGCTGTCTCAGACGACTCCAACTGGGACCTCATTCTGCCTTTTGTGACACACGCCTACAAAACTGCTCCACAAGCGACTACGGGCTTTTCACCATTTTTCCTGTTATATGGCCGAGACCCTTCCACCACACTAGATACCATTCTGTCCTACCACCCCGATTCCTCCGAGTCTACGCCCATCTCTGAAGCTGCCTGCCGCGCCGAGGAATGCCGTAAGCTCGCCCAGTCGTTCACAATCATCGAACAATGGAGACAGAAATCTCGGCGTGGCGATAACCACCCCTACCCTAACTTTGTTCCGGACACTCTTGTGTGGCTTTGGGTTCCCGCTGTGCCTACAGGCCTTTCCTCGAAGTTTTTTTTTTCAAAAATACCAGGGACCCTACCGCATTGTCTCGCAGACTTCACCAGTTAACTACATCGTCGAACCCGTTACGCCATCCACAGACCAGCGCTTTCGGGGACGTGAAATTGTTCACGTACAGCGGCTGAAACCTTATTACGACCCACTCGTACTCTGTTCACCGTTAGTCGCCAGGATGGCTCCTTTTCCGACGGGGGACGAAGTGTAGTGAAGAGGAATGCCCACTACTGCAGCGACATCGACACGTTGGCGCGAGGCACGAGCTAAGACTGGCTGGTTGCTGCTGTGACGCTGCCCGCGTACATCCGGCTAGCTCTTGCTGCTTCTGTACCTACGCTGATACCACTTTTGACCTTGCACTTACATTATAGTATTATATGTATTCTACTTCCGTGTTGTGGCGAGGGTGTTGTGGAGCGTTCAAAACCAACTTTTAATGTGCGATGTAGAAAGCTGCTGGTCTGAAAAAGCAGCAAGTTTTCACGTTGGCGTTAATTACTGAGGTGGAGACGACACATTTTGCGCATCCTGAGAACTTTTTCATATTCTCACGGGGAGTGTCGACCGGCAAGACGAAGCAGCTCGTTTTGAGGAAATCTGAGGTGTTATACTGGGTGTCTCGACTAAAATCGGAAGCCAAAGAGCTATCGCAAGACAGATACTGCATATTCTGTGTGTCACGTGGTCTATACGAAACAGATATCCCAAAGCAACGAGGATACACCACACGTAATGTCTGAAAGCATAATGTTTCGACGCACTGCTTGCCCCATACACGCTTCTAGTTTTCAACACCACCCATCCTCTTTGATGGCTCTCCGCATGCCCACTTGGCTCGACCGAAGAGAAGCCAACCTTCTTCATCGCTCATGGCTAAGAGTGGCACTTACAAAATCGTATTCATTTATCAAGGAATGGCCGACAACGCTCTCTGCGATGTCTATCATTGAGAAGAGATGCTACACAACATCCTGTGCGACTGTCCATTGTGTGACATCCAAAGACAGTCACTGGCGTCCTTTCTTGCGCGCATAGACAACAGCCTATGTCATAGTCTGTGAACACCTAGACTATGACTGAGTGTGCGCGTGTGTGCTGCTTGATGTGCTGTGTTTATCTCTCTTCGCTCTCTATCTCTATCTTTTTTCTCCCCATTCCCCTCACATGCGCAGGGTAGCAAACCGGTTGCCTATAGACTGCTAAACCTCCCTGCCGTTCTTTTCCTCCTATTTTCCTACTTTTTCTTTCCCAACAGTGGTTCGTTATTTGGCCTCATTTATACGGAGCTCAAAGGACACATTTGACGGTCATGCGACTTACTGCTTTTGTTTTTACTGCCTTTGATAAGCATGCATAAGCAATGGTAAAGATAAAACATGAGCACCGGGACGCTAAAGAGGCTGCTACCTTCATTAGGTTAGCATCATGCTACCTTCAAAAAATAAACTGTAAAATAAGTTTTCCTGTTCTCAGCCCTGGGCTCCGCTACTCGTCTTCGCCCCGAGACGTGGATGGCTCCGGTCAGGACCTTGGACTCAATTGTTTTCCTCTGCAGGAAACCTTGGGAAAATAAAACGCGTGTCCTTCTTGTCTCTATGTCGTCGTTTTGTTCTCGCGCTATAACTATCGTCATGCCATACCGACTAGCCCAAGCAGCCACACAGCGAGGGCCGAGATACCCAAGAGTCGGCTGACTTGATCCATGTAGTATCACGCTACCATTAACAACCAAAATGCTCTAAATAAATGTTCATGTTATCAGCACCGGCTCCTCTGCTTCTCATTGTCCTGAGAATTGAATGGCTTTGGTCAGGATCGAAATTCGGTCCTGACTATAGCCATTGTTATGACTAATTACCCCAGTCGTAATAACGGCTATTCTATACTAGGGACTGCTTCGCACCTTATTTCTCTAAGTCACATTTCGTCATGTTCGCTTTTTTTCCCCAATTTTCTTGCTATACTCTGCATGGCTAAAGTTTTCTACGCACTGCTTGCCCCATGCCCGCTTCTAGTTGTGGAGGCTATTCGTGAGGATCATAACTTTTTTTTTCCTGAGCGTGCGTGTAATCTCCCTATGCATACAAACCTCTCCTGTTCAAAAGGTGACCTGGCTCCACGAAAACAAAAAATCGCGCTTACAGTGCCCGCGTTGTAATAACTGTTCCAAGGCCAGAAGCTCCCCCCATTGCATAGAAGTGACTTAGTAGAACAGTACTGATATTAGTGCACAACATTTACGTTCCCTCTAGTCTTGATGTGCACTACAACGTCGAAACAGAAAGCACGAACGACGGTGGCAGCACGTGCTAGATTGCTGAATCGGCAATGTGATGTCGGTGCGTATCGGATAAAAAATTACGTTCCATAGAATCGGGCATTCGCTCACCGTGCTTTGAAAGTTTTGTCCCGTTTTATTATTGGCACCTTCAACTGGTAGCCTTCGAATGCTCCAGAGGCTGTGAAAAATGTACGTAAAATATAAGCTAAGCCGTGCCACTAAAATAATCGAAGAACTACATTATCAAGAAGAAGGGTCATGACCTGCATACTTCCTGTTCTCTTTTTACAGCCCTAGAGCTCTGATGAATTAACCATTTTCAAACACAGTCAGATCACTCACGAACGACTACCCGAATAAGCCTTGAAACTCCATTTTAGGGGCGAAGCTCCTTATGGCGTGGCTTGTGCATCCCTCGTAGTACGTAACCACCAGTGGCACACACCCAAAATAGCGGTCCTTACGATTTTGACCTCCAAGGTGGTTCCAGTGAGAGATTTCTTCTGTGCGTTGTTGAACAATAAAAGATAGTGCTCAATGCACATGTTAATGGCTCCTAAGAAGGAATGAGAGACAGGAGCATTCGGCCTTTAGGTAACGCGCACGCTGCGAACCCCATTAGCAGCTATTGGCATGTACATTGAGCACGATCTGACAAGAAAGGGTTGCTACGCTATACTCGCTGGGTGTAACCTCCTTGGTTTTAGAAAGGTTTAGCGAGCGTTGCTCCGCATAGCCATGAATACAGTGAACTAGTATATACCATGAACTCGAGGTGGTTAAAGGTGGGAAGTAAACCCGAAGCGCAAGCCGTAAGAAAGTGTGCATGTGCCACCTCCCGTTTAGTCCTTGAAATGTCCGCTGGATGGCGGTGCTTCTATATGGGGAATATATGATGAAAAGATGCGAGATGGTGGTACTTGGAGTGCTGAATAGATGGACGAACGAACACACAGAAAGATGCATGGATGTACGCAAGAGCAGGCGCAGGCGCGGATGCATGGACGAACGCAGGGACGTACGCACGAACAGACGCACGCACGGACGGGTGAATGGACGCATGGACGGTTACACAGACGTACGCAGGAACGGACGGAAGCAAGAACGAATGGACGGACGAATGCTTCGCCCCACTCCCCATCATTCACTCCGCGGATATGCTGCCATTTTTTTTAATCGCTCAAAGAGACAGAAGTGCGTAGTGTGTTATTAACAGTTGTATTGCTTAGAGTGCCCTTCGACTTTTTTTTTCAAATTATGGAGCCTGAAGAGTTAATCGCTTGTGTCTGTCATGATGACATTGTTGTTTCTTCCGTTTCTCTTTTCTTTGCGCGTACACGTGTTCACATGACTTAAACATGATGATCTCCTGATCTTGTCACTTCTAGGAGGGCCTTGAAAGGAAGAAAGGAAGATGGGGACGCTACTGTGAGAAGGATTACGGAAACGAGCTGTTCACTTCCATTCGGTTCCCAAAAACGACGCCATATGAAATGCGCAGATGTGAAAACTGGGAGAGAATTTCCGCATTCAAGAGGCTGGAAGCGTACGCCATACTACTCTTAGAGGTAGCAACGAATTAAGCGAGGCGGGCGTCAACAAAATAAAATAGTGACGATATAATTTTCCGGCCGAGCAAAGAGGCGTGCAGTTATGGCTGGAATCGAAAAGCGCGTTGGGGCATAAGCTGGCTGCGTGGCATCCATCAAGTGGAACACGAACTACCGCACAGTGGGCCGAAGGTCCTGTGCGTAAACGCACTACCGCGTAAAAGACCAAACAAACAGGGAAACCCCAGAAATAAAGATTCGTCAAATGCAAACAAAGCCAGCCTGCGAGGCGCTGGCGCCGCAATTTGTGCCGCATCGCTGAGCTGAAGTCAAACAAAGCTTGAAGCCAGAATAAAGCGGAAGCCGTGTTATGAACGTTTTTTTTTTGGTTCCTCTTCAAGAGTTGTTTATATATCCATAGTGTATTTTCAACTCAGCCTTTTGAGTCTTGAGGGAGCACTCGAAAAACATTGCCGATTCCTCACTCGTAGTAAACAGTAGTTTTTTTCATTTTATTGATGTTTTTTATCCTCACTTGGTGGCGTCAATATTGAAACGCCATGTCACTAGTCCCAGCAAAAACTGGAAGAGTGAATTTTCAGAGCAGTTTCGAAACAGTCTTTGTGTAACTGCTATAGGCGCACTGGCGGGGTATTTACTACACCATAAATCATCATAAATTTTGTGCAATATAGGAGCATTCACTATGTTATTCTTCGTCATTCTTTGGAGAAGCTTGGTACCCGCTACACTTCCAAAACATTTCGTGCAATATTTGATGCTGTGGTTCCCGACAATGAATAATTTATACTTGAAGCTTTAGTAAAGAGCTGCAGCAATCGACGACTTGCTCGTTACGCAATTGACAATGTTTGACGCCTGGTTGTTCCTTGGCTGTTCTAAAACTATTACTCGTATTGACGCAATTCTTTTCCCGACATCAAGCCTGCCCAAGGTCAGTTCGCAACGAAGTTTCTAATACTGCCGTGGCTCAGCGGTAGAACCTTGGTTTGGGACGCAGGGGATTCCATTGTGTTCTTAGTATTTTTTATTCTAGCTTTTTTTTCATTTCGTGCAATAGTGGACACGGACCCCGGTGGTGGTGGCGGCGAACAACTACGGCACATTGCGACCCTTGTTGTCATTTCTTAACAGCTTTCGCTGTAAAACTATGTTCATCATCAACAAGTAGGGGCCACAGAAATAGGGGCGAGCCCACTGCTCACGACTGGTCCACTACAAGTGAAGGCAACAGTTATCCCAAGAAAGGGCCATGAGGTGATGGTGGTGAGTAGGTAAAACGGTGGAATACTAGAGAATGGGAAAGACAACGGCGACTCTCAGCAGACTGCGAAGCGATTGAGGGCTTCATCTAACGATGACGTGCCCGTATACGTCTGTGAGAAGTGCGAGCGCTTGATATAAGCGCAATTTTACAGCTTGGGAGTTCACAGGCCTATGTCATATATGCGACTGTCTCTCGTTTAACTCGAGCCTCCATGCACTCGAAACCAACCTAGTGACAACCTATATAGAAGCATTGAAATTAGACTTCAGAATGCTCCTTTCGGCTGTTTCAACATAGAGAAAAAACCTCGCCTAGCATCTTCTCATGGTAATAATGGCTTTTGTGGCATTGTAAAAGCATAATCTAATCAACGCAATTTAACCTCTTATCTTGTCTTATCTTATCTAATAAGACTGATCACTGAAAAAGTTGATAGCTGCTCGCTTTAACTAAAAGCACAATTGATTTCAAGCCGTGCACGACTTACTGCGAGCTCCGGAGTTTTTTTACACTTAAGGCCTTCTCTTATGTTATGAACGGTGATAGTATATATGGTAATAGCAATTATGTGTGGATTTATATGTGCCGTAACCACGATCATATGAAGAGACGCACCGACATGTTAGGCTCCGGAAACTGCAGTGACCTGGTGTTACTAAACGTGCACCTTAACCTATGAAGACGGGCCAGAGGCGTAGCCAACGGTTAGCACACGGGGCCCGTGCCAAAAAAAAAGTTTTTTGTTTGTCATGTATTAGTAACGCAAAATTGCATGTATTCGTAACGTAAAAAGGTGCTCTCCCCCGGCTCCCTGAAAAGAAATTTCAAATTTCTGCATTTATCCCTGACCCGGGCTGGAAGCATTGCGCTTTCCTCAAAATGACATTGTCGCCACCAGAATTGAACTACCAAATTTCGGGTCTAATGCCTATCACAATAACAAACGTGGAACAAAAAAAAAGATATGTTAGGCTAGGCGTAATTATGTTAGTCCAGCCGGGTCACAGGAATGTGTTCAAGAGAAACACCAAGTCATTTATGTGAAAGCTATGGTTTATCACTGTTATATTAGGTGTGCCCAAAAAATAATCCTGCTTCTAAAGGAGGCACAATACTGTCTTGCTGCCATCGGCATATCTTGACTGTCTCGACAAGTTAATTGCTCGTAGTTAAAAAAATAAGCATATATGGGCATTGACAACGTGCCAAAAATAGGATCAAGTTCTACTTGCACCCATCTTTAAAAATATATCTTTGCTATTAAAAAAAGGCCGTGCTGTTTCTTGAGCAGTTTAAGATTACAGGACAGAATTATGGTTAGGAGTTTCAGCCTTCAATTGCGACAAAAACGATAACCCAATTTAGAGACAAAACAGGCTTACTCTTTCTTGGATTACTTTGCACATCGTTACAGGACATCAGAAACTTTCATGCCTAATTAGGATTGCAGCAGCTTCTACTTTTATTTTCTTTTGTTCACGTACAACCGTGCGTTCAGCATACCTTCATAGTTCCTCTTCCTGATGTACCTTGTTCCTCATATCAACAGACGCGGGTTTATCAACGACATCGTTCTGCGGATTTACACGGGTCGTCGCTAATGCGAACTAAATGACCTGAATTGCACCTCTCCGTACATTCAGGCACAGTCTCTTCTTCATTCGTTCCAAGCTGCCCTGATAACGTTTAGGGCGTTGCTTCTAGTGGAAAAATCGCACGGTCGCTCTTTTCTCTCTTGCTCCATTCTGCAGCTGTTACTGAGCGTTGGGCTACGTCATTAGGGAAAACTTCGACTTGCAGGAAATTTAATTCCTCAGTTTATCGGCTCCGCTAACTATTAGTTTTGTGTGTGTATGTTTTTTTTCTTAAAGCACAGCAAGATTAGCCGAACAGGATAAGGTACTGCACCACGAAATTGGGGGCGCTGTCGAATAAAGCTTAGATTATTTAACGGAGTCACCCCCTGCAGTACGCGTCTTAGCGTTCCATGCAATGAGGAGAATATTTCGGCCATTGATGCTGTGTTCTTCTTTAATCATTTTTATTGTATAAGATGTCCCGTCAGTGAGGTTTGACACATTACCCTAATTAACTGATACTAAAATCCCATTTTACTACAGATTACCGTCACCAATTCATGTTTTCTTTACAGGACACTGTTTTTTCTGCGCAGCCCTTTATGTCCAACTAATGTCCATACCAGCTTAGAGTCTTCCTTTTTTCAATATAAGTCACAGTGGTTCATTCATTCTTAACCAACTTGACCATACAAAAACTCGCATTCTGTTTGCAGCAAAAACCAAAGGAGCCAAGGTTTTGACCTAACTTATGCATGAAGATATCAGCGCACGAAGATGTTTTCGGTCACACCTGAAATATTCAACCACTCGTACTATTACGCAAAACATTTCGTTTCTGCTTGTATAGACTTTATGAAAAACAACAGTTGAACAATCAGCACCTGCAGAACGACAGAATCACATAAAAATTGAAGAAAAATACCGCGAGACTTCAAAGAAACTCTTTCAGAAGTCATGCGAACTACAATACTACGTATCACACTGAAATCAGATGGCGAGCCCCTCTCTCACATTGTTGAAGACCCAGGCAGCTTTTTTAGTGTTTGCAACACTCGAAAATCTATTTCATACATCTATTCTGTATGTATGTTTTGCTACGCGGTTGTGAATATACCGCTGTCCTTTGTTTATGGTCTGTCTGCCTTCCCGTCACGAAGACTGTGGCCTTTTTTTCTTGCATCACAATCTAAAAAGAACACCGTGTCCACTTATATTGATCGAAATGCTTGCCGCTTGGCCACTGTGAAGTTAAGGTTCGAACGCCAAAGCCACTATCACAGGGATATCTAGTTTCCTCGCCTTTTTTCTGCATGACTGCATTTGTACCGTACTGCAGGTATACAGTACAGTTTCCTCTTGTGTCATTGCCGTTACATGACATGTAATAACTGACTCTGATTTATACAAAGTTGGCAAATAGTACTCCGCTAAGAAATGATGCAGTTCTGAATCTGCGCATTATATTTCTGTCTCCCTATATGAACTTTTTTCTTCGATCAAGCTGCAGATATACCATGGCAACTTTCCCGCTCTGTTGGGAGACTGTTATGCCACCTTTGGTTGGGTAGGGTGTCCAGTTTCCAAAATATGCGCGTCCAAAGGGACAGACAACCAATTTATGTGTTGCCTTTTCTTCCTTTTTTTTGCCTATCAGAAACACTACCTTTCAGTAAGTCTAATCGCAGAATGGCGAAGCGGGAAACGCAGCGCAACATTTGTGATCAGAATTTTTCTATCTGCAGCGAATCAAGTGAGTGAGAGTGAGAATTTATTAGAAGGCAGAGAGGTGGGCCTGAGCTAGTGCGCTCTAGCCTGCTGCTCTACAAAGGGGATAAGGGAAAGGGGAAGGAAAGAGAGATGAAGGGTGGTGATGGCGACAAGAAGAGGTGGTGCGTATGTGCAGTAGCCACTTAGCGTAGTACCCTACAGTCTAGTTTCTAGTCCAGTGCTTTTTATAAAGTCTAGAACAGCCTTTGTAGCAGTTTTTGACACTGTTTGGTCGTTCATTGCTGACAATATGTGGCTTTCACTTAATACTTACGTAAGTACTTAAATGCTACACGTAAGTACTTAGATGCTACGTAAGTACTTAGATGCTACAAAGTCTAGAACAGCCTTTGTAGCAGTTTTTGACACTGTTTGGTCGTTCATTGCTGACAATATAAGGCTTTCACTTAATGGTGTTCGTCCGATGCTTGCCAACGTTGCAGTTAGCATTTTTCTTTCCGCCACGTATAATGCACAGTCACAAAATATGTGAGCTATCGTTTCGCGTACCTGGCAGCGTTCAAAATTCGGGTTGTCCACACGGCCGATTAGGTGGGTGTAGTGGCGAGTGAAGGCGACGCCCAGGCAAATTCGGTGCAGTATATTAGCATGTCTTCGGCTGATTTTGTGTGGAAGACGAAATGTCATACCGGGTCTGTTTACCGCAGGTGCTTGTTCCGGTGATCTAGCAGCGACCAGTAAGTGGCAGTGCATTCGTGCATGAGTGATCTCAAGAATGTGTTGACGTCACTTCGCGAATACGGCACTTTGACGTACATAGGAGCGTTGTATACTGCCGCTCTTGCTTTGCTCTCGGCTGTTTCGTTGCCAACCAGGCCGCAGTGCCCAGGAATCCATTGTAGTGTAATCAAGTGACCGCTCCTGTGTGTCACGTGAAATGCTTGGACGATTTCTAACACTAACTCGTAAAATTGGCCTCTTCTTGAGCAAGAATGGATAGCTTGAAGCGCTAATTTTGAATCAGACAGAATCGTCTATTTACGCGGTGCTTGGTCGTTCACAAATTTTATGGCTTCTTGTGCAGCAACAAGTTCTGCAGCTGTCGAAGATCACCTATGATCTAATTTGTACTGTCGAGAAATACCGAGTTGAGGGATCACGAAAGCTGCAGCTGAGGCGGATGAAGTTATGGATCCATCGGTGTAAATGTGCACAGAGTCACTGTATCGGTCATCTAAATGTGCCAAGGTGAGTTGCTTGAGGGCAATATAATAAACACGCGACTTATACGAAATTCCACGTATGTGAAAGCACACCAGCGGTTTAGTCAATGTCCATGGAGGCACTGCTGGGATTGCGGCAGGTGAAAAGCCTGAAGAGATCATGTGCCTATGCGTATCGAGGCATCGCGAATAGGTACAGCCTGGTCGGTCCACTTGTAGCGAAGACAATTGGTGCTGCGCATGTCGGGTCAGCAGACGAAGGTGCACTCGAAGAAGCTCACAGGACGTGTAAACATGTATAGGGTAGGTGCGGGACTCCTCTATAGTGCCAGAGGTTGACGTGCACCGTGGCAGGCCAAGGAATATTCTCAGTGCTCGTGCCTGAAGGCTCTCTAAAGTACGAAGGCACGTTGCCCGCATGCAGGAAATTACAGGTGAACTGCACGGTATATAGCCCACAAACAATGCCTTGTATAACTGCAGAAGACCTTTCTCTGAAGGGCCCCATCTCAGTCCTGCTATAACACGAAGAACATACACAAAACCAATTAGTTTGTTTCGCAGCACAGTCACATGCTTTGACCAGGACAGGTTGCGATCAATGACGACCCTAAGTAGCGGTGGTGCTTGACCGCGGGAATCACTGCTCCGTGAGCGAAGATTGGGCACCGCGACATTGATTTCTTTGTAAATGCCAATGCAGCACATTTTGCTATTGAAAGTTCCAGGCCCTGACGACGTAAGTACTTAGATGCTATTGATGTGCCTTGTTGTAGCCTTGCTCACAGTTGTGGTCGCGTTGCTCCAGATGCCCATATGCATATGTTGTCCGCCTATGCACTGATTCTGACAACGTCGGGAAGCTCAGCTTCAAGGCCAATGAGTGCTATGTTAAAAAGCATGGGGCTCAGGATGGCGCCTTGCCGAACTCCACGGTTTACGATGTGCCTGGCCGTGTCACCGTCAGATGTCGACATAAAAATGGTACGTCCTCTGAGATAGCTCACTATCAATGCGTGTAGTCGGCCACCTACGCCGATGTCTTCAAGTGCGTCAAGAATGGCCTCATGGTAGACGCTATCGTACGCGCCCTTTATATCTAAGAAAATGGCCCCTACCAATCTCCGACGTTGTCTTTCCTTTTCAACAGAAGAAACCAGATCTACAACACCGTCTATAGATGATCGACCTCTACGGAAGCCATTTACCTAATCTGCTAAGCCGGCATTATTCTCCAGCGGCCATTCCAATCTTGCCAGCGCCATGCGTTCCATCACCTTACCGATGCAACTGGCTAGGACAATGGGTCTATAAGAAGACAACTCGTGCGAACACTTGCCTGGTTTTGGCAAGGCCACTATGCGGCTGCACTTCCAACTCTCTGGGACTGTCGCTGTTTCCCACGTAGAGTTGTAGAACGACGAGAGAGCCTGCCTTGCTTACTGGACGTGATATAGAGCCGAATATGTAATTCCGTCAGGCCCTGGTGCGGACGACTGTCGGGACGCAGAAATCGCGGCGTCAAGTTCGTGCATTGTGAATGGTAAGTCGAGGCGATCGTCGCTGCATGACCGTGAGGCTAAACACGAAGGTGATATCGATGAGGAGGACATACCTACGAGTAAGTGGCAGTACTCTTCTGCAACCTCTACTTCAGGTCGACCTTGCTTTAGAGCCAAAGTTCGGAAAGGGAACAACTCTTGAGAGGGCGTCTGAAGGCTTCGGACAGTTTGCCATATTCGAGACAGGGGTTTTCTGGGATCAAGAGAGCCACAAAATACCCTCCACCGTTCCCCATCGAGCTTATCGAGGTGTCGCAATACATGTCGTTGTGCTTGGCGTGCTTTAGATAGGTCAGATGGTGATTTCGTCTTCCTGTATTTCCTCTCTGCCCGGCGACGGATTGCACGAAGGTATTTATATTGTGCGCAAGTTGTGATCTTGGTAGCGACACATTCACAAGTTTTGTATGCATTGTTAAGGCTGATGAAATGAGGCTTTCTATTTCAGATATAGATTTAATGTTCCCGCACTGAGCATTTACAGAAGCTTGGAATCCTGGCCAGTCTACGCTTTTCACAGGCAGGGGAGTCGAACGACCGAATCTTTTTAGCTGTATATATGTAAAGAGATGGTCACTTCCATGTGTTTCAACGTCTACGAACCAACAGGTGGTAGGCATGAGACTTATGCTCACAAAACATACATCTAGACGGCTGCTGTACGATGCGCCACGGATGTAAGTAGGTGAGCCATCGTTAATGGACATCAGGCCCTGATTGAGCACAAAATCGGCAATGTCCCTACCGCGGGTGTTCATTGAGTGTCACACAGGTCCCGTTAATTAGGGAGGCAATCGCCGGGCTAATTCCAAGGGCCAAAGTACCGGCCCCCCGAACCGCACCACGAAAGCGTGGACAATTTAGAAGTGGTCCTTTTTGGCGCGCCAGCGGACGCCGTCTGTGGCCCAAAGAACAAGACAGAGCCGAGAGTTGATAAACAAAACAAAATTATATTCTCAATAATGGCAGATAAAAACGATACACAAATATGCACACTCAACAATCGTTGAATACAATGTCACCAATCAAACAACGTACTACACAGTACACTCAGCCACACTCGAAACAACGGACACAGACAATACGCACTACAATGCAGTCGCATGCATTGAACAAACAAGACACCTAAAGACTAAAGAGATAGAAAACCTATTCATTCCAAAGTTCTTGGAACAAAAGTCTGGATGATACTCTTCCGAGAATCACTCACTCAATGTCCAGCGTTGTTGTCGTTCCGCTGCCCCAGAAGTTTCTCTTCCAGGAAACCTCTGTCGTTCCGCTGCCTCGAAGTATCTCTTCCAGGAAACCTCGCCGAAGTTTCTCTTCCAGGAAACCTCGCGTCTTCAATTGGCCACTCTCCAAGTTTCAAACTTCTTCGCCGGAAACATGTCGGCTGCACACACGCAGCTGTTGCCACGCGTCTTCGCTCGATAGCGGTAAACACACACTCTTGCCTGTAGCTCGAGTCGTCACCCCTCAGGTGGAAATCGTCTTCTTCTCCTGCTTTGTCTCTATGGACAAAACCTTCGCCGACTACACGGCGGAATCCCTACGCGCTCTGGCGCTAACTTCCGTCTTCTCCTGATCTCTCACCTTGGCTGCTCCATTAAATACCTTCCGCGCGAGATTCCAGAAAGTTCTCGTCATTTCGTCGGCGCGATACACAGCGAAGGCTGGGGAGAGGGCGAGACGTTTCGAATGCCGTCCGCGACGGATGACTCAACCCGGCATCACCCCGCCCCTTTCCATCTAGAACATTCGAGTGCTTGCTCGGCCACCGTTGTGGGGTGAGGAGGTTCGTCTGCGAACCCACGCTTCTGAGGAAAGAAGGATGGGCGCCCGGGGAGTCCCTGTATGCTTGTTTTCTTTTCTTTGTCGTTGACCTCTCGGCGCTTCGTCGCGAGAATTTGGCGGCGCGCCCGTTTTTGAGCGCTCATTTTGTGACATTGAGGCAGAACCCCACATGGGATGATGTGCATTAAAATCCCCAACTAATACATGTGGTCCAGGGCAAGCTTAGAGCACAGACAAGAGATGGGAACAGTCCACGTGGCTTCTAGGAGGAATGTATCCACCAATCAGTGATATCGAACGTCGCTTGTGCGTTATAGATAGGCAAATATAGTCGTTAGAAGCATGAGGAGCGACGACATGTCTCACGTACGTTAAATCTAGATGTACGCATATAGTTACTTTGCTCGCATTTCGACCATCGCGTGACCACAAAGTAACGTATCCGGAAGTCCGAAATGACATCATATTCGGCTCACATATTACAACCAACGGAAATTTGTATTTAAACATCCGTTGTCGAAAATCAGACAATTGGCTTCGCAAACCTCGTGCGTTCCACTGCATTATAGCAGAGGTGCGCACACGTTCATCGAAGAAATTTGCCATATTGTTTATGTAAGAGCCAGCAGTAGCGGTTACAGCACGTTGAGGATCTGCACTGTTGTTTTCGCACCTGGCGTGTGTAGCCCGTTGAGAATGGCACGAATAGATTTTAGTACATGCTTCAGCATAGTTTGGTTCTTCTCAGTGTCTTGCCTATCATTTTCCACCCTCTTTGAAGTCGCAGGCCATGATGTGGTCTTTTTTATTGCTTCGGTCGGTGGCGAAGGCCACTGAGTATCTGAAGCATCGGCGTGCAACGCGGGCGTTGGTCCACTTTCTGCATCCCTGGGACGTGGTGCCTACAACATGGGTGTAGCGGCCTAATAATACGCACGCGTATGTTCATCTGTTGCTGATGGTGATGCATCACTCGTATGTCCACTATGCTTTCGCTGGTGCCTACGTTTTGGACGATGTCTGTGTCGGCGGATGGACGTGGCAGCCTCTCTGTGGGTCGAGTTGTCTCCGACCACCTTCCGCAGGACGCTAATTTCTTTTTTGATCTTCGGGCACTCCTTCGACGTTGATTCATGTGCACCAGAGCAGTTTGGGCATTTCAATGAAACAGCAGTATCGGTGTCTTCCACCTTATGAGACCCGCCGCACCGCTGGCAAGTTGTCTCACTTTTGCACACTGTGCTGACCTGTCCCAACTTGCAGCACATGTGACACTGCAAAGGCCGTGGCACGTAATTGCGTACCGGATGTCTCACGTATCCAACCTTCACGCTAGGAGGCAGAGTCTCAGAATCAAATACTAGTTTGATGCAGCGAGACTGCCCGAAGCGGCGTGTGGTCACGATTCTGACTGTCGACGTCAAAAGATTCTGGAGGTCAGCGTCTGTGATATCAGCGTCGACGTCATTTATCACGTCAGTCGTTGTTCCTTTCCCATGAGTGATGAACGCGCGAACTGAAATACTTCCGAGCTGCGTGACTGCCTTTAGTCTGTCAAGAATGGTTTTGTTTGTCACATTAACTGACAATATGTTTTTCCTGATATTTATGCGAATTTCATTCACTTGAGCAGGCGCAACTCACTCGAAATAATTAGTCAATGACTGCCTGTTTAGTGAGTTGAGGTTGTCTGATGTAGAGATGGGTACATACGAGATGGTGAAATATCGCTTGCCTTTGTCTAGCGCCGGTTGTGGCTCCACCGTTGATGACGTCCTGCGAAGCTTCCTTTTCAACCGGCGGGTATGGAATCTCCTGAAGTCGGCTTCCGATTCCATCTCTTCCACAGATGAGCTCTCGGTAGAATCATCACAAGGAGCAGATGCGCCAACGTGGTCAGTCACATTCGGTTTATCCTTATGCAAACGGCTAGGGCCCGCTGTCTCGTTGAATGGATGGTCCCCCATTCAGGGGGGTGGCGTCTTCCGTTCCGCTTGTTCAGAGAAAGTCTGGAATTCTGAGAGTTTAAGATAAAACGAAAGTTGTTCAAGGCAGAATTATGCCCGAACGAACTTCTTCCGCAGCGAATCAAAACTCGCATCACCCACATGCTGCAAACAGTGAGCGCAAGAGTGGTTCGCATTCGAGGGTGGTGGTTTAGTGCGCCTGCGCCACACTGCAGCTCTACTTGGTCCGCTGGCAGCCATGACGCAGCACCGCTTCTCACCGTGCGACTTATTTTAATTCGTGAACAGCGCGGAATTGCGCGAGGCTACACAATAATATAGATACTCTAATTTCGAGCACTGGTGCGCATGCGTCTCGGGCTTCGCGACTACGGACAGGAAAGAGATCTACTCTATGTCTAATAATTCAGCTTCAATTCACTTCCGCTTGGCTGTGCCACATGGTGGTTTTAATTAGTGTAACTGCAAAGCCTTCCTACGGGAGCAAAAGGTAGCACTAAGAGGTCATGATAGATTGATATATGGGGTTTATAGTCCCAAAACTACCATATGATTATGAGAGATGCTATAGTAAAGGGCTCCGAAAATTTCAACCACCCGGGGTTCTTTAACGTGCTCCCAAAGCTAAGCACACGGGCCTACAGCATTTTCGCCGCCACTGAAAATGTAGCCGCCGCAGCCGGGATTCGATCCCGCGGCCTGCGGAAGCACTTAGTTACTCGAGTTTTTGTTAGTTTAAAGTACGCTTAAAAATATAAATCCTACTCAGAAAGCGAAAAAAATGGTGGAGTTTAAATATATTCTTTGGTCTTTTTATTTTTACTAAGATCTAATAATACATTCTGGCCAGTTCTTGGTTCCTTTAACACTCCGTTATAAAAATACGATGAATCGAGCAGGCCTTCAAGACAACGTGAATATGTGACGCGTACCTTTATTAATGTCGTGTTTGCAACTAGTCTCCAACTTACGTACAGACGTTGGAATAGTGTTCGTGAAGTTACAATCCTTGCAAAAATATTTCTTGCGAGATCAGGCATGTGAAGGACGGTATTTGCTCAGCACATTTTAGTGAAATGCCGAGATATTCTCCAGTTTGCAGCTGTCGAAGGTGTTTACTTCGATGAAGCGCCTAGCTTTAAATCGAGTAAATGTATTCACTGGTCGGCGGCAGAGATAAGCAGTTGCTTAGACCATTAGCTGAAGAGCTGTCAGGTGAAATATTGATAGAAAGACAGTGGTTAAGGTCATACGTAATTTTCTTCAAGCCCACCATGAAGAAAAAATTTCAACGCACGATTACAGGGATTTTGCATTCTTATGACAAGCTTGCGTTCTATCATCTTCGCACAGTGTTTTAAATACAAAATCTAAACCTTTCTATAGAGCACTGCAACATAACAAAAATAAGCCGCGCCAGCTGTGAGCTTACCATAAACACGAGTCGTCGCATGGCTATAAAGAAGTTACTATTTATTGAACTTCTACTTCATGATATTCGACGGAAGTGAAGTGATAGGTGCCTTTCTAGAAAAAGGCACCCTTGGTACCTCTCATAGTTCACTCAAGACCCGACACAGCCCTCCCTCCAGGAGTACGCAAGAGTGCCGACTCATGTCATTGCTATCTGGCCTGCCTGAAACACCACATAGCCATTCGTCGAGTTGCGAGTGATAATTTGCGTATTCTTTTTCTTCTCTTTCTTTCTCCTTCTTTGTCTCTTTTCTACGAGATGCCCCAATGTCCTCGTGCATTCTTTTGCAAACAGGCGTTGCACTAGTCCAGCCTTCCAAGTACACTCTGAGTGCTCGCTCTTTCGCTGATAATGTTTTCCGGCTTTACTTTCGTGACGACGACGCTTTCGAGCTTGCGTATAACGGCCACGGATAAACCGAAAATGGTATTTGGAAGGCTGAGTGAACTGCTAAAACAATGTCTTCACGCCTACGATGTATAAAAACTGAGAGCGAACAAGAAAGGTGTGCTAAACAACACATGCGTACACGCATATTACTCGAAGGAGAGAAGAAAAGAATGAGAAAAATCTTGAAGCTTTCACAGTCCTTGTTTAAACAAAAAAAAATACTTTTACCTTACTGATAATATTCTTATTGTTCAGCACTCCCGTTCTTCCTGCGTGCGAGGCTTCTCGGGCCAGCTCAGATCTGTAGGCGTGCGAAAACATGGTTGATCGGAGGGAAGGGTCCGTATGTGATTTGTGTGAGTGATTGTTCAGATGGCTGGGAGGGGTGAGGCCGTTCTGCCATGCAGCCCCAGGCAAAAAGACCGCATGTGCGCCTTTCCTTGCAAGCACGGTCTTTTAAGTGTTGATGGCACACCTGGTATGAAAGAGACAAGTTCAGTCTATGCAAAAGTCTACTGGAGGTCTCGCACTCTCTTTATATAGGTCTGCCAGTTTTCTTAGGAACGCCATATCATAGAACGCGTCCTACCAGACGTAGTTTTAGGCAGCGCACCTTGGTGTGTGTAACGGGAAAAAAATCAGCCAGTTCCGCTTAGAAGGCATTGATGAAACATCGATGCTGGTGGCGTGCAGTGGGATTGAATGCAGAGAAATGAAATCCTAAGGACGTGCCTATAATGTGGTTCAATGAGGTTGGTGAAGTGACGAGAACAATTGTGGGCGTAGTGGTATGGGTTTTGAGAGTAGTCAGTAGCGGGAGTGGTGGGAGAAGCGGCTCATATTTGTAGAGGGTTTCACCAGCTTTCTATGAGTAAATTTTACTACTATCTACTATTCCGGGACATGACGATGGCAATGATGGTGAATTAACATTTACTGAGTCCAAATATGGTGGCGGTACCCGCATGCACCAGACCGGGTGGCTCCCCATTTACCTTCAGTGTTTATAAACAATCCGGCAATTGTAACCTGTCCGATGTTTAGCTGAAAAAAATGGCAGCATATCCACGGAGTGAATGATGGAGAGTGGGGCGAAGCATTCGTCCGTCCATGCGTCCGTCTGTGTGACCGTCCATGCGTCTGTTTGTGCGTCCGTCCCTGAGTTCTTTTGTGCATCCGCCCCTGCGTTCGTTCATGCGTCCATCCATGCATCTGTTTGTGTGTCTGTTCGTTCATCTATTCAACACTCCAAGTCCCACCATCTCGCATCTTTTTATCATATATTCCCCATATAGAAGCACCGCCATCCAGCGGACATTCCAAGGACTAAACGAGAGGTGGCACACGCACACTTTCTTACGGCCTGCGCTTTGGGTCCGCTTCTCACCTTTAACCACCTCGAGTTCATGGTATATTCTAGTTCACTGTATTCATGGCACTGCGACCAAACGCTCGCTAAACCTTTCGAAAACCAAGGAGGTTACGCCCAGCGAGTATAACGTAGCAACCTTTCCCTGTCAGATAGGGCTCAATTTACATGCCAATGGCTGCTAATGAGAAATGAGAGACAGGAGAATTCGGATTTTACTTTCTTACGGCTTGCGCTTTGTATCTACTTCTCATTTTTAACCACCTTGAGTTCATTCATGGTATATAGAAGTTCATTGTATTCATGGCACTGCGGCTCAACGCTCGCTAAACCTTTCTAAAGCTAAGGAGGTTACACCCAGCGAGTATAATGTAGCATCCATTTCTTGTCCGATAGTGCTCAATGTACATGCCAATGGCTGCTAATGGGGATCGCAGCGTGCGCGTTGACTAAAAGCCGAATGCTCATGTCTCTCATTCCCCATTAGCAGCCATTGGCATGCACTTTGAGCACTATTTTTTATTGTTAAACAACGCACAGAAGAAATCTCTCACTGGCACCACCTTGGAGGTCAAGTGTTAAACCTATTTCGGGTATGTGCCACTGGTTGTTACATACGAGGGACGCCCAAGCCACGCCATAAGGAGCTTCGCTCCTAAAACTGTTTGAGAAACAACCTAGTTACCTGTGCCACTCTTGATTATCTCAAACCATTTTTTTTTTCAACGCTTCTTTGATGCTTCCTTTAATCTGCGCATGACAAGATGTATATACATGGTACATATATGTTTCACCTTTTCTTTCAACAAAATATCATTTCTGAGTCAGTGCGGTATTGTCCGCTTTCCTTCTATTACCCTCATGTGTGTTGCGCTGTAACCGAGGGAAAAAATGAAGGCTACCAAGCTCCGCACTTGCCTTAGGCTTGGAACCACAAGTGCGAAGCTTCGTTTATTGTATTTGATATAGGGTGCGCTGATACTCTGCAAAGAGGTTTACCAAGTGCAACACAATGTCGCGAATTGAGATGCAGCGCATTGGCACTTGCAGTTTCGTCATCCATTGATACAGAATCATTGGCGCCAGTAAAACATTACATTATGGACCTTTTTTTACAGAGAGGAGGAATTACTCCTCTCTCTGCTGTTGATTCTTGATTGATTGATTGATATGTGGGGTTTAACGTCCCAAAACCACTCTATGATTATGAGAGACGCCGTAGTGGAGGGCTCCGAAAATTTAGACCACCTGGGGTTCTTTTACGTGCACCCAAATCTGAGCACACGGGCCTACAACATTTCCGCCTCCATCGGAAATGCAGCAGCCGCAGCCGGGATTCGAACCCGCGCCCTGCGGGTCAGCAGCCGAGTACCTTAGCCACTAGACCACCGCGGCGGGGCAACGTCACAGTTTTGGCAGTGCATTTCTTGTGCGGTCACGCATGCTAACAACAGCCCAGACAGGACTATGGCGGCCCCTAGAAGGCCTTAAGTGTAAATGTCTATAAAGGGCAGAGGGTTAAAATTACATAGTTTGTAATAGTGACATTATAACAGATATTGATTTATTTAAAGGTACACGATTTCAGAGCAATAGTAACAAGCATTGGACATTGACACACTTGGTGACAAGAAAATGAGCCATGCTTGTAATATATCAGTTCAAACATCGCCCAAATCTCTAACAGACATCTTAGAATAGAGAAAAAGTGCAGATTCATTTGGCACATAATATATGTTTCGCTGAGAAGGTTTCTGTGTTAGTGGCACTTAAGCAGTGGGAGCTTCTCAAATAGGCTCTCTTCTAGACAGTGCTAGTCCGGTTTACTTGCAAGGCTCGCGAAAGAAAAAAAAAAGTCTCTCTGCCAATGAAGGCGAGCACAAATTATTGACAAACAGAATAAATAACCTTTTAAACAAATATTAGCATGACGAAATCGGGGGCGAGAATCTAACTCCCCAAATTGTCCATTTTGATGTGCCACAGAAGCCTACATTGCCGGCTTGTCCTGCAGCACGGTGGCATCTCTGCTCGAGTCACCTGGCACCTAAGCGCTTCGACGCTCAAATGGGTCTAAACTGTCACCGTCGAGAAGCCTAGGTCCGTCCCAATCTTCTGAATCCCTGCCAGCCCATTTTCGGCCCAGTCAGCGCCATGGCCGAGCGACTTAGGATCCCTCTGCCTAAATAGGCTAGCCATAATTACCTACCTGCAATGCAGCCTAACATGTGAAAACTGCACTCTTCAAACAACGGCTTCCTGAATTCCGGTTTTTGGTGGTGACAGGCAAACACGCGTGGAAACACGGAAAGCTGCGCATAGCGTCTGATAAGAGACTACCGCAAGCTCTGGTCGCCAGGACCGAAAGGGACACTCTTCAATAAAATTGTCATCACTAATACCATTAACACCACCCATTTCGCAAACCGCAACAGGAAAAGATGAATCCGGTGGCGGGGGAGCCCGGTACCGCAGAAAACCACTTAGCACTTGCAAATTAGAAACGCAGCATGACACGCTGGAGGGCTCACTGAAAGGGTGCCATTGAAAGGGCGCCAAAGTTTGCTCTCGGCTAGTCACTTCCACTGCGACTACCGAAACTGCTTGTGAAAGTGCCGCCGCTTTGAGAAATGAACTCAGTAGAAGCGCTGCGAAGCCTCTGTTTCAAAAAGGTATCAACGCAGGTGTCGAAATTCGGTGCGCTGCACTAACCTTGAGAGACAGCGGCTTCCGTCGGCAAAAGCCGACCACACTGGCTTCGCGATTCTACTAGCCAGTGGCTACGCCATTCTGTGCTTGAGGGGAAACCAGGGCAACGACAGAGGCATCTATGCTCAGATCTTGGAACGAACGGAAGGCGTAATCGAGAAGCACGGCCTGGCAGCTAGCCTACATGTCTTTGCCTTTTTCATCCTTCCCCCCTTCAACGAATAAAAGTTGGCACTCGCTAACTTACTCACTCACTGCCCTTCCTTTATCGCTGACCAGCAGCACGCCTTTGCTTATCTTGACTCACAAAAAAAGAACTTTCATGCCCTCTTTTGTGACACACTTCAGCTCACTTATATGAAAATAAAATATTGTAACAAGATGATGGTGGGCTGCATAGTACGCTATACAATCTGCACATCCTAGAAGTCCCCCCCCCCCGCTACTCTGATACAAATACAACTTTCAAATGTATCTCGATGCAGAAATGCAAATACTCACAGGTGTCCCTGAAATACTATCGTCATACTCTTGTATTTCGATAGGCCCAGCCCCGAGCAAAACTAAAAAAACAACAAAAGAGTAGCTCGACACGGATGCTATATACGGCCAAAGAAGTATGGTTGTCGTAGAAGGTAATAGGCGCTGCTCTATACTGTCTCAAAAAGCACAAGAAATGGGAGTTCCTCTCATACTGCAAGACGAGAAGTTCTCGGAGCAACGTTATCCAACTATAATTGCCTAGGGGGAAAAAAGTGCTCTCGGCGTGCTGCTTTACCCTAATGACTAGCCATAGAAAGCCAACGATTTCTTTCTCTTGCGTAGCACTTTTAATATCTAAAGAAATATAAACAACAATAAAGATCTCATAATTTATGAACTTCTTTTTGCAATTCGCCTTTCAATTATCAGGGTTCCGGATTTCTGTTCCCTCTTGCAGTGGTGGTGCACGCTAATTTAGACATGTCCCGACGCTTATTGGGCTTTTCTCTCTCCTCCAACATCGTCGTCATCGTAATCATCGCAAGAACTTTCAGTAGCGCCTTCTTACGCTTGCAGCGAAGGTGATTAGCACTTCCGAGAGAGAATCTCGGGATTTTTTAGGGATATTCCTAACATTACTAACGCAGGGCCGCAAATCCTTTCGGCAATAACAGGATTCTGACTTTATTTTGACGTGCTCACCCTAAGACATGCTAAAGAAGATGCCCTAAACCGGCCAACGTTATTTGTGTACTTCTATCTTTTTTTTTCATATTCTACGCTAGCTGCACTAATCTCTCCGAGCCAGACTGAAAGGATTCCTTGCACATGACGCGAGCACTTTCACGTCAAACACGACAGCTGCAAAACAAGATAACACGCTTTCAGAGCACTGCAGTCGCCCTTCATTGTGAGCACTTTCATGTGCTTCCATCTCTTTATATTGCACTGTCTTTCGCTTTTGTAAGTTAGGTTTTTGCGAGCATATGTCGTTCTTAAATTATTTTCTCTGCTCGTACATTCCATCAGAGACTTTGCGCCACTATTACTTACTCGTGATTTTTTTTTGTCATGAACACGCAGTGAATGTGAGATAGTACTTTACTTTTTTCTTGTTTAGAAGCTCCATTACAGTTTCCTGTACGGTCGTGCAAATACGGTTAGTGTGGTTGTGTTTCTAGAAAAACAGTGAGCCGTGATAAGCGAGTGCGCCGTACACAGAGCGAGCTATACGATGGTCTTCGCAATGGCGTTTCTTTGTTATTTTTTTCTGAGCAGTGGGAAACGCGCGGCCGTTAGAATAGCGTGTCGGGGCATTGTAAGGCGCTTTAAAACAGATGGCGCATTAGAGTGCTCGCCATGGTAAAAGAAAAAAAGGAGAGAGACGAGCGCTGTCGTGTTTGTAGGTTCTTTCTTTCGGGCAAGCCTGGATTGCATTTGAAAGAGCAGGCTTTTGCGAAGTTGCACCCTTTCTTCTCTTTTACGTACCACCACAAAAAAATGAAAGAATGAATACGCTGTACTTTGTAAATCTCCTCAAGTGCTTACCAAGTGCTTACTAAGCATGTTAATAAACCCCAGGAAGTCAAAATTTTCGGATCACTTCATTACGAGTTCTGTGATCGTAGTATCGTGGTTTTGTTCATAAAAACCCAACAATTGATTGTTATTCATTCAGCCACGAACGTACAGGTAAGCCTTTTCTAATGACTACCTGTATAGGTGCATTATGCACAACGTTGGGCAATATGAAAGGGCATTCCGAATTCCTATTTAAGCTAGGAGTATTACTGTGGCACATTGATTTCGAAGAAATGCCTTACCGCTAACGATTGTGAACAGCACCAAGCAATACCAAACTCCCACTTGCGGCGTCTATTTCAATCGACAGGACAGTGATGATGGTGGTGGCTGTGCGATGAAACACGTTTTCCTGGTGCAACAAGCAACAAATATTCTGTTTGCTGGTCGCTGTTATGAACTGCCGAGACAGAGGCTTATTATTTGTAGGTGGAAATTTAGAAAGAACCGGAAACATGGCACGCATAGGCGCGAACGCCGGCTTGACAAGAGTAATTCTCACTATTGACAACTGGTCCACTGAAAGTGAAGAGGACAACAATTAGCCCTTCAACAAATGGCTGCGAAGTGATGGCGGTGAGCTGGAGACCCGAGTACGCACAACAAGAGAATGCCAAGCAACAGGAAAGGTGAAGCTGGTTGAAAGTGGACATCGAATGGAAGCCCTACGCCGACGACACTGTACTCGATTAGAAGTGTGAACGCTTGGTTTCAGTGCGAGTTATTAGATAGTTATAGTTTACCGCTGGCATGATAGTGGAGATTAGGGGAACGGCGTTACCAGCCAGCAAACGTTCGTTGTGAACAGCGTCTTCTTGTTTAGCGGGATAGCGTTTACGTGGTTTACGTGCCCCAGCTGGGATGGTGGCGTCACCTATCGGACGGGTTATAAGTTCATAAACGAAAAAAAAAACGACAATGCTTGCGTATGCCATCGCGTGAAGCATTGTTGCAAGTTTATTTTAGTAATGATAAAAGTACATAAATAGGAACTACGCTGTTGCAAAATAATAACGGAGGAACTTGGATCGTGCCACACTCTATCGAAGAAGAGGAAGTAGAGGGGAAATAGGTGCACGCAAAACATACTTTCCTTCGGTGCTTACGATCTGGGCTTCAGCCACGAGAACGTTTTCTATGCAGTTTGCAAGGACCTCAATGAAAGTAAAAGAATTAAGCTTTTAATTGCGTGATTATTATTCGTGCGAAAAAACTCCAACATACACAAGAGCATTGTTTAACCAAGCTGATTCCTATTCAAGGTAATGAATAATTGTCTTATCTGAACGAGTGACAAACAACTATTGCACTCCTTTCATTCTGCCTAGGGTGTCTTTTCTTTTTCCTTTCTTTTTTCTGGTGGGTGGTTTCGATATTGAAAAAAAAAATCTTACTGTCATCGATTCTTGGCCGATCCCCCTGAGTGGGTGCAAGCCATGGCTGTGGAATCATCATCATCATCATCATCATCGGTACACGCAAACGTGGTCGGGGCAGTTCGCCTTTAGAATTGGCAATAAACGGACGTCTCTCCTTCACGTCTGGGCAACGAGTCATTTCACTACAATCTTGGTGCCGAAACCCGAGTTCCACCCCTTCGGAGGGGTGGAACTCGGGTTTCGTCATTTTCATGGGGTTTCGTCATTTTCATGGGGTTTCGTCAAACTCGGGTTTCGTCATTTGTTGATCAAGCCACGCTTCATCATTTTCGGATGAAGCGTGGCTTGATCAGAGCTGGTGTCACCCGAGCCCTAGCCCTGTTACCGAACCTGCTGCAGCAACATGATCCTGATGCCTCCCAAATTACCGGCCACTTGGATTTCCTGAAGGATATAGAAGCAGCACTTTCAAGGCTCGACGACGTCATTCTGGCGGCAATGAACGAAGAAAACCTGGATCATGGAGTGGAAACAGCAGACGAGTACAACGCAAAGATTCTTAAACCGTGTCGCGAGCCAAGTTCTAGATACAGTTCAACAAATATAAGAGAACAGATTCACCATCATATTTAATGCTGGCAAATAAGATTCCAACCTTAGAGCAGCGCAGGAAAATATCAAGACTTAAATTTTTATTTATGCTTTATCACACCAGACTTAATGCGAATGCGCGTGCATTTATTCAGCCATTTTCGGCACGTACATCGAGAAATCGACATGCACATAATCTACTTCCTTATCAAACGCGCACTAATCTTTTTAAGTACTCTTTTTTTTCGCGAACCATTGCTGCTTGGTATTCGCCGCCTGAAAATATTTTTTCTTTAAAATCTGCAAGTGCATTTGAAAGTGCGCTACTTATTGATTTGGAAATGCATTAAACCAGTGAATGTTCATCGCTTTCACTTTTGCGATTCATCGTTTTTTTCGCTATGTGTTTTATTGATGCAGTGTTACTTCGTAATTTACGCACCCGACGTATTAATGATGCAGTGTTACTTCAGTGTTCAATTAATGATGCAGTGTTCAATTAATGATGCTGTGTTACTTCATAATTTACGCACCCGACGTATTCAAGGAGGAGTTCTTTTTTGCTTACTTTTACACTTCTTATAGTGTGCGTCACTCTTCTTGGAACTGTATTATTTTTTATCTTGACAGGCTGTGCTGGTAATACTTCTAGATATGCCGTAAAATTGCTTTGTTTCCTTTTTCTGTGAGCTTGTGTGCCTTACTGCTCCATTTGTGCTTGTAAATTGGAAACTGTATATTTTCCCACCTGCATGGTTCTTTGTGACCACGGTATACTGTAAATAAATAAAAATAAATAAATAAATACAGGAACGTGAGAAGGCAGCCACAACGTAGTCACGAGCCACTGGACCGGGGCCAAGCAACTTAGAACTTCCGAGCTCCGGACAAGCAGCAGGGCCGGTGAAAGCGCACCGTTCGCTTGCGGTTCAACTGCCCAAGCTCCAGATACCAACTTTTGATGGTTTTTGGGACCATTTCGACGCTACCATCCACAAGAATACCGAGCTACCACGCGTAGAAAAATTGAAGTGCCTCCTCACTTGACTCCTCAGAAAAGAAGTGTCATCAGCCTGACTACACGATTCCTGGCGGCAGGATCTTGAAAGAGGCGGAGCCGCCGAACAAGCTCGTCGATGCTCATCACTGCCGTGTGCGTCAACGTCGTCGGCGCCAGCGTGTCCATGGTGACGCCGTACTTGAACAACTCGTCTCGAACCAGCCACTTTTTGGGCGACCACTACGACAGGCATCGCGTCTTCGACATTCGTCACGTCCAGTACACCGCTCTCAAGTACGCCAGGAACACTACGCGCCTTATAATGGTCGGTCCCTGGTTCGATCCCGGGTTTCGGCACCGAACGTAACAAAATATCGGTCTGCAGACGTTAGACGAAGACGACCCGTTTATTCAGCATGGAGCCGAAGCTCTCCCTTTCTAGAGCGTGCCTATCTCCACTTCATCCTCTTCGAAAGTGTTGCCCGCTCCAAGAGAACATTCTGCAACACACGCACCAAACGCGAAAACATTTATGTTGCTGAATTGTTTACATGGCTCTTGTAGTTAGGCCTAGACGCGTTTGAAATGGGATTCCATCTCAAAAACTACGCCAACTTATCCGTGATACTCAGTTATCAAAGCTGATTGAAGCCAAGCGAAGCCACTTTAAGCAGTCGTTTTCTGCGTACAAAGTGAATCTTTCAACTACTACGCCAAAATCACATCGAAGCGGGCGTCCGAGAATGCCGCCATGTTGTACGTACACTACGTGCACCTGAGCTACCACGGTAACGTTAAATCTGAAAAAATAGCGCACGTACGGTAGGTGGTATAGGTAACATACGTATCTGCACACGCGCACTTTGTTCCCGCTGTCACGGTATGCCTGGTATACCGGTAAGCCCGATACACGATAAGTTTCTACTGTCTCTGGAGTCCCGACATTCGTGTCATGTGTGGGATTGTCTGTGGTTTACCTAGAACCTCTCTTTCCGGAGAATCAATGTAGAAACAACAGCCTGTAGCATTACCTAGACAAATCCAGGCAATGCCTGAAAACAACCCAGAAACAACGTGCATTACTCTCCTTAGGCCTAGGTACCCCTAGAAGCCATCGTAGTCGTCTTGAGAATCGCGCGGTTTCGCTGTTTTCAATATTTGCACCTATTAGTTCAAGCTTCGCGAATTCGCTTACGCATCCACCCTTGTAACGTCTATACACTGTGAGAATTTTCGAATGGCACTCGAAAACTGCCAAGAGATAATGAATGTCCTGCTCACGAAGCGTGTAGACACAAGCCCGCAGCACATGCAAATGTCAGCTGGTAAAATTAAGCAGCACATGAGGACGACTACATGCATTCTAAGCGGACATCATTCACACAGGCAATACTTCTTTGCAGGCTGGTTGGTTCGTACTTGAAAACTCGACCTGCGGCGCAAGACTTGAAAAAAAAAAGTGAGAAGACAGGAAATGCGCTTTTTCCTGTCTTTTTCTTCAGCCTGCGCAGCAAGTCGAGTATTTACACAGGGGTCAGTGCCAAGCCCATTTTCCTGCTTACACAGTGTCTGCAGCTTGTGTGTTCACTGCGTCATGTTCGTAGTCGATAGACTGCGGACAGTTCTTCAGAGAGCGAATACCGCCTTCGCACGCCGTACCATCGGCTTTTCGACGACAGCCATCTTGAATTACTCTGCGTCCTAGCCGCGCCGCTCACACCGCCTGCCACCATATATTTTTTTCACAAATTTCATGCCAACCACACGCACAGTAGCTGGTACGTGCGCCATTATCAGCCATGATCAAAGGAGTGTCCAACAAAGCACGCAACAAATGTCTGTTGAATGCATTTCAAGGATAGTGTATATCATGCTCTTAACCCTCGGAAAGTATTTCATAAGAAAGACAGGTGAGTTCTGAAATCTTGAGGGCAGGCAGTAGCACTTCAATATTAATGATGGTTTTGAAGTCTTAATTACAATGCTGACCAGCTAATTAAAAGAGGTTTACAGGAAGAGGCCGAAGTAAGACTGAAAAAAGTCTTATGTACATTTAAAGGCAATTTTTACTGACTTTCCCCCTTTTCGAAAAGGATTTGAACTTTCACGGCAACTTGTATGTTCTGTCCAGTAATTATACAACACTTCACAGGTGACCACTCGTGCTATAGGTTGAAATTATGTTGATGCCAGCACACCTTGGTCACCTGCGTCTTTCATAATCGTAGATTATTTTTAAGCACGCGAAACTCCAACACATATGAAAACCCTGGCTTTCTACGACCGTGCTATAAAAACGTTTTCTCGGGTCAAATAGTGGATCTAAAATTGGCACTCGTGCTCAAGGTCATGTTTTCTTATCTTCGGTTACATGCCCCGCGGCGGTGGCCTAGTGGCTAAGGTACTCGGCTGCTGACACGCAGGTCACGGGATCGAATCCCGGCTGCTGCGGCTGCATTTTCGATGGAGGCGAAATTGTTGTACGTCCGTGTGCTCAGATTTGGGTGCACGTTAAAGAACCCCAGGTGGTAGAAATTTCCATACCCCTCCACTACGGCGTCTCTCATAATCATATGGTGGTTTTGGGACGTTAAATTCCAAATCTCAATCAATTATTCTTGTTTACATAACACCGCGAACATGTTTTTTATGTCATGGGTGCATCTAGACACTTCGCTTTTGATATCTACTACAAACTTAAACTCGTAGCCACCCCTCTAAACTCACTTTTGTCGACCCGGCAAAATTACGATTGCAGTTGGAACTCTTCTCATTTATTACGTGTGCTGGAAAACTTATTGCTCCTGTCGCTTTCTGATTTCCGCCACGTGCCGCGGCAAACGCGCGATGCACATCAGGAGCTGTAGTTTTAATTAAAAAAATTGCCCGCAGCTTCCCTCGGGGGAACACTGAGGAGGATGCGGAGCATATATATGGTTAACGGGGTGTTAAAGTGCGACTTACTTGGGTCGATGGCTAAATTGGTTAACGTGGTTGTGAAATGGGGTGTTAAATTGCGACTTACTAGGGTCGATGGCTAAATTGGTTAACGTGGTTGTAGGAGGGGGTGTTAAATGAGTGAACACGTACACACGTATGCGAAAGGACGGCGCTGGTCGAAGGGACGTCGATCATTGTGTTTGTGGATTCGTTGGAATTCATTTCACCGCGACCTTGGACGTCGACGCGCCGTACAAACCAACCGACGAGCGGCAACTGAGCGAGCGAGCGCCGACCTTGAGTATATATACAGCGCGACGGCGCATGCACTGTCAGCTGTTGAATGTTCTCGAAGGAGAAGCGCGCGCGCGGCACAGATGGCGACGGCGCGACGGCGAATGCGCTGTCAGCTGTCGAATGTTCTCGAAGGAGAAGCGCGCGCGGCACAGATGGTGGGCGACGGCGCGACGGCGCATGCGCGCGCGTCAGCTGTCGAATGTTCGAGAAGCGGTGCGGACGGCGCGGACGGCGCGGACGGCGCATTACAAGGCGCGAGTATAAGATGCTTCCGCATCTAAAAAGCGAAGCCATCGTCCAGCTCGAATATTACGACAATGTCTCGTGGTAGAGCCTAACGATCCAAACACCGATACGCATGCAGGGTGGACCAGCGACGGTGAAGCCTTTGTTACATCCTTTGCTGGACGCATTTGATAGCTGTTGTATCCGATAAAGGAAGGCTGCATACAAATTAGTTGCATGGTTCAGCAATTAACACTGCCAGGTTGTGTTTGCCGAGTTTGACGTCATTGGCAATATAGCTCACTGTATGTTGAAGCTATCGTTTCTCGATCGCGATGCATCGGTGTTCATACTGGCTCAAAGTTATGGCAGTGCATTAGGTCGTAAAATGGGAACAATGCCACAGAGCTAAGCAAGTGATTTGTGTCGTTGTTGTCGCTCGATACCCTACCTTGAGTCTCAGGGCGTTAAACAATGGTGCTTTTGTCTAGCATGCAAAAAAAAAACTTTCTGAGCAATGCAATACTGTCTAAACTAAATTTCATTGAAGGCGAGGTATTTCCTAACGAGCCTAAGACACTGTGAGGGTTTTTATCTAATAACTATGTATCCAGGCTACTACATCTGGGTACTTTAGTGATCGCCTTCATACCTTGGTATGGACCAAAATTCGTATAGGATTGTAATGGGTCTGAGGAGTGGGACGGTTTAGTTATGACATGGTTAAGATGAAAATCTTGTCGAATACGTCGCCAAACCTTCTCCGCCAAACACGTGTGGCAAATACTAGTATATAACGGGTCATGGCGCGTGGCTACGTGCCACGGGAAAATGAAAGTTTATATGTTCCCAGGAAGGGCCAGAACAGACATTGGTAATTTGAAAGCCACAGCGTTAAAAAAACCGAGAGCGTCAACGTGGAGCAGACCAATAAGGAGAATTAATGCAAGCTTCAATAAAGCAACGTACATCTCTTGGGCGCTGTTGGGGATGACATGAAAAAGGGGTAAGCATGTTAAATGGCGAAGACAAGCTTTTAGTCATGCCTTCACACGGGTCATTTGACCTCTCTTACAGCACTCGAAGCAGGTCACTTTGACTACCGTATATTGCGAGAGTTTTCTGTGTTTCATGATGGGACTTATTGAATTTAGTAGAGAGGTTTTATTGTTTGAGTTGTGAGCTTCAAAGTTCCAAATCAACCATATTATTATGAGAGACGCCGTAGTGAAGGACTCCGTAAATTTCGACCACCTGGGGATCTTTAACGTGCGCCCTATATTCAGAGCACACGGGCCAACAGCATTTTCGCCTCCATTGAAAATGCAGCAGCCTCAGCCGAGATGCGATCCGTGACGTGCGGGTCAGCAGCCGAGTACCCAAAAGGCACTAGATCACCATGGCGGGGCTCGGCAAAGTGGCCATGTAGGTGGGCAGCAGATGTGGAATGTGCCATCCGCCTTTTGAGAAAGCTCGTACGTCCACATTTATTGTTCCAAGTCTGCTCGGCACAGTGTCTGACAGCTCGCATCACGTAAGCGTATTGTCATTTGAGGGTCGGTTTACCTGCAGCCACTTGTCCAGTATGTGTAGCGTGTACACTGAGTTGGTCGAAACTTTGTTAAAAAATTCCTTGTTGACGAGCACGCCCGTCTTCGTTAGTTTGAAGCCGATCGGGTGCGGCTTCCAATTCTGCTAATGTAAACTGCATCAGTGCTCTACTAGTAGAGCCAGCTGCCCATCTCTCAAAATATGGATTACGGTATTCTGGGTGTGTAGTCGTATTGTGTTGCGGGGAATGCCATACGGGATGATACGCAGCCGCTCGAGCGATGACCGAGTGAACGGCTGCGTTTCCCTCGTCCGTGCCAGCGTGGACGCCCCGTGGCGTCGCGAGATCTAGCGAGAGCTCGGCTACCCGATGCTATGACCTGCTTTCCTCGTGGTGTGCTTCCCGATTCACATCGCGCACGAAATCGTGCTTCACTTATGATGTCTCATATCGGTGGTATAGGTACTAACTTGAGCAGATCCTCGTTCTGTGCGTGACTTGGCAGTCCAGTGATCGCGCGAAGAGTTGCCATGTGTCACTTATTAATGTCGGGGAGATCTCCATTGGAGAAATGATACACAGGGGATCCGTACAGGATCCTCGCGACTGACACTGCTTTTGCATCTGTTCGGAAATCATTTTGTCATGCTCACTATAATTATTTGATATGCATCGGATCCTGTGCAACATCGGATTCCATTTGAGTTTTAAAGTGTGGGCTATCGCAGCTAGCGATTACTTTCCGGAAAATTCTGATTTGTTCGTTTGAGCACGCATTATCGACCGTTGTGTAGTGCAATCTTTATATTTGTATTCGTTTATTTTTTCCTCGTCTACGCTGAGCAGTTCCACCTTCTCTGGTGCTAAGTGCAGTGCAAGGTTGCCTGAGATGTTCGAGAGGCAGCAAATCACTGCTTCAAGTTTTGTTTCGATTTTCCGCTCACCGGATTGACAACCTGCTTCCATCCGTATTGCAATGCCTCAGCGTAAATAGTGAAACGCGCCACATCGTCTCTCTGAAGCCTTTACGTCACTCGATCGTGTCATGGCTGCATTAAAAGGCATAGATCCAAGGATGGATCCCTGGTGTACACCCCCATCTAAGTAATAGGTTGCGGGGCTCCATCCCAGTGTTTTGCAATGGAGCTTGATAGACCTGATTTGGAGAAAGCTGTCGATGTAATTGTAGGCGTTTTGGCTAGGGTACCTTGCTGTCAGTTTCTCCAACATGATTGCTTGTTTCACACTTTCGAAATCCTTATGCATATCAACAACTCGATTGTAGCCTGGCCACTGTTTTTGAGGCCTGTGACCTATTAATCTGCCGAGCAACCATGTGCCGTCATGTGCTCCCTTATAAAGAATGAAATGAGGATACGAGTAGGAATTGAAGCCAAGCGTTCTGCATGGCAGTCAGGCATTCTACCACAGAGCGAGACCAAATCTTTAAGCCGGGGTGGAAAAAGGCCTGTCACCGCATGCAACTGCAGCGTCCGCCAGCTATGGCTGCAGCGCTGGCTATCTAATTCTACAACAAAGCAATAGGCAATACATAGTAACTCCTGTCATACAGTCGTCACATGGGGTTAACGTCAACTGTGGCTCCAGTGCTAACTCCGCTTTTATAGCAGTCTAATAAGTATTACATTTGCACTGATATCATTCAGTTAGCTATATTCAAGCTTGGCCTCTGAGGAATACGCTAACGAAAGTTGTGGATGAGTTGTGGATCAATGCATCGCTAAGTGTGCTTCGTTTCGACCCTACTGGCGCCTGTGATTTAACGTGAGTTTTGGTGTTTCATCACTCATAACTTTCCCTTGAAAAGTCAGCATAGTCGTTGTCCCTGACTAGCGTACAACGTGTACACAGCTACTATGATTGAGAATACATGTCTACCCTCCACGTCTATTCTTTGCCGGCACGTCTATCTACTGCGGGAAAATTCAGCCTATACTATACTCGTCAACTGCTTTACAAGAAACCGAGTTCACAATGCGTGGGATCTGCCTTTTTTTTAATTGAAGGAAGGGGCCATAAAAAACACGGGGTAACAGCAAGGAGGTTTAAAAAAAATTGCTGGAGTGGAAGCTCCCGCAATGAGTGGAAGCTCCCGCAGTGAATTCAGCTTTAGTATAAATGATGCAATTGTTTTCAATTAAAAGATAATTGTTTCCGAAGAAATAATCTACCGAGACTAGTACTGGTGACTTACTCTCCCATAAATTTGCCTTGAATTCAAGGCTTACTAAAGAAAATAGTAACACAAAGACGCACTTTGAGCTCTATCTGACCAGGAAACGTTGCCTCGTTAAACTCGTTAGGCGTGCGAGGAAAACGCTCTTTCTCCATGGCCGAACGCCAACAGCTCATCATGCCCTTAGTAAGATGGCTGCCGCACCTGGCATCTTACGGTTGGCACGGCTTCACTCGTGGGCAGGAATGTCCACTCCAGCAATTTTTTTGTACTTCCTTGGGTAACAGCTAGAAAATCGCATAAACTTATTCAAGTGTAATAAAAAAATGAATACCTTGTTCCCTGAGCACTGGCAAGTTGGATGAATCCACTTTGAAAGAATTATTTACCACTTATTACGGAAAAATCTAAAACGCGTGGAACTAATTCAGCGATGACAGATTTTAAAACTGGGTCACGTCCTGTCCTTTAAAGCTTTTAGGGAAATGAGAAGCTTCACAGTCTTGAACAAGAAGCTAAAAAAGAAAAGGGAAAACATGAAACTTCACCGCCTTGAAAACAATTAAAAAAACACCCTGGCGGACCTAAATCTGCCATAGTTAGAAGTAGCGATTCACCAGACGCCTTTAGAAGTACGTTGGACGGCTCGATGTGGTTATCAAACGTGGGACGATTGCCGTCAGAACTCCAAGTATACGCCCACATTATCGCCTCCTAAGCAGACGGCTCCCTGCTGCAAAAAGATGGCCCTTAAGGACGTTAGCAACCCACACTCAGAGTATCACTATTTTCGTGTACCAGTCTTTTGTCAGGGCCATTCAGTGATTGTAGAGTACCGTGTACTCTAAATCGTTACCCACTTTTTTCTAACCCCCTTTATCGATATATAATAAACATGATAATCACTGTTGTCTTACGCACCTAAACTACAACATGATTATAAGGCATCATGTATTGTGAGATGCTTCCCCATTAACCCGCCCCGCAGAGAGTTCTTCAACATGCAACTAAACATGGGTACTTGAATTTAACTCATACCGAAGCGCAACTGCCATAGCCGGGAACTAAACCTCATCCCTCGAGAATCATTGGTAGGAACGCGAGGGTATTCGCACTTTATGAGCAGGAACGCCTTGCACTCTGTGGCGCTCCTTGCTCTATAAGTCAACTGACACGAGACACAATGACTTACTTCACAACTAAATTTCATTGAAGAAAATAGAAGCACCAATGCCTTGTCCTTCACAGAAAATCTAAAAAGGACCACGACAGCTCCAAGTTTAGTAATACACGCGTTCAAGAGTGTAAGGCAAGGCTAGTCATTGGATGCTTTTTGATCTTCCTTGTTACCTTCTGGTGGATGCAGGCATCGCGGTATAAACAAGAAAGTAAGAACTGAACGGATAAACAAGCATAATACATGCATCATAGTTGAAATGGGACGCAGTGTAACAGTTTTCCTAGCTACCTAGAGATCTTCTGCTGGTGCGACAAGGAGAAAAAAGCAATAAGGTACCTTTGCTAACCTCATCGGTCACCACCTGTCATACCGGGCACCACCTCACTCTCAAGACAAAAAAAAATGGCAGCATATCCACGGAGTGAATGATGGGGAGTGGGGCGAAGCATTCGTCCGTCCATCCGTTCTTGCTTCCGTCCGTTCCTGCGTACGTCTGTGTAACCGTCCATGCGTCCATCCACCCGTCCGTGCGTGCGTCTGTTCGTGCGTCCGTCCCTGCGTTCATCCATGCATCCGCGCCTGCGTCCGTTCATGCGTCCATCCATGCATCTGTCTGTACGTGTCCGTTCGACCATCTATTCAGCACTCCAAGTACCACCATCTCGCATCTTTTCATCATATATTCTCCATATAGAAGCACCGCCATCCAGCGGGCATTTCAAGGACTAAACGGGAGGTGGAACATGTACACTTTCTTACGGCTTGCGCTTCGGGTTTACTTCCCACCTTTAACCACCTCGAGTTCATGGTATATACTAGTTCACTGTATTCATGGCTATGCGGCCCAACGCTCGCTAAACCTTTCTGAAACCAAGGAGGTTACACCCAGCGAGTATAACGTAGCAACCCTTTCTTGTCAGATCGTGCTCAATGTACATGCCAATAGCTGCTAATGGGGATCGCAGCGTGCGCGTTACCTAAAGGCCGAATGCTCCTGTCTCTCATTCCTCCTTTGCAGCCATTAACATGTGCATTGAGCACTATCTTTTATTGTTCAACAACGCACAGAAGAAATCTCTCACCGGAACCACCTTGGAGGTCAAAATCGTAAGGACCGCTATTTCGGGTGTGTGCCACTGGTGGATACGTACTACGAGGGACGCACAAGCCACGCCATAAGGAGCTTCGCCCCTAAAAGTAATTCTGCGTGCACATTTTTTAGCATATAGCCATCCTTTCTTGAAGACAGGCGTGCCAGTACAATTAGAGTGCCTCGCTGGGCTGACAATTTCATCTCTTGCTTTCCACCGCATTCCGCAAATGCTCCCGAAATCTTGCATCTTCCTACATGCTACTACTGAAGACGTACAGAAGTTACAAAAAAACGAAAAACTTCGAAGTACGGCTATAACAACACGGAAGACGCTGTGGTGGAATCTCCAATAGCAATTCTCCCACGTGCAGCTCGTGCTGCTTGGCTGTCACAGTGAAAACAAGCAGCTGGTGGTGAGCGTTTTTAAGTGTTATTTTAATATTCAAAGGATTGTCGCATTCAACCCAGAAACAACCTTGAATTGCGACAATTTCAAGGGGTGACGGTGGGTTGACTTTTTTCATTTTCCTTTCATAAACTCTGTGAATGGTCCCACAACACTGACTGTATTTCGCATTCGGCTGTGAACTATCCAGTCCCCAATTTTTTTTGTGTAACTCATGGTTTATGCTTGCTAGCTAAGAAAACTGTAGTGGCTGATGCCTATTTCTATAAATCAGTATAACACAAAAATAAAACCTGCCTTAACAGAGGTATTGAAGCGTTTATTGTGCATTGTTTCATCTCAAAAGTGAAGGAATGAATGATACACCAACAAATTGCAGTCACGCGAAGAATGGCAAGCCGCTCGAAACTTGCAGTGCACACCTCAAGCAGAAAGCACATACGATATGAGCATACACAGGACGAGCGCGGACTAACAACTGTCACATATGGACACTAAAAGCGCGCTGTTAAAACAAAAACAAAGACGCACGAAGCGAACGCACAAGTATACACAGGACAAGCCCGAACAACTGTCACAATTCTTACTTCGTATGTGAGCAGCGTGCTTCTTTCGTAAACGTGGCGCTGCCGGCAGTGAGTGAAGTGACCTTCTTGCTCTCCAGAAGCACGAGTCTGATAAGTGCACGCAGGAAAGACCATGCTCCGAGGAGGTGCATGCTCAGCGAAACGCGTGAAACGACATCCGTTACAGAGCGCTCCCAACGCGAGGTCTTCGCGCCATCCCCTCTCTAACGACCAAAACGCGCTGAAGTTGCAAATCTCCGTGGACCACCAATCCGGCATATAGTGTGTATAATTAGCTTGCTGTCAGCAATCTTGACAACGTACGTTCCGTGATCTAGGGCTTTCCGCCTTGCGCTGCAGAGCAAGAGGTCACTGGTTCGACGCCCCGTGGTAGAGCCTTTTGTTGTTGTTTTTTTCTTTGCCAAGCGTTAGTGTATATCCTACAACGCCCCATGATTGACGGAAATACGCCAGCGGAGACGTGGTGGAACCCATCATAAAACACTTTCGCGTTAATAGAAAGGCACCGTTGCCACATAGCTTACGAAGATGGCAGTGTTACTTTTCTGCGTTCTTGTATGTTTTCCTTTAAGGCGTCTTTCATATTCAGACGGTAGTGTTTAGACATTAAACCGCAACAATGACAACTATATTTTATTTTGTGCCTGAACGCGAAAATAATGTGTCCGAGAGTTTTGGAGTTAAGGTACTGAGGTGAAATGCATGCAGGAACAATAGAAAACTTTCCCATCACTTACTGACTGAGTGAACAAACAACGTCATTGTTCATGGAAGCATAAGAAAACAAAGAATTTGGGGGACAGAGGGGCTTGTGATGTGCCATACATCAATCTGATGTGTGAAAAAACATATAGATGTCAATTAAAGTAAAATGTTGTCATTGTAAGTATCGACTCTGTTGTGAACATGTTTTCGGAAGAGCGTATGCCAGTTGCTCTGACCTGGTGTAAAAGTCATTATTGTTTTATTTGTTGCAATATCTAGTATATGTTTTGCATTGCAATATAAAACTTTTTCGGCAGAAAGGAAGATTGAGCAATATTAAACGTATTGTTGCCGAATTTATTGCTGTGACATTGAATACCTAAACATGCCGCTGAACCCAAAGCAGACCTTTGCAGAGTTGTCGGTATTGTACAGTTTACAGCCAAGCTTTACCCCGTCTTCCTAAATTAGAGCATGCAGTGAATATCGCCAGCAGTATAATAGACAACTGTGCGCAAATATTATTTATTTCTACGCAAATAACTCACACATAAGATGAAACAGTGGAACAAAATATGCACTCCAGAGCCAGGCAGTGATACCTCGATATGCTGAAGCGGGGATATTATATAGCTTTTAACTATGCAAGGGCTGCAAATCGCCGCTTTGAAAGTAGTGTTGGCTTGGTCGGAACCGGCATTTATCATTAATGGAAAGTCAACGCGAGAAATGTCGACGTCGTATATTACACCAACCACCCTGTCTTGTTCAGTAAGCATGGGTTTAAACTTCGATACAATCTATATATAGGTCTGTGGCGTTGGTGAGAGCATACAGAGCGGCTTGGCGTACAATGTAACACCGATAAATAAGATTGTCCTTCGGGGTTTGCTCGTACGCCCTTGATATGGTTTTGGCACTGAAGGTCGAGCTTCTTAGACATGGTCTGCCGACTTAAGTGCTTCCGGTGGTCCGATGGTGGAACTCGCAGAAATGTGACGGTGTAATTTGCTTAAACTGCCGTCAACGTCATAGTCGACGCAGTTGGAGGAGATGAGATGCCCGAACTTCTTCATTTTGCTTCAGTACTGTAAACGAGTGTTCAATAATCTTCGCCGACACGATGGGCTAACGGTCGGCATGGCTGAGTTCCGTGCTCCATCTCCTCGAGATGGCCGCCGACAGTGGTGGCGTTTCTGCAGGTTGTGCAGATGAGCACACTTCCAGTGTAGCCAAATAATCTACTGATGGCTATGCACTGAGTAACATCAATAATCAGCAAAAAATATCGGCCAGTAAACAAAACAATGTGCGAAATGCACGCTTCATACAGTCGTCCTTTCTTGGTCGTCTTGGGTAGGAAAATAACTTATACACTACCATGAGAACAATTGTGTGTCACAGAACAGCGTTGAGTCAGACGGTGACTAAGCAGCACACGCATACCAGACACGATACACCAGTGAACCAAATAGGCTCACTAATTTGTGTTCATCATGTCGGCATGCCCAGTTACTGTTTAAGTTCACGAGTAAAGAGTCAACGTTTTTTTTCTGCCTTACTTTTTCCAACCGAAGTCATGCTATAGAATAAGATATCTAGCAAACAGATTTCGTCATTCCTGTCCTCTCGTCAGTCGTCCTTTTGGCGATATATGATGTGTGCTTTACATTGATGAATTTTCTGCATTTAAAATTATTTCTTGCGTGGTTTCACCAGAAACATGCATTTTCATTTGTTATTGACATGTATATATAGCTCATAAAATATTTCATTCACAAGGTAATCAGCCGCTTCGTTGATATAATAAAATTAGTTTTAATACTACAGAAAGGTGGCTTTCACCACTGCGACACAACTGGCAGTGACTCCTGGATATATGGTAACAGATTCCTATACACAATGCTTCCCTTCTCACACAGAACCGGTCGCATAGAACACACGTAAAACGCATACCTAAATAAAAAAATACCATATATCGCAAAAGAAAGTTATCTGTCTTTAGTGGCTATTTGTTTATGTAACAAACAACGTATATTCAAGAGCTTCGAGCAAAGCAGGTTGTGAGCTCAGGTGCTAAATACCGGCTATGTGTTGAATGTCTCCGCAGTTTCAAAGCGATAGCGTTAAAGAGCGCGTGTCACTGAAATTCTGGCGTCGGCGTCATTATATATATATATATATATATATATATATATATATATATATATATATATATATATATATATATATAGGGAAACAAGTGTATAATTAAGGGCTCGTTTTTCGTGTTTTACACAATATTAATGAGATCTAAGAGACAATAATGCCAAGGAAGGTATAGGGGAAGTTATTAGGCCAACTGTAATGTAAATGAGCAGAAAGAAAAGTGGGTGAAAAGACAACTTGCCGTGGGCAGGATCCGAACCTGCGACCTTCGAATAACGCGTTCGATGCTCTACCACTGAGCTACCACGACAGCTGTCCCCCCAGCCACTTTATTGGGTATCTATGGCAATTTAAGCATGGGAGTGTCAGTCAGCGCCACTAGTAGCCATGGCGGCGAGTGTGGTACACTCTTTATGAGCCTGTTTGGCGTCACGTAGCACGTGAACTTATTACTAACTGGCAGCTGACCAATAGTCCCCCGTATACAACCTAGAGGCACCAAGTCTGCCAGTACGAGACCCTCGTTAATGAATAAGGGAAACAAGTGTATACTTAAGGGCTCGTTTTTCGTGTTTTACACAATATTAATGAGATCTAAGAGACAATGACGCCAAGGAAGGTATAGGGGAAGTCATTAGGCCAATTATAATGTAAATTAGAAGAAAGAAAAGTGGGTGAAAAGACAACTTGCCGTGGGCAGGATCCGCAGTGTATATATATATATATATATATATATATATATATATATATATATATATATATATATATATATATATATATATATATATATATTCAAGGAGTGTGAATGATGAGCGGGCGAAACACAGCGGATCATCGAGTAACCGTGAATCCCTGCACATTGCCCGCTCTGCATCGTATAATTAGTGAGGATGTTTGCGATCTTGGAGACGCTGCTATGAAGCCACAAATAATCTCACAGATTGTAACTGCGTCCGAAGCTGCGATCGAGGAATTCAGGCTCGAAGCGGACGTCAGCGCCGTTCGCGGCGGGCGGGTAGCGTACGCTTCTTGCGTTTCGCCTCAGCTTCTGGAGCTCTCAACTCCGGGTTCACTTGCAGACGCCTTCACGGTGCTTCGGCTCTCTGAGCTCTGAATGCTTGATGTCGAGCCTCGTGTTCGTTCATGGTGAGTGACACGTATCTCTGGTCGGAGTGCGAGAAAGCCCGTGCCACAAGCGCTGTGAGCAGTCGCCTGACCCCAGCTGCCCCAGCTGCTGACCTGACCCCAGCTGCTCCCCTAACGGGTGACACTGTAATTAGATGGCTACGACGGGAGTATACGCCGCAAACTCGGTGCCTCGCCACTAATATTTTTGGGTACAACTGAGCATAAAACCCAGGCCGTCTGCATGGCAAGCAGATGCCTTATTAGAGAAAGAAATACTTGTTGAAACTACTCAAAAAAAAAGTTTTAAACGATTACGCGTCATATATGTCGTGGCAGAACCATAGAATCGCCGCTGCCATCAAATGATGTGAACTGAGCAACGAGTTGCTGCTTTAAAAGCCCACTCATCGCAAAGTACTCAAGCATAATTTATCATCAGCAGCAGAAACATCAACCAAGGAGATTGATTGATTTGTAGGGTTTAACGTCCCAAAACCACCATATGATTATGAGAGACGCCGTAGAGGAGGGCTGCGGAAATTTCAACCTCCTGGTGCACCCAAATCTGAGCACACGGGCCTACAACATTTCCGCCTCCATAGGAAATGCAGCCGCTACAGCCAGGATTCGATCCCGCGACCTACTGGTCAGCAGCCGAGTACCTTAGCCACTAGACCAGCTACGAGAGCTGCTGCTTATAGGTTCACGTGTTCTTCGCCGATTCGCAAAAGGAAAAATTATGGCGTAGTGGCCCCTTAACCACTCTGCTTTCATTATGCATTAAATGATACTTTTAAACGCCCGATGTTAACCGCGCAGACATTCGACTCTTCATGGTGTAGTGAAACAATGCCCCAACAACCCAAGCAGGAGAACGGTTCAGAAGGTCATTCGCACGAAGCCTCGTTACGCTATATGCATCAAATCCTGAAGGCGAAGCTGAACAGTTCTCTAGTCTCTTATAGTTTTTTATCAGTGGCGCCAGTGGCACTCATGTTTTTCTTCATAGCATACCTGGTCAATCTCTTACTTCTGCATTTTTCATGCTGATAAAAAATATTTTAAAAGTAAGTTTATGCCAAAATTAAGGTCTGCCTTTTTCCACATGTTCTGCAGGTGTTCATTTTCTTACCCAAGTTGAAACGTCACAAGCTACAGCCTGCTAATCAACATATTTGCACAGCGCAAGACTACAAGTAGTTACGTCGTAACTACTCGTGGTCTTGCGCTGTGCAAATATGTTGATTTCCAATCACCAACTAACCCAAGCATCTGTCTCATCAAGCCTGCTAATGTTTGAGAGAAGGTTGGCAGCACAATAACCTGAAATATGGAGTTTATCTCTCAAGTATAAGCCGCGGACTGATGTTCCGCGCTAGAAAATATGAACACTGGCCTACAATTTTCTTTTTTTATTGTTGCGCCATAAAACAGAACGAACATTTTCTGAACACCACCGTTCTTTAAGGTGAGGATTAAATTGCACACTACTGCTCTTCGCTGTGGCGCGAGCGATTAATTAGTGAAACTTTTTTCCACGCAACGAACGGCAATTTACACAGCTTCCCACATTGCCTGCCACTCATCAAAAATAATTAGTGAGACCGCTTGTCCTGAAGCCTCCAGCAAAATATTTCGGAAAAGTGTACGTCTAGTACTGACCAATCATGTTTTTTTAATCAAGGGTTTGTCGACCGAAAACTGCGTCCTTAATTAACGCGTATAGACCATCGCCGTGATTTTTTTCTTTGTTTATTTGTGAAATTTTGTTTTCAAACGGATCTTTTTTGGATAGGACAAGAAATTCACAGCAACGCCTCATAAGGCGTTTTTCTTTGTAAACAAGAGAGCAGTCAGGCGTTGTAATTGGTGTTAAAAGTGAAGCAGTTGTAAATAAATTCTTCCTCCTTTTAAAACTCCTATTCGCCGTAATTTTACCGCCATGCGATAACGACGGCCTAGTTATAAACTTTTACCACAGGACCAACAAAGGTGCCACAAATAACAGACACAGCATGCACACACTATAAAAAGTATATTCTTACGCGTATTCAACAAGGCCGAACACCTATACCTAGTGACTACAGGGAGGGGGGTGAAACAGTAGAAACATGCAAAGATGAGATCGATTCATGCATAGAGCTAGTTCTGAATTTCGCAAAGCTGTGTCGTGAGTGTCAAAGCAGAGACGTGAGGAATCGGTATCATCTTTGAACACTTCTTCTCTGGTCTGTCTAACAACTTTAAAAATGCTTTCTCAATAAAAGGGGACAACTTTCAGTTACCTCACGCGGGCAAATTAGTCCTGAAAAAGTGTTCGTGCATGGTGCACTTAGAGCTCGTAGTACCGGTGAGGCTCTTTGGTAGAACGCTGGGCTGGCACACAGGTAACCCGGGTTTATATCCCATTGCGTCCTTAGTTTTTTATTTGCTTATTATTTTTATTTGCTTCTGTAGTGGTTACGGACAGTGGCGGCGGTGGTGGACAACTACGGCGCACGCGACTGTTGTGATCATATAACAGGTTCCGCCGCAAAATAGCGGTCATTCTTTGATACTCTTCAAAGCTCCCATCTGAAATTCGTTTCGACATTAATCTTTTTTTTTCCATTTGTGGGAACTGAGGCTGGCCCGCTGCCTTTGCGCGGGCTTTGCCGCCTTTCCTGCCGTTCTCATGTCCCGACATGTCTGCCCTCCTTTGCTCTCTGCCGCGCTGGGAGAGCGGAGTGACGTTTAACTCCCTCACCGGGTACTGCAACAAAATCAACAATAACATCGGTAGACTAGGCACGACGTACAACGCTAACGCCTCACAAGCAGCAGTTGAAATCAGTTCACTAAGATGCAGATGTGAGAAATATTAAACGAGACTAGGTCTCTAAAAGTCCAAAACACTGCAAAGTAGATACGATGGACAAGGGTGCATTGTCCTGTCAAATTATTTCGCGAGCAGCCTCGCGGTATTCTTCGAGTCCAATGAGATAAGTGTGACAGTAAGTAAGGAGAAGAATATGGGAAAGGAGGAAAGAAAAGTAAGTGACAGTGCAGCGTTGTTTCGCTTGTGAAACGTGGCACGTTAAATACCCACTTAACTCTGTTTATGCTGTAGCTTGACTCAAGTCTAATTAAACCTGGTGATCATGGAAATTACTTACGGAAGTTCCTGTATACTGAAATTACCACTCTCCTTGCCTTTAACATTCAGCTCTAGCTCAGAGCAAGAAGACGTGCATCGAGGTGATACTGCTGGGACATGAAGGCGTAAATTTTGCTATCATTGACCCTATAGGATAATGAAGCCTATCACGAGCTAAGCCCTTACTAACGATTCCACTGGCAGTCCGCATATAAGACTTTAAGAGGCAGCGACAACGACATATTTCGTGTCATTCAAGCAATCGAACGCATTGCATTTTCTTTCATATCTATGTTGTGTTCAGGACTCACTTTTTTACATTATCAATACAATAACTAGGTCTGAAACTGAAAAGTTCTTTCTACTGTGAGTCCCGCTTGTCAGTTCACCACCGACTTTGCTAATGGAACGCCTAGTATCATTATGGAAATAAAACCTATCTTTTTATTTTGGCGTTCTTACGAATGTCAATCGTGATTTGGTTCTTAATCAGCAGTAACGCAGCGCACCTTAACAATATACCACATCATAGTGATAAGCAGTGGTCTTCATTACAAGAATATAGAGCGCAAATAAACGTGTCTCCTTGACGAACGGAGGCCCACAGCGAGGGAAAAAAAGGGGAACGAAAGACGCAACTCTTTGTTGTCTTTACAAATAGCGATGATGCTCTACAGTTGCTCACTCGAATCGATTAGGGTGGAACTACACGCGCATATATTATTCATTTAATTTTCTTTCTTTTGCGCACTCACAGACAACACTATAAAGAGGGAAGGCGTGCCTTGCCTGCACCCTACCAGAATCCCGGCAGAAGGCTAGCGGCTGAATACCAGCAGTTACAAACTCCAACGCAACCAATTTGGTTCTGAACGGGAACTACAGACGCCTATGCCCCAACAACAGATGTAGACAATGCAAAAGAAAAAAAAACGTCATACAAATACGTATACTCTGAAAAAGTCCCAACACATCATCAAGTTCTCCTGAACCTCTCCGGGAGCACTGGCGCAGCGCAGCTATGCTATGAGTTTGATGATAAAAAGTAACCTATCTAGCTGACCAAGGCGTCTGAAGGCGGGATCCTCAAACTCCCTTTACCTAACGGGCCGCAGGTAAGAAAATTTACGCCAGAATGGGCCAGGACAGCGACGAAGGTAGAAGCGGGGGAGAGGGAGTGGGGAAGAAATAATTTATACAAATTATCAGCTAAAGTTTCCTTTTAAAAGTAGGGCGTTCTGATCTCTGATAAATGGTTATCTCGAACGGGGATTTGGTGTGAGAATTCAATCAATATATTGATAGGTATCTCCGCTCTTGACTAAAGTTTAAACGCAGATTGTGAATAGCTCAGTTTTGTGTCACGGTTATTTATAACGAATGGTGAACGCAGAGTTGCGTGACGAATCAAATGACTTTCACAAGTCATGCATGTGTCGCTCATGAACATGCTTATAACAATAAAATAATAAAATGATACGGAAACAATCACGTGTGGATTGCGGGCCACATGCGGTCCCCGAGCCACACGTTTGAGAACCCTGGTTTAGGGAGACGAGATTTCCTGGCCTCTACATTAGTGGTCCAGGATGGACCTCATAGCGGGCGCATCTCGTAATAAACTCACTTACTGACTCAATCGCTCACTCACTCACTCCGAGATATGGTAGAATTTAAAGGCACTCAGTGTACCTCAACATTTCCGGACGAGGCCTACTAGCTTTGTTCATAGTAGTATACATGTATAGGGAATGGTCAACCAAATTTCTCTTTGATTCTTGATTGTAAATGGAAGATTGATTACAGCCAGCGCTACGTGGCTCCATCGATAAATGCAATGACTTATTCGGGAATGCTCAATCTCTAACCGTTACAGTTGGTTCTCACCCATTATCATGCTGTAATAAATAATCCCTTAATGTTCGCGTAAACTTTCTACCTCCACAGTATTTCGTTCAATGTTACCGTGGAGCTTTCTCTTCAATTGACGTCAACAACGTGCGTTGTTTCTTTTCCAGAGCGGGTTATATTGCAAACGTTATATAAAATATAGTTTGCCTGGATGTTTTCAGTTTTATCTTGTGTTATACCCCTCTTGTGCTGCCCGGTGGAGAGTGCGAACAAGAGTTACGACGCGCTTAAGCTCCCGCGGCAACTGCGCGCATTTGTCTATGAATAATGACTGTAGGCATACAACGCCTAATTAATGAACCGCGTCGTAATCCAACGCGTAATTCGCTGTTGGTCGGGTTGTTGCTTCTCACGCCTGATTAATGTTGCTATCGAAAAGACGAGAACACGTGCACAACGAAGGTTGGTGCTGTTATAGCTATGTGGTTGCCGTTCTCAGTGCTAACCTTGAGGCATAAATTTCGCACATCAGTCTTTCAAAAAAATTTCAGAATTCATTAGATTTCACACAGTGTTAGTTCAACCAAAGCTATGTTTTTCCAGTTCAAAGCACCTAATCTTGCTTTTGTCTCAAACGCAATAATTTTATTTTTTTCACAGTACCACAGCCCTTGTTTAACTAGAGCATATGAGCGTTTTACTTTCATTTTATTAAAAAAATTCAAGTGTGTCTCAATGTAAGCCCGTCTGCCTTAAGCTTTCGAGCTTCCGTAGTATCTTTTGTCCTGTATTGAGTCGCAGTCAGATCGCAGAAATTGCAGCAGTTCGCAAAGCAGAGTACTAGGTATATTGGCCTATTCACATACCAGAACTCTACCAGCCTAGCAGTAGTTGCTATAGAGTGAGCCAAGCGTGCGGACTCCGGGTAGAGGCTCCTTCTTCTTCTTCTTAGGGAGATTATGAAGAAAGCAGCTGTCCGGTGGGAGGATTACACGGTGTCTGTTTTGTGTGTACTAAGAGATATTCGAGCTACGCCGGTGAAGCTGCACCTCAACAGGAGTGGAACCTCAATAGGAGCAAAGTTGTAACAGCAATATCAACAAAGTTTAGCAGTGTTCCACTTAAATCGTCCATGTATAGTAGCAAAACGCAGAAATGGCTTCATCTTGAAAGTGCAACAAGAGGATTTGATTGATATGTGGGGTTTAACGTCCCAAAACCACCGTATTATTATGAGAGACGCCGTAGTGAAGGGCTCGGGAAATTGCGACCACTTGGGGTTCTTAAACCTGCACTCAGATATGAGCACACGGGGCTACAACATTTCCGCCTCCATCGGAAATGCAGCCGCCGCAGGCGGGATTTTAACCCGCGATCTGCGGGTCAGCAGCCGAGTAACTTAGACACTAGACCACCGCGGCTGCGCAAGTGCAACAAAAGGGGAAGCACAAGTAACAGCAAAACAACGCACTTCGGGTATACATCAAAATGAGCCATTCATTAGAAAAATACATATGTATAGGCGAATAGGTTTGCGGATGGTTTGCTGCGGTTCCCTATATATAGAGAGTGGTGATTTATACATGAATGATGGGACGTTATCAACGAATCATGATAAAATCAGTGCCTGATATTACATGAATCGTGTTTGAATTTTTCTTCTTAGTCATCCGGCCTCCACGTAAAGAACCGCTAAAACGACACTTCTCTGAATGAAGACTGTCCTTGATACGCGCATCGTCATATGCGAAAGGGGGGAGGGGGCGCTTGGATGGGTGTTTATTACCGACTAGACATACATGGGTACATTACAAATTCTCTATGTTTATATGCGGATAAACGTGTATATGACGATTATCGCGGCAGCTAGAGTTCTTTACTTGCAGGCATAGAGATTACGCAGACAACAGAAGACACACACGCCTTCGTACGAATAATATTTCTGGCGACACCTGGGATTTTTGACATAACAAACACACACTATTTGCAATTGACACACATGCCTTATTTACCGCAAGTATTTCAGACCAGAGAATAGATGATTCACAAAGGACAATTCCAGTGAGCCATCAGCAGTAAGTCACAGGAGCTCAGCAATCGTGCTTAGAAACCGTGCACTTGTTTGGAAGTCACCTGCAGCACTTCTCGAAAATTTAAGCCAATAGGTATCTGTGCAAATTAGGAAAATAATAGTTCGCAAAGATTTGTTTGCAGAACAAAGCTACGAATGCGTGTAAATTTCTCAAACAAATCCTTCTCATTCGACGAAAACTGCAGTTTCGAAATTCTCGTTTGGGATATCAAACCAGCAGGAATGTTTCTTCAAATGTGATGTTTTCTTCAGAGCATTTGATAAGCATCATGCTTCAGCTTTGTGCTTCAAGCAAATGCATGTGAATTTCGCCTATCATAACCCTTCCTCCACCACGCTGAATTTCGCTAAGTTTATTCGTTATCTTTACAAGTGATTTTCATAAAAGATAATGGTGCTGGCTTTTCAAACAAAGCTTTAAGCAATGCTCTTTCTTTATGCGGGGAATCTAGATCGTCAGGTTATTTTCACAAAGTAGAAAAGTACGACCGAAAAGACGAAGTATAACGCAATTACGACGATAGCAAAGTGAAAGAATGCTTGAGTCTATAATTTCACGGAGTTGATTAAAAGATGTCTACGTGCTCTGACAAATACAAAACACAAAAAACTGAATGGTGTTGACTCAGTTGCCGATAGGCTAATCAATGTCTACCATTTGGCACAGATCAAACGCAATTCTGTTCGAGACGCATTGCTGACATTCGGCATGGCGGTCTCTTTTTTCGAAAAGACGTATTTTTTTTATTACAGTATTTAAACAAACTCAAATCCTTATCTAAACTCATTCTGGAAGCTTTGTGATACGTTCTCGCTTCTTTTATGCATAAATTACTTTTTGATGGGGCTACTTATTGCATAACGCAATCAAATGTAGAAGTTGCACGATACAATATCGTAGAAAAGGTTTCTAAACGTTGTATATGATTTCACCGTTCTCTCTGCTGAAATCGCACAGTATTCAGCTACGATTGTATAAATTTCAGTAAGAATTTCGCAGAGGCGAAGGAAGCAGAGAAAGGAAAATCAACACGATCAGTTGCCTGTTCGCTATCCTAAGCTAGGGTAAGGCGGTCAATACAATGAAAAATAAAAAAAGATATTCAAATAAGTGGTGAGCAAACGAAAACTGTTTCAAGTTAGATACTGCCACGTTCTATGCACGACGAACAAAGACTACGTTCATGTTTTGACAGTTTCGCAATGTGAGTGCAGAACCTCAGCCGTATCACGTTCGGCAGTAGAAATCGATGCATGTCCAACCTCATTAGTGCATAAAATAGTTCCTACACTAGTTTATGGAAGTTGGTGCCTGCTGACTAATGCCTACTCAAGTTTTGGGAGTTCTGGACATGAAGCAAACAGTGCCTGTTGTGCAAATTGAGCGCGCTGTGATTTGAGCTTGCCGATGAAAACGTTATGCGTCGGTCACAGTTATCAATAACTTTGATCACTGATTTGTCATACAAAATCAGCTAGTCGGTCGAAGCTTCAGAGTTCAATGTTGCCAATGTGCACTGTGAACCTGCATGCATGTCACTGCGACTTCGGCACCGCAGGCCAAGCTCCGTCAGCTTCATTTATGTCTTACTTGATACTCTGGTTTGTACCGGCCAATCCGTGTGACTGTGGTTTCTACGGTGCACACCAAACTAACAGAGCCCACAACAACCGTGCTTTTTTAAGGCATTCCCCCTTCTCCTGTCCTCCAATGGCCTGTGTGTTAGGGAGGTGGTGAATGAGGGCGGGGAAGAGGAGTTGCAGATGCATCAACTTTTTTTTATGAACTTAAGCGACGATGGCTCCACTTTACTGTGGTTTTAGCAGCTTTGCGATGTGATGAGTGGTCTGTCGCCATTTGTTTTATTGTTACTATCTCCATCTTAATACTTTGGAATTGTTTTCAGGAAGATCCGAATGAGACAATAAAATTCGAATCTTTGAGAACAATAGTTTTTCACTTATCCGCAAAATGGCTTTCGGCGCATCGAAATTATATTGCTCTAATCTTCTCACTTTCCCCTTGATGCAACTTCATGCAGTCTTGACATTGCAGTGGTTGATGCAATGACATTTTGTGGCGGAGAAAATTGAATGAATACGTAAAACTACTGGGTTTAGATGTGGATTGTTTTCAATCGGGTGCGGTAAACATTTTCGTGCAGAGTGACTGCAAAAAGACATTGTACAATTACAGTGACGTTACGACAGGAAACACCGAACTAAGGGGGCAAGATGCCCCGAATCCTCAAAGAACATCGCAAACAACAAAATAACATGCCACGTGCTCAATGAAATTACTAATAAAATACACGCTTGTTACTCTAACAACTATTGTCAAATTTTTATTGGCCCCCTTACACTGCCTCTCTCAGCATTGATATTACCCCACTATTACGACAGCAAGTTCAATAAGCACGTTTTCACAAGAGTTACTCTGAACCAACTTATTTTCGCAATAGATCGCATGAAGTGGTCCAAACGGAACCTGATAAATTATAGCTGGAGCAACTGGAGCACGTCGCTGAGAAAAAAAGGGTGTGTGTGGGGGGGGGGGGGGGAGGGACTCTTGAGAAAGGTTAGAAGCAAGATGTGGTGTCACTAATTCGCTGTAGCGAACTATACGCTGACTGCTTCTGGTGTCTTCAGCCCTCGGCGTAGCCTCCGAATAATCAGAAATGATTATAACGACCCTGCTTCAAGATCAGTAGCATGAAAAGTCTGAGGAAGCCAATCAAGCAGGAGTGTCTACATGATGTCCCCAGGCACCTGATCTTAAGCGCGGTGCTCTTCCTTCTGTGTCGAAGGGAATCGCTATCATCCTCTTCTTGATTTTCATCCTTTTTCTCTGTGTATACTTTTCGTGTTCATCACTCCATCGTCAAAACACGCGAGTGCGGCCAAAAGAGACACCCTTCGTTACGTTGCAGTTGGCCCAGTACTTAAAGTGGTCTGATGTTCACTACTATCACGGTTGCTGATGAGTGGAATGCGCGGTGAATACACTCCCCGCTGTGTACAATTAGGTTAGCTGTCTCCTCTCCCGGTCTCCAACGAAACTCCTAGGCTAACGTAAGGCAAACATGTGTTGCCCGTAGACACTATAGTACATTCCCTAACTGACGGTGACCTTCTGGCTTTGTTTTGTTGTGCCTTCATCATAGCAAAAGTTTACTGAATTGGCGTTTTCTGCCCTCTATAAATTATTACTCAATGATGGCACTACCCATCTAACTCAGTGAAATAACGCTTCGAGCAAGACGAGTGGTAAACCTATTTCTCGTTAGGAATTTTCGGGGCAGGCCTATGGAGGCCCTTTTTGGGACGTTCACTGATTGATACATGCCGGATCTTCTAAAACTTTCTTCAGCAGGAAGAAAAAAAGACTATAGCTTGAAATATCCACAGGGGAATACAGTAATTCTACAAAAAAGGTCACCTCCTCCCTCCACCCACACCCACACCCGCAGTGTAAGGCCGAACCACATCAGAAAATCTGGTAAAACATTTTTTTTTTCGTGCGCGACACAAATATCGTCCCTCTCACATTTAGCTTGAGCAGATAATCTTACTTGAGTAATCATATCTTGTTAAATTTGGAGTCCAAGCTTGCATATAACCACAAAAGCTGAGAGGAATGCGCTAACTTCTAAATACAACACACAGCAGTTCATTGGTGTCAGATGTCGCCAGCATTCTGCGGCAATGCGATTTATTAGTCGCCATACGTTAAAAACTTTGTTTCAGTGGCTTGGTCATTATGGCATTCAGCTCTGCTCAGCAAGAAATCTTGGTTTCGGTTCAGGTCACACAACTGCCGAATAATGATGGGATCGTAAAGCCGGGAAGCCCGTTTACTTAAATTGAGGAGACCGTTATAACTGTCAAATGAATTGTGGTTTTCACACCATAGGATTTGATGGCCTATATGTTTGTTTCAGTATGTTTAGACAAAGATATTGATTTTCCTGGAATGCTAGTAAGAACCAACGTATACGTTAATTGTCATTTTGTGTACGTTTGATTATAAATTGTGGCGAGCCAACCGGAAAAATGTACGCAAAATTCAAGCTGTTTTGGAAGCTTTAGTCTACCACCCATCCCCTCTTCATATGGTATTTGCTTATTTGTGTCTTAATAGCGTGGCAGCTTTGAAGAGAATTCGGCCAAACCACTTCAGTTTTCTCTCCGTGTGAAGTCGTGAAAGTTTTGCACATGTTCAAGGGGGCTGGTCTCTCCGAGGTTGACAACCTCCCTCCATCTCCCCTTTCCAGCTCTTCCTCGCTGGGAGAGTTCTTGTTCTCCTTCTCCCCCAAGTGTCACGGTTGTGCTGTCCTCGCCTGAGAGACAGTTACTGCGTCACTTGACCCCACTCTTTACCCTCCTTCAATTCAAAAATCTTTTCTTGAGATCAAGCCGCGCCCAATTCTTCGATCTTGTGCATAGACTTGGTGCAGCGTGCTCGTGACCTTACTGGACGTCGCCTACCGCTATGCCATGTCTGAGTGTATTTCGCGGACTCTTTCCCCTCTCTTGTAGGTGAAGCGCCGAGACCGCAGGATACCATATTGGCTGAAGATGTAGGCAATGGTTTTAGTACCCAGAGTTCGCAGACGCAGGGCTACAAAAGCGGTATATATTTTGTACAATTAGTCCTTCTTGACCACTTCTCAACTATTTCTCACTTTTCCTTAAGATTTTCACTATTGTAACGTTAAGGCTGTTTTGCACAAGTGTCTTTCCTCTCTCAAACGTCGAACGATGAGTCGGAAGACGGGGGCAAGCTTCCCTTGAAGAGACCCGCCAGACAAGGGTTCCTGCAGCGACTGGTATGAGAGAGGAGATTATGCAACTACCAGGACCGACAACTGGAGGCAGTGATAGAATGCAGCCTATAGGAAGACGGAACAACTGCTACAGGCGGTGACATGCTCCTGAACTCTGAGATCCAACAGAGGACTCTGAACGAAGACGACACAACGAGTGCAAATAACCGCTGCTGTGTCTTCTTCGTCCTGTTTGTCCTGCCACATATTTCGTGTTTTGTAACATCAGCGCCAATTACCATTTATACTCCAATGGGGTCTACACGTGGTTCGTTTGTTCGTGATACTGACGTGACAGTGCGAAAGCGCATGACAGGCAACGACGAACATAATGGAATGGCAAACGAAGGGGACGCTTTATCCTTGTGCGTACACGTTCTCTGGGTGTGTTTTAGTATAGTCTGTCATCGTATTTTACGCTCTTGCCTCAGCAGCCTTTCTCACAAACGTGTGATGCAAGTTATGTTACCATAAAAAAATATTCGTTCAAGTTATTTTTAGAGTGCCCTGGAGACATCGAGTAAAGGGTAGCAGAATAGCAAAATATACTGAATGCAAATAACACGAGCACATGTGCTTATAACGAGGCTAGAAAGATAGTCAAAACACCTGAAAATTATCACACGGTATTTAATGTGTGTAAAACGTACTCCGAGTATGAGGAAACGTTTTGAGGTGCAACACTCTTGTTGCATCTTCTGCGTTTTTTTTTTCTTTTTGTCTGCACCATCGATGCTGAATTCGTAAAGTTAGTGTGTTAGGGAGGTCGATACAAGTAATTTAAAGGGTGATATACTACGCACCAATGCCGAAAAAACTAAATTGAGCCAGAAAAAAAAGACAACAAGTCTGAGTAAAAATCCCACGGCGTGTCATGATGTGATGATCCAATTACGCCAACCTGCTGTCGATGTTATAGGCCACCCTGAAATGTCACCAGAAAGGATATCTCTATCAAAGTATTTTTCATAACTTTTAGAATTTCGCCTCTTTACACTAGATTATATTTCTGCACTTTTGTACTACTCATTATATTAACACGAGAGTAGTTTATGCCGGAGTCCAGCGCGGCTCTGCTGATGTACGTCTGTCACGGAAGTGACGTTTTGAAAAATATATTCTATGGTACTGCAAAGAAAAAACCAGAAGACAATATTCTGTTGCGCGAAATTTCACCAGCGACCTCTCGATTCACAGTGCGCGGGGCTAACCACTATGCCACAGAGCATACGTTGTCTGGAAAGCCAACAGTAAGTCATTTAAATACACCAAACCCGTCTGGCAGTACTGAGAGGTTGAAAAATTTAGCGCGTCCCGCCGCGGTGGTCTAGTGGCTAAGGTACTCGGTTGTTGATCCGCAGGTCGTGGGATCGAATCCGGGCTGCGGCGGCTGCAAATGTTGTAGGCCCGTGTGCTCAGATTTGGGTGCACGTTAAAGTACCCCAGGTGGTCGAAATTTCCGGAGCCCTCCACTACGGCGTCTCTCATAATCATATGGTGGTTTTGGGACGTTAAACCCCACATATAAATCAATCAATCAAAACTTTAGCGCGTTTTCGTTATCAGTTGCGAGACGGCGCGACAGGCTCCCGTTGCGTAAAGTGTTTTAAAGGTCGTCGCCGCCACGAAGCGCCACCTCTAAGGAGCGTGGTTTATCCTGCGCGAGAGCTTATAAGACTTGTAATTCATGAGAGGACGAATGTCACTTCACTTGGTGCCATGGCCGCGTTTGCGAAAAGAGCGTGGTGCTGACACACGGCGCAGGAAGTATTGTGACAGTTGTTCATGCTTGACCTGTGTATACTTGTGCGCTCGGTTCACGCGACTTTCTGTTTCAACAGCCCGCTTTAGGTGTCGAACGGTGAGAGTTGCTAGTCAGCGCTCGCCATTTGTATGCTAATGTCGTGCGTGTTTTCTGCTTGAAGTGTGCGCTGCAAGTTTGGAGCAGCCTGCCCTCCTAAGGTGACTTTGCAATTTGTTACTGTTGCTGAAACAATGCGCAATAAGTTCTCAGCTAGCTCTGTGAAGACGCATGTCTCTTTCGCGTTATGCCGATTCCTGTGTAGGGGGATCAGCCACGTTTTTTTTACTTCACACGCCTCTCTCTCTCTCGTCATTCCTCTCTTATACTATATCGTTTCCTTTTGGAATAGGTGGGTATCGCACAAAAATACGAACACTTATCGCACTTGCGCACGTTTTTTATTGCGATAGCAATTATATACCCAATCTCACTTGGTTGTTACCGTTGCCACCGCAGCTGCCATGCACCGTATATGTATACGTATCTATATATAGGAAACTCAAGAATGAAAAAAAAATTGACCCTGTAGCTGCATTTAATCTCCAAATGTCCTCGAAAGACGATAGACTTGCGTGTGGAGAGAGTGAACAAAACATTTATTTGATGTTCTGTTCAAGAAAATTGGTCAATTAGAATGCCTCGAGCGTGCAGCGGAGGCAAACGAGCGCATCAAGTCACGTCACACGTGAGACATGAGCGCCATCTGGCATTTTTTTTTCGAAAACAAACCGCATAGCTCTGAGACGGGTGTGCGCGCCCGCCTTTGAGGGGATAAGGTGTAGAACGCAAGGCGACGGGTAGGTTTCACCACCGTCTCGTTTTAGCAAAGCGTTGGAAACACTCGACTTTCCGTGCAAGCGTTGGATGGTCAGCGCAGCGTGATAAGCGCTACGGTTCTTAAAATTACTTATGTAGGCCTTTTGTAGTAAAAGGTGCACATGCAGTATATATACGTGTTGTTATGGTGCCACAGACACGCGCAATTAACTGCTTTTTAATCGACAATTGCACAAGTATGAACGCTGAATCATGAGCAACATAGGAGGGCGCTGCGGATGGGGTCGGCCGTTTCCCCGATGCTGTTAAGAGAGGACAAACAGACAAATGTACAGACAGACAGACCAAGCTTTTTGCATCTAAGGTCCCCAACAAAGACTATAGTCTTTAAAAAGCCGCCCACGCTCGGCACTCAGCTCGTCGCGATGCATTAACGCGCGCTTATGTCCCACGCGTACTTTGCCACACACATGGGGGCGGTGGTGTTAGGTGCTTGTGCGCCTGCGCTTATCCTTCGGTGGGGTAAACCGTGTGTCTTGGCCTTTCAGCGGAATGACTGCGTCGGTTGCCTGGGCCACAAAAGTCAACGTCGCTCGCTGGGCAGGCCCCGTTTGCGAAAAGAGCGCGCTTTTCAAACATGGCGAAGTAACAACTGGGACACTCGTTAGTTCGCACTTATATCTGTACCTGTCATTACATTTCGTGCGTCGTTTATGTTTCAACAGCGCGTTCAGCGTAAAGCTGTAAATGTTGTTAGGTAGCTCTCGTCAAGAGTGTGTTGTTTTCGTGCGTAATTCGTGCGTAAGCAGCGCTTCTCGTTTCGACCTGGTAGCCGTTATCGGCATCACATTCCAAGTTATTGCTGTCCCATTTCTTGCTTCGCACTTGCACCGAAACTGCGACTTTTTCTGCGCAGCTGGTTTTTCAGCGTGGACTACACTGTCCTACTGCCGAAAAAGCTCAAAACACCACACCGACGCGATTCTCATAGATAGTTCATTGCGATCACCCCAGACAGTGCTACGTAATATCCTCGTGCTGCGCTGCATATCTTGCCATTGAAAGACGGCTCAGTAGAGCTGATACGAGCTCTTTTCCCTTTCTCTCTTTCGATCAAATTCCTACCCAACATCCGTTCCCAACACATGGTCGAGAGATATTCTTTTCATTTCGTTGTACTCATGCGTACAACTGTAAATCGTTTAGTAACTTATGTTCATTTCATTTACGGACGGAACCTTTAACTTGCCTCTTTCTCCTCACCAGTAAGAAAACAAAAATATCGACCCAGAAAAGAAGCCTGGGCTTGCTAAAAGCGCGTTTTCTCACAGGGTCCTTCTTGTGATTTTTTATTTCTCAGCGCACGCGAGTCGCACTTCTTCATTTTCACCCCGATGCTATGTGCTCAGAAGGATGACCTCAAAGAAGGAAGGCATCAAAGTGCTGTTTCCCCACAGGGATGTTCTCGAACTAAAGAGGTCTGTGCACGAACGTAATATTACATGAAAGCACGCCTAGAGAAACACAGGCAGCAAGAATAAGAACCAGCACACACAATCTGAGAGCGCACTGTAATATCTATAGCAGGTTTCACATCTTGGCAGATGGCCAATATTGCCTTTCTATTGCCGCTACAAGAGGATGAAAAGGCGTGAAGCTTTTCGGCGTGAAGCTATGAAGAACCAATGACGGATCGATGACATTCCAGTTCAGGTTAATTGGCAGAAATGTGGCCACACAGACTGTCCGAGGTTGTTAGCTTGTTCCTCAGAAGCTCGCACAGCAAGCATTCGGGATTTCTTCGAGCCATTTTCGAATGTCATCCTCAAGTTCATCGGTAGGCTCAGCAAGTCCTGAGTATATAGTGGTCTAACAGAAGGCTATAGCACTGTCACATATATATATTCACATCAATTCTTTATGTAATTGCTAGCGCGAGTGCTATTTACCGTAGCCGCGTGTAAAAAATGAACGTTGCATTTGTTTACTTGTGAAATACTAGTATATTCGACATTTGCAAAGATTAGTGTGCTAGGGATCACACTGTTTGAGTTGTCTTAGAGCCTGCAGATTGCATCCCATATTTTTGCAGGGTCACCTGATATCAATGCAAATATATTTTTGTGGTGCTCAGTGCGAGCTTTACGAAGATCTGAGTTAAGCTTGTTCCCCATATATTTATATTTCCGAAATATCGTTTAATATTTTGCGCGAATGAAAGTATATAATAATCAATCCCTCATTCAAAATCTGTGGTATAATTCACGGGTAGCCCATGATTTCCTAAATGTCTGGTGATCTTTAATTGAATGAAGTGGAAACTGAGTGTCATACGAGTGTGACTTTTTGCAAAAATAAATAAGATAAAGTCGGATCTGTCAGATTATACATCTGTTCAATCTATATTCTTGATCATGAGCAGCAAGCATCCAGTGTCTCACTATTAAAGTTTCTTCTAAAAAGGGGGCATCGTGTGCACAATCATTTCTTTTCAGGCGTGGTACGAAAACAGATTGGCAGATAATAACTGACGTCAAAAGTAATGATTCCGAAAACACGGCTGCGGCATTATAATTTGTCAAACACGAATCAATTAAGTTTTCTGCATCAGCCGTTATTCTCGTGGGCGAAATAATAGTGTTAGTACAATTATATGACTCTATGCTATCGACAAAATATTGCGCTTGCGAATCGGCTAATGACTACTTTATAATAAACCGACAGACCTATCATAGTAGCAAAATGAAGAACCCTCCTAAAAAATTCAATTCATGAAACCCACCAGTAGGTGGCGATAATTAGTTGCGATCATGGTACAGTGACACTTCACAGCAATCGACTTGTAATCACCATTAACGACCGAAGATTCAGCAAGAACAGAGTAGTTCCGGTGATATTTAATGTAAAGCGAACAACCACCACCTCGACAATTTTTTTTTCGTATGCCACTTTCAGTGTTTCCAACCCCGAAAGCATAAAAAAATGATACCAGAAACCGAAGAAATGCACGTCTCTGTAAGTGCGATAATGTAAATTTAGAATATAATGCATCCAAAGCAATTCCTAATTTAATGTCCTTACTACTCAAGCTACCGCCATTCACAATAAATATAGAAAAATAGTCACTGGGTTTTTAAAACTGACCCCGCACAGCAGAATTGAAGATACAGCTGTTATAGTAACTTATACTATGTGATTCGGCCATGAGGAAAAAGAAAAGAAGTTTGCAAGTTATGAACCAAAGAAGAACTCACTCTAAATTTCCTTTGAGGTCAATGCGGATCACCCGCTCACAAAACAACTTTCCTTCTTTGTGCCAAACAAACTGATATTGTTTATCTTCTGTCCTACTCCTCATGAGCCATAAAAGCTTTTTGTTTTCTGTCGTTACATTATTTAGAAAGTAGACGTCCGATTGTGGGTTCTTCAAATGGCCTTTTTTCCATTCGTCCCATGTAACGCGCGGCACAAAGCGAATGAACACCGCTGGTTCTTAACCTGGCTAAGGCGGAAGCCCACGAAAGTCGTCAAAATTAGCTGGCGTGATTTCGACAAGATTTAACTGTTTCGCTACATTGTTCAGTTTATCAAGCAAGTGTGCGTTTAGGCTATGTGGCTGACCATGAACTTCTGAATTCTCACCTGTCGTATATATAGTTTCTGAATTTCCAGAGTATCGTTGATCGTTGCAGCTCATCCAACTATTTTCTTTAGAGTAGCTATTTCAGGTATTTTCTTTTTCATCTCGATGAGTGCTTTCTCGTACTGCGCCGACAATTGTTCGACTGATTGTTCCATGTTTTGGATTGTGTCCTTCAACCGCATTAGTTTATTCTATTTGCATTTATAGGCGGGTATTTCTGAAAGCTTGAGATTAATTTCTGCCAAATTTCTTTTCAGTGTCAGGTATTTGCTACAGCCGCGACTTTCCGATGCCAGCGTTTGTGTGGGCAGCTTGAATAAGGCACGCTTGACATTTCCATGCCTTCCTTGCGGCCTCGTCACTCGACTTAAATGTTGTCTTTGTGACTACCAAACAGCTCCCTTTGTGATAACCGTACCTATATTCCGAACACATTAGGGAACTTTCGGTATTGGGAAGTCCCTCATTGCACAATGAACACAAGTCAGAGTCGAGCCATATTAAAGGCACAATTTAAAGTAAGAAACCTTAAGTAGCGCAGAGCTCGTAAAAAAAGAACGAAATGCAAAAGAGCAAAAAAACGAAAACATTGTGAGAAAAAAAAAACTAGAGTGCGTATGGTCGCGGTGGGCGGCAGAATAGAGAAATAACAGTAAGGCTTGGTGACTATAACCCACAAGATTCGAAGAAATCAGTGGCCTGTGAGTCCTGTGAGTGTCTGGTGATGGGCTCATTTCTTTTTCATGTATCACAGCAACGACGCATAAACTGCACCAGTTCTTCCTTTTTGTTAGGATGTTAGGCAAGGTGCGTGTGCATGCGTGTGCGTGCGTGTGCGTGCGTGTGCGTGTGCGTGCGTGTGCGTGTGCGTGCGTGTGCGTGCGTGCGCGTGCGTGTGCGCGTGTGCGCGTGTGCGTGTGCGCGTGTGCGCGTGTGCGTGTGCGTGCGTGTGTGCGTGCGTGTGCGCGTGTGTGCGCGTGTGCGCGTGTGTGCGCGTGTGTGCGCGTGCGCGTGCGCGTGCGCGTGCGCGTGCGCGTGCGTGTGTGCGTGTGCGCGTGCGTGTGTGCGTGTGCGTGCGTGCGTGTGCGTGCGTGTGCGCGTGCGTGTGTGCGTGCGCGTGCGTGTGCGCGCGTGCGCGTGCGCCTGCGTGTGTGCGTGCGTGTGCGCGCGTGCGTGTGCGCGTGCGTGCGCGTGCGTGTGCGCGTGCGTGCGCCTGCGCCTGCGTGTGCGCGTGCGTGTGTGCGTGCGCGTGCGTGTGTGCGTGCGCGTGCGCGTGCGTGTGTGCGTGCGCGTGCGCCTGCGCCTGCGCGTGCGCGTGCGCGTGCGTGTGCGTGTGCGCGTGCGTGTGCGTGTGCGCGTGCGTGTGTGCGTGCGCGCGCGCGCGTGCGTGTGCGTGCGTGCGTGTGCGCGCGTGCGCGTGCGTGTGCGTGCGTGTGTGTGCGCGCGTGCGCGTGCGTGCGTGTGCGCGCGTGCGTGCGTGCGTGTGCGTGCGCGCGCGCGTGCGTGCGTGTGCGTGCGTGCGCGCGTGCGCGCGTGCGTGCGTGCGTGTGCGCGCGCGCGTGCGTGCGTGTGCGTGCGCGTGCGTGCGTGCGTGTGTGTGCGTGCGTGCGTGTGTGTGTGTGTGTGTGTGTGTGTGTGTTCAGAAAGCATTTGACTATAGCCGAAGATGTGGGATCTTCAAGCTAGTCGTAAGCGGATTGACGTAATCCGATACCACGCCGCAGCTCAGAAAAGGGTCTTGCTAATACAAAACCAATACTGTTGGCGTTTTTCGGCATGCTGCTAATGCTGTGAGAGATTGGCAGAGTTTGTCTGACTAATTCATTCCTTCGACCAGTCGCGTCATCCTGGCTCGACAAAGCGAGCTCTCCCGGCAACTCATTAGGTTCCAATGTAGCGTTGCGAAGCCGCGAAAAAAAAATTCTTAATGCTCTTGCTTGTTTCCGGAACCCGCAGACGGAAGGAAGACGCATACTACAGTTCACTCTCAAGCATAACTCTTTTCGACCCTTAAGGCCATCTCAGCCGCACTGCGAAAGCCTTCTATCAAGGGGATAAATCAAAGTATGGAAACAGTGGCTTGCCTTACTTATCTGATGTGCAGCCGCTTGCGAAGAACATGCCTTACTTGAAGTGAGAAATAAAATAGAATTTCTGCAGAGAGCGTTATTATTTGCAGCGTCGCCCCACGACTCCTAATTGAAGTGTAAATTATGGTCTCCGGCATTTCTACTGTTCTTAAAAAATTTCAGAGCCGTAGTTAAAATTTCTGTCAAATGTCGTGCGATGTCAAGGCAAATAATTACGCTGACTGGCGGCTTTTTTTTCTATTTTACTTCTCAATTCAACTTACCTTTTCTAGTAATACGTAACAATTATAACTAAATTGAAGAAACAAACACATAGATACATCACCGGGAAGTTGTGCTGAAACAAAAACAAAAACGTCTACATCTGAGATTCAGACCCCGGCCTTCCGAGTCAGAAGCGACCATTCTACATGAGCATTCTTTTATGGAAGCACGCGCAACTCTTAAAACAACGACGCATTACAGACTGACAATCCCAACGCCCCATGTGGAGTTACCCTGCCGGAGTTTCTTTTGGAAGTTCATTCCTGGGACTCTCCTGCACACAGCGTGTTTCTGTGCGCTAAATATTTTAAATCTATATTACGGCTAATGTCTACATAGGCCACTATCGTTGGTGCTCAGGAATAACTTATTCATTAACAGCTCTAATCGAATAGAGGGGACGTTACGTGTCCTGACCTTCGCTCTTCGAGTTAGAGCAATGGCGTCAACTTGGACTTGAATTAGCTCGTAAAAGTAGTCTTGCACGACTTGAATGTATGGTATAGAGACATTTTGCGATGAAATTGGCACTATCTGCGTGCTTCCGTCGGGCGTTGTGGTGGCAATGAGTGGGCGTGAAGAGTGAGTGGTCCATCTTGGCAAGAGCTGCGCTATTCCAGACTGTATAAAGCAAGCGTTTTCTTGGTCTTGACTTTTATCGAAAGGCTTGAAAAGTGGTCCAGGTCTTCTTCCAGGCTCGTTTTATGGCGTGCCGTTTTGTATGGTATCATTTCTTCTTAAAGAAAGAGATAGTTGCCCAATACCTTCATTTACTGCAACCTATTTCAAATGTATCATCTTTGGCCGAAAGAAGGGTGTTATACTGTAGCACCAAACTCGAAGAGAATTGTGAAGAAGCGAAGAGAAGTAGAAAAGTCGGCCAGTTACTTTTTTTATTCTCGTTTTGCCTTACCGCATCTTCTGCTTCAATGAATGCGAACTAGCCCTAAAATTAAAAAAAAATAATTGTTCAACGCAAGCACTCTAAAAAGCAACTAGGACACAAATGAAACATACTGCATGGATGAGACCTTGTTGGTTGCTTTTTTCACGATTGTTGACGCAGCTTTCGCTTGATGAACGCGGCTCAGTTTACATTAAACAAATGCAAGATTTACCTTGATTTAACATGGAAACTGCCTATATGACTTCACCTTACAATCAAGAATCGGCCAATGATAGTTTCAATTGTTTTAGAGGTGCACGATACTTGAGCATGCTCTACGCTCCTGTGAAGTTCAGCCTATTTACGGTTTCTGCATATGGATCTTGTTTTTAAATGCTTCGTATATCACGTGCAGTGTTGTGCGCTTAAACCCCTTGTTCTTTAGCTTCATTATTGTTTCCATTTTAGGGCTGTCTGGATGGGGAAACTTAACGACTGCAATGCAAACCTATTTAAATATAGAAGAGCTGTGCGGAATTTGCACGCAGAAAACTCGGAAATGTGAAATTATTTAAATGTATGTTTCATTTATTTATTTATTTATTTATTCATTTATTTATTTATTTATTTATTTATCAAAAAGAGAACGCAGCTCGTGGTGCACTCATCATGCATCGACGTTGCAGTGGCCAGAGAAAGCGAGAAATATTTTGAAAATGTATGATGAGCGAAGTGAAACGCGCTACTCCGCTTCCCGGGAGAAGGCTTTTCTTTTCTTTTTTTTTTTCGTGGGTTTAGTGCATCTAGCGAGCTGCGGCCGATAAGCGAATGTCGCATACTTTTCCCGGGGTTAACATGGGCTCCACTTCCTGTTCCTTCCCACCGTGCCTCACTGTCTTTTTCGTTCTGTCTTTGTCAAAAATAGACCATAATCAATCATTTACTGATACGTGCCCTACGTTTTCGTGCCCTTTAAGCAAATTGCTTTTTGCCACATTTGCTGCTTTTTGATATCGTGACAAATGTCTGAATTGAATACACATCTTACGGACGTCAACTGTTGGCTGTGCCTTCTAAAAAGGTATTCCCAGATTTGTGTTATTTTCGTTGCCCATACGCAATCGAAAGAACCAAACACAAACCGAATAGACATACAAACGCAACGTTTTCGACGTAAAACTTCTTGCTTTTAAAACTTTCATACAGCCGATACTGGAATATGCCAGTATTGTCTGGAGTCCCCACCAAAAATTGCTTGTAAATAAACTTGAACGCATACAACGGCTTGCAGCTCACTTTATATGCTCGAGATATAAGCAGAACGACTCAGTCACAGAAATGCTACAGCTATGTGATCTGGAGACGCTCCACAAACGCAGACGCAAAAATCGATTAAAGTTTCTTTTTCAATTATTAGAAGGTGAGTTTAAAATTAACAGAAACGACTACATCGAACAACCTGGGAAACCAAAGCGAGAGGGCAAACCATACAAGAGTACTGCACCCTTGTTTTGCACAAGCGAAGGCGTACCGTCATACTTTCTTCCCCGATGTCATCGAAGATTGGAATGGGTTACCGAGTAACATAGTCAATGCGGGTGATGTTAATGAATTTGTGCATTTACTTGATTTACATATATGTGATTTATTGTAAGTATTATTGCAATTGTTATTCGTTGCATTGCGAATCAGGGTGTTTTTCGTTTTTCGTTTGGAATGCAGAGCTTTCACGGGTTTGTATATATGTATACCTGGTTTATCATTGGGAGATGTATAGTTATATCCGCAATTTGTTTGTACAGTGTGTCGTACATTTCCTGTAATGATCCTCAATAGAGGGTTGACAGTATTTCTAAATAAATAAATAAATAAATAAATAAACCACTTCGAAAAAGCGCAACACCGAACCGTAATAGAAGTCTTGCTTCTTTGCGAGCAAATTGAAGCAAACCAATTGAAATATCGGTGTCCATGCAGGCATGTCGTTTGCAAAACGCTGAAAAGAAAAAAAGACATGGCCAAAAGTCTTAGATGCAGCGACCGCCACTATACGGACATTATAAAGGGGCCTTTGTTGTCCCCGTTGCCGTCGCTGTTGCGTCATGTTGCGTTTGATGTTCAAACCGCTTAATGTTCACTGCGCATTGTATGTTCGACCCGCGATTAAAACCGCGCGAGCGCAGGTGATGAACATGGCTGAAGCATTTATTGAACGAGCCGCCTACCTACGTCGCACAGAGGGCACATGCGATAACATCGCAGGTGCGAAGCCTACCACGGATTGCTGCTCAAGCAAGAAGGAAGCGGCCCCCTCCCCCGTTTCGACGTTGCATGAAGAGACACCAGAATAGGGAGTGTACATGTGTGTGTGCGGGGGAGAAGGGGGCGGTGCGTGGTTTGAGCAACAGCATTTAACTTTGGTCATAAGGACGCGATCGCCAAGGCTGGTGCGCGCGTTGCCTCGGCAGACATGAGCAATCAGCTCGTATATCCTTACCACTTTTCGGTCTGGATTGGCAGTGTTTTCGTAAATCTGCGTTTCGTAGAGCTATGCGTGATCGAATTAAAAAAAGTGAGCCGCTAGCCTTAGTTTGTATACCATTCCATTTTTTTTTGCGATTGCATGCACTGCTTTGCTCTTTGAGCCAAACTGTGATTTTCCACTTACTCTTAAATGTGAGTGTACAACAAAACAGCCTTCTTAGAGAACGGGTGTGGGTGACCATCTATTCTCTTTAGGTATATCTCGTTATGGGTCATCATGGCTCGGCCTGGTTTTTCGTCGCACCTTTTGACCACAACAGCTTTTACAGTGCATACATGCACTCAGCTTTCAGCAATGAAATTGTAGCAGTTGTGAGGTTGTTCCGTCCTATCACTTGCCATTGTAGCGGCTGTAACATATTGTACCTCATTATGTTAAGCGCAGAGCAGACTTCTTACAACACGCAAATTTGGTAAGCTAGTCATTAATCAATGTCAACTAGGTAAAGAAAAATGGTCAGAGTAGTCTCGCGCGAAAAAATATTCTCTATGCTTAGTATGCTCTTACCTAGCTTCATTCACGCTGTACCCGGCGCTGTGTCGCTTTCTATGAGTTTTGCCATTAACTTATTTCCCAGCACTCTTTTCCTGTCTTCGTGCCTTATTACTTTCCGCTATGTAGTGGAGTGCAAAGGTATACATGGCTTTTTCAGTAAATATCTGTGTGAAGCCTTATAAGTGTCTATCTCTCTCTCTGCCAATCCGTCACAAGCGAAGAGTCAATTACGTTAATTCGTGATTGGGGAAAACACGCACGTATATTATCCTTAGTGCGCTTGAAGTATAGATATTGTGTGCTGCTGTGGTTCGGATTAAATATGTGCATTCATTTTTTTTTCATCTGCTATTACTGCCTCTCTCACTATCAGCATTCTCGGGTTAGCGTGCACGTAAATACTCCATAAAATGAACGACAGGGCGACCGCCACCAAAGCTAAATTCATAGAGCATACATGACTATTTTGATACATTCAGAAAGTCCCCCATGGCCCTGATATGGCATACAAAATGTGCAAAACTTGAACATGGCGAAAGCCGTAACACCGTGTGACGTCATCTTTTGGATGTCTTTTTATTGTTTATATGCGTACGAAACACAGGACCTGAATGGGCACTCTGGTTCGGTATGTCACCACGAAGTGAACTGTTTCGAAACTTGTTGCAAACCAAAAAAGTAGGGTGTGCTAGAAATTTCTGCCAGTTTTGAGGAGGGACACCGTACAAAAAAAGCTCTCATGTAATTGTATACACATGCACTTTAGATATTATGAATAAAATATGTGTGACTTTTCTTGCTACAAGCATACACGTCATCTTCTTTAGGTGTTCCGCAACATAACTTCTCACACTCATTTTTTCCACGCAAGCTGCACCAGTGTGGCCGTTGGGTGGACATCAAAAGGCACCAGAACTCGAGCCAAAAGTAGCGATAGTAGCCTTGCCATTTCATATAATCGCCAAATTCGGAGCCAAATAGAACCGGAGTTATATCATGAACAGAGTCTTACTATTGATGAATGAATGAAACACAATAAGTAAAACCAAAAGTTTAAAAGTAGTAAGAAAATAGCCATGGTGCCAACTAGAATATTTCGTTGCCAAACGGGTTGAAAGATAGCCGATTTGGCGCAATGTAGCCCCCAACGGGAACTCTTGCGGTTAACGAAGGAAGCACAGCTGACCTCAATACTACAAAGAAAATGCGTCTCCTATTTTGGGCATTCTTTTGCACGCAATTTGCTAGCGTAGTGCTGTCAGATTGTGAGGTCGTAGAGAGGGAGCAAAGCATTTTGCACAAGTTGTCATGGTTACCGCCTCATCGACACAACCTTTCAGTGATCTACCCCTCTCGCGCAGGCTGATCAGCGAGTGAGCAAACAAGACTCGTCTTCCGTGAATTTGCTCTTCGCAGATGAGAATACCGTGCGTTATTTACGCAGACTCGTTTCCACAGTGGTGATCGATCACATCATAAAGGAGAGTGTATTGAGCAAGTTCCGTGCAGCGTAAAATACGATTAAGACAGAGACTGAAAGAGGTAGAAATAGAAAACAAAATGCCTTGAATTCTCTCTCTCTCTCTTTGTTTGTTTTGTATTTTGTTTTTGTATTCTCATTGTTTTGTATTCTGTCTCATTCTTTTGCACTGAACTTCACTTGTTCTTTATGTAGCAGCTTGCGTACAAGAAAGATTTACCGAGGCGGCATCATTCACTTGCATTTTTCACTAACTTCCGTATTAAATGCGAAGCATTTTTTCTAAACATGCTTGTTTCACCAATTTTATACATATCTGTCTATGTAGCTGTATGTCTGGCCATCTATTCCTAAGTGATCTTGTAGCCACTTCCAAAATTTGGCCCATACTTAAATTTGCGCGGCTGAGGGCGAGTCTGTGGTGAACATGACTGACGGGTCTAAACATGAATAACGCGTAAAGTCTTTCAGGTTTGTTATGAAACCCTTTTTACTAGTCTCGCAGTCATGTGGCACATACTCGCAAACCATGGGTCTTTGTATGCGGGTGTGCCCATCAAGTGCTTTACGGTCTCTGTCGAGCTATACTTTGGGAATCATAATTCGACAGGTTAAAGGAGCCAGCGTCGAAGAAAATGTGGCACCCGTGTCGGTGGAGTTGCCCGTGGACTTCCTATGCTTATCACAATGAAGAAAAAAAGAATTCTGGCTTGAGCCGGAATCGAACCCAGGCGTTGTGCATTCCTCTGAAGTATTCTACGACATATTCGTCGACAATTTAGAATCAGGTTTTTGAAAGAATCTGCCTGTCGAGAAAACGTCGATTGTGGCTGTAGTGTTGCCTATACACTTAAACATATAATAGACAGTAATGTACACTGCTATGACTCGGCAAGTTGTGTTCAAGCGTTGTTCGACCCTCGAAGAACAAGTACATGAACATTACTTATGTCATGCACACTATTGCACCGTAGCACGCACTTCATTGCGATAAAATTTACGTCTGCGCTTCTACACGAGGGTTGACCTCACGTCGTGCACCAACCTATACTTTTTATACGTCAGAGTAGTCGACATGCCTGGCATGCCCACTTTACACGAATACGACATGTCGCACAACCTCGTAATAAAACGCTTAGCCCAAAGCCAATGATGTAGTGTAGCCTCGCTGAATGCTTCGTGTGGAACCGGTTGCCACAATGTGTTTTATCCGCCTGCATTATTCCATTATTCATTTTTATTGCTCTCACCTAATCTTGTATTCTAAGACGAAGATACTCGAGGCAACCTGATCCCCGGCTTCGGTCTCTGGTCATGGCTTTCGCACATCAGCATTCGTGTGCTTCGGTATATTCTTCTGGTTAACTTTGAGTTCTATCGTGCTACCGGAGTGGATCTCAGAGGCCACATAGAAAGAATCCCATGGTTTAGAATGCTCACGGCAGATTCCGCAACGCTCTCAGCTTCTCGCAATCCTTCAAGCAACTCCTTCAATTCCCCAATAATCCTGCCAGCGAAAGTTAGGTGCCACTAAGCATATCACAACATTTACGCATCTATTATCGATTATGTATCAGATATAACTTAACGTTTTGCCTATAACTATAATATTGTTACGGGTAGTATCTATTAAGGGGTCGTCTGTCAGTATCACAGCACAATGACACAGCGCCAAGCACACAGAATGCTTGCTTGCTTGATCATTTCTTATGTGGCTCTCACCCACTATGGGGGATTGACCAAGAAGCCGGTGGTTAATGCAAGTCAATACCAAGTCAGCAGGCACACTCAGACTAAGCCCCTTTACAACAAAGTTGTAGTCTTCCATTCAGCGCCATTTCAACGGCTCAGCTGAAGCGGTGCTTAATTCTATACCCGTCACAATATAACTGTTCAGTTTAGACGCATTTTTATGAATAATCATAAGCCAGGAAGTAAGCACTCGACCGGAGATACTTGGAAGAGACAGACGAGTGCCACCCGGTTGTCCTGCTACTGGCAAAACCACTGAGCATTGTTCTCGCTTTATGAAGGCATCTTCTTTTGTCTGAGTATACTGAAATAAAATTACACGAAATTCACGACAGTACGAACAAGGAGAACAAACATACAGAGAAGAGACCGGAATGCTGCGTCTTTTCTTTGGCATAATGAACCAACTCACCGAGCAACACACTTTATTATTATGCAAAATCGCTTTTCAATTTTACAAAGGAAGATATGAGCTCCTGTATAACTCATCCTGCTTGAAAAGGCAGGAAAAAGTCGAAATTTGGATAAGCACGCTGGGAATTACGACAGCCAGCATTGTTTCGCACTTCCGCTGCATCATATTCGTGAATAAAATTAGCGCTTATATGAAGCATTCAATAGCCACACGTTCCCCACGTCGCTCACTTATTTGCATATATAGGCAAAAAAAGTGGCACGAACGTCGATCCTTAATTACAAAGCTGTAACGTAGTTTGACAAAATTATCGCTTGAATTCTCGCACCATCTTACGCTATTAATTTCTACCACAGAGACAGGATGTTTCTTGAGTAATTCATCTGCATAATTAAACACTGACAAAGAGTTCTTTTTATAAGTGTTGTCCTGTTAATAATGACGTTTCCATCAAGTTATCCCGCATTCTAAAGAATAATTGCAAGCGTGAGGACGCGAAGTAAATTTTTTTCATTTCATTTTTTTCATTTATTGCGTCCTTAAAAGCCCGAGGGCATTACATAAGGGGGGACAAAAAATACGCTGTGAGTGTGTATAATTCAAGTTGAACAAATTATTATAAACAGTACAGTTCTAATATGGTAATTTGGTCAAAAATGACAACAAAAATGAATCAAATAACACACAAAAGAAACGCTTTGGTTGGGAATTAGAGTACAAACAACTAGGCACAAGCAAATTATACATACAGTAAGTTGGTAGAATATATTTACAGTCACGGGTTAATGGGTGGAATCAAAGTGGGATTCCAATTTTGCGCGGAATGATGTGCGGTCAGGTGTGGCAACAATGGTGTCGGGAAGGCGATTCCAAAGTGTTATTGCTTGGGGGAAAAAGGAGTCGTTCATTGGGGATGTACGGCCGTTGATTCGTGCAATGGGGTTTGAATGGTTAATGCGGGAAGAAGTTCTGTTTGGGGGCTGTAAAAGTTCGTGTCTTGATTGGGGTCGGAAAAAAAAAACTGTGGAGGAGGCATAGGCGCGAGATGAGGCGGCGCGACGCGAGTGATGGCAGTTCAATTGATTGTTTTAGGGCGGTGACGCTGATTTCTCTGGAGTACTGTGAGGTTATAAAGCGGCCAGCGCAGTTTTGAACTGCTTCTAGTTCGCTAACGAGGTATACTTGGGATGGATTCCAAATGGACGATGCGTATTCGAGCTTTGGCCGTACGTATGTTAAGTATGCTAGTTTTTTAACGTCAGGAGATGCTGATTTGAGGTTACGGCGCAGAAAACCAAGCGTATGCAGAGCGTCTGAGCAGATGGACTGTACGTGCGGTGCAAATGAAAGAGATGGGTACATGTGCACTCCGAGATACTTGTATGACGAAGCCAAATCGAGGGGAAGCGAATTGATAAAGTAGGTATGATGAACAGTGGTGCGTTTACGGGGAAATGACATCGATTTGCATTTGGTTAGATTTAACGGCATTGATGAGTCTTGGCACCATAGCGCAACTGTGTCGAGGTCTTGCTGTAGTTTAGTACCGTTTTCAAAGTTGTGAATGGGGGAGTATATGACACAGTCATCTGCAAATAGTCGAAGTTTTGTTTGAATGTTTGTTGGCAGGTCGTTTATGAATATTAAAAAAAGAAGAGGTGATAAGCCCGCACCCTGAGGGACGCCTGATGATACGTGAGTTTTAGAGGAGTTATGATTATTAGCAGAGGTGAATTGTTTACGGTTGGAGAGGAAGTGTTTAACCCAGGAGACAATATTCTGTGAAATACCAAGGGAATTAATTTTGCTAAGTAATAAGTTGTGTGGTACGCGATCAAAAGCTTTGGAAAAGTCTAGGAATATGGCATCAATCTGCAGGTTATCATCCATGCTTTTTAGTAGGTCGTGGGTAAACTCGGCTAATTGGGTCTCGCATGAGAAGTGCTTTCGGAAACCGTGCTGGTGATTATAGAAGAAATTTATTGATTCAAGGTGAGTCGAGATGTGAGAAGATATAATATGTTCTAGTAATTTAGAGGGAATGCTTGTCAGGGAAATAGGGCGGTAGTTTGCTGGATTCGTTCGCTCTCCTGTTTTAAAGACGGCTACTATTCGGCCTATCTTCCAGTCGTCTGGAATTTCGCTTGTTTCAAGGAACTGCATGAAGATGAGGCAAAGAATCTGACTAACCACTGTGACGGTGTTAACTAAAAGTTTGGGGGTTATTTTTTCAGAACCTGGCGCTGAAGATATCTTAAGACCGGTGATTAGTTTAGCGATTCCTTCGGGGTTAAATGCTAGTTCAGGGGATACAGCGCCGGGGGAACGGGTAGGTATTCGTGTTGACTGTGTAATGTTAGGGGTAGAAAATACTGATGAAAAGTAATCATTTAAAGCGGAGGCAACGTGTTTTGCGTCTATTGGTTCCACGTCTGGGTCTAGAAGATCTATGTTGGTACTTTGATTTTTGTGAGAGAGCATGCGCCAGAATTTAGTGGGATTTGAGCGGAGGATAGATAGTCGGTCACATGAAAAATATTTATCTTTGGCTTTTTGTAGTTCCGTAAGATACTTTTTGGCGCACAGCTGATATTTTTCCCATGTTAAAGGGTTATCGCATTGACTGGCGGTCCTATAAAGACGTTTCTTTTTTATTTAAAAGACTTTTCAGTTGTTTGTTGAACCAATGATTTGTGGAATCTGATTTTACGCGAATGGTTGGAATATACTGTTTTTCTAAGTTAAGTATCGTGTTTTTGAATATCTGCCAGTTGGCGTTTACTGAGCGGGTTTGATATGATCCGCGAAAATTGTCAAGGAAAGAACCAAGTTTGTCGTTGATAGCGTCATAATTTCCTCGTTTGTAATCAGTTATGAATTTTTCAGTCGGCGACCTTCTGGTCAGAGGTAGGCATATGCAGTTGTGGATAAGGTTATCGTCGCTAAACCCGGGGAGTACTATTGTGCGCTTTATGTCATCCGGACTTGATGTTAGAAGAAGATCTAAAGTATTATCACCTCTTGTGGGGCATGTTATAGCTTGGTGTAGGTTAAAATCTAGCGTCAGATCAAGGAATTGCTTTGATTCGTTGGAGGGGGATGCATTAGGGGCTGAAAGTAAATGCCAGTTTATTTGAGGGACTTAAAATCACCGAAAAGAAAAATTGGGGCGTCCGAGAACTTGTCTTTAATCCGGGTGAGTGAATTTGAAAGGAGGATGGAAAAGCCAGGTTCAGAATCAGGCGGCCGGTAACAGATGCCAAAAATCGCCTTTTGGGCAACGTTTGACACTCGCACCCAGGTTAGTTCTAATGTGTCGTCATGAGTGATAAGAGAAGATGGTAGATTGTTTTTAATAGCTATGAGCACGCCTTCACCCCGGCGATTAGTCCGATCATGGCGATATAAAGTGTAGTCTATGTTAGACGGGAAGATTTCGTTGTCGAGTACGCCTTCGTGTAACCATGTTTCTGCTAGCACGACAATGTCGGCTTCTACATCTTGGATAAAACTGTGTAGTCTGTCTAGTTTAGGCAGTATGCTTCGTATATTAGTGAAGACAACATTTAGATTTAGCGTTGATGATCGGCTTGGTCGAGGGTTAGAGGTACAGTAGACAGAGGGGCGTCATTCGGTGGTTTTGCTGCTCATACCTAATGACTCACCAGCTATGGCACGCACAGTCTGTTTTTTGCTGATTTCTACAATTTTGTCGGAAGTCTGGTCATACATGTAGCACTTTTTGTCCACGTGAAGTCTGTCGAGACTGAGTTTAAATGCGCATTTTTCGGGGCGGATGAACTGCAACAACTTTGACCGTGCAATGCGGGTGGCAGCTGCGAAGTCCTCCCTAATGGCGAAGTCTGTCTTTAAGCATGCGACCGCAGTTCAGAATGCGTTCCTTCATTTTGTAGTGGGCTAGTTTTACAATGATGGGTCGAGTTTTGTTTTCTGAAAAGGTTCCGACTCGGTGTGCGCGTTCCATCGCACCCGGTTCCAGAGTAAGTTTAAGCTTGTCGGCACAAAACGTGGATTTCTTTTGCTCCGACTCTTCTCATGTTTCCTTTATGTTGTCTTTTATGCCAAGAAAGAGAAGGTTGTTCCGTCGTAGGCGGTTGCTGGCGTCAATAGTTGCGGCTTTGAGCACAGAAATTTCGTGGCTTATCTGGGATAAATCGTTGTTATCGCTAGGGTTGCCGATTTGGGGCTTTAGTTTTTCTAGGATTTCGAGTCGGTTGCTAATTGAGGAAATTAGTTTTTCCTGGGTTCCTTGGGTAGTTTTAAGGCCGTCATTCTCTAATCGAATCGTTTCTAGATTGTCCTCGACGCGTTTGATAGAATCCAAGATCGCGGCTATATCACTGATTTTTGTTGGGCCGGGATTTAGTTCTACGTCGCCAGAAAGCAGCAGTATTAATTGAGAACATAAACCAAAAGCAATCGCGTCAACGCACAAGTCCAATATACTGCGCAATTTAAAGTCGTTGGGGCACGACACAGCAATAAGGAAGCGATGACTGCTTCTACAATATTTACAATTGTTTAGATAACTAACCTGCAAAGTCAGAAGTGGGTTGAGCATGGTGTGGCTTGCGGTGTCGTGCCCCAAACTGACGGCATCGGCAGAGCGGTTTTGTAGCGGTGACACCGGCCATGTGACCGGTGATGTCATCGATGGGCTTGGTTGCCAGCTGTAGGGGGGCCACTGGGCTGGTTTTGGCGGAGCAGCAGGATTCGGAGCGTCAAAGGGTGGGCCAGTTTCCCAGGCTAAGTTCCTGGGCGCAGGGGGGTAGGTTGATCCGAGCTTGTCTTGAAGAGACGGGCACACACCGGTGGCGATGAAGCACACCAGCATCTGCAAAGTCAGAAGCGGGTTGAGCATGGTGTGGCTTGCGGTGTCGTGCCATCACCGCTCGTGTTTGTCGTGTCGTGTTTAGTATAGTGCTGTGCTTCCACTGAGTAGTGATGCAGCTGCAATAACAGAAGTACCATGGTCATTTTTCCCCTCTGTACACCGCACCAAGAAGCTATGCTTGCTGACGTCCATAGTACACCCGCTACGTCGCCACGATAAGCCAATGAGCACCAGCATGATGGTATGAACCACGAAAATTTGTTTTTATAAATCACCACGAGTCTTGTCGATGTGCGTTACATGAGCGAACAAACAAAAATGTATATTCGCGCTGTAAAAAATTACAGCGTACTCTAACAGCTTTCCAAGCAGCAATAACTTCGGAATCTAATTGACCATTTATAAAGTATCATTAACGTCATACTATAGGGCGCAGTTTCACCGCCAGTGTAATTACTTGATTACACTGGTGTAATGCGAAAAGAGACCGTATGTACAAAGATTTCGCGTGAAATCATAAAAAGCTCAGTGAAAGAAATGAAAAATTAAGTTAACAAGACTTTTTCGTGAGTTCCTCTAAGCTAAAGGCGGCGCCAAAGTGTAACCACCCAAGTTTAGCACGGTTCATACACACTAAAATGTCCGGCACCACAGTTTCTCTCCTATTCCGCAAGGCTTCAGCGGTTAAACTGTAGTTCTTATATGTTAGTAGACGTGCAGTCGGCTTCCCTCAACAGCGGCCGCATTTGATGAAAGTTGTTCGGTTGGTAAAATTTTACTGTTGGTCCTGAGAGACGCGACTAGCGTACGCTCGTCCCCTCCCATGCTGACAAGAGTATTGGTGTGACCGTAGCATTGTACTACGTCTCTAAACATCGTAGATAAAAACATCATCCGTGCACTTAAGTTGGGCGCACGTTAATATATCCATGGGGTCATGGATCCTGTAACGTGTGCCTAGCTTGACAGGCTACCAGTAACGGCAGCACCATGACAACATCGCTCATACCTTGACGCATCTGTTACAGTTGACGTTGTCGACACGTTGTGGATACTTCGTTCCTGTGCTCTATCCTCCAGGCACCAACACGTCTTGGGATGCTGGGACTATGATCCGCCAAAGTCACGACACACTGCAAGTGACACCCCTCGTCGCGTGAACACGTCGGCTGCGCAGGTGGCAGACCATCCAAGCGGAAGTTGCGCAGGCGTGGTTCTTTGGCACGAACTTGACACAAGGTGCACGTCTTCACGGTGGACCAAAGAGGCAGCGGTATCACCGCGTCAAAATCGCTCACACCTTGTCACACCGTTATGGGTAAATTATTTTACTACGCTTCTACTGACGTATGTGAGGCGCTTCAAAAGTTAAAAACGAAGCATGCGAGCTGTGGCCCAACGGCGGTCTATCGAAATGTGCGCTGCACATAGCGTGAGTGTGTCGGCATATCAGGCTAACACATCTCGATATCCTGTTGCCCACCTTATCGCCGGCTCCAGCAAAACCGCGCTGCTACCATCACCGCTCGTCAGAGAATGCTTTTCATTGCCCGCATTATGGCAAAACATTTGAAAGCATGCGTTTTTTGCGCATTACTTGAATGCCAACACTTTTGCCCCTGACGAGGAGTGATCCATGATAGTAGCGCGGCATCCCTCCTGGCGGTGATAAGGCACGCATCACAAAATCGGGATATATCAGCTAGATACGCAGACGAACTCTCGCTTTGTGCAACGCACCTTCTGATAGAGTGCACTGGCATTTAGTTTCGCATCGTAGTTTCCTGAACTACCGCGTTTAATGGCGTACTACAAGCACGGATTGCAAAAGGCTAAAGTTCGCTAATGTTTTATTACAATATCGCTAATGTATGCTATACGATGGGCGACGTTGAGTCATGCCCCCTGAGTGATCCCTTGAGTTGATTGATGTTGCTTACTACTGGCAAACGTCTACTAGTTTTGCGACACTCTGGTTGAATCCCCGTGAAATGTTTGCTTATGTAAGCTACCAGACTGGACGGGTTGGTAGATGATTACAATGCAAACAGCACCAGTGTCTGGACACCCCTTTCTTATCTTGTTCATCGATTCCGCAAAAAAAAAAAAACAAGCTTCGAAATGGATGCAAAAAATGAAAATGCGGCGATGACGTGTTTTATAATAAACAACGACCTACCTTAGGTTCCCCGATTTAAGGGGTTTCAGATGGGTTGTGTACAGTCCATAGCACAGCTACAAGGCTTCACCACTAATGTAACATCCGCGCTCTTTCCTCGGTTATCTTTATCCTCCAAAACCTGCGTGGGCATATATTAGGCATTGCCATAGGCCTGTATATCAAGAATGACGGGGACATCCTACAAATCGAAGGTACAGGACATGCATGGCATTCATCCCTCAGGGGGTGGCGGCCACCCCTCTGCCCATGTCATGCGCACGCTTATAACGCCAGGACAAACAAAGCGCCGAGTGATAAGTGACAGCGCCTTCTCTATTTTTTAGGCACCATCCTGTTTCAACAGCTGAATGTAAACATTCGACAGAAGTCTGTCTGGTCGGTTATGAAACTTGGAGATGAATTAGACTCCAGCCAAACGTTTTGACGAAACTTGAGGTTCCGAAACCGACTTGGTTCCTTCGTCAGGAGTGACTGCAGGGCTACGTAGTAACGGCGTCTTCAAAGCACTCGTGGGGCGGATAATGACCCCCCCTCTCTCTCTCTCTTGTTTTGCCGTGGAGCGCAGTCGATGTGTGTACACTAGGGAAAAGGCTCCGAGAGGGCAGTCGATGTTATGGGCTGTCCTCTGTATGTGCCATCGGGTTTCTTCAAAGCCTGTGGTTGTAGTCTGAATCATCTTCTAGCATAGCCTTGAATAGTACAGCACAGCAAGTAGGTAGGACAGGGAATTAAGGGTGGGGAGTGAAAGAACGGGGGGTGGGGGGACAGCGTAATACACACCGTAGCCTTCTACAGTATGTCAAGGTGGTTTGAAATTACGAAAGGTGAGGATGAGGAGTGGTGTGAATGCGAGTATGTGAAGGACGAAGAAGGAGAGCAAAGCACAGCGTAACCTCGTATAAAATACTACACCAACGAGGTGGGAAAGAGGAGTGAGGAGGAGTGATGTAAGGTTAAGGAGGAGGGAAACGACGGTGGCGCAGAATGAAGCCTAGCATTCTGTTCTGACGTCTGTTTGCGGTACCGGTTCATTCTCTGCGCTATATTGTGCTGGTTTCATTTCCCGCCGCTTTGATCCAAGCTTCTCTCCAACAGGTGCTTTTTTAAGAATTAAGCCTGCAACTTCTTTCAAGACGACGGCACATAGAATCTCTGACGCTCTTGTGCACCCACAAAAACTCGCTTTCTTACCTTTCTGATCTCTCTCTTTCCAAGCTTGCTTGTTTTACATGAACTACAGCAACTTATCGTACCTCAAACATTAGATCATTCTATCCAACCACTAACACTTTCAAATTGTTGTTTTTTTCCGCACGTCTGAACACTCGAGTTTGTTAGCTGCTGAAGTTCGTTTATTGCCACTTTGTCAATTTTCAAATGCCATTGCTTGCTAGTGTACAGTTACTTTATATGATCATATTTCATTTCTTCTTATTCGGTCCTAAATATTTTAATGTATGCTGTCTGCATACATTCACACTCATTCCTGCCACAACCCTATAGGACTGTTATGTGTATGAGCAAAAAAAAAGATCAAGAGCCTTGCATTGTGTAGTATAGCAAAGGGTGCCCAACTGCTGTTGTACAAACCGACACACGTACTTTAAATACGGTATATGTCTAAAGCCAATACAACAATGTCATGAATAAACACAATAACTGCCGTAGGTTTTGGTTTTTCGGCGAAAACCGTCATTTATTCTACAAATATTTGAAGAAACAAGAAATATTGTTCTAAACCAACCTATGTCTTACATTTTCTATGGCAATATGTACAAGTAACAGTACCACACCGCCGGCGGTAGCATTCACACTTCTCGTAGAAACAATCCTTTACAAACCCCGCAGCGTTCCTGAGCGCCGTTCGCCCACTTGTTCTGAGCTTTATTGCACAAGTTATGATTTTCAATTCCTACCGTCAACAAAGCTATTTCACAGCAGCAAGAAGTAGCAACAAGAAAAAACAAAGCAGCCACATGGCAACAAAATCTTAACTCCCTACACCTTATCATTACTCGGCCGTTGAAAGCAGATTTTTCGGCGCAAAAACTAACAGAATATTATACGCATTATCTAAAGGGTGGCATGCACCAATTCAACAAAATTATGCGTGAAGGCATTGCAAAACTGTAATCACTGATAGTTTCCGTAACCACCGTGCTCAAAAGCACACACACAAGCCAGTACACCACAAACACCCTGCTGACATTATCGGTATCTGTGACCCACATGCGGGTAATTCAAAGGAAACAAGATGTGGCCCGCGACATGCTGTCAACTCGCATCTGAATGAATTTCCTCACAAATTCGATGATGTTCGTTTTGCGAAGACACAGTCTCTTTGAATAAATTGCAGTGCCACATGTCCACGAATGCTTGGTGCATGACACGACACAATGGGGCGCGATGTCACAATTTGAGAAGATGCTTTCGTGGAAGTAAAACGCAGAGAACTCAGAAAGGTGGCTCGTTGAAGGTGCTGTGCTATCGGACGGCAGGACGGTGTGACTCGTAGTCACAATGAAGGAACACTGGCATTTCGAAATATCGCAGACCAGACCCCAAAATGCCGAGTGAGACATCTTCAGTGAAGCCCTTGCTGCTGTCGTGTCTCAAGGGATTTCATCTGACGGCTAGAGGTGACGGGTGACTCCTGGCGTATTTGACTGATTTTTTCACATAAAGTTTTCCTTCTTTCGCTTATAGTTTTAATCAGAGAACGCAGTAAAATGAAGTGCATTCTGCTTCGCTCTATGTCAGTGATGTTTTTGTTTAATGAATACGCATGCTTGCTCAGCCGTTAAACGTTTAAGTGTGTCTACCCACACTTTCAGTCATTAAGTGGAGTGCCCTATCTCGTACTTTGACGAGCGTGAGAAATGAGCTTATTTCCCAGATCGCGCGTAAGATCGTTTGACCAATTTACGTAGGGCGAATGCACCGAATATCTTGACATCTTAATTAGAGTTACACACAAGTGACTGTCGTCTCGTGAAACCAAGAAAAAACACTGTATTACAACAGCTAACTCGTGCATATGAAACGAAAGGCTCGATTTGCAGAAGTTCACAAATACACTGTAGAAAAAGAAGGAGGAATAAACGCGTGCAGACGAGCACTGCAACAGAAGAGGAAGAAGTTTAAACCATGAACGTCTTTCGGTCTGGTTTCTTCGCCGATCGATAGTTTTCCTGTACACACGCAGATGCGAGTAAGTTCAAGTTAGCCACGTGACTTCTTCGCAAATAGTAATGAAGCATCACAAGCCTCTCTTCGGCAAACACGAATCGGTAAATATGAAACACTTCCTTTCTTTTTGCATCAAACACGTGCAACAGCTTCAAAATATGTTCATTAAGACCACAGTTACATTCTACCATGTTGTTTGTGAAGCCGAGCCAAATAGTTTCGTTAACATAGACCGCTCTCTTTTATCAGATTAGCGGAGTTTCCTGGCCGATCGAGGTAACTAAACTGATATTGTGACCAATACATCAGCTGCAGATACTCCCAGAGATAAGCATCCTGCCACCCGGTTCATAGCCCATCCCCCTTTGTAGGTTAGCGCCATTCATAGGAGGTCATCATCATCATCATTATAGAACAGAAGCCGTTTAGCAAGACTGCTAGAGTAAGCTAAGTTTTCAAGGCAAAAAAAGAAAAGAACACTGCTTTCTTGCGTATTTACTACACAACATGTATTTCTGTTGAGCATACGAGTCGCACGAATTTAAAGCTACTAGCAATAAAAGCCTGAATATTGTGGAATCTCTGAAAACTTTGTTAGTAGCAACTTCAGAAAAAAATAGGACTGCATCTATGTATTTTCTTGCAAATTAACGAAACAAAAAATGGCATAAACATTTAAAGTTGTGCTGGTTGTCTTTTTCCAACTACTACGTTTTACTTATAAATAAGAGCAATATATTTTGTACCTTATAGGAATTTACTTTGCTCCCAACACTATCTACTTACCTTTTACCCACATCTGCAGAGAAATCATAGGTTAAGTTACGCGTTTATTCGAGTGAAAGGCCGGAAATAACAGGCTGTTCCAATGTTGTCTCCACAAACACCTGAAATTATCCAGCACCTGTTTAATTTATGTAAGTGGTGCAACGAATATTTGTCGACGGCTCTGAGCATAAAAAGCCCTGTTGTCAAGATGACACTGGTCAAGCATAAAAACACCCTGCGATCCCTAGTTTAGATTGCAATGCAGTAGTTCAGATCTAAATAAATTTCTGTGTGATTCCGCAACAGGTGCTCTTTAAAACGTAACAAGGGCGTTGAGCAAGGCTACGCTGAGATTATGAGATAAGCTTGAACAATAAGAACGACAAACAGTGTTCAAACAGCACCGGAATCCAAGCATATCGTCCAGGTCATAGACAAGCTCTAAAATGTGTCATACATATGCCTCTATAATGAAGAGACGCGTCCACGCAGCGTTCTCTTGTTCTTAAAGAGATCAAGTTTATATGGCGAGTAATCGAAGATTTTACATAATAATCTTTCATCACCCCTCATAGCAACAAACAAGAAATGATCATTTTTGTTTGTGTAACACATGAAACTCTATTTTTTGAGAAGTCATATCGTGACTATTTTAACAATCACACATTCCCACATGAGAAGCACTATTAGAACTTGCTGCGAAACCTAGAAAACTTTCATCAGCTCAACAAACAAAAAAAGTCACTCAGCTGATCACCTAGGATTAAGCACATCAATGCCGAACTTCCACTTAAAAGTCAACTTAAGGAAGATGCACAGGTGAAAATTGCTTCCCGCAAATAATGAACGAAAAATAAAATATATGCCACTTACTGTACCTAATCTATTAGAACCAGTTTCCCTCATTTTTATTTCAATCAGGTTCTTCCGGAGACAGTCAGCGCAAACATAAATGTCACTTTTGTGTCTGTTATAAAAAGCACATTGAAGAAAACTAAGTACCGTGAGTAGCCATTACTGGCCAGTTCAGTCTATTTCTTATCGTTCACGCGGTAACCAGCATCTGGCCTATGCTTATACAAAAGCACGTCGATGCAGGTTCGATGACGTTGTCAGCGGGGCCAGGCGGTTCCACAAGATCCACATTGACACAGCAGATGTTCCAGTTTTCGAACTTTTAAAAAAAGGGGGTCACGTCCTCCTCGCGCAGGAAACGACACCACTGCGTCGTAATGAAAGAAAAAATTGAAGGCGCACGGCGTCGGTGTGGTTCATTGAGCAACGTTGGTCGTCGGCGTAGCAGGCGGAGGCGCTGGGCAGCCGCATGATCAGGAGACGGCACCGTTGGTCTTGGGGCTGGGCTCGTGCGCCGTGCCGAAGGCGTGGTGTACGCTCACGGCGTGAGACACCGAGATAAGAGGCCCCGCGCCGTGCTCGGTGCCCGAAGAGCCGTACTGGGTGACGGGGCACACGCCTCCGGCTACTCCTGCCGACGGCGCGTAGGCCAGCGCTTCTTCGGAGTCCCCTTCTCGGTGGCCCAGACCGAGCGGAGTGGGCTTGCATGAGTACAGCGCTACGCCCGCGATGACGAGGCAAAAGGACACCATGTACAGCCAGTGGAACTGCGACGTTAGATAAAAAGGCGTTGAAGAAGCAAAGGAAAACTCATCGCCCACGCACTACGTACAGAAGATTAACCAGCGAAGCTAAACCACCCGACACTGGCGTAAATTACTGAGTCAATTTGGATGGTTCAATTACGCTCTCCTAAATTATTCATTACACCAGTCCAGAAACCTTAGTTGGTCTTCGCTACCCCTGTGTTCCCTTCCTCGTCTTTAGTAGACTGGCGGTGCGTAGCGGTAGTCGCCCTATTACTGAAGCACAAACGCTTTTTCCCGCTGACGACTCCAGTTTTAGTCGACCAGTTGCGAGAAATGGGGATTGTCCGATACTTATAGCACACATGCAGCAAGAGTTCTCCCGTCTATTTGATGGTCAAATTTCGGTTTCAACTAGGCACATAGGGCGTCCCTGTGAAAGCGGAAATATTTAGATTCCCTTTTGTTCAAGTTACATAAAGCATCTTGACAGCTGTGTCATAGAAGAATATTGCCCTAAAACGAGATACAGAAAAGGCTACAACATTAGGAGCAATTGAACGCAACATGTCGTGCTATTGCTGAACTTTCCTTTTAAACTTGCCCAGTGCTCTAAGACTCAACTTCGCAATTCTGGAAGTTGTGCAACTGCTTCTCCTTCACAGCTAGGAACCAGTCTTTTCGAAAATGTTTTCCAATGCAAGTGAAGAACAGAACATGTTAAATTGTATCAAACAATGCGCACTGAAAGGTGCAGATAACTCCATATATCGCTATTTCTGATTGATCCGCAACGTCTAATACTTTCTTAAGTTCGCATGCGCGGAAGGTTTAAACCACAGCTAACTTCGCCCCGTGCCCTTTCTTTAAACTCTTTCTATTTAAAATGTATGTTGCTAGAATAAATCTGAATTCGGAAGGTGGGTAAATAATTCACTATACCAATGAAATTATTCACCATATTGTTTACTAAGAGTGCATGCCCAAACGCTCTTCGCAGACTAGCTTCTTTATAGAAACTATAAAGTCAGCATAATTATGCAAGTGCAAGAAAATAAATCAACTACGTTACAGATAGGGAATTAGAACGCACATTGAATACGAAAACTTCACCGTACCTTGTAGTGGAAGACGAAGACGCCAATGGCGAGCGCGTAAAAATCTGCTGAGAGGATGGAGAGATTCGCCGCTGTGGCGCTCGATAGCCTAATGACCACCGGCATCAGAATGTACAGCAGGAACAGGCAGCCGGAGAACCCCAGCAACATGGAAACTGCAAAGAAAAGGTGCATGCGAATCACGCGCGCTGTGTTGTAGTGACGGTACTATAAGCAAGACCTGCAGTGATCCTTAGGAAAACGTAATAATACAGGAGCACATCATAGATCTAATGGACGAAGCCAATGGCCGATAGATAACAATAGATAATTTACCACGGGGTACATATAATCACAATATTATTGAAAAGAAGGAAATATCAGCGTCAACTTGCGGGCTGCTTTTATGTTGAATAGAAGTGCGCTGGCTGCGCCGACTACCGATGATGCTGCGCTCAATGTCACACGGCTCATTGCTGTTGAGTTATCTGTTACTGATTCGGCACGTTTTGACGCTTTCTAAAGCTCGCATTAGATAACACCCATAATGAGCTCGCTATGGCACCCGGCGATGGCCACTCCAGGTGATTTTGAACCATTTGGCCTTGAAGTCATATTCTGTAAACGAGATTCCGGGACCATGCACTTGTGCCCCCCGACAGCGTAGAAAGCAACAAAAGGTCTACTAAAGTACTTACAGACCTGCGCGGCCACCTGGATGTGCTTCCCCAAGCATGCTTGTGATTCCTTCCATCTCTCTTGTTTCTCCTGTCTCTCTTTCCACACCTTCATCGCTTCCCCCCGCAGGGTAGTGGACCGGATGTCAGGTTGAACTTGTAGCGACGAGAGAAGAGAGACGTGAGATGACGTCGAAGGCGGCCGATGGGGCCGTGCCGATCTCGCCACTTTATTCCAGGCCTGAAGCGGAGCCGCGGCGGCTGCCAGCGTCCGACACCCCAGGTCATCTCACGTCTCTCTTCTCTCGTCGCTACATTGGTGACCCGGAGAACACGCCCTTCGCCGAGCGGCCCGCGGCCATGTTCCCGCAACTCTGCCCGCCAGTGCCGCCGTACCAATCGACTTACCCCGAGGTATGGTTTATGCAGCTCGACGCCGTTCTTGCGGTGAATGGCATCACGGACCAGCTGCTGATGCACGCCATTCTTCAAGACGCCCTTCCGGTAGAGTTGCGTCATCTCTCTGGCACTTCAACCTCCAGCCAGCAGCCTTATAATGACCTCTGCTCGGCGGTGCTTGCCAGACATAGCCTCACATACCGTCCGCTTCCGTTTACCCGCACCAGGCAAGTTTCCCAGGCGTCGCAGAGCAAGGTACAAACCGGTCCGCAGCCCTCCATTGACCGCTACCTCGGTACCCCGGCTTCGACTACTTCTACACCTGATCCGGTCGCAGAAACATCCACTCCTGCACCTGATCACGACCGCGAGGTAGAAGACTTCCCCACTGCGACTGACCTTCCCTCCGAGAGGTACATTCCCTCAGAGCCCCCATGCAGAGCTTCATCACACGTACCTGCCACCTGCACGTTTTCCACGAAAGCGACGGCAAGCGACACCGTGATCCTCGCCGTTTCCGCGACCACCAGCTCAGACGTCTCGGCCTCCTCCTCGCCGCAGCTGCTGGTCAGCTCCTCGACGGTGCCCCCTGCCGCTCCGCCACCTGCCACTGGTGCGAGCAATGGCCTGCCGGGTGCCTCGCCACATTCCACTCGCACCTCCCCGGCCAGCAGCCGACCACCCTCGGCGTCCCCGCTCCCCGCCCCTGTCCCTGTCTCTGTTTCGTGGTCTACGACGGACCCCAGCACCGTGCCTTCGCGGAGCCAGAGCCTGCCCTCATCGTCGGCGTCGACACCGGCAACCACCAAAGCAACTGCCACCGTCGCCCCTCTGCCCGTGGCGCCACAGCAGGCACCTGCATCGAGACCCGGCGTCGCACAGGTGGTTTCGGCCAGCCCCAGTCCTCACACCTCTGGTGCCCCCCGGCTCATCCAGCCGAAACAGCCACAGATCCTGCCCAAGCTGTCGAGCGGCAGCGCGAACATGACGACGCCTTCGACAGCGGCGACCACCCGGTCCCAGTCTCCCCGGGCGGCCCAGCACAAGGCCACACCGCGGCCCGCGCCTGTACCGGCGCCGCAGCCTGCGACCACGGTGCAGCGCGGAGCCGCGATGGGGCTCAACACGGGGAGTCCGCTGCTCATCGGGAACCCCGCGGCAGCGCAGCCGGGCATGTTTCTGGCTGGACCTGCGCACGGCACTTTCCTGCTGAACCAGTACATTCCGGGCCTGTGCCACAGCCCGATTCTGATACAAGGCGCACTGGAGCCGAACCAGAGCTCTCTGGGACAGATACAGGGGGTCCAGCTGGCCCTGCAGCCACCCCATGCCACGGGCCCGACCCTGGGACCTCAGACGGGGCCCAGGCCCCATGGGGAACATCCAGGACCGCCTGGCACCCCGACGCTTGTCATTCCACAGGACCTGGGGCCAAGGCCCAACATCTTTCTGGCACCGCCACGCATGACGTCGCCCCCCTCGTTTGCCATAGTCCCGGGACAGCCACTGACGCTGCAACAGCTGCAGGCCATGCTGCCCACGCAGACCATGCTGGCCCAGCCCACACTGGGTGGGTTCCAGACAGACCAGCACCAATCCCTGGTGCAGATACCGACGTTCACCCAGCCGCAGATACTGGCGCATGACCACCATCACCACCACCACCACCACCATCATGGGGCCCTGTCGGGACCTCTAATCTCGACAGGCGGCAGTATAGTGTCCTCTGCACCCAGCGCCAACATTGTCACCCACCATCCTGTCATGACCTCGCGACACACGGTCCACTCTCGGCCAGTCCGACCAGGTCACCGTGAGACCCGCTTGTCGGCTACCACAGCGATCCGGCACTTCCTCCTGCGTCCTCTGCGCAACTCCCAGTGTCGCCCACCAGAGACCCACCGGTTCCCGACGGTCACTACACGTTGACAAACTGGACTTCCTAAACGGACACCTTGCGGATTGTCGTTCATGTATATAGTCTCTTTCTCTTTCTTTGTTATATACACTTCAAATCGCGCAAAGCGCTAGGGGGGGAGCCCTGTAGTGCATGATCACCATCATCATTTCTTGATCACCGCGCCGCGCCTCTCGCGCAGCTGACGCTAGCTCGAGCTGCGCGAGGAAGAGAACGAGCTGACACGCCTGGCGTGGCGGACGCTGGTAGCCGACGTGGCTCCGCTTCAGGCGTGGAATAAAGTGGCGAGATCGGCTCGGCCCCATCGGCCGCCTTCGACGTCGTCTCACGTCTCTCTTCTCTCGCCGCTACAAACTCCTTACCTTTCCTTGCTTCTCTCACTCTCTTTTTACATTGCATGATACGCTTTGTTTCGTGGTTTATGCGACGATCCTATAAACACGCAATACCTCTGCCTCTACCGCCGTTTCTCTGATTCCGTCTGTGAGTGTGAGCGCACTTATATGTGAAAACGCTTGCTTGCAGACGTTACCGTAGAGGCCTGCTGTAAACATAACTACGTTATATATGCATAGAGCAAGTAAAAGGCCATAATTCGCATATGACAGCAAAAAGCAGGCGTTTCCCGTCATGGACGTCAGCTGACAGACTATGGGCGAGCCAGAATCACCGGACACATATACGCATGTCTAAGAGATACCGCCATTTCTTAGTCATATAAAGGGCTGTCCCAGAGCTCCTCCGCTACAGGGAACTTATTCGGCAAGCGTAACCATATTACGCCTAGATTATAAGCCATCAGGCGCCGAGGTGAGACCCTACGAGCGGAAAAAAGCACCATCTCTGGCATGGCTGTACACTGTTGCAGACGCTTTTCTTGCGGTGGTAGCTAAGTATCAGGCTTGGTTACTTGCTTTCTCTATAATTGGTATGATAAGAAATGAGAGATTAACGGTCTTATTTGGCCCCGCCACACGAACCTGCCAACTCATTCCCCCTCTTTTTCGCTTAGCATAAAAAGTCACAGTTTCGCCGCAAGGGCGAAACAATAAATGCGATAGCAAAAACTTGGAATGTAACGCTGATAGTAGATCCAAAAATACAGTGCGCTGCTTACGCACCAATGACGCACAAAAACAACACATACAAGAAGAGAGATAACTAGCAACGTTTACAACTCGACGCTTAACGCGCTGTTTAAACAACAAAGACGCGCGAAACTTAGTTACAGCTGCATATATGAGTGCGAACTAACGAGTGTCTCAGTTGTTACTTCGCTGTGTTTGAAAAGCGCGCTCTTTTCGCAAATGGGGCCTGTCCAGGAAGCGAAGTGACCTCTGTGGCCCAGGCAACTAACGCAAGCGTTTCTGTGAAAGGTCAAAGGCACATGATTCTCCCCACCGAAGGATAAGCGCGTGCGCACAAGCACCTAACCCCCCCTTCCCTCCGCAGGACTAAGTACGCGTGGATGATAAGCGCGCGTAGGCGCATCGCGACGAGCCGAGTGCCGAGTGCGGGTGGCTTTGTTAAAGACGATAGTCTTTCTTGGGGACCTTCGACGCAAAAATTTTGGTCTGTCTGCCTGACTGTACATTTGTCTGTTTGTCCACTCTTAACGGCACAGGGGTTTGAAACAGCCGACTCCATCCGTAGCGCCCACCAATGTTGCTCAAGATTTAGCGTTCGTACTTTGCAATTGCCAATTAAAAAAAATTATTGCGCATGTCTGAATCACCAAAAATATACGTATATATTCTGCGTGTGCGTCTTTTACTAGAAAATGGATACATAAGTAATTTTAAGGACCGTAGCACTTATCACGCTGCGCTGACCATGTAACGCTTGCACGAGAATGCGAGTGTTTCCAACGCTTTGCTAAGACGAGACGGTGGTGGCACTTACCCGGGCGCGCACACCCGTCTCAGAGCCACGCGCTTCGTTTTGCAAGAAAACTGCCAAATGGCACTTATATCTCACGTGTTACGTGCCTTGATGCGCTCGTTCACCTCCGCTGAGCGCTCGAAGCACTCTATAAAGCAGCGCCTCCAGAATACTATTCACCAACAATCTTGCGCAGAACATCAAATAAATGTTTTGTTCACTCTCTCCACACGCCAGACTATTGTCTTTCGACGACATTTGCAGATTAACGTGCAGATACGGGGCCTTTTTTTTTTCTTGAGCTTTCCTATATATAGATACGTATCAATATACGCAACATGATGGCGGCGGCGACGGCAAAACACAGCTGAGACTGTCCATACAATTGCTATCGCAATAAAACAGAACCGACAAAGTATCACCTGAGTCCTTCTGTAACACACTTCGTAGTGAGGCCCCATCAATCTCACATCGGCGTGCGGCTACCACTTTGCGTTTAGGCCTGCGACGCATGAACGCCTCCAAGTGCTACATTTCAAATTTCTATGCAGGCCGGTCGACCCATGCGGGGATGCATGTCTAGCGATGTTTGGGTCTTACTGACGTACTCATACAGATTACACGGACACTCGATGAAAAACAAACAAGCATTTAAGTAAATGAAGGGCAATGCAAGAGCATAAAAACGTTAACTAAAGGGAAAAACAAAGATACGCGCGATGAAAAAGAGTAACTACACAAAAACTAAGCTCTAAAAGAACACTACAAGTGGTACAAGTAAACAGAACTCGGTAAGTTAATAAAATAACGTCATGATGATAATCAAAACGAGATACAAAAAATTAAGAAAGGTCGGGCTCACGCTTCTGACTTACTACATGCAACGCAATGCACATAATACAATTACTGAAAGCTGGGTATAATAAAATACCGGTTGAACAAAAAGTACACTACATAGTTCCATAAGGACCAGTCGAGCTCGTGGTTCACGTAATGAAGTTTACGGGGTGCCACTGATGGCCTCGCCAGTTTATGCAGACGACGAGGGTGCCCGGTGTTGCAGCCATCTCAATACGTTGCTCGGCACACTTCGTGCTCTACGCGAGACTCGCGACACCGACGACCGCGATTTTCGCTGGTTCAACGTCAATTGCTCAAGCTGTCAAAATCTCTACGGAGCGTACGCATCCCCCATAGAGGTCATTTGCCTCGAACAGCTCCGTGCCTCTCCTCTTCAGTACAGTCAGCGAAGACACACCGGTGCCCTGACGAGTAGTTGGTCGCCGGAAGCTTCTCCCCAAACACCAAGGCGCAAAGGGCGCAAGGGCGAGAATACCAGACGTTTGTGACGTCTTCAATACTCTTGTATGACGTACATCCGGCCGAAATTATTGCGGTGGCGTTGAGCCTATGCTGATATAGGATAATTTTTATAACGGTCGTGCAACACCGTAAGACTTTTAATGATGACGTACACCACACAAGGCTGGCGCTCTGCGCTGTGACGTCATATGTGGGAGCGTGTGTGCTCCGACTCTCTTTTTTTTTTCTTTCTTTACTAATCTTTCAGCACCCTCCCCCCATCCCTTTTCCATGTGGAGGCAGCACACCGTTTAAGCAAAATTGATACACGTCCTTGCCTTTCCTGTCTTTCTGATGTCCCTTCTTCCTAACGGTCCTTTTCTGCGTCAACGAAACGGCCCATTCCTCATCAGTCTGCCCGATTTGAGGCTTATGGCACACCACGAAATAAAGTCCGGCTCAATTTCCTTTTACGGAAGAAAAATGTTGCAGCACACCATAACGCCCTGCGAGATGCGACGGAATTTCTCTCGCGAGTATAAGTTTTTCGTTGCGTGGTGCACAGGAATGAACCACAAGGAACCGTAGTTATTAAAAGCGCGGTAAAACAAAAAAAAATGGCAGCATAACCATGGGGTGAATGATGGAGAGTGAGGCGAAGCATCCATCCGTCCATTCGTTCTTGCTTCCGTCCGTCCATGCGTGTGTCTGTGTGGCCGCCCGTGCGTCCATCCGCCCATCCGTGCGTGCGTCCGTCCCTGCGTTCGTCCATGCATCCGCCCCTGCGTCAGTCCTTGCGTCCATCGGCCCATGCAGCCATCCATGCGTCCGTCCATGCATCTGTCTGTGTGTCCATTCGTCCATCTAGTCAACACTCCAAGTACCACCGTGTCGCATCTTTTCATAATATATTCCGCATATAGAAGCGCCGCCATCCAGCGGACATTCTAAGGACTAAATACGAAGTGGCACACGCACACTTTCTTTCGGCTTGCGCTTCGTGTCTACTTCCCACCTTTACCCACCTCGAGTTCAAGGTATATACTAGTTCACTGTATTCATGGCACTGCGGCCCAACGCTCGCTAAACCTTTCTAAATCCACGGAGGTTACGCCCAGCGAGTATAACGTAGCAACCTTTTCTTGTCAGATAGTGTTCAATGTACATGTCAATGGCTGCTGATGGGGATTGAGACACAGGAGAATTCGGCTTTTAGTTAACGCGCACGCTGCGAATTCTTTATTGTTCAACAACGCACAGAAAAAATCTCCCACTGGCACCACCTTGCAGGTCAAAGCGTAAGACATGTTACGCACTACTACGAGGGACGAACGGGTGCCACTTTTAGAAGCTTCGTCCCTAAAACATGTGCAACCGGACCAGGCCTTAAGCGTGATGTATTTTATCAACAAGGTACTTACCTTCTTGCCAATCATCCCAGTGAATTTCACCCACTTTTTCCTTCTCCAACAAGGCCCTACAAAAACAATGAGATAAGCGAATAAGAATGACGTTTACTAAACTATTACTTAAGTCATCTTTAAAAAAAGTTCACGTTTTCTTCTACTATATAAATTTTCGATTCACTTCTTTATTTGGGTAATATTTTTACTACCTTTTCAACCGACGTACCGCCACACGCATGGTCTGCATATCCTCCCAGGTGGGTCGAGTCAGAATAGTGACCAATAACTAACCAAGAAATCACAACTGCAAAACTGTGTCCGTATACGTTTAAATCAGGACTTGACGGAATGTCATGAGGTGCACCTTAATAGCAACCCTTGACCCTATAGACACAGACGCTAAATTTTAGAGAAGACCACGCACACTATGATAATGAAAGCCGCGAATGACGTGACCAGACACCTGAGCGAACAGTATGAGTCAATAACCGTGCGCACACAGTGCAGTCTAAATCTTCTAGGAGGCCTAAGAGCGTTTGGGACAACATAAATATTGACAACCACACTTGTCGAGCTCCACCAAATAGTACAGTTTCCCGCTTGCATTGCTCTAGATTACGTATCTTATTTAGGTTTTAATGTGCTGTTTTAAACGAAAAATCACCTTTTTCCATTTGGTTTTTCTTCCACTGAATGCAAACGTGCGCCCATGCAATGAATGTGTCAGAAGCTTTTCCTGATATTTTTGAAAGGCACGAGCTGCTTAAGTTAATTTTGAAGCTTTTAATGCCTGCACTAAGTCTGCTTTAGAATAATCAGCACGGTAGCCTCTGAGATTCGTTCCTGCCGAGCACCTCTCATCAGCGTCACCACAGCTAAACCTGAGGATCCGTATTAAATATGAGCCTGTACATTCTAGCGCGCTTCTCGGCTGGTGCGCACCTCATTTGTCCCCTTCATCATCTACTAGCACCCGAGCACGTGGCCGAGCTAACTAGCTATTTGGCCGGGCGCTTTACATGGCTAGTTATGCCAGGACATGCTATGACCAAGGTAATTGACCAATCCATAGTAAGACCGAGGTAATGGCGCCACATACTATAGGATCATGGCTATTAAACGATGTAAAACTAGAACTGTTAAAACAATACTTTCTACTTGGCACGCTAACTAAACTATGCTAATTAACGCGACGTTATTCATGAGCACGCAAAGTGAAAGAGTGCTAATTAGACCTTACCAATATGATGACATTTATTATCGTACCAATAAGAATTCCGTTTTAGAGCTCTATACTAATTCTGGCTTTGCCAAATATACCCGTGATAATTATTGCCGTTTTTATTGCAACATTATCAATTAACACAAGAGTGTTCAGCGTTATGCTCATTAAGCCCAAGGTAATTGGTATAAACAAAAAAATAAGACAGAGCTGATGCGGCCTTCACTTCGAACCATACCAAGCAGATGAGTAGACGACCGAATTGAAGAGCTTTAAGCAGTTGTGTTATCAAAAGCTGCTCTACGACAGTGCAAGATGACCAAATTATGTTTTATGCTAAGAAGCTGCTGCTTAGCGTCCACCACATCTAACACTTGACAGTTTTACAGGCACCATGACAGTCACAAGTTGAACGGGCCTATCAACGAGTTTGTATCCGAGATCATCCGTCAATCAGTTTGATTGGCAGACGCCCGCTACGAAGATCGGGTCCGCCCATGACTTTTACTTTGGCCAAAGAGCAGTGCTCACGCAGCAACGTCAGCGAGCGGCAAGATTTATCTATCAGCTATATCGCGTGGACCATGCACACATGCACGCAGACATGAAAGTTATACCACCCCATGCTACTACGTATCGCATTCGATTTCACCGCACTAACGACGTATCAACTTACATCTGCGTTGCCGCCATGATGCGAGCGCCCATGGTGGCAACTTGTCTCTATATTTAACTGCAATATTTGATACAAAGAAAAAGAGCATCACGAGAGTGCTGCTGATTGATTTGTGGGGTTTAACGTCCCAAAACCACCATATGATTATGAGAGACGCCGTAGTGGAGGGCTCCGGAAATTTCGACCACCTGGGGTTCTTTAACGTGCGCCCAAATCTGAGCACACGGGCCCACAACATTTCCGCCTCCACCGGAAATGCAGGCGCCGCAGCCGGGATTCGATCCTGCGACCTGTGGGTCAGCAGCCGAGTACCTTTGCCACTAGACCACCGCGGCGGGGCCACGAGAGTGTTGCGTGTGCACCCTTGCTGCCTTCGAGAGTGGAAATGCTCATGCTGAAGGTAAAACGAAAGAAGCTGCCTGAAAGAGCACAAACGCCCACGAACACGACTGTGGGAGGCGCGTGCTGATTCGGCGTTAAAGATAGCGCGACAATCAAGCTGGCGGTCCTGCACTGCTGCAATGTTGACTGAGTTGTGGCGCTGACGTGTACGCACGTATACGCCGTGCTTCTTTGATAACTTCCTCAAATGTCCCGCATGTGTTTCTGTCTCCACGCGCGTTCTTGTAGCCATTTTTATCAGCGCTGCTATCACGCGCTCCGCGCTGTCTTGATGTCATGGCCGCCGTGGAGCGAGCTCGGAGCAAAGTCACTCGAGTCATCTTTCATAGCACCCCTGCACAATTAAAAGAATAAAACTTTAACTTCGAGGACATGAAGGTTCTCTTCTGCACATGACGTGAACATTCGACCAAATTTTCAAAATGACTGTAGTGATTACCATAGACACAACAACAACCAACTCGTCTGGCACGACAAAACTAACAACCCTTTCGAGGTCGCGCTCCTCAGGAGCCCAATTTGAATTACAGTGACAGCGAAGGGAAACAACGAATTGGTTTAGACTGAAAATTACACTCTGAAGCAGCCTCATAGCCAATGCGGTACCCTGGGGGCCTGTCTCCTGCCCCCTTTCTTGTGGGCTTTGCCACTGCCGCACTCTTCGAGGCCATGTGTGCACGCACTCTCAGGGTAATCAACGTCGTTGCAACTGGTAGCGAATGCGTTGCACGTCACTGCGTGTCGGCGTCACCCATCGGACAGCTCCAGCTGCGTGCCAAAGCTGATCACGGAGGCCACGAACCACAAGCATCGACGATCTGTAGACACACAGCTGATGTTAAAACGTACGAGAGACATTTGTTTCTCGTTCGAAACTATCTTTTTTGGAGTCATTCTTTTAGTTTACAGAAACTAAAACAGTAACAGAAAATATTTCGCCGCAGGTAACCGCGCCACGAGATCAATCACCTCGGAGAACGTTCCCAGCGAGCTAACTGATGGCCAGGTTCGCGCGTAAACGAAGCTTCTGACGATCGAAAAACTGAACAATTGTAGCTTCGGGTAAATTACTGGTGCCTGTTTTGTGCGAATGAGTGATACTTATAGGATGTCCACCTGTTAAGCACTCTTGCAATGCGGACCGGGCAAGGCGTAACTTGTGAAGTCCACATCGCAATATTGCCGAAAAAGCGCACATGAAACGAGCGGACAATTACGAAGGGCAGTACAACTTCCCACAGCTCTGAACGGACTGTAACTCAGCGTACAAAGCATAGCCAGCTGTAAGTGACGATTCCATAATTCACGTTTACCTATAAACACGAAGTCTCTAGCTCGAACTTCGCAGCGTTAAGATTGCAGAGGAACGAAAAAAGAAAGTGATAGCTCTGCTGCAAAGGTGGCTCATATGTGGCTCAGTGGTTAACGCCTGGCACGCATGATTAAGAAAACCCAAGTATATATATATATATATATATATATATATATATATATACGGTGGCTGACAAGCACGCCAGCGACAAAATTCAACTGAAAGTGTCCATGTAATTGCTATAGCAAGAACACTACCAAGATTTCCGTGCCTGCTGAATGACTCCTGCTGTTCGAAAATTGTCGATAGCACTCCAGCTAGCTCACCAATCGTGGCAGCAGCAATGAATTCAGATGTTTGACGATATTGATCAATAAATAAACAGTGAAGAGCCTTCAATGCATCTCCGCAAGACCACGTCAGTGTGTTTTGTTCGGGCACGCTAGTGCAACTCAGTTTCTCTGCTTCCTCGCCCTTTTACAACAAAGCGCTCACCCGCCCGCCTTTGCATAGCGTGGCGCCATTCAGTCACTGTCACGCTTCTTTACTCGCCGCCACCGGTAACCAGCCGCTCCCTTCATGACGGACCCAATCGGCGTTCGCACCGCTCGCTAACGACCGCGTGGATTCGCATTGACGGTTCGGAAGCGGCCTGCTCACGTTCGGCAGGCCGGGCACGCCTCGGCTGGCCGACGCGCTAACGACAGTCCCACCACCGCGGTAGCAGCGAGAGGTGCGACACACAACGGCAGTAATGACCACAGGGCTTCCCTAATTAGCATCCACCGGTGCAGCGCAGAGGTTCCGATCTCTACCTCCCCACCTTCCTACGATTCCTCCAAAGAGGAAGCGAAAATCGCAAATGACTTCGCCGGTGGCGAACACCTCGCTTGTTCGAAACGCGGTGCACGCCACCGGACGTTGTACCTTTCTGTGGTGGTCTTCAGTCCATAATGACAGCCCCGTTCCCATAACAACCACGTTTCTCATTATCTTTCGCGCAAACAGTGCGCCGGATGGTAAACTTTGTCCCCCGTCACTTGCCTCACGTTACGTTTTCTTCTTTTCTTGAATGGTCTAGGATACATTGCTCGAATGAGATATATGACGGACTGAACGTAATGATAGAACAATCACCAACATCATCCTCATAAGCATGAACACTAAAGTGCGAACAATCCAAAAAAACCCATGAAATACAAAAGGGCTAAGCATGATTGGACTGCTGTGCCATTGTTAGAATAGGTGATCACGTTCATGGGCGTAGGCAGCAAATTTTGCAAGCTCAGGCATTGAGAACATGTCTTGGACTGCCACGCTGTACTTCAACGATGGGAGTCGTTTTGGGAGCATGCATAACACTAATACAGAGATATATTTTATGCGAATCTTCAAGAGTATATCTCCGACTGTTGACCCGTCACACTCGTTATCCTTTATTGACAGTCCATGTCCACCAAGCGGACAGCACTTTCGCAAAAGCAATCTCACGCCATGAGAGCGTCATTCCCTATAGAGGCAAGGAAGGAGTACCTGCTCGGCTGCTCGACCTTGGATGCTCAACCTTCCTTGGTTAGGCGCGCTCGAGCATCGGCCAACTCCATTGGCATCACGGAATAGGGTCTTTGCACACAAGCACGCAATATTTCGCAACTCTTTGGCGCATTTTCTTTAATAAAATGTTTTCTATTACCACCACCTATCCGTTCCCAGAGAGGAGAAAATCACGTATACCCTTACGTGGCCTAAACATACTCACGTTCCTCTCCAACACATGTCTTTACTGACGGGTCTGTGTCACCCACTGCTTCAACAGCGGCGTCCATCATTCCAAAATTAAAGACCACCGAACGCTTTTGTCTAGAGCATCAAAAAACATCGACAGTGGCAGAGATCGTGGCCATCCGCGAGGTAATTCGTTATGTATCGACGAAGCCTCCTTGCAGCTGGACTATATATTGTTAATCTAAACCAGCACTTGCTGTCACAGATTCAGCGCTTAAGCGGGGGTCATATTATCGTCTTGCTTAAAAGGTGGCTGAATCACACAATGTAGCCCCGAAAAGGAACCATCATATAAGATATCAGTGGATTACAGGGCACTGGGCCTACACGAAAACGAGCAAGCCGACGCGGAGGCAAATATGGCTCCCAATACCACCACAAAATTGGCTAATCCGTTTTCACGACTGGATAATAACACTGTTGTGCACACACTCCTCCGCAAAACTACGGCAGCCTATTTGTCCCTACCAAGTCACCATCACCGCCGTCTTCACGAACTCACCTAGATATACACATTAGGGTATACGTCCAACCATGAAAGGTGCAATACAAGCGTATTGCGTTGGTTACGAATAAATGTGGCGTTCACTCGTCGTTACGTAAACGTTATCGGCAGTGCCCCCAACGGTGAGGCCTGAGACAGCTGAACATATCTTGTGCCCACGACATATAGCGCCAGGTAATTCAATGGCCACCGTCTTGATGAAATGTACCGAGCAGCAAGTTTCTGAAAAAAGTTCTGTTGGGAACACCACCTCGTCATCAGCGCAATATTCTGAAAGCGCTTGCAAAGTTTTCACGGGAGACAGAACTCGACAATAGACTATAAATAGATCCAAGTTCTTTCTACATCGCTAACTTCCTCCTCATCATCAAGAACACCTTCTCTCTCCCCTGTCTTTTCCAGCCCCTCCCCTCGCCTAACGCTGCGTCGCAGGCCAGAAAATGGATTCAGGCCGACCTCCTAGCTTTTCTGCCACAAGAAAAATTCCTCTCCCTCTCGAGGCGGAAACGTTTTACAGCGAAGGCTGTTATGAGATCACAACATGGGTCACGTGCCGCACCGTAGTTTTCCAACACCGCCATCGGTGTCCGTAACCACTATCGAACGCAATAAGAAAAAAAACTTAAGGAAAAAATTCGGCATATCTCGCGTACCTGGGAATCGGCATAATGCTAAGCATGCGGAGAGAAGGTGACCGTGTTGGAATTTTTAGGGGCGAAGCTCCTTAGGGCGTGGGCTGTGCGTCCCCTGTAGCCTGTATGTAGCCACCTCTAGTTTAGTTCTTGCAGTGTTCACTAGATGGCGGTACCGTCCCCTGTATGTAGCCACCTCTAGTTTAGTTCTTGCAGTGTTCACTAGATGGCGCTACCGTCTCCTGTATGTAGCCACCTCTCGTTTAGTTCTTGTAGGGTTTACTAGATGGTGGTACTTGTAGCTGATGATGAAAAGATTCAAGATGTTATAAACTAGAAAGCGGTATTTGTAGTTGATGAAAGACGCGAGATCTTATAAAATAGGAATGATGTCACATATGGCGCGTGTCATTGGTTGAAGGCAATCGTTCGATTTAGTGCGGCGACGTACGCTAGGGGGAGCGATGTAATAAAATTGAGTGGGCCAAATGTACAGAGGATTCATGGTTTACCAGGTTTACCTCCGGAGCTTCGCCCACTCATCATCATTTACTTCGTGGGTATGGGGGAATTTTTTTTATTGAGCGACACGTCATTAAATGACGCTGATTATAGGCACAATTTCTTCACGCACAGACATATGTTGAAAAGTTGCAGTTGTTTATATAACCAGTTGTTTGAACTTCCGCAACGATGTCAACTGGAACAAGCGTGTTAGCGACGCCAGAAGGCGCTATGAAGCGCTGATGCTTGCGAAGATGCTGGGCTGGCCCTGGACACTGCTACATAAATCAACTTCAGCGCACGGCACCTAACCACGATTGACCTTAACCGAACGTGACGGCTTATCAAAGGAGTACATATTGATGTGATATGTGAGATTTAACGCCCCAAAACCACCATATGATTATGACAGACGCCGTAGTGGAGGGCTCCGGAAAGTTCGACCACCTGCGGTTTTTTAACGTGCACCCAAAAACAAGCACACGCACCTACAATATTTCCGCCTCCATCGGAAATGCAGCCGCCGCAGCCTGGATTTGATCCCGCGACCTGCGGATTAGCAGCCGAGTACCCTAGCCACTAGACTACCGCGGCGGGGCAAAGGTGTACATATCTAATGCTTTTTTTTTTCTTTCGATGGGGGGTGAGGGGGGGGGGCACTTTTTTCATCTCGGGGTGGGTGCCTCCTTTAAATGGTCGTTTTTAGCTCTGCATGTCATGGAAACCGGTTTTGGAGGAGTGAGGGGACACGAGCCCGGGGTGCCACCCCATTGCTACGCATTTGGTCTCGTTACGCGGTTCTTGTCGAACGAGTTCTTGCAGCTGTAACACGAGAACACTAGATGTGAGTAACGAGTAAGGTGGGCACAGTGCCGACTGCTTCAGAGACGCGCTACACAACATCGTGGCAACTTGTAAACTCCTTACTCCAGTCACTAAGTATCAGACACGAACAGAATATATTCACAAAAGTTACGAACAACCCGAACCATAGCAGTAACAAGCGTAACCTCACGCAACGTTTGAGAACGGTGTGTCTCGTTCCAAAGGTTACTTAGGAATTTAGTCACCACTTGTAAACCAATTATGAATTATGAATTAGTCTCCAGTCATTATTATGAATCATCGCTTACGTACGTGAGGAGCAACACCGAAGCAATTAAGAAACCCTGTATGTTGCCATGCCGCTTTAGCTTCTCAGTGTGGGGTGCCCCTCAAGCGACTAAACAGAGATAAATAACGTTTATAAGTACTGTCTGTTAGTAACTAAAGTAGGTGGGGCCGTTCATCTAGAGCTGCACTGGCTACTGCGGCTCGCCGGGCCTTGTCTAGGGTTACCAAGTGGCTTCCCAAGGCCTGCTCCGAAAGTCGCGCCTCCCAAGACCAATGTGGGAGCTGTACGAGCATCAAGCTTGCCAGAACAGGACGCAAGGGAACCTGTATGTAGTGTGCATAAGTGTTGGTATCCCTCCGCACCAGGGGTACACATCGTGATATTCGGAAGGGTGTACTTTAGAAAGTGTGTGTATGCTGGGGTATGTGTTCGTCTAAATGAAGAGACTAAATCTTCCTATTGTGGTAGCCCCACTTCGAAGTTCGCATGTACCTGTTGTACTGGTAGGCGGCCAGTGACATAGGTGCGTGGATATAGCCGAGTTTCAGGTCGGTGGCTGCTCCACCCCTTGATAAACCGTTGGGTCATCGAACGGCACTGGGTATTGAGCCCGGTACCTCACACGTAGCAATTACCAATCATTCAGTGATAGAACTTTAGAAAAGTAAAACTAAAACAAGTTTTATATCATCTTTATTGACCACTGAAATGCTTTGCAATCTGCATGACCAGTATTCGCAGTGGTTGCTGCCATCAACACCGACACCTTGAAGCTATATAGCTCTCCTTCAACAAATGAAGTACTTTCGTTTTCGTCGTTTCGTCAAAATGACAGAAAACCTTTAGACCTGAGTGCGACGCACAGCGTAGTCAAAGCGAAAGGTACGCCAACACAAGAACAGCTCGTGATATATAAATGAAGTCGACACGCGCGACAGCAGCGCAACCATGCAAAAACACGCTTAGCCTTTTTTTTTTTCCGAGCAATCAAAAGCTTTGCAGCCGACGGCAGAACGGCAGCCCACTCACAGCTGGATGCCGTTGATGACGCTCCCGAAGAGTCCTACCGCGCCGAGAAACTCGACGGTGCCGCAGAGCTTGACGGAGGCCTCTTGCGCCACGTTGGATATGCCGTAGAGTGCGGCGCCGCCGAGGCAGAGCATGTCGCCCAGCAGACGGTTGGCCGAGGGCGACGCCTGTCCCGCCGAGTGAGACGCCTCGTGCGCGTCGGCCCACACCAGGCAGCCGACGCCCAGCAGCGCCACGCTGACGCCCATCACGTGCACCGGGTGGTAGCGCACCTTGAGCGCCAGCCACGACAGCGCCAGCACCACCGGAATTGTGAAGCAGTCCAGCAGCTGCGGTGTTAAGGCGAAACATCTATGGGCTGAACTCCATACCGACTGATTACTAACGATGATCACCAGCGGCATGAATAGGATTGTTACCTAAAGGCATGTGAATGATGAAAGGGCGCCAGTGATTCTGTGATGTCATGCCCTGTTGACGTAATCAACGACGTTATGGTAAGACGTCATCTGGAGACCTTATTCGATGACATCGGCCTGAACCGATATAGGAAATGGTGCAACACCGGGTCAAGTGCGCAAGGTTGTGCAACAACTGAGAAGGCCCCATGAAAAAATTAAGGGATTCTGAAGGTTTGCCATTAAGAGTTGAACGCGATAGCGATATCGTGTCCCTAATGCGTGCTTCAACCACATTGTGCCGAAATATTTTCAAACTTGCTGAGCACCCGTTACGTGGCGTTTAGGGAATAGGCTCAGTAATGTGTGTGCCTTATGTAGTGGGGACCGGCTTAAAGATATAAAGTCATTATGATAACCAAATTTTCTGACGCCTGATGGCAATGTACGCTTGTATCACGCATATTATTGCAGTATTCATGTTGTATTGTGAAAGCATGTGTACAGGAAGCGCGTGTTTGTACAGGATTAAAGTTACTTTCTTTGCATTATTAAGCAGAGGAAGCCATTTTCGCTGTTTCTACGATCAGACGCGTCGCTCTGTGGCCGCCACCCGAGCGACAAGGTTCAATCCACACCCCGACTTAGAACATTTATTATTCATTTCATTTGCATATTTCTCAATTTTTCGGTCACGCACAAGATGATGATTTTTCGCTCGCAACAAACGACGCCGACGCCGGAATTTCTTCAAAACGAGCTCTTTAACGCTATTGCGTATTGAACTGCATCCCAGGAGCATAGGTGTCTAATTAAATTAAGGAAATATTTAAGTATTTTGCAGTCAGTCAGTCTTCACTCCTGCATAAAAAAGAATCGAATACAAGGCTCAAAATGCAATCTAGTTTGGTTCTTGTTTGTATTTTTTTCTAGCAAAGAAACGTAAAGTTCTCGACATTGGTCCTGGAACACGATACGTGAAACTATTGTTTAACATGGTACTGTCTTCAGCAAAGTGATCGAAGAGCAGTAAAATTAAATGACCTCCAGTTTTTTGCTCAAGAAGCCCATGAAAATGCGTTTAAAGCCATATGATAAACACGCGATGCGTGGCGTGCCTCCGAAGCTGATGCGCGCAATTGCACACCACGCCGCTGAAGTGGACATGTTCTATATCGCAATGAAAACAACTAGGAAACGACCGTAATTCTTGACTTGCCTGTCTGGCAGTGGCTGTCTGGCATTTATTCGAACTTCGGATAAAGTCATGTTTTTTCGCACTGAAGAGGTGAATCTGATCCATTATTTATTTGTCATTATTCATCGTGACAGTGTTTGGGTCATTGTATTTATTTATGTGTCGATCTCACATGTGTACAACTCAACTGAAATCAATGAATCATAACCATCAACTTTGTACATACTTGGAAGTGCTTGGAAGTTGAAAGTGCTCGACTAGACGTGTCTGGGAGAGAATCAAGAGTGCTGCTAGGTGTGTGTCGCATTGAAAAGGCCTTTATTATATAAGCCAGATTGATTTTGACACTCGCACCCCCACATTTAAAACAAGCATATGTAATGTTAACCACAGTTGTCATCTGCATATGAGGCTGGCGTAGAAGGCGCGGGATAATTACATCACAGACCATGTCGAGTCGACACTGGCGGCCATCATGTGTGGAGAATAGCGTAGTCGTCCGTTCTACGTAATCAGCTGTCACTCCCAAAGATGGCTGCGCCTTGCAAGTCATTAAAAAACTGGTCTATACAAAGCCCCTAATAAATATAGCTAAATGGAAATGTGACCGGTAGTGTGACTGCCGACGTGGCATTTGGCGCCCTTTATGGATAGTGAGCAAAGATACCGCTGCTTAGCGACATGTGCATATACTTAAAGAATCGCCACCCAAGCACTCCGTACGGATGGTTAAGTAGCGAAGCTGAAACGTGCAGCCGCAGGTGGCTTCAGACGTCACAGCCTAAGTCGAAGAAGCGGGCACTGTCCCCAGCGAGAGCGTCCCCGCCATCGCCTCACTGACGCTGCTCTGTCCGCAACGCCGGTTCATCAGCTCGCCGTTGTCGCTTGCGTATAACTCAGGAAGCTGCCGGATCCTCGGTTCGCAGTTTCTGCCTAGTTTTCGCCACCCATGCGTGTTCTTGTGCCCACACTGCCGCATCGGCCCGGCAAAAATGGATTCTCTGTCAGCGATGTTCTTGAAAACGTATCTTCTGTTCGGGCGTCTTTACGATCCTGCACGCGAGCTCGAAAGCACGGCTGCGAAACGATGAACGACGTCACTGACCGCGCAGCCAATGGCAGGCGTGCATGTTTGGGCACGACGCAGACAATGGCTTCCCTAACGGCGCTATTGCCCATGCCGTGCGCGCTTTGGTGTGACGCAGATAACGACGTAACTCACGGGGCTCACAATGGAGACTATTATGACGGTTCGTGGTGAACGTACGGCGTTTGGTTTCGCCTAGCCATACACAGCCTTCACTGTAAATTGATGGGAGCACACAGGACGTACCTGTACGCTGGTGAGCGTGGTGTACTGGTAGGCCTTGACCAGGAGATAGTTTGCCTCGACGTCCACCAACGCAAGGAGGAAGTAGCGTCCACCGCGGGCTCTGAGCACAGGTATGAGGCCTGCATCACCGCCACGGCACGCCAGCCACGTGGTGAACACCGCACACAGCAGCACGTAGTTGACGAAGCTCTGCGCTGAATTCGAGAGGAGGCGTCGTCCGCGTTGTAACAACACGGCTGAATGCCGTGTCTATATACTGCGCTTCAACACTCGCAAGCAAATCTGTCAAGTTCCATCTGATTATGGTTCAGAGCAGCGCGACAGCCAACGACGACGATGAACCAGCAAATAAAAGGTTTTTTCTTTCAATAAAAAAAACTACATGAAAATTCATCATTGTAAAAGCGCTACTACAACAAAGACTTCGCGAAACACAGGACGAAACACTACTAAAACAAAAAATATTTAGGAACAAAAAACACCAAATTTAAGTGAAGTGTACGACCGTCAACACAAAGCCAGAGTCATTATATGAAAAAAAAAAGCCGTTGAACGAGTAGCGTTCAGGACAGACTGAATGCATGCAGGCACAATGCACGAGTATGACAAATTAAAAGTGTGAAGACACCTTGTTCATGTCCCACCTACCCGAGCATTGGCGAAGCTTGCACTGAGCACTAAGCCATGCAAGACTTGATACAACAAAACTGGACTATTCTGCAAGCTAACCTCGTCACTTCTAGGACATTTGTAGACCTTAGTAAACTACAGTTTGCGAAGGTTGTTTCTGGATAGATTTCTTTTAGGTTCTTGCTAGGCTGTAGCGAAGTGTTAGGGCGCTATAGCTAAGTTCAACTGATGGCTACGACGTTTCAGCCAACTACTAGTACGTAAGTATGAGTGAGACGACAGCAATTATTAAGGAGAGGTCATCTGTCATGAGGAAGCTTAATCATCGCAGCCATCGTGCTCATCATAGTCATCATCATAAAAATATCCCTCAATATAAACTCTGGAGAACTCCTCACGCTCGTCCCTGCCACGAAATACTTCGACCATGGTTTCATCTTCCGACACCAGCATTTCTTGTTGCTCCTCTTTCGAACTATCGGTCTGCGTTGCTTTACCAGGGGACTGTAGCTTTTGCAAATCTAAAATTGCTTAGAATCTTCATAGACAAAACGACAGTTACTTATCACGGAGTACAACTGTTATCGTAACCAGGACTGGGAGGAGCTTTATAGTGGACCGATAGTGAGCCAGTGAATCGTGATACGGCATACCAATGATGGGAGCTCAAGCAGCAAATCTGTTGAAATAAGGAATTCCTGCCACGGTGGTCAACTGGTTATTGTTTTCGACCATAGACCTGCAGATCGTGGGATTGAACCTCAGCCGCAGCGGCAGCATTTCCGGAGCCCTACACTGCAGCATCTCTCGTTAGTCGCTCCTTGTTCACCCGTAACAAAATACTATCATCATTAAAAAAACGGAAGGGAAGGAGGAGGAAAAATGAAGGAGGAAGGACAAGGAGGTTCGCCAGTAAATAAGTGTTATGTGCCACAAAAACTGGGTGACGACCACTACGCACTGCTGGTTCACTACAAATGAGCAAGGCAACATTTAGGCCAACAAGTGGCTGAGAAGCCAAAACAAGAGCCAAACACTCCGACTACGTACAGCGAGGAGATGCTAGGAAACGGGAGAGGCAACGGTGGCTGCGAAGATATCCCTAAGTGTTAGAAGGCCAACATCAATGATGATGTGCCTATATCTTGTGTATGACTTTCAGTGACTAATCTCGAACCTCTCTACGCTGAGAGTCAACACAGAAACAACCTAACATCACCTAGCAACGGCATAAAAGCAAACCATATTAGTCTTCAGAACCAGTGTCACTGTGTGAAGCATTGCGCAGCTTTCTACAGGCTTCACTGGTTTTGTGGTGATATAAATTAAACCTTCAGCAGATCCAACGTACCCTAAGAATCGATGTTATGCGAAGCATGCGGGTGGAAGGTGACTGTGTTTTTTTTTCTCTTTTTTAAGGCAACGTAACGAAATGACCCCTTGTAGCTTACGCTTACTTGCCCCTTAGCGTCTGCTGTAACGGACTGGGAGTCAAGCAGCCATGATTGTATCACTCACCCGTGGGGATTTGCAGGTTGTGCTGCGACTGTAGGATTTGGCTGGTGACTCCAGTGCCGCACAGGAGGCCCGAGAGAACTTGGCCGAGCAGTAGCGCCTTCCACACCTCCCTGAAGAGGGAAGCGAAATCAAAATGAAGACGCAAGTAAGTATTTGTCAAGGAACACATGAGAAAAAAAAAGATAAGAGAAAATGATGCGGAGCCAAAGTGTGCGGTGCGTACTCCCAACAGCAAACAGGACGCAGGCTTCGGGAAATTTTTGCTCTCCTTTTCAATCTAGCGGGTGAATGTATAGGTTGCAATAACTGCGACAGGCTAGAATGTTTGTTCGGATGCTATGTTCCCAGGCAAAGCAGGAATATACGTTTTTCTGCAATGTTACGTCTTGCAAATTGTTGCTGTTCGCTGTACAGTATTCACAGCAATATGTTCTCAGCGAAGAAAGAGGAGGAAAAGAACGGATGAACAGGTGGGTTAGCCGGTTTTCAGACCAGCTTGCAACCTTCTGCGCGGAAGGGCGTAAGGAGAATAAGGTATGATTGAAAATAGATGTTATAAAGAAAGAAATGAAGAAAAAATAGAACAACAATACGGTACACGACACTGCTTGAAGTCTGTCTCTACGAGCAGTTGTCCTCCTGAGACGCATCCGCATTCAAAAGCCTTCCGTGCCGAAGACTGTCCAAGTCGCTGTTCTAAGGCCCTTTTCTCCGACAACAGGCGACTGTCAAGTCTAACATTTTTAAAAGTCCGCTCACTTCATTATTTTTCGAGAGGTACAATTCAATTGCAAAATGCCGCGTTTACGTTAAAATCTATTTACTGTGCTTAAACAGAGATTACATACACCTCAACAGAAAAACTAATGCAGCCGAAACTTCACGCGTACCTCTCGTTTCAGTAGAAGTTTAAAGCAGCCTTTTAACTGCAACGGAAGCGTTACAAGGCTCACAAGGTCATTTTTATTTAGTATTTGCGTTGCTTCTAGGCTTATAAATTACTCGCAAACGTTTTTAGCAAAAACAAAATGAGAATAGATTTCCACACTGGTTCGCACAACACTCGAATACCTGAAACATGTCTTCTTACTTGATAAGTTAGTACAGTTGGGAATTGTTTTACATCATTACCCCCTTTAAGCACGTGTTATATTGTTTATATGCTGTCTATTGTATGAGATGAAAAAACAAGCAGTCTTGTTCTCCGTCATCACAGCTCACACTTTGCGTGATTTCAGACTAAGTACATTATCACGAAGAAAGACAAAGCTTCTGCAAGTGCCTACATCCATATTTATTTCAATTCTCGACTATTAAGTGTCCAGAATAATGTTTTTTTTTGTTTTAGATCAAAAGCTAATCGAGACCACAATAAGAGTGCCGCAGCTGTCCGTCGTGACCACCGCAGGTGTTGGTAACCACGATCGCGCGAAATAAGACAAAAAAACAACAACTAAATAGGAGATGTAACGAGGTTAGAACCTGGGTCCTCTCTGTGATACCTGTGTGTTCTACCACTGAGCTAGGCCGGTGCTTTTTGTTTATTTAATGCATTGAATCACTAGTTGTAAATGTTGTGAGCTGAGAACAACAAAATTCGTCACACTAGAGTTATTTCAAGATAAACGACGCCCACATTGTTTCAATCTGTAAGAGGTATTTCAAAAAAATCGGGCTAACACACACAAGCGTTCAGAAGAGTAAGCCACTGCGGCACGGGGTCAATAGTTTAAACATCACAGCGCACTTGAGCAGCTTCGTCAATCGGTGCCTGACACTTCATTTCAAAATCACCCTATACAGGCTCTATGTATAAGGAATCGCGTTAACATGTGTAATAAAGCGTTCTAAAACAGCAAAAAAAAAACAACCAGGCATCACAGAGTGTGAATTGCGTAGAGTAGGTAGTTGACTGCTCCAACTAATCACAAAACCCTCACACATAATTCTTCATTGTTATCACCCACAACAAGAACAAAATGCTCGTAATGCCTTACAAGCCCGTGGCGGGTATACCACGCTTCTTCGACAAATGGCGAATAATAGCATAGTAGACGCTCGATATAATTTATAGCGCCGATTTGATTGATCTGTGGGGATTAACGTCCCAAAACCATCATATGATTATGATATGATATGATATGAGAGACGCCGTAGTGGAGGGCTCCGGAAATTTCGACCACCTGGGGTTCTTTAACGTGCACCCAAATCTTAACACACGGGCCTTCAACATTTCTGCCTCCATCGAAAATGCAGCTGCCGCAGCCAGGATTCGATCCCGCGACCTGCGAATCAGCAGTCGAGTACCTTAGCGACTAGACCACCACGGCAGAGCTAATTTATAGCGCAGTGGGTACCATACAAGTGTGCTTTGTGTACTAGTTGCCCTAAACGTGTTTGAAAAGGCTCCAGAAAGGCTTTCAGCTTTCGCTGTGACGGTGATGCGCGTTCTGTGCAAGCCTGGTACTTTTTTATAGTTAATTTTTGTCAGCACGTTTCTCGCAAGGCGCACACTGGTTCTGTCACATGTGCGGTTGTTGTCTATCGGATGGATTCATGCCCATCTAACTCAGCTGCAATTTCAGCGTTTTTCCCGTCTCTACTCTTCGTCGATGTAGCTTGATCGTCAAGTTTTCGCTCATCAAAGCCACACGAACATTGTCATTGTCGCTACACAAAGAAGCCTGTGTTTGCACAGCTGCCCGTCCGTCATGTTTACTTGAAGGCAGCAAAGGCACAGTTAAAAAATAAAACAGAAATACACCAAGATGACGCAGAAAGAGTATGCCATTATACGTACAAAAAGGAGCACTGCGAACCATTGCCTCACTAGGTTTCCGTTGCTCGCTCTTTTTGTGTTCCATCTTTTCATCACGCTTTATTTTCTCTCGCTCTCGCTTGCGCCTACCTCCTTTCAGCTTAAGTGCCGAGGGACCAAGTCGGGCCCGCGTCATGCATGCAAGAACTCGCACAGCCTGGCTCACAGAGATTAGCTTGACGGCCGACTATTTCGGAAAGGATAACGCAACCGCGTGTTGGGGCAGTGCGAACGATCATAGCTGTGCGCAGCAAGACAATTATATGGGCGGTAAACATGGGATTACAACGGCAAAACGCTTGTGAAGGAAAGGTGCGTTGACCTGTTCTTTGGAGGGGATGAGGGGAACGAAGTGGTGTGGTTGAAGGGAGGGAGGGCTTGCCACCTGGGAGCGTCATTTGCAACGGGTGCAGTGATACCAACACCATGTTGAAATAGGCAGATATAACCTGAGAATCCGCTAATTGGGCGTTGCAAAACGCCATGGCTTGAGAAAACGCCGTTTGAGAGGGGTCCAAAGCAGTTGTGGTCAAATGCGGTCTATATGGTTTACCGCATGGTATACACGGCCCATATAGACTACATATGTGCACATATAAAATTGCATACGACAACTACAAAAGGCTGTTCCGCATCACATGTTGCTTCGATCGGCTTTAAATGTGATGTGCCCATTTGTACTACACGCTTCGCGAGGGTCCAGTTCATGCTCGTTAAACTTCTAGGAGCCTTGGAATAAGGTTGTGCAGTTTTGGAACATTTGTAACAAAAAAAAAATCTGGAGAGACCCCACCCAGGAAACGGAAGTGCGACCGCATACCACCTTCACAACTAATTAAATAGTATGACCCTACAATTAGCCATGCGCTTCCAAGGCGTGGTCAACGGCAGCACGGGTCATGACAGCCGTCTGGAGTACGCGCCCATGTTGCCGTCCGTTCAGTAATGTTTAACCGTTAACTTTTTTTTTTAACCCTGGTAGTTGCGCTGATGATGTATGCTGCTAAACATTAGGTCACGGGATCAGTTCCCGGCCACAGCGGTGACATTTCAATAAAGCAGACATACCGAATAAAAATAGAAACGAAAAATATGGAAAAACAATAGGGGTTATAGGCGACGAGTTAAGCATCACTTGCGGGACACAGGAGAGAAACAATACACTGCGGAATTGTTCCTCTCGTTGTTTGTTGCCAAAGCCCTTCTCTCTGATTGGATAAAGCTTTACAAGTGCACGGCCTTTTTTCCTTGAAGGATCATGCGCACAAGCCCATGCAAATCAGCGCACATTAGGGTTGTCATCCGTAGGATAACTGCCACACTTGTATGGTATATTTTCGGGGGTAGTAGGGCGGTAATACGATTTTCTTATCGGGCGTAAGATAATTTTCACTTTTCGAATGCCGTCGATCACCGGAAGAGCTCAACGGTTGATACGACATCCGTGAAAGTGACATTCCTGAATAAATCTGAAAACTAAATCTTTCTTTGAACGAAGCCAAACACGTCGACGCCAGCGGCAAAATCCCGCCGAGAATGTCCATATAATTGCTATCGCAATAAAATGTCTCCAGCATAGGGCAGACTCGAAGGGTAATACGCTAATCTTTGGAGGGCGCTGCAATGAATACAGTCACCGCAGAAGAAGAAAAACATGGTTGATCCCTTTTCCTAAGAATCGGTATAACACTAAACTGAAACGTGTCCAAACAGAAGTATTTGATTTATTCCTGTCACCGACCTGCTTACCTCTCCAATGCTGTCCCTAAAACCCAAGCGCTCATGTGGGCTAGTGGCCTAGCACGCACCCGGTTGGATGACCAACTTAAACTAATCATTGAACTAAACTAAAGTATAACCTTAAAGTTAAACTAAACAGCACATCAGACTAAACTCGAAACTTGCAGCACGCACCTCAAGGCAAGATCACGCATGAAATGAGCGTACACAAGACGAGCGTGCACAAGCAACACTCAGATCACACTGCTCAAACAGAAAGACGCACAAAATTAATGCACAGGTATACAAAGAACGAGCGCGAAACACTGTCACCATTCTTACTTCATTTGTGAGCAGCGCATTTCTTTCGTAAAAGCGCCGCCGTGGCAGAGAACGCATTGATGGTCGTGCTCTCTTTCACTACTGTAACTTCAAAGCTAACTTGCGGAGGAAGCACTATAGAAGTACAAAGCGCCCGAATCCAGAGATAAGCACGCGCGTGAGTGTGCCACCCCGCTAGAGAGCATATATACGCACTTTAACCCGTCATGTGACTGTGGCCTAGCACAGCGAGAAGTGGTGGGGCTCACAGCCACGCGAGAAGTGGTGGAACACGACGACCTTTAGCGCGCGCGTCCGTCGTGCCATCTCACTAATGATGACGAAAACGCGCTGAAGAGGACCCCCCAGTGGTACATGGTGCATATGAATCACTGCTCGCCGTTAACTAAGCATAGATGGCTCGCTTTGTGGCTTTGTGGATAGCGTCGCGTACTAAGGAACGCGAGGTCGCGGATTTGATGCACCGCTGCGATACTTTTCCTTGTCGTTTTTTTTCTTCGCCATCTTTTAGTATATATTTTACAACGTCCTATCCGTAACGGAAATACGTCATCGGAGCTGTAGTGGACCCCGGCATAAAAGACTTTCATCTTAAGAATTATGCATGATCAGAGAATAACTCATGGTCAGAGAATAACACTGACCATGACGTGGGTACTTTTCAAAAATTGTTTGACAACATTAGCGTGTGTGTGTGTGTGTGTTTGACGGGGGATAATTTGAGGCTTCATAGCGTACCGATCGGTAGGTGTTCATTCTTTTTAAATACGCTGGATGTAACTAGACAAGTGTAACATAGACGGCACAAGAGAAAGAAGAACGAAAGAGAACACCAAGATCGCTGAAGCACACGAGTACCAGAAATATAGAACACGTGCGTCAGCAGCGCCGCACCACTTCAGAGCTCTCCACTACGTAGCGTCCTACGCCCTGCAGGCACGAAGCCCTACACAAATTGTACGAGTGTACTGAAACCAATTCATTAATAAGCAACAGGTTCAGACAACTGCGTAACTCCACTCCAGAAAATAAAGGGGGGGGGGGTGGAGATGGGTCGTTACTTCCACCTAAACAACGCGCATAGTACGCCAAAATCGCGGTATAATTAAATCTCGAGCGAAAGCTAGCGCGAGACAGCAGCCGAGATTTAAGGGAGGTTACAAAACGTAAAAAAAAGAATCCCTACAAATGCTGTGAGGGCGAATAACAAAAGCCCTCAGAAGGTAAGTGCAAAACCTACATTTTTGCCCTGCTCACTGGCGGCTCGCAGTCGGCTCATTCTACACCGACGCAAATGCTAAAAAAAAACAATGAAAGAAAGAGAATCTGAGTGGATTGTGCACCGAGCTTGGCAGTGTAGAAAAGGCGGAATAATTCGGGCAAGATAAAAGAACGAATGAGGTACGTATACCCGTGACTTCGGCCGCGCATTCGTCGGTATTCGCGATTTCCCCGCGACAAGCTGGAGTCTCTAGCTTCGCAACCGCTGTTCTTTCAATTGTTTTTTCGGTTTTCAGCGCTCGCACTCATTTTTTTTTTTCGCGTAAATCTACAACGAAATGGAAGAATCAAAATGAGCACTAAAATACGTAGAAGAGAAAGAAACGTGCTCGGCTTCGCGAGGGCTTTAATCTACCCCGCTCGGTTCTCCTCTCAGGGGCGCAAGCGACGGAGCGAGCAGCCAGCCCGCGTTGAGATGGGATCTCCATTTCAAATGAACACAGAACCGACCATTCATTGCGTTCCTTTTTCTTTTGCGCGGGAAGGCGCCTGTCTGATTACCGTGTTCCGCTTACTGGGCGAGCAATGCGTGGAGTGGTGCTTGTTCAGAGAAATGGGACTGAAGAACAAACAAGAAACAACGAATGAAGACCGAAACATAAACGCGTAATAGGAAGCCGGCGAGAAGTAAATCAAGAGAAAACGGGATATATAAGACGTACAAGAGACGCGTTTCGGTAAGCAAAACTAGAAGCCACGTGGGCCAAGTGAAAGGAGCCGTAAGTTAGAACTGAGGTAATACTGGTTTATGCAAGGCAACGAAGAAATGAAACTAATAACGAGAAAAACCTAGCTTTCAAGATATCAGTCTTACTCTTGTCCTTGATAGATGGGGCAGAATGCATCCACAGAAGTGTAGGAGAGTATCAGTAAATCGAGGCTAAAAAAATACGATGACTTTTGGTTTTGATTCGTTTCTGGCGAATACATAAGAGACCCTGTGAGGATTTTCTATTCATTTTTTTAGCGTTAAGCGCACCATGAACCCCGAAATTCTCTGTTACCGTTGCCCGTTGGACTACCTGCGCAACAAAACATCAAGGCGAAGATTTTCCGCTTTATTCCTTTAGTACGCTGCTATTCACGAGGTCTTCTCAACCTAAGCATTCTAAGCATGTCTAGAGCTTCTACCACGCGCTTTACAGGACGCTCAGACTGGAGGAAGCAAGCGCTTTTAAACCGGAGTGCGTGCGACAGATACATGTGAATGGAACGTAGGTGAAGCTGTGTACTAATTGCCGGAACAGCATTGACGATTCGCTAGGCGCTCCTCTTTGTAACCACAAACCCTGCCTAGCTTCTGTGAACGCATGCCGGGGATTCGCAGGACGCTAACCAATCAATACTCGTACCGAGTCTGCAATCGCGCTCGGCAATCAGAAGTTTGCGGTTGCAGTGCGGCGGCGGAGTTATTAACGCGGCAACCGCGCGAACCAACCACGTCATGTAAGCTTGCCGCGTCGCAGCTTAATTCAATATATATACTTGCACAGTCTTTGTGCAGCGCACATGGTTTGTAACAAATTGTATTACCGGCGTTGGCTGCAAACTCGCGCGCATTCATCATTCAGGCTTGCAAATTAGCCAGGCTGACGACCAAACTGCCAACTTATCGAGGAAATGATTTATCGTAAAGTCTATTACCACTACCAATTATCGTGCGGCCAGCATCTCTACAAATGACAAACAGCCTAATTATAAAACTAGGCGTGTGCGAAAAGTGGATCTTGAAACCGATTCGAATACGAATCGAATAGTGATGGCCCAGAATCGAATGAAAATACTAATCGAATGCTGTTCGAATAGTTTTCGAACAGTAAGTCAACAATTTTCAGAACAGCCCTAAAACACTACAGTAGTTTTGTTTGAAACAAATATTGACAAAGTTTCACCGAAACACAATACGGTTAGTTTTAATTGGCGCAAAATACCACAATCACGCTCATAAAGGTAAGCTCTTATACAGCATTTTGTAACTGTAGGTCTAAATACATGATTCCCTAACGAAACGATCGATGTAAGACTTTGCATCTTGATTTTAAATAAAATTGAGACACTAAAATTTAACAATTTAGCGCAAATATAAAGCTGTGTCTGCCGAATTGAAGACCTTGCAATGTGTTCATGATTGACCACCAGTCGCAATTTATGTGACCTGGTTTCCTCCAACTGCCACTTGTTTCCTAACTTCACAACAGTTGAAAGACATTGTGGCTACATTTTGAGGTCAAACATTTGGTTGAGAACTGTTTTGACAACCTATGACATGTTTTTTTTAACGAACTAGAAGAGATGAAAGAGCAACGTATAGATAGAGCATCTGGTTCAAAAGAGTTGCACTGAATAACTCTGCACTTTCAACGCTGTGACTCTGCGCCCTCTGTGCGAACCCGAAAACTTTTCAACACCCCTTCATGTGTTTACCTTTTTGAATTCATATACAATCATAAATCAACTGGGAAATATGTCGGTGCCAATTTGAGCATGAATTTTACATGAACGCCAACACCCGCCATGGTCGTCTATATAGTGAGTGGTACACTACTGACCCGTAGCTCGCGAAATTGAATCCAGGCCCCGGTGGCCGTATTTTCAATGGAAGTGAAAGCGTTCGAGGCCCGCGTCTAGGTGCACGTGACATAATTCCAGGAGGTCGAAATTTCCAGAATACTCCACTTCCGTGTCTCTGATAGCCAACCATATGGTGGTTTCGGGACGTTAAACCCCATCTATTCGCAAAAAATATTTTAAAAAATTGAATCACGTCAAATTCAACGAAAGGATAGTCCCCAGAACCGTAAAACGCAATGTAAACGGTTACGTGAACCTGTCTTTTATTACAGCTTTTTTGTTAGCAAGTGAGCTCTGCGGATTCCCACAAGGTTGTGGAAGGCTAAAGAAAGTAAAATTGAACACCACCCGTTTGTACCTCGAGGCCACACAAAAAACCATACAGATTATATAGAAAGATGTGTCTTGGTGGCCAAAAAACTCGTCCTATAGTCTAGGGAGCAGATGGAGGACCATTGCTTTTACAGGGCGGTTGATCTATAAGTTCAGCAGACCAGAAAGCTAGGAATTTACAGCTCGAAATCGAATTGATCGACGACGAATAAATCAAGAAAAGTTTTCAGCAACTGAAGAAAGCTCTATTTTAGAGAAATACGTGCAAATCTATATTGACTTGGAGCTAAGAACAGATAATTGTGAATTTCCATTTCTTGACTATTTATTTATTCGTTCATTTTTGTTATTATTTGCAGACACCACTGAAACAGAAAAGCTGGTGGCGCCATTCGTCCGGTTAACGCATTTATATGTTTCTCAAGTCTTTCGGATACAATTTTCTCTCTTTAATAAACACTATTTTTCAAGCTTCGAAGTGGTAGTACAGCCTCCGCACTCTATGACCACAAAGTATCACGCTACACTAGTGCGACTGCGGTAACGCGCACACAATTTGATGGGCTACCTGTTGCCCTTTTCCTTTGTAGCGGCATTCGCGTGTAGGGGCTCCACCCTATTCCTGTGATATACGTTCGCGTTTATGGTAATGATAACTTTCTGACAGGTCGCACAGAGTTCTATGGCACACACGATCGTTTGTTGAGACAACAGTTGCCTTCACTTTTGAGCGGACTACCAGTGAGGAGGTGGACTTACCGAATGTCTGTGGCGTAAACCCGCTTATTATGATGCCCACAAGCGTTGCCACGGACAGCAGACATAAGAGGTTCTAACAAACCCAATTTTGCTGTTCATATTAGAAGCCTTCCCGCGAGAATTATGACACTAACTATTCAGAGTGGCGCATACTTTCGCAATGCGACAGCCTTCATTACCAATGCACCGAATGGTACTAAAGACCGCTCAGCGCCATCGCTTGGGGAACGCCCGAAAGCAGGTTAAAGTGCGAAAGGCGTTCGCTAGCTTCGACAGTGGCTTTTCATTTAACAGTGGCTTTTCATTTAACGAACGAACAGCAAGACTAAACAGGAAAAAATTACGAAAGGGCGTGGATATGGCACGCAGAAAAAAAAAGCTGCAGGTGATTGCGGTCCAGCTGCTGTAAAGGGAGGCGATACTATACCGAACCTTCGAGCAAGCATGGAGAACCTTCACCTCCGGCAACGTCCTTCCGACTCACTTCGTTATAAAGTATAATGAACGGCCGCTAAGGCAGTTAGCGCCGAAAGTGCTCGGGAAAAGCGAAAGCCGCCGCGGTTCGATGCACAATGATCGCGCTGGCATGCACGCAGGGCTTTCAAAGAGCACACAAAAAAAGTTTTTTCTGCGGTCATCACCGATATATATATATATATATATATATATATATATATATATATATATATATATATATTCGATGAGGTCCTGCAGCGGTTATCTCCTCAGACTATGGCTTGAAACGACTTCTTGTCGGTTAGCCTTTCTTTTTTGTTATGGTAATACCTGCACTATTATTGACAACGGTAACATAAATGCGCGCGCAACATCGCCGAACGTAACGCAGACTGGAATGGCGTCCAAGGAAGACGAACAATAACCAGAAATATTTTAGTGGCACTAGCGACAAGTAACGCATTCTCATCCCAGAGGATTCTCGTCGTTTCAAGAAGGGTGTCAAGTACTATAGCACTTTTATTCGTCAAAAGCACGAAACAGGCCGTAGGAATGGTTTCGTGAATTTTTCCCCCATGGGGTTCTCTAACGTGCACCTAAACTTAAGAAAATGGGGTTCCAGCGCTATCTTATCCATTAAAAATGCGGCTGCCACGGCTGAGATCAAACCCGCAACATTCAAATCAGCAGTCGAGCTCCGTAACCGCTTCACCACAACAAATTAAGCAGACACAACAAATTAGCAACAAATTAACACAGCAACAGCAACACAGCAACAAATTAAGCAGACACAAGCAATAATACTAAAGATACCGAGGACTAAAAAACAACCCAAGAAATTTTCCTGTAGCGTTGATGAATCGCTTAATGAAAACAACATGACGTCCCCGAGCGAAATAGCCTTACCGCTTCGAAAGTGTGGTAACAAACATCGTCCCCGCAACCAGCTTCCCGGATGTAAAGTCAATGCATTCCAGGCTAAAAAAAAACAACTAAACATTTAGGCTGCTTCGCAATAGTGCTGCCAAGTATGAAAAAACTGCGAACCTGGGTAGCTTCCTTTGTTTGTTTTTATTTTTCTGTTTCTGTCTGCTCAGTCATTGGTAAGAACTTTATTGTGCTCAGTCATCTCTGCGTCTTTTTATTTGTATTTCTCTCTCCCTATATGCATTTCGTTCTTTTGCTCTGTTTATTTGTTGTCTTCCTCTCTCTCCTTCTCTTGCTCTGTTTTCAGCTTCCCTCCTCATATTGTCAATTTCTTTACGAAATTTTACATTTCTTTTCTCTCTCTGATTCTCTCCCTTTATCTCTTTCGTTCTCTCTATTTCTGTTTTTCTACGCTATGCTGTAGTCCCTCCCCTCCCCTTTTTTCTCCTCCACAACTTCACTTTTTTTTCCCACCCACTTGCTATACTCTACCGTACTATGCCGGGCCAGACTACATTCGGCGAGCGCGCCTGGATAACCGCATGGTAACCACGCTCGCCTTCTGATCGTGGATACGTGAGCTCAAGACCTGTCTCGCCAGGAACTTTTTCCTCTTTTTCTCTCTATCTTTGCTTCATTCTGTCTTGTCTTTCGTTATCTTTCGGTGCCTGTTCTCTCGCCCATCGGAGTTATCGCCTCCCACGTTTATCGAATCGACGCGCACGTACGGCGAGCGAAGCAAAAGAAGATGAAGAAACAAAGAGCGCATGTGTTCACAATGATAATCGTTTCTGTTCACGCGTCACGCTGCTATGCTATTTCTAAACAGTTCCACCGTTAGAAAGGAAATCGAACTCTTCGGTATGGACAACGGCTGAAGGGGCTTTTCCACACGCTAGATTTCGAACGTACGAAAGCAATAACGTATTACTGTTTAGAAATATTTATCTGTGCTACCTTAACTAAATCATTCTAACCATGCTGGAACGCTATTAGTTTCCGCATGGTTAGAATACATAAAATAAAATAGCGCCATATTTGGTGATCATACAATTTAGAGAATTTTATGATTGATTGATTGATTGATTGATTGATTTCGAAATGGAAGCTAAGTGAACGAAACGAGATATCGTTCAAAGAAAGTAATCCCGTTAGCGCTGAGCTCTTTCTGTGCCAACATTTACAGAGACACTGAATTGAAGTGTCTACAATTTCAGGTCACATCAATGTGAAAGGCGCGCAGCGTAAAGTTCGCGATGTAGCCTGTATAATAAGTGTGCTTTCACCCCACCGATCATGTTTCTGTGAAAGCAGCTCATTATAAAAGCGTCCGATCCATATGCGCGTCCGCGCACTTTAATCGTATATACACCTTAACTAAACAGTTAAGCGACCATTCAGCCACCTTAACTCGCACCAAAATTTCTCGTTTCACGCAGCTCTTTCTCCGAAGAACAATTCACTAGAAGTAGTTAATGACCATACTTCAAAGTCTTTCGTTCATATTGCTGATAATCTTTATTTTTACTTTAACATATAACGTTATACCGCACAATTAACACGAATTAAATAAGACTCACTTCCTCTGCATTTTGGGTGAATCTACATTACGCTTTCGTTCTATATAAGGTACGTTTGTAAATTAATTGATTGACATGTGGAATTTAACGTCCCAAAACCACCATATAATTTAGAGAGACGCCGTAGTGGAGGGCTCCAAAAATTTCGACCAACTGGGGTCCCTTTAACGTGCACCCAAATCTTAGCACACGGACCTACAACATTTCCGCCTCCATCGGAAATGCAGCCGCCACAGCCGGGATTCGATCCCGCAACCTGCGGGTCAGCAGCCGAGTGCCTTAGCCACTAGACCACCGCGGCGGGGCAAGGTACTCTTGCCCGCGCATATAACTTTTGTTTAGAAGTTTCGAGCTACATTCATTTACAAATGAATCCTATTACACAGTTTACCGCATTTGGCGACGTCACTGTATATTCTGTACTTATTGTTTTGCTGTTCCTATTCACGTCCCCCTCCTGCTTGCGGCTGAATGCGGACTCTACTATTTGTAAATATATGAACGAATAAATAAATAAATAAATACATAAATAACTAAAAAATAAATAAATAAATAAATAGTAAACAAATATGCAAATAACGTTGCAGCAGTAAAGCCACATCTCTCTTGCCTCTCGCACGACTATCAACAAGGAGTGACCAAAACCAAAGTGCACAATTGGTGTAAGAAGAAAGGAAGAACCCGACAGAGAATAAACGCCGGCGCGCTGGTCGCACACTCTCCATGCATGGCGGGTGATCCATCTCACGTAGCGACTTTGATCGCCATATTTTTATTTTATGTTTTTTTTCGCAGCGACATATCTACAGCACACTTTCTCGAAGAGCACTCAGCCTTTGCAATCCACATATATCCAACTCCCTCTCTCCTTCTAGTTGGATGCCTTTATTTCTCTTGCTTTCGCCCCGAAGAACGCCCGTCTATCAACCGCCAGTCTTCTACTATACGACTTCTTCTGTTGCTGCTAAAAAGATGCGTGTCACGCATTTCTGCGTTATTTTTTGTCTCTCTGTTTCTCGGCATGCTCTAACAGAAGCATCGCTTTCGAAATCGCAACTAGAGAGTGCATTGCTATTTCTGTTCCTCCGGTGTTCCAAGCGAAAGCCTTGTTTGTGTTTTTTTTCCTTTGAGCGGAGTAAAAGTCACGTACACGTTGCGTAAAGCACTCGCTCCCGATACACAATCACTTCATCTTTACATTCCTGCTTCTCCATTGTCAAACTTCCAGAGAGCAGTAGCCGCAGTTTGTTCTTCAGGGTGTAACAAAAAAAGGAGGAAGGGTCAACAGTCTCTAGATTTCTCAAAACACACAAGCAGTTTCTGTTTTTTTTTTCAAAGTAAACAACAAAAGACATACAAAGTAACAAGACGTAAAAAAGTCAAACAGGAAAACTACGTCTATACGACATCTACGAACAGAGGCGCTTCTACGGGTGTACAGGGATGAACCTGAAGGTGGCGCAAACTCCGACGACACCGGCACCGGTCGTAAATAACTCCGAAGCTGAACCGAAGACAGCTCAGTCCTAAAAGGACACCAACTGTCTGACTCCTGGCCTATCGTCTACACTTCGAGCCACTGGAACTTCGCCGAGTGCCGAAGAGATAGCGGTACGGCCCGCAGTTAAAAAAAAAAAAGTGCCGCGAGAACCAAAAGACGTCCTCTTCGTCGTTAGGGGGCAGTGCCGTCAGCAGCTATCACCACCGTTCTCGCAGGCATGCGGCACCCTAGATGCATAGCGCGCAGAAGAGGAAATGCTGAGGCACTCTATGAACAAACAGACAAAAAGAAAATAGACACCACGCTATATTAACACGATGCTTGATGTGAGGCAAAGAGGAGCGAAGTGAGAGTGATATCTTTTTTTTTTCTTGTCTGTACGCGCATTCTCTGTTCCCGTGCGAGAGATTATTGCAGTCAGATTATTGCACAAGATGAGCGGCTGCACAACGCTCGCATGATATTCCTTCGGCATATGAGGACTCCCAAAGAACCGGGACTGAATGCAAAGATGGCAGCTATATGGCTTAGCCGCAGTAAATAAGAACCTAAGATGGTTAGCAGCCTGGGCGGCATTGTTGGGCGCCTTATGATCGTAGCTGTCGGGAGAATGCAGTAGCGCAGCATTGCACCAGCATTTGCTTTCGCAGTCGGTATGCGACGCGTCCGAACTAGCTGATGTGGTATAATATGCGATATTAACACACGCGAGCTGCTGGCGCATTCAAAAACATAGCGTGCGCTTGGTTTTTGTTGGAAACAGACCTGTTTCAGCAAGTTCATGCTGATCCCGAATGTTTTAAGGTGTCTTGCAGCATTTTCTTTAAAGGTGCTCAGAAAAGGCTGCCAATCAGCGATGCTCCATTTCTATTTGATTAACAAATGACGATTCAATAAAGCATAATTCAATTAACGACGTTTGCCACCACTACCAATGATTCATGAATTAATATTGTTAAGGTTTTTTTTCTGTTGTTTTTGTTGAATAATATCGATCATCATTTTTGGCAGGCACATTCGACAAGGCTGTAACAGTTCACATTCAAATAAAGTTCATACAGCCCAACCTTCCCAACAATTAGAGATTGTTCTATCTACATTCAAGGTACATGAAGCAAACATGGAAAAAGCAACCACTGCGTAACGGTCTGATCAATTATATTCAGTTTGTTCAAATAAAAATAACGTTATTAGGCATCAGTATACAGACAAGGAACAAACAATATGTCGTGTAAAGCGAAATCAGAAATTCAGTGCTCAACTGAGAATTCTTAGGGAGCACTTCTTGGAGATTCTTGGAGACTTCTCTGAGAGGTTCACACCCGTATCGATCTGGATGTCCACAGTATGTCCACATGAATAGAGACAGGGTCGGGAGAGGAGGGGGGAGAGTGGAGGTAAAAGAGTGTGGTGGTGGGCGCTTGCTAAATGGGGGTGCTGCTGCAGTATGACTAACGCGAGACGACGGGTAGCACTCACGCCGAGCAACAAGCGGAGAGGCTTCGAGAACAGCAATGCGAATGCAGACAACAAAAGCGGGACCATTCAAAGGCGGAGAATGATGCGGGCAAAGACCCCGAGCCCAGGGAAGCGTATCGCCGTCTGCTGCCGCTCACAACGTATGATCTGTCATAGAAGTGTCGACGACTCCTATCTACTCATCTTCAGCATTATTATTACCTTTACATCGATTCGAATTTATACTGCCGTCTACTTACAAGTATTCTTAAGCAGTGTCGTCGATACGCCATTTCAATATTTCGTTGAACACAGGCGCGAATTAAGAAAGAAGACACCTTAACCTCGCCGCCTCCCCACCAGCTCTTTCGAGGAATTTCTTGTCTAATTGGTGTTATTTTGTATCTAGGGCACTATGCAGCATCGCCCCTGCGGAGTTTTGCCAAACGCGGAATTTCTCCGAGCTCTAGCGACACCTCCTTTTGAATGAGCCAACAGTGCGAAATAGTGGGATCCACCCCTCAGCGCGCTGCGTTTCATTGGTTACGATGAAATCCGGCATTGCGTCGACAAATTTGGGCGGTGTTTTCAAACCAGAGGTATCTTATTTATTTGTTTGTCATTCCAGTGAGTGCAGAAGTGCATCCATGCAATTAATGTGTCAGAAGCTTTTCTTGAATATATTTGTTAAGGCACAAGCAGTTTAAATTCATTTTGAAGCTTTCGTAGCCTGCACGAAGTCTGCTTTAGATTAATCAGCATGACGGCCTCCGAGATTCGTTCTGGAAGAGCGCCTCACAACATCACGATAGCAGCGAAACTTGAGGCCACGTTTTAATCACCATGGTCAGCCTGTGCGTTCTAGCGCGCTGCTCGGTAGGTGCGTGCCTATTTGTTGTTTTCATCGTCCGCTAGCACCCGAGCACGTGTGGCCGGCTAATTAGCTATTTGGCTGGACGGCATACTTGGCTAGTTCGACTAGGACATGCTATGACCGAAGTAATTAGGCCAAGTCATGGTAAGATCGAGGTAATAACGCCACGTAAAAACAAGACCAAGATAATGAAGCCATGTAAAGCTAGAACCGTGCTAACTGAAGTACATGCTAGTTGATGCACTTACTAAACCATAATGATTAACGCGGCGTTAATTGTGAATACCATGTAAATCCATGCTGATTATACCTTTGTAATATGATGACAATTAGTATCGGGATTAAATAATTAGGTTAAATATCTCTATACCAATGAGGGCCTTGCTAATTGCAACCGAGATAATTTTGTCGTTTTCATTAAAACATTATCAATTAAGACAGAACTGTGCGTTCTTACGTTCATTAAACGCTAGGGAATTAGCATAATCAAAATTAGGACAGAGCTCATGAAGTCTTCACTTCGGAGCAGACCAAGTAGGCGAGTAGACGACCAATTCGAAAAGCTGGAAGAAGCTATAGGTTATCACAACTTCAATTCAATGGCAATGCAAGATGCCCAATTTATTTTATACCTAAGCTGCTGCTTAGCGTGCACCGCCTCAAACACTTCACGGTCCCACAGCCACCACGACAGTCCCGAGTTGAACTGGGGCCTTCTTAGAATCGACGAGTTTGTATCAGAGTTCACGCGTCAACCAGTTTTCTTGGCAGACGCCCGCGGCAATGATCGGTCCGCCCACCACATTTGCTCCTGCCGAGGAGCAGCGCTCACACAGCAACGCCAGCGAGCGGCACGATTCACCTATCAGCTTTATCATGCATACTTTGCACACACGCACGCAGAAGTAAAAGTTATACCATAACGTTGCTACTATGTATCATATTCAATTTTACCGTACTCAAGACGTATCAACTCACATCCGCGTTGCCACCATGATGCGAATGCCCCTGTTGAAATCCTGTCCTAATATTTATCTGCAATACTTGATAGAATCGCCACGAGTAGCACAAGAGTGTTGCGTCTGCACCCTTGCTGCCTTCGGGAGGGGGAAATTTCCATGCTGCAGGTGGAATGAAAGAACGTGCCGAAATAAAACAAACGCCCGCGAACACGTCATGTTGAGTTGGCAAAAAGACAGCGCGACAATCAAGCTGACGGTCCTACGCTGCTGAAACGTCGACTGAGTGGTGGCGCTGGCGCGCAAGTACGCGGTGCTTGCAAGGCATATGTAAACTGGTAGCGTAACTTCCATAGAAGCCCATGGATCCAGTAGTCGGCGGCTCGTTACCATCGTCGCAATCTAAGTGAGAATGGGACAACTAACAGCAAAAAATAAATAAATAAATAAATTATGACGTCAGAACCGGCAGCGGTAGTGACGTAGCACATTGCCCTACATGGCGCGAAATTGAAATTGTTCTTAATTGCTGACCTGCTACGTTTCTTTATTCATATGCGATTTTATTACGCCTTAATTGGGCCTCACTGATTGCAAGCGAGAGAAAAGAAACAAAAATAGCAAAGATTGAGGAAGCAATGTTGTTTCATTAGCCAAATGACGTACTTGCAATATGCACGAAAAACTTCGCAGAGGCAATCGTGAGAAAACTGTTCAGGAGCACAATAGTATAGTAGTTCGAAAACTGCCCTGCAGCGGTGGTCAAGTGGCTAAGGTACTCGGCTGCTGACCCGCAGGTACGGGTTCAAATCCCAGCTGCGGAGGCTGCATTGCCGACGGAGGCGGAAATGTTGTAGGCCCGTGTGCTCAGATTTGGGTTAAAGAACCCCAGGCGGTCGAAATTTCCGGAGCCCTCCATTACGGCGTCTCTCATAATCAAATGGTGGTGTTGGGACGTTAAACACCACCACCACCACCTGGTAGTGCGCCGAGCCAAAGAACATGCCGAACTAAACACGAGATCTGATAGAATATTGCCTAAATACGCCCCCAAATCTGTTGGCCCATGCATGTTACCAGACTGTCAGGATGTGCCCGCTGTTTCTGAATTTAAGCGAAAAAAAATGGGGCTCAACTACATACCAAAAACAAAACTTAATTAAAGTAATCTACTAATTTTTGTAACAAATAAAATTGAGACTACTGAAAATAAACGTTTAAATAGTTTTTGTCTTGTTATTGCTATTTGATCCCCCCCCATCCTCACTATGGTCGCTCTTCAATTGCCACGCGGTTGTTGATGTCTGTCGCAGTAGGTTTCAAACCACTTTTTGTTGTGACTTTCGCGACCTATTTAGATTGACCTTGGTGCTTCTTTGATAACCTTGGCAAATACCCAACACGCGTTTCTGTCGCCACGCGCGTTCTTGTAGCCATTTTTATCAGCACTGCCATCACACGCTTCGCACTGTTTTGATGCCGTAACTTCCGTAAAACGTGCTCGGAGTGAACTCGTCTACCCGAGAAGCTCGGCTCTTCCTGCAAAGCACCCCAATTTAAATCAGTCTAACATTACTGGTTTGCAAGCCTCATAACTCGAATTCCAAGGTACAACATCAAAAGCACCCCCCCCCCCAAAAAAAAAAACAGCTATTACGTGAGATATTGATGCTAAAGAGCATGGGCAGCATTGTCTGAAAGGCTAATTCTAACTTAACCGATTCTTGAGTCAACTCGCTCGGACTCAGGTTGAGCCGTAAGCCTGAGTTCGAGTGAGTGCGGGTTGTTAAGCACGGCACTTGGGCCGAGAAGGGAAGCGGAATTTCGGTATACTGCGAACGAGTCGCTGAAGGACTGCTAGCCTGCTGAAAGCTGTTCCAGCTCGCAAGTAAGGTGCCATGCAGTCCGTCATCGTAATCAACAACAATAGCTTTTGGTCAGGGTAACTTTCCTCGAAGGAGCAGCAGCGTCACTGCGGTGCCTTCGATGCATCGGCCCGAACGTGAGATCAACCACCCCAGCGGCCGTGTACTCTCAAGGGGAACCCGTGGTGGACCCTGTGATAGAGGTGTGGTAACTCCGCCCCCCCCCCCCTGGTCAAAAACGTCGGCGTGGGCAGGTGCGGGTGGCCGCGTCGAAAGTGGTGTATGTCTTGGGATTGGACAGTGCAACTTGGTGCCCTTTCCCCGATCCACTGATCTGGGAAAACAAGATTGTTTATATTCAGCCCTTGCGGGCTGTTAGGTGTGTGCTTTTTTCGAGTGCCTTCCGATGCAGAGTTTTTCGATGTGGAGGTTTGCGGGCACGAGTTGGTCAAGATGCAACTCTTCTCAATGTAATCTATGCAAATATACCACTGCAAATACCTCCTGAAGAATGCGCCTTCCTCCCTACAAGATGGGCTAAGCGGGTCTGGAGACGGCGACCAGCTACCCACGACGAGACCCGCCGTATCCGAACCGCAACGACTGGTGGCTGCGATGGGACGCCTTCGAGCCCCGGTCCTAACAGGGTGAGTAATCTTTTGTCGAGTTTAGGTCCGAGTGAGTCGACCTTCGAAAAACTTCGGCGAGTCTTAGTCTAGGCGCGAAAGATACCTCATGAGTGAGTCTCGTTGAGCTCATGAAACCTTACCTTGAAATAGCGCACCTGTACAGCGAAAGTTGTTTTTTATCACAAAAAGGCACCGTATATAGTTGTCCGCCGCCGCTGTCCGTAACGACTATGGGGTGAAATAACAAAACTAATTAAACAAAAACACCAAGGACACAGTGGGATCTGATCCGGGGTCCCCTGCTAGCCAGCCCAGTATTGTACCATTGAGCTACACGACTATTTCTTTTTTCTGGGCGGGGATATTCGGCAGTATCCCTTAATAACTCACCAGTCTTTCTTTTGAAGTGAAGTTGATTCTCCCTGTGTGTGTATCAAGGTATTTTCGAAACTCCTATGCAAACTGACCCTAAGCAGGCTTCACGTAGGGAAAGAAATCACGTTATCATCAGTAATAAATCATTTTATAACAGCAAAGAAACAACCAGGCGTGACATCATGAGAATTTCGTAACGAGTGGGTCATCGAATGCTTCAACCTTCATTACAAAAGGCAGGTGTGTACTAAACTCTAATAACAATCCAACGAGGAATCACTGGCTTCAGGCATAATTCTTCATCGTCGTCAGCCGCAGCATGAAAATGTTGCACGAAATTTCTTGCAAACGTGTTGCGGGTACCACGCTTCTCTGAAGAATGACCAATAATGGCATAGTGAACGTCTCGCTACTACACAAAAGATATGATGATTTATGGAGTATAGTGGGTACCCTGCCGGGGTGCTTATAGAATTTACCCAAGAAGTGTTTGAAAAGGATCTAGAAAGGCCACTCTTCCAGCTTTCGCTGAGACCGCCGCACATAACCTGTCACCCATAAACGCCTTCTCGCAAGATAGTGCGACTTCGAAGCCCTTTCTTGCTAGTTTCTGTTTTTAAATTATAAAGCTTACACTAAATGTCGTAAACGTTGTCATCAGTCTAATCGCACTGATTCTTGGTACTTTCATTTCCACCAACACCTAAGTGTAATAATAATTTGTGGATTGGTGCGTGATGGAGGGTGCTCCACTACGCACCAATCCACAAAAATTAACGATACGATTATGCGGCGTGCCGTAGTGGAAGGTGCTGACAATTCCCGCCACCAAGAATTCCGTAACGTGCACTTAAAGTAAGTACACAGGCTTATTCTATTTTCCTTCCATCGAAGTCGGACCACCACGGCTCAGTTCGTACCTGCGTCTATCGGGCGAGAAGCCGAGCATCTCTACCACACCCCAGCGCGGCGGCTTTTTCGACAACACTTCGTGCACGAAGCCTTCCGGGCCGCTCTCTGCTTTTTGTGCGCCCAAACACGCAAATACACACAAGCACACACACAAACACACACACGCACACACAAACACAAAATGTTCTTACTCACTTCATGGACGCAAGTCACGCGAACACGTCTGTTCCATCATCCTACAGCTCGCATCTTACAAAAGCGTTCCTTTCTCGCTCGCTTACCTCTCAGTCTGGCGTGGATCCAGAAAATATTGTTACAGTATACCTCGCTTCGGGCACAGCACCAAACACAAGGCGACGCTCGGCTACCACGTGACGTGGCTCAGATTCGCCGCAGTATACGGGGAGAAGGACAAAGTTTTGAACTTTAGAACCTCTGTCATGCCTTTCGGGTGTCGCCTTTCCCGGCGCCGTGATACGGCGAGCGACTTGTCATCGTTTCAACGCGCAGCGCCTGCTTTCCCACCGAGGCACGCACGGGCTGCTGCGCGAAGCGCCTTTTCAGCCTGGTTGCCACACACTTCCAGCAAGCCGGCCTTCCGTGCGCGAAAAATGAAATGAAGTTTTAATCAGCGCACGCACCGACAACGTCGCGTGATTACCAGAGCGTGTTCTAACGGCGTGCACGGAGAGGTACATCGTACTTTATTGTTAATGTTGGAGGTGGTTTCGTTGGTGGTTGCTTGTAAATTGCTTGTATAGGATGTTATTTCACAAGGTCTTCTCAAAAAAGAGAGCTGCGTACACGCAAGAGTGAACAGTTGACACTAACGCATGTGTCATCTGCTCACAGCGTCGTCTGCTCGCATGTTCGTGTCCTTGTTGTAGCGATTGTTTCTCGTTTTTTTTTTATCCTTTCTGGTGCTGAACATTTTGCTCTTCGTGGTAAATTATCTACGTGCTCTTTCACCTGGCTATTGCCAGTTTCTTTTTATTAGTTATTGCAGTTTGTAACCTCTAATGACAACAGTGATTATATATAAGACGTATACGTGCTACAGAACATGCGAGCGTGAATCTCTGTAGACAACCGTACATTCTCGAGTCCAGCTTTCATTTATCAAGGCCCACTCGCATTACTGCGGCAGTTTAAGGACAACAGCGTTGCGTTGGTGTGCTCAAGGTCGATAGTTCGATGTCAGCCGCATCTCAAGTAGGGCGAAATGTTTAGATGTATACTGTCAGCCGCGAATGTTTGTGGCATCTAAAGCGTGTGGCAAATCGGTGCTAAACTGCATTGCTGTGCCGCATGCTTTCACACAGCGTGGTGTCGAGCCTACCGGCTGTGGCCTCTTCAATGAGCTCCACCAACACTCTAAACTTGTTCACGAATAGATGCGATTTCGGGTGCCTATATTGTAAGGGTGTTTAGGTTGAGAGTACCTGCGTTCTAGACTTCATAACCCTTACTATAGGTGCGCGAAATAGCAGACATCTGTTACCAAGTTTAAAGTGTTTGTAAAGCTAATCGTAGATTCCACAGCCGGTAGTCTCGACACCACGCTGCGTGAAGGCAGGCGGCGCAGCAGCGCAATTTTCTACCGCTCCACCGCGCACTTCAGGCGCCGCAAACTGTAGCGGCCCATGGTATGTATACACAGCGGACCACTGTCAAGGGGAACATCGGAGCTCAGGGAAGCTATGTTCAGAGCTCAGAGGATGGTGCGCTCACCGCCATCCGGCGGTCAACGCCCCGCCAGACGGCGACGAAAACGAGCTCCGTACAGTTGCTTCGCACACTACAAATGGGCCCCTTTTGTCGTCCACCACCGTTCGTGGCCCTGATGAAAAATTCCACGAAGCGAACAGAACGCACAAACAAACGCCGGCCATGGTTTTCATTACGCCTGCGTGAAACTCGTTGCAGCAGCCGACCAACAGTGGCGCAGAGTGACCGTCACACGCTCGTATGTTCCCTTTACCAGTGGACCAATATGTATGACCCCAGCCGATAGAGATGATCCCGACTGCGGCGGCTGCATTTCCGATGGAGGCGGAAATGTTGTAGGCCCGTGTGCTCAGATTTGGGCGCACGTTAAAGAACCCCAGGTGGTCGAAATTTCCGGAGCCCTCCACTACGGCGTCTCTCATAATCATATGATGGTTTTGGGACGTTAAACCCCACATATCAATCAATCAGCCGATAGAGATGAGCACAAACGGCTTGTAGCCGGACGACAGTATGGAGGCGCTGTTGTCATCGGGCGTGGCGCCAGCTGATCAGGCGTATTGCATTGTGCAAAAAAACTACACGCCTGTTATTATGTTTACTCAAAACATAATTCAACAGTGTGTGTGTGTGTGTGTGTGTGTGTGTGTGTGTGTGTGTGTGTGTGTGTGTGTGTGTGGTGTGTGTGTGTGCGTGTGTGTGTGTGGTGTGTGTGTGTGTGTGTGTGTGTGTGTGTGTGTGTGTGTGTGTGTGTGTGTGTGTGTGTGTGTGTGTGTGTGTGTGTGTGTGTGCGCGCGCGCGAGCGCGACTTTGTAGAGAGAGCTACTTGTCAGCCTTTATAACCCTTGCAACGGCTGTGTAAACCAACACCACTCACGGTAATCGCTTCACGCTAAGTTCGGTATCACATAAGGTTACGGGAACACTTTGATACAGGCGCTACGCATTCTGGCATAACGCGAGTTTTCCCATTCGCAGAATGATGGTTGTATCTTAATTCGATGGTAAACGACAACCAAGAAAGAAGCACAATTTCAACGGCAACGACTTTTTTTTCGTTGAGATTCTATACCGAAATGCGTATAATGACATTTTGTGAAATATCAATCATGTTATACTCCCTACATTGATACGTTCGAATTAATTAAACATGAAATCAGAAAAAAATTTGACCTAACCATAGGAAATTGCCCGACCTGCATGCATATCTTGCGTTCCGCGTATCGGTAATCCCTAGCGTTCTCTTTATGTCTGTGAACCTTATATATATGCGGGCAGCCATCGTCATTCACCAAGAAAAGAGTAGATGGATAACATGTCAAGTGAAGTAGGGCGCGCAATGCTCTTAAGGTGATACCACCTATAGCGATAAAATTGCACGACGTTCTACCTGAGCAAGCGCTGCACGGGAGAAACGAGGCTATCAATCCGAGAAAGCACCACATCGTCAAATAAGTGGGCGCTTCTAATCGATCACGCTTCCCTTTGGCGTGTAGTTTTCACGTAACAAAGCACCAGATATTCTATTGCTGCTTTGCGTATACCCTTCCTAGTCTCTCCTGTACAGGTCTGCGAACATAGCTCGGCCGAGAAGCGACTGAGAAGATGAATGGAGACGCCACCATGAAGGACGCGGGACTCACGCGAATTTATATACAGTGATATAGACATCTCTTCTCACTTAAAACGGACTCGCTCCTCGCTCACTGTAGCTAGAGCACCCACGCCTAATTGTTATCATTATCATCAGTCTGACTACGCCCACTCCAGGGCAACGGTCTCTCCCATGATTAAAATACTGCGCTAGAGCTGCTGGAACATGCGCTTCTCGTTTTTACTTCATAACTTGTTCTCTCTAACCTTTTATTATTTTTTTCGATAAGTGCAGCACAGTATTTTAATCATGCAAGACCGACAATCCCAATACCGTCACCTTGCTGGCCTCTTCCTTGTTGCGTCAATCAACCCGGTCCTGTGCTTTTATGCTGTCACGTTGTATCTGCGATCTTCTTAATCTCATGTGTCCACCTAATTTTCCATCTCCCCATCATGAAAGTAACCATGCACTGGTCATTAAAGGCAATTGCGTGGATTTCAAGGGAAGACAAATGCTTCGTGATGTTCTGTCTTAAAGTTAGATGGGTTGGTTGTATTACTGAACTTTGTTGACGTTCGAGAGCACAGGAAAAATGCGAAAAGAAAAAAATCATGTTGGTCCCTCCATCATACGAATTAGTATATCACGAAAGCAAAACGCGCACTTGCCGAACTAATTCAATGTTTACTGTACATTTATATAACAGAGTTTGCACAATTATATTGGCGTTTGACTGTTACAGCACAGCTGAAAGTTAACGGACTGACTTTGATGCTTGGTGGTACATCTCCATCTCGATGAGTAACGTCGATGATCAATGATATATATAATTAAACAAAACATTGCGGTAACTGCAGTACGTGACAGCGAGAGAGTTATCACAGAACGTGACGTGACAGCCTGAAGAGCATCGCGTATTGTGCGCAGAACTTGGGCAGAGTTCACCACGCCATGGCATGGTAAGGTGTTATTCAACATCACGGCCCGACTAGAGGAAAACGCTAAGCGCGTTGTGTCGCCTCAGTAGCCCAGCCGTGATTTTTCTCGGGGTGAGCGTAAGTTGGGAACGCGATGTTACACAGCCAGGTGAGGCAAGCGCACTTCGCTGAGCTATTTTAGCCTTTGATGAATCCTATGAGTGAGGCCGACGCTAATGCTAAGGTTGTCACCTCAGGCTGTGTTCAGGCATTTACAGTATATCAATTCAACTGCAAATGCGCCCGATGAGACGTGCGCGCAGCAACACGCGTTAAAGAAGTTATTCGCTGAGGTCACTGTAATGATAAATTATTTACCACTCCCAGAGGGTGACACAACCCCGCCACACACTGGATCACTGTGAGGGGAGAACGTGAAATATAAAAAGCGCGTTTGTAATGAGTCTGTAGGCGTGGTGCAATGCATCAACGTGTCACTTGCGTATTTTTGCGTATCTTGCTCTTGATGATCTTTTGAACCAAACAATAAAGAAAAAAAGGAGACCATTGAACAGTGAACAGCGCACCTGGCATATGTTCCGGACGGAGCGGTCTTGGTTTCAATGCCTTTTTTTTGTTTTTGCTATGTGATCGTGCCCATTTTTCGACGTCATTTTCCTGACGCAAATGCGTCAATGAAGTCTTGGTGGACCGTGTCATAAAACACTTCCACGTTCAAAGAAGCGTGCAGAGGCAGTAAAAAGGAAGAGTAGGAACGCAGTCAGAGCTCTTCTGTCTTTTTTGTTTCGGGTCCGCACTTTTTTTCTACATTTTGCTTATTCGTCGCAAATGCTTCAGAATACTTTGCCTTACTCGAATACTTCTTGAGCACTCAACAAGGTATTCAGCAATACGAATTCATTATATTTAGCAGAAAATAAGCAATCGTGAAGAAAAAGAACTGCAATCACCAACAGTGGAACGAGGAACGTATACCCAGAAGTTTTTTTTTTCGAAGGGGGAAGGGGGCGAGATAACCAAACCTGACGTATATCCATGCTTGAGTTTGTATATGTAGTACACACGGGCAAAACTAAAAATTTTCGACGAACGCTTTGAAACCTCCCACATACGCCCCTTTGCAGAATCATTAGCCGCGACAATTACGTGTAGGTAGGCGCAGGGACAGAAGCATTGAAGATAATATTTAGACTTTAGTATAGGAACATGTAGCAAAATAAAGAACTTAGAGTAGGGTTACCATTGCCAATTATATCATCCTCGTATACCTCCTTTTTTATTTACAGCTTGGCCTTTGTTAAAAATTTTCTTAAGAAACTATGGTACTGTGATCGCTAAACATACAAACAACACTTACCACGTATGTGATAATCAGGTATTCACACTTTAAGCGTAAGTAATTCTGATGGTGTTATATTACGTACATTTTTCTACATCTTTTGGCAATTATGATCGCACGATTAAACAAAACTTGTGGTAAATGCGTTACCATTGCTAATGTCAGTGCTCGCAACAAAATGGTTCGTTTATTATTGTCAGCTTACTGAGTGCAAAAACTGTTGGTCAGTTTCAAAAGTAGCAGAGTTGGTTTGCAACAATAAAGAACTAACCGTTCTTCACTCTATCACATCAGCGAAACGATTTCTCGCACAATGGAGTGCGAGCGAACATTATTCCAGATATCTAGAAGTTTCACGCCGATTTCATACTCTAAAATTCTAAATGAAGTCTAAGCAAGGTTTGTAGGAGTTTGCTAGGTTATACTTGTTAAATTGTAGACTATCATTCCTTTACAGTGCTCTATAGTCCTTACGATGTGACATTTCATAAAATGCCCGTAAACATCAGTCACACTATTTTACTTTTTATATACTGATTATAGAAAACTATACCGTAGACCCAGCTTTCTGCTTTCTTTTTCTACCTTTTTTAGAATATAATATTGTAATCAATAACAATTCGTCGAACTCCTTTTAGAAGCAAGAAGTTCAAAAATGAAATCGCCAACAGCGCGCAGGTGCCTGGTAAATGTAAAGCTGGAAAGAAACGAACCTAATCAAATGTTAAAGCGATAGAAGCTTTCAGAGGTAGCTGGGAATATAAAAAAGTATTATAACAGAACGATGCCTCTTATTTTGACTAGCAAAGCAGGAATAGTTCTGAAACAAGTGGGTTGCCCATAACTATCGGTGAAGTGAATTACTGCGAACGAAAAAATATAAACAAGAAACTACCCAAGGGAAAAAAACGACAGATCCCACGTACTGTGGCAATCGATGATATGCAAAGCACAAATGAGGAAGGTTGATATGTCACTTAAGAATGAGCACAGCGTTACTGGATGGACGTATATTATACCATACATCACTTTCATGCCATGATTATCAATCATCTTTGGAAGTGTCACTTACCTTCGACGCCTGTTCACATCACGTAATACCAAATTTTGTATATGCGGAGCTAGCGAAACGGCCATGAGCCCGCTAAGTGCGTAGCATGTGGTCAAGTTTTACATGACATGCATATTATGATTCTCATGTTTACACGTGTCATTTACCTTCGTCGTCCAATCACGTCACGTGATATCAGATTTTGTATATGTCGACCTAGCGAAAAAGCTGCGAGCGTGCTATGAGCGTAGCATGTAATCATGTTTCACATGACACACATATCAAGATTATCGTGTTTGGACGTATCATTTACCTTCGTTGCCCATTCACGTCACCTGACACTAAGTTTGGTATATGTGGAGCAAGCGGAACGGCCAAGAGTGCATCATGAGTGTGTTATGTTGTCATGTTCTTACATGACGCTCATGTCATGATCATCGTGTTTGCACCAGTCATATACATTCGTCACCCATTTACGTCACGAAACAACAAATTTGAATATGTGAAGCTAGCGATACTGCCGCGAGTGCATCATCAGCGTGACATGTAGTCATGTAATTACATGACACGCATCTCCTGACTATCATGTTTGCACCAGTCATGTACATTTGTCAATCATTTATGTATCGTCATACCAAATTTTGTATATGTGAAGCTAGCGAAACGACCGCGAGCGCACCATGAGCGTGGCATGTAGTCATTATTAGTCATAAGATAAAAATAATGACAGCATCTCAGGATTTACACGTTAGGAAGTGTCACTTATGTTCGCTATGCAGTCATGTCATACCATACCTGTGTTGCAAAATGTCTTGTGAACAAAACCACCACAAGATCTACGGAACCATGAAGTGTAAATCATGACATCCATGACCCAAATGTCATGATTTTCATGTTATGAGTAGTCAGTTATGCTCGTGGTACAGTCATGTTATGCCATACCAATTTTGGTATCGATACCATTACCGAGACGGCCAGGAGAGCTAACAGTCGTACGTACGTACGTACGTACGTACGTAGATAGATAGATAGATAGATAGATAGATAGATAGATAGATAGATAGATAGATAGATAGATAGATAGATAGATAGATAGATAGATAGATAGATAGATAGATAGATAGATAGATAGATAGATAGATAGATAGATAGATAGATAGATAGATAGATAGATAGATAGATAGATAGATAGATAGATAGATAGATAGATAGATAGATAGATAGATAGATAGATAGATAGATAGATAGATAGATAGATAGATAGATAGACAGACAGACAGACAGACAGACAGACAGACAGACAGACAGACAGACAGACAGACAGACAGACAGATAGATAGATAGATAGATAGATAGATAGATAGATAGATAGATAGATAGATAGATAGATAGATAGATAGATAGATAGTGCCACCTAGAGTTGTGAGCCGGCAAGCCCTAGCGAGCCGAAAAGGGCAAAGAGAACGAAGAAGAGGTGTGGTTAGCGCCTCGTTTCGAAGATACACGCTCGTGTCTTTCTGCCCCGCTGTTCCTGTCCCTTCTCTACGGCTCTTGGTACGTGACAAACTGGTGGAGGTGCTGGGTAATCTATGCACCGTACCCCTCCACATACCAGGAACACAAGCGTCGTACCGGTGGTCACTCCTGTGCACCGCGCCAGCAGAAGGATCCGAGGGCAATCCCCTGAGTTTGGACTGCTCGCAAACAACATGGCAGCTCCGACCAGCCATGCCGACACCAATTCAACCGGTACGAACGGCACAACGCCGCTCCATTGCACCTTACTAACACCGCGAACGCCAAATCCTTTTCATGGCACTGCACTTGAGGATGTGGAAGATTGGCTTGTTCATTACGAGTTCGTTGCCGTGCACAACCAGTGGGACGACGCAGACAAACTGCGGCACGTCTATTTCAGTCTTTTGGACGGCGCACGTGTCTGGTACGAGAACCGGGCAGGTATTCTTACATCATGGGAAGACTTCAAACGCCGACTTCTTGCGACATATGCAAGCCCTGACCGTCGGGAGAGAGCTGAGCGCGATCTGCAGTCCCGCATACAACTACCAAACGAAGGGGTTGCGATGTATGTCGAGGAAATGACGCGCCTCTTCCACCGAGCTGACCCCGGCATGCCAGAAGAAAAGAAGGTACGGTACCTCATGCGCGGGGTGAAAGAGCAACTTTTCGGTGGGCTTGTACGCAGTCCACCCAAGACTGTGTCAGAATTTCTCACGGAAGCTGTCACCATCGAAAGCACCCTTAGGCACCGGGCCCCGTCATACGAGCGACACGTCAATGCTTCAACTACGGACTACTTTGGAGCTTTCGGTGGCCAAATGGATTTTTTCCGAGAGCTCATACGTTCAGTCATCCGCGAAGAACTTCAGAAGCTGTCAGTGCCCTCGCAGCCCCCTACCTCTTCGTTCTCCAGCGTTGTCCGAGATGAAGTCCAGCATGCTTTAAGAGAACCAACTTGCATGCGGGATTATCAACCACCCGGTGACTTCCCCCGCATGTCGTATGCTCAAGCTTTGCGGCAACCTGTAACACCCGCAATCCCGCATCCCACCGTGGCCCCAGCCATGCTGCAGACGGTCCAAGCGGCACCATATTACAGCGCACCTCGCCCGATCCCGCGAAAATCAGACGTCTGGCGTGCGCCTGATCGACGTCCTCTCTGCTTCCACTGTGGCGAAGCTGGGCATCTTTACCGACACTGTTCTTACCGGCAACTTGGACTACGCGGATTTTCGACGAACTCACCACCACCCAGGTTCGGTCAGCGGCCCCCTGATATTGAAGAGTATGTGGCTCAACAGCGCGGAACTTCGTCATCCTTGCACCAGTCACGCTCCCCGTCGCCGCGGCGATTTTCTCCTAATCGCCGCACCTATTCGAGCGTGGCGCAGGGTCGGTCCCCCAGTCCGCGCCGGGAAAACTAACCACAGCGACCTTCGGGGGCGAGGCCGCTCATACCGGACAAGCTCAAGGCCTCCTACCGACGCTTCCGCAAACTGAAGATTCCCCGACGACGACGACACCAGCTGGTTCCGAAAAGGTTTCATTAGATATTCCAGTGCTGCTCGACGGTCGCAAAGTCACTGCTTTAGTTGACACGGGTGCGGATTTTTCTATAATAAGTGAAAAACAGGCTGCTCTTCTAAAGAAAGTGACGATGCCTTGGAACCTCAAGCAATTCGTACAGCTGGCGGGCACATCGTCATGCCACTCGGCATTTGCACAGCACGAATACAGATTCGTGGTTCAACCTTTGTTATCAGCTTGAGTGTTCTCCGTCAGTGTTCTCGAGACCTGATCATTGGCATGGACTTCCTGAGGGAGCACGGTGCTATCATCGACATTCGACAACGCCTCGTCACGTTCTCAACAAAAAGCGCCACACCAGAGCATAATCCCGACCACGATCGAGTATGTCTGCGGGTAATTGACGATGCTGTGACGATACCACCGCGCTCAAGTGTTATGGTTCAAGTGGCTAGTAACAAATCAGCACACGGTGAAATGGTGGCGGAGAGCAATCGATCCCTGCTCTTTTCCCAAAGTGTCTGCGTAGCACGAAGCCTAGTAGACCTTCAGGATGGCCATTGCGAGGTACTTGTTACGAACTTTAGCTACGAGCGCCGACACCTTTTCCCTGGTACTGTCATCGCCTATGCCTACCCAGTAACTAATGTGACTGAGTGTTTTGCTTCCGAGGCAACTGATAATACCGAAGCACCTCTCCGGGGCGTCGACATAAATCCAGCGCTTTCTGACGAAAACAAACGAAGGCTTAACGACCTGTTGATAGAATTCCACGCCTGTTTTGCACGTTCATCGAGAATCCGCCAAACATCGATTACCAAACACCGTATTATCACCTACGGCGACGCGCACCCTATACGGCAACAGCCTTACCGCGTTTCACCAACCGAACTACGCGCGATTCAAAAGCAAGTGAAGGAAATGCTTCAAGACGGTGTAATACAGCCATCAAGTAGCCCTTGGTCATCCCCAGTGGTCCTTGTAAAGAAGAAAGATGGTACACTTCGCTTTTGTGTCGATTATAGGAAGCTGAATAACGTCACAAAGAAAGACGTGTACCCGTTGCCTCGAGTGGACGATTCTCTTGACAGGCTGAGGCGAGCAAAGTACTTTTCCTCAATCGACCTCAAAAGTGGTTATTGGCAAATTGAAGTCGATGAACGTGACCGCGAAAAAACGGCATTTGTGACTCCTGACGGCCTGTATGAGTTCCGAGTGCTCCCATTCGGCCTCTGTTCCGCTCCGGCCACATTCCAACGAATGATGGATACCGTTCTCGCTGACCTCAAGTGGAAAAGTTGCCTCGTCTATCTAGATGATGTCGTTGTCTTTTCAAAAACGTTTGACGAGCACCTTCATCGCCTCCGGAGTGTTTTTGAAGCCATACGATCCGCTGACCTTACCCTCAAGCCAGAGAAGTGCCATTTCGGCTTCAATGAACTGAAGTTCCTCGGTCACGTTGTGAGCGCTACAGGCGTTCGGCCCGATCCCGAGAAGACTGCTGCTGTGGCCTCTTTTCCAGCTCCGACAGACAAAAAAAGTCTTCGGCGATTTCTGGGGCTCTGCGCCTACTATCGCCGTTTTATTGAAAACTTCTCTAAGGTTGCGGAGCCTCTCATCAGACTTACGCGTGACGACACCCCATTTCAGTGGACTGACGAACAAGCGACTGCCTTTGCGGAACTGCAACATCGATTGTGTTCCCCTCCTTTACTCGGTCATTTCGATGAGGACGCTGACACAGAGGTGCGCACTGACGCAAGCAACATTGGTCTCGGAGCTATCCTGCTGCAAACACAAGATGGGATTGAACGTGTGATTGCCTACGCGAGCCGCACTCTATCACGTGCCGAAACCAACTATTCAACGTCAGAGAAAGAATGTCTCGCGGTAATATGGGCGATTACAAAGTTCAGGCCTTATCTATATGGGCGCCCATTCAAAGTTGTGAGTGATCACCACGCTTTATGTTGGTTGGCTAACCTCCGAGACCCCTCTGGGCGATTAGCACGATGGAGTCTGCGACTTCAGGAGTTCGATATCACCATTGTATACAAGTCGGGTAGAAAGCATGAAGACGCCGACACGCTATCACGAGCACCTCTGGAGTCCGACCATACAGCTGTAGAAGACGTCAGCACCTTCCTGGGGACTCTCAGTGGGGCGGACCTCCTCAGTAAGCAACGAGCGGACCCCGAGTTAAGACCCATCATCGATCATTTAGAAGGCAGCACCGCGTCTGTTCCCCGTCCCCTTTCCCGTACGTTGCCGTCATTTTGCTTACGACACGACATATTATACAAGAAAAACACTGGTGTTGGCAGCAGATCTTATCTTCTAGTCGTCCCTCATGACCTTCGTGATGACATCCTATTAGCCTGCCACGATGAGCCGACATCCGGCCACCTGGGATACTCACGGACACTCGACCGGGTTCGAAAGCTATATTTCTGGCCAAAACTCGCAGCTTGTGTCAAACGCTACGTGAAAGGATGCCGCGAATGTCAGCGTCGCAAGTCACCACCTGTGAAGCCTGCAGGCCTCTTACAACCCATCGATCCACCGCGTACGCCGTTTGACCAAGTTGGGATGGACCTTCTTGGACCGTTTCCTATGTCTCACTCCGGAAACAAGTGGATCATCGTCGCAACTGATTACTTGACGCGTTATGCTGAAACGAAGCCATTGCCACGTGGTACAGCATCTGAAGTCGCCCAGTTTTTCATGCACCACATTGTGCTTCGTCACGGTGCCCCGTCATTCATCATCACTGACCGAGGGACAGCGTTTACGGCAAAACTGTTGGACGACATCTTCAAGCTCAGTTACACGAACCACCGCAAGACAACCGCATACCACCCCCAGAGTAACGGCTTAACAGAAAGGCTGAACAAAACGCTGGCGGACATGATTTCTATGTACGTGGATGTGCAGCATAAAACGTGGGACGAAATCCTGCCATACGTAACGTTTGCGTACAACACCGCAACCCAGGAAACGACAAGGTTCGCACCCTTCCGCCTCGTTTACGGTAGAGACGTGCAAACCATGCTAGACGCTATGATTCCTTGTGACATCGACCAGCACGAGCTACTAACTCCCGATGTCGACGATTACATTCAGCGTGCAGAGGAAGCACGTCAATTAGCTCGCGTGCACATAAGATCGCAGCAATGTGAAGACGCCCGAAGGTACAATATCCACCACCGACAAGTCTCCTACCAACCTGGCGACCAAGTGTGGGTTTGGACTCCTGTTAGACGGCGAGGTCTGAGCGAAAAACTCCTGAGCAAGTACTTCGGACCCTACAAAATATTACGGCGGTTGAACGAGGTCAACTATGAAGTTATTCCAGACGGAGGCTCGGCAACGACACAGCGCCACTCACCACGAACAGAGATTGTGCATGTCGTCCGCCTAAAACCTTATATTACGCGGTGATACTCGTCTTATTATGCCCGGGCAGCAAACATTTTCGTTTTTTTTTTACATTGCCCGTTGGGTCTCGAACGAACTGTGAACTCTGTTAATGTTTTTTTTTTCTCTTATGACCAACCTCAGACAATTTTTTTTGCACCTGCATATGCCCTGTGCACTATAGCTACCGTTTCTCTTTTTTTTTCCCTTACCAACCCTGCTGTCCCCTTGTGTATGAGCATCGGGTCGATGCTCTAATGGGAGGGGGAATAATGCCACCTAGAGTTGTGAGCCGGCAAGCCCTAGCGAGCCGAAAAGGGCAAAGAGAACGAAGAAGAGGTGTGGTTAGCGCCTCGTTTCGAAGATACACGCTCGTGTCTTTCTGCCCCGCTGTTCCTGTCCCTTCTCTACGGCTCTTGGTACGTGACAATAGATAGATAGATAGATAGATAGATAGATAGATAGATAGATAGATAGATAGATAGATAGTAGATAGATAGATAGATAGATAGATAGATAGATAGATAGATAGATAGATAGATAGATAGATAGATAGATAGATAGATAGATAGATAGATAGATAGATAGATAGATAGATAGATAGATAGATAGATAGATAGATAGATAGATAGATAGATAGATAGATAGATAGATAGATAGATAGATAGATAGATAGATAGACAGACAGACAGACAGACAGACAGACAGACAGACAGACAGACAGACAGACAGACAGACAGACAGACAGACAGACAGACAGACTAGATAGACTAGATAGATAGATAGATAGATAGATAGATAGATAGATAGATAGATAGATAGATAGATAGATAGATAGATAGATAGATAGATAGATAGATAGATAGATAGATACGCTCGAAGTCACCGAAGTTCCCTAAGAAATGCTTCGCATTTAAAATACAGAGAAAACAGAAAATAAAGCGAAATGCTGGACATATGCGCAAGCGAGTCGCCGAACTGCGGCGTTAGGGCTCAGCCCACCACGGACTATGGCCTGTCGCGTAGCGAGCAGTAGCTCCGCTGTCGGGTAACGACAGGCGAAACTGCAAGGTCAGACAGGCGAATGACATCAAGGACACGAGCCAGCCAAATCGCAGTGGCAGCCTGTTCTCACGAACCGAGAGAACGGGGGCGTTCGTAAAGTAATAAATAAGCCACGCGTCGACCGTTAGGCAATAACGGAGGCAACGAGGTACCGTCACGCAACAACTTGCAGAGGAAGATCCGAATTTGATTTTTCTTTTTTGGCTTACGGCCCCTACCACATCGCCTCGTTTCAGGAATTGCCTTTTTTTATTCGTTTCCGTAAGGAACAAACTGCCTTGCTCAGCGTTACCCTCCTTCTCCCCCTAACGCGCATAGACCACGTGATTCTTTTCAGGAAAGAAATGCCACATGAGCCCGAAGAAGACCGATGGGCGTGGTTATCTCCTTTGCAGTCTTTGTTTCGATCTTCGTTAGTTTTTTACATGCTTCACCTTTGGCGGGACGCAGGAGGGCACACTGCGCAAGCTTAAAGATTTAAGGAGAGAGTGGAAGGGGCAACGCAATAGAGAGAAACCACGAAATAGAGTCAAGACAGCTCGCTCCAGTTCGACGTATATCCCTCCCATTTCTTTTATTTATTGCCCATAGGCACGTATATACGCAATCAATGAAAGACGTACAGGCCATTGGCGAGAGGAACAAACACCAATAAAGAGCTCAACCGTGAAAGGGAAGATGAAAAAAGGCGCAATTCGCTCTGGATTGCTTCGTGGTGAACGCGGGACCGGAAGCGTAATAAGAATAAGGAGCCAATAGTGACCATCGGAGTGGAAAAAGAGGTGGAAGAAAAGTAGGTAACGAGATGTACGGAGAAAAAAAAAGAAGAGAGACTGAGGGAAAAAAAATAACGTAGCAAGCGTGCATCGAAGCGCTTGCTGGCGGACGTTCCGATGTGGTCACGTGACGGGACAGCCCACCGGGGCCGCGTCGGAACCCTGTCGCTTTTGGCTTTCTACGTCGGCTACCACATACCGGCGAGTCATTCAATCGACTCCCTTAGTTCCCGCTATTCTTGTTTATTTCCCGCTCAGAAACTACCTCCTTTTGAAGACACGTTTCCCTTTCTTGCCATGTTTCTTCTATCGGCCTTCTTTGTCCTTTCATTTCGTTTCCGTCGCGACCCAACAAAGAATCAACGGGGGATATTCAAAGGAGAAAAAAAGGGGACGCAAGGGGGGGAAAGGAGATGCAAAGAGGGAAGAAAAAAGGAGGTACCCGAAAGGCGCCCATTAGTTGCTACAGCAATGGGGCGAGAGGAGGGCAGCAATGATAGGGCCGAGAGCCAAAGCCAAGCCATCACTCGCGCACAACAAAACGCCTCCTCGTTCCCGCTTCGCCGAGGTCGGTGGGCGTGATTAATATCCTGACGTCTGGCTCGGTACGAAATATGGAGTCCCTCGGCGGAGGCCGCTCCTCGAGAAGGACCCACATCGTGGTCGCCCTTAGAGACAGACAGCGAGGAGCTCGAGTAAGCCGGCTGGGGTATGGCGGCCACTTGCGTTCCCTCGTCGTACTCCTTACCTTCTTTGCCTTTTTATAGTAGGAAAAAGCCTATATACGAACGAGCGTCCCGTGACTACTTTTGAAAAAAATATATAGGGGCAAACATTATAGATTCTTGCAATTAAGTAGAGGGGACTTTGGGGCTGCCAGCGTTCAGCCACGATAGGAATGATGGGTAGTACCCATTGCAAGCTTCCCTAGTCTTCATGCATGCGGGCTTCAAACGCACTCGCGTATTTGTTGACTGCTGTGCTTCAGTTCCACTTCAAATTCGAGAACAGACCATTGTGAGCATCGTCACCTGATTTGAATTTGTGAGCCTAAAATGTTTAGGTGGGGAAGCGCACCTGCCTAACAATTTCTCGCGACAAAAGGGCTTCAAGCCACTTGACGCCAAACGGAGCCGAAAAAACGGAGATAATATAAAGTTGTGTACTAGACATCATTGCCACGATCGCTGAAGCACCATGCGTTGCAGCTCTCGTAGACACTAGCGCCAGAGTTTCGCCTAGTGTATTCATCGGAAAACTCTATGCCCCGACGTCCTAGTGCGCAGATTGTAACACGTAAGACGCCGCGCAGACAGGTACAACCGGTACCAGAAGCACCTACTTAGCTGGCTGCATGATGTCTCCCTTCCTACTGCTTCCTTCCGCCTCGTCTGTGCCACTGGTAGTTCCATCAGCAGCATTTGCTTCAAGGTATGTGCGCTGGTAAATATGCGCCACAATTCTTATCTAGTTCTTTTTAGGAGCTTGCTCATTCTGCTCGAGGCTTGTCCTATGTCGGCGGCGAGTACACTAGTGTTATCTGTACACTTATGCGGTCACCATCAAGGTCACCTCTCCGGTGATTCCAACAATGTTCAGTAGATGGCGCGCCACCTTTATTCCTAATACAAATTTTTGGGCGTTTGAATCAGTAACGGGGCGGAGTACCTAAGGGAGCATGAAAGATACGTCATGGCTAAGGGTAACAGGAATGCAGCTGTAATGAAAAATAGGGCACTGTGGAACTACATTAGGTGAACGTGAGAGAGATTTGAAAAGGTGTCATGGTCCCGAGTTCGACGTTCGGTAATGCGGTCTTATGCATGAGATCAGAGGTTCAAGCAAGACTTGAAATTAAACAACGTAGTATAGGTACACTTGCTTTGGGAGCACACAGGAACACCCCAAATCAGGTGGTACAGGGTGACATGGGATGGACACCGTTCGAGTGCAGGGAAGCTAGCAGGAAGATATAATTTCAGGAGCGAATGAAAAAAAAAAGGGAAATGAGAGTTGTGCTAGAAAACTTTCCTACTTGTACATTATGAATGTTGATACTAAATGAAGGAAGCGAACTCAAAAATTGTCAAGCAAGCAATTAGACAACAGCAGAATACCAAGCCAAAAGGAACCATTGGTTAAGAAGAAGGTGAAGAAAACAGAGAGGGACATGTGGAAGATTGCAATGCTTACAAAATTATCACTCGAAACCTGCCGAACTTTCTAGCAGGGTATTGCAAAAGAAAAGATCTACGATAATTCTTGGGGCAGTTATCTTCTGTGCGAGGTCAAAACGGGAGTACTGAGGACCAAGACGTACCGAGTCAAATAGGAAGGCACTTACACGTTATGTAGCGCGTGTGGAGAGGTGGAGGAAACAGCTGAACATTTGATAAAGTTCTGTAAAGGGCTCCACCCTATAGTTCAAGAGAATGGCGCGGAATTGTTCAAAGCATTGGGTTTAAGAACAGTGAAGGCAAAATAGACTTTAAACAGGTAGAAATAACCAGGAGGAGGCTCACTGATTGGTTGCTACAATCAAGGCGCAAGTGAAATCTAATCATTCAACACCTAGTGATAGTATTTAAATTTATGGCTAGCTGGCGTGAGCCACCGCCCGATCTAAAGGGTACAGCCGGTTACATCCGTCCATTCATCTATCGCGCGCTCGCTTTCTCGAAGAGGACTTGAAAGAAAGAGAAGTGAAGAAAAAGGTGTGTCGTTGTAACTGCCTCTCTCTGAGGATGTCCCCTCAATACGCCACACGGGGGATGAATAGTGGATAGAGAAAAGAATGTGAAAGAGGGGAAAAGAGGAGGCTGTCAGTATGGTGTCAGTGGTGTTGGGCCTGGCCGCGCGCGCCACCTTCCATAACGCCGGTTTTAAGGTTAGTGTACGATTTCTCACTAGATGGCACACCATGCCTCATGGGGGCGCACACCACGCTCTGCACGTCTGCTTCCTTTCTCTCCACCGGGAGCTCACGCAGTGAGCATACTGGGTCGCCGCTCGGCCACATGTACAACCCACAAGCCAAGGCAGCAGCGCGGCGAGCTCGCAACGCAGGTGCAGTTCGGGCTCGCCGCCAAAAAGCTGCAGTGACAGCCCGGGAGGGCAAAGCCAAGAGGGCTCGCTTGCAAGTCAACCCGGAGCTGCGGGACGACGAGGCAGCAGCGAAGAGGGCCCGCCCTCAAGCAAACCCGGAGATTTTGACTAGCAAAGCAGAAGCAATACGGAAGCGGCGGCAAGAAAATCTCCTAAGTGCGGGCGCAGGATGCCGCAGCCAAGCGCTAAAGGCGCTCGCTACCTCACCGACGCACGCTTCCAGAGTGACTTTCTCGACCACACATTCGGCCACAGCTGCAAGGTATGAGACCGCTTGTGGTGGTTCGATAACAACATGACCAAAATCGCTCGCAATCGCAACGAGCAATTGCACGCCAATATTGTCGAAGTCTTTCAACGAGAGCTCCCGGTCCCTTCCACGTCATCGGCCCCGACACCAGACTGCAGAATATACAGTGTTTGGTCCGCGTCTAAAGAAAATCTGGTGAAGGGAAAAGTATATTATATATATATATATATATATATATATATATATATATATATATATATATATATATATATATATATATATATATTTATCAAACATTGTGTACGTAATGTACACATAACAACGCTGTCTGTCTATATATGGCAAGGGTAAATGTGAACAGAAGCTTCGCGGGTTGCCCGACCATATCCGAGCAAGCTGCTCTAACATCATTCATTTTGTAGATTTGACGGCGATTTTTTTCTGTGTGTTCGTTCCATGTGTACACATTTTAATAAATCTGACCACAACCTTGCTTCTTCGCGATATATTAGTGACAAGGGCAAAAAAAAACCACGCATACTAAAAGTCATGTCGACATTCATGTAGCACGAAGTTTCATGCAAATGCTTGAACGCTACCTCAAACTGCATGTCTTCATTTGTGTCAAACAAACAACGTCGCGAACTCGGCCAGTGAAAGACGCCATAGTATAATAAGGCTCCTGAAGATAGACAACCAAGGGCTCCAGCATTTCGCATCAGTCAAAGTGCGACGACCCGACCGCAATCGAACCCACGCCTTTAGGCACAACAGTCGAGCACCGTGGCTCCAACGCCACTGTGCAAGCTCGAACTGACGCAGTTGGAGACGCTCGGTAGAACCACATTCATCTTGGCGAAGTCCTTGTATGATATTATTGGTATTTACACCTATGCTAACAATATAATATTGCATCACTCCGAAGTCACCCGAAGTCATAAATTAAAATGAAAAAGACTGTTAGTTTAAAGAGAGAGAGAGAGAGAAATAAATTAAACGAAGAGACATGGAGGTTAACCTAGAATAACTGGTGTGCTACCCTGTACAGGGGTGGGGAAAAGTGAAAGAGGATAGAAATAGAGAAATATAAAATAAATTAGAAAAAATTCCACTATAGCCTCAACCTTCGAAGCATTGGCGCCTTCTCTTTGGTTGCCCCGAATACCGCGCCCCGTATTTCATTCACGACACTTTTTTTGCGGGATTATGTTTATTTTTCCCCTGCTTACGCTTTTGTGAATTGTGTTTCAAATAGTAAGAGCTAACACTTTTTTTAATCTTTCGAGCAAACAATTTCGCAACACCTGTCGAAAACACAAAACTCGCTTCTCCGCCAAGCGTCCCTTGATGCGAAAAAGCCAGCTTTGTAGGCAGTAACAAAAGTTTAATACGCGTCGCACGGGCCGTGTGCTCGAATAAGTGTCGTAAAAAAATCGCGTTCCAAGTTTTATTGCTCTGGCGCATCAAAAGAAACACGTACGATTGTTATACAGTTGTGTTCTCGTGCTACTGCAATAACAAAATACGAACTACATTCCCGCTCACGTACGCCGGAGAGCACAAAACGCTGCTAATGCTGCTGTGCCCTCTCATCACTGCCCCCTGTCGTTTCCCAAGGTCGCTCAGGGGGCATAGCCGAAAGCTGCTACTTCCATAATTAGCCCTCGAAGCAGACATCACGATGGTATCAGTTCAGCTTTGTTTAGTTGGGTTCTTCAAGAGTACGATACACACCCACTCTGAGGGATTCTTTTTTGTTTGTTTGTTTTTCCTTAAAAAAAACAATGGAACGTACCACTCTGGGATATTTAGCAAAAATGAGCAGTCAAGAATTCTGAGATTTTAAAGAACAAAAAACACAAAAATAAAGTGGTAATAGTACGTGTTACAATACATTAAGACAAGTAATATTGTCACGGGATCTTGACGTGGCCGATGCATGTTCAGCGGAGCTATTCTGGACACCGTCTAATTCCTTCATATTGTCAAATTTCGTAATGGCTGCATTTTAAGCCAATCAGAAAGGTCGTGGAAGCTCACTTGGCCAATCAGCATCGATCAATGGCGAAATCTGACAACATGGCGGAATTCGACAGACGTCCAGAATAGCACCCCAGATCAAACTGTTTATTTGGCTGAACCTGCGGCCGGTAAACTAAAAGTCAGATTCCAGTAGCCCGCTGGCACTGAAAGCTGCGAACGTAGCATCGGCCGTTTATCAGCCGACAAGCTGCGAAGCACGACGGAATTAATACGTATGCCATCGAATATTCAAGCCTTACCCATGGTACTGACGCAAGCCCTGGAATAATCTCGAGTGTTCACGTCTTGCGCGTAATGTCAACAGGACGATCTATATTAGTCTCCAACATTCTCTAACAATGAGGCGCGTTCCACGCTGATCATTCCTCAAAATCTGTCTGGGCGAAAACCAAACGAAACGAAAGTGCGTCGCAATAGGCTTTCAAGCACGTCTAACGTGCCGTAATGACCTGATCGGCATAATTTTGAAGAGATTAGTGATAGTCTACCGCATTTTAACAATGAAATTTAGACAATGCTAAAATGGTACACGTTTAGTAAGTTATGGTATGGAAAAATTTTATTCAGGTCCGTCGGGGCGTGAACTAGGACGTAGCGGGCCGCTCCCACGTCGGTACAGGTGAGCCCAACCTCCCCGCCACATAGTGGGCCCGTTGGATTGCTTATAGCTGCGTCCTTAAATCCGTATTGCCTAGCGCAGCATCCCGCTTGGACGGTGTAACGTATTCAACCCGTAACGCGGGGAATCACCAGAGCATAAGATTTAAGCAGCCAAAGTTTCAGCAAAGCTCGCATGCGTATGACGTCTGAATTTCAGAATAAATTTTGTGCAATAGTGTGGGACAGGCACATGCTACGCCCTGCAGGAGTCTGAGCCTCAAAGTCTGAGGCCTGTTCAGTTTACTGTGCGATGGCAGATACTTTCGCATCCTCACATAAAAGCTCTTAATAAGTAGTTTGAATAAAAATGCACACGGCTTCAAAGGCCTTCCTGTGGCAGTATCCCATACCTGAGGCGCCGAAGCCTAATAAAATTTCTTCAGTTAAGGATAAGCTTATTTTTTAAAGCGTACTAATGAGAAGTCGTACAATATTTGAGGGATTGGTCAAAACTACTTCATTTTTGCATCTTAAAAACAATTAGAAGAATTTGTACAGAGTTAAAAATGTAAGAAAAGATAATGCATCAAAAGCACAGTGCAGCCATTGTGCGATTGCGCAAGCAGGTGAAACAGCTAAATTAACCTAACAAGGGTACTTTCAAATAGGTACGTTAGATTATAACAAATTCACGGATGCTCCTACGCATTATTATTATTATTATTATTATTATTATTATTATTATTATTATTATTATTATTATTATTATTATTAGAGAGCTCGTGTTCTGTTAACGTAGCGCCGCTGTTCCCAGCATGCGCGCGCGTAAACGTTACGTTGGAGTATATCGGGTCTTTCATGATGCACTGAGGCTAATTAAGACTTGCGTCGCTTTGCAGCGACGGAATAAGCAGGTCTAGAATACAAAGAGGATCGACATTTGTGCAGTAAGATAGGTCAATAAACTTCCGGACCATCATACTGGTGCTGTTCACAAACTTCCTTTCTGCTGCGGCCAGGAGGACAGCCAGTCCATGCATTCTATTAATCAGAGGTTAATTTTGCACAAAAGGTCTTCAACTAGAGAAGCATCGTCTAATTTTTCTTAGCAGTATCGAAATTGTCAATATGTGCCGAAATTTGATATCTGCGTCGTTTTGCACAAACACATAAACGAAGATTGACAATTGACATGTGGAGTTAAACGTCCCAAAACCACCATATGACTATGAGAGACGCCGAAGTGGAAGGCTCCGGAAATTCCGACCACCTGGGGTTCTTTAACCTGCACCCAAATCTGAGCACGTGGGCCTACAGCGTTTTCACCTCAATCGAAAATGCAGCCGCCGCAGCCGGGACTCCATCCCCCGACCTGCGAGTCAGCAGCCGAGTACATTAGCCACAAGACCACCGCTACGGGGCACATAAAGGAAGAAACGTGTCTGGTGCTATAGGCATGACTTATCGATTGTAAAAGAAGCGCATGCCTCGGTGCAATTGTACAGTGAACTAATGAAATTTCTACACAGTTGTCTCTCGCAATGTCGCCTCCTAAGGGGGAGTGAGCGTCATCTCCGGATCAATTAAAGTTCTTTGCCAGCCTGCCAGCTACCGCAAGTTTGACCGATTGACTGGTGGCGCTTCTTAAAGGGCCCTCTCACGCTTGGAAACATCGGTGCCGACTGCGTAACTCGTAGTGGCGCTCCCCAAAACTACTGCGAGCGAAAATGACGCCAGGAGGTTGCGGCCATATTTCATTTCATTTATTTCATTTATTACATCCTTAAAGGCCTGAGGGCATTACATAAGGGGGAGGGGGGCAACAAATAGACTGTGAGGGTGTACAATTCAATGTGAACAAATTATTGTAAACAATAGAGTTCTAAATACGCATACAGTAGTTTGGTCAAGGATAACAACAAAAACTAATTGGATAAATGTAACGTTAATTGGGATCACAGCGTTACATCAAAATAGGGATTACTGTTGGATTTATTTTTTCATTATCATAATTTTTTTACTCCATGCGACTAGAATAAAGCTATCCGGCTTTTCCAGCTTGAATACCGCAAAGCTCGCAAAAGAATGCGCCAAACGCCATGTGCTGGAGAAAACGCACCGGCGACGCTCCAGGCACCGTTATTTGAAGAAACTAAAAGAAACAAACGTAAGAGCGTTGATATATATGCGCAATTGCAAAAATAAATATCAGTAAAGCTACGAAACATTCTAGAAGCATTCGCGAGATGGCTCTTTTTGCACGTTTCGTTCCCTCTTCAAGTGCCACATTGTTACCATCGCAACGGCGTCCTTAACACGCAGGGACGTAATAGGCAGTATGTCATGCCAGCTTCCTGTACGGTAGCGCTTTCATTTATTTCATTGGGCAGCCATCTGACGTCAGAAGGCGAGGGAAACACGAGAATTTGAGCACGAGAAATCGAGTCGAGGGTAACTATATATCCATTTCATTGTATTTTGATAGCTCTGCGCGGAATAACTTTGCGCAGCGTGCCTTTATCGCTGCCGTTCTTGCAGCACTTATCTCTTAATTAAGGCGTCAGTGTACGCAACCAGCTAGAAAAACATGTAAAACTGTGAAGTCGTGAAAAGTGTTGGAGGGCCCGTTTAATAAGTCTGCGGATATAATATTGTGTCCACTTTATTTTCCACCACTTCGACTACTGCGCATCTGTTCTTTTGATTTTTCGCACTTCATGTTGTCTCGTTCAGCACCGCTGTATCCTTGTTTGAACGCGCGTCGCGTTTCGTGATGAATACTTACCAGCTAGTTGAATTTTCGTCTCTTCAAAACTTCAGAAAACTATTCAGCTTATATTCTGCTTAAAGGATGTGTAGTAAGCAAAAAGCAGACCTCCACTATTTCTTAAGCTCCATTAAATACCTTAACGTTGGTCAAATACGTGACCCAAACTTGCAAAATTCACTGGAACGAGAACTGTGGCTTTAAAGCAGGACTTGCGAGGCAGCGCCGTGCTTATTTCCGGCTCCATGAGCAGGTTAAGCAGGGTTCCTGAAGGCGTGAACATGCTGAAGATGTTACAGAGTGTTGTTCAAGCACCGTACGCACTGCGGGCGGTGCTTACAGACGCGAAGCTCGTTTGGTGACGAGTTAAGCAGCAAGTTTCAGAGCGTCCTTAGGTTTGAGATATTACCCTTCCAACCTCTTTCCACAAAAACCGTATATCACTAGTTCCCAAGAAAGCCCCAATGTCCAGGCCACCAGAACATAGGCGCCCTATTACCCTGCTCAATGTAGATTACAAGCTCTTTTCCAACATTTTGTTGCGCCGAATCAGTCCATTTCTTCCAACGTTAATTGCTCCCCACCAGGTCTGTTCTGTTCCGTGCCGAGAAATACACACACATACGTAGTTAACGCGTGACATCATTCAATACAGCACTAGCCGATGTGCGCAAGGAATGTTGGTTCCCTTAGATCAGGAGAAAGCTTTTGATTTCATAGAACATGGCTACATACTAAATGTATTACATGCATTCGGATTCCCGGATAAGTTCATTGAGCTCATCCACGCGATTTCCACTAATTCAGAAAGAACCCTTTACATAGATTACCGTGAGAGTCACCCATTTAGAGTCATGCGTGGGGTCCGTCAAGAGTGTCCCCTCTCCCCAGTGTTAATTATCCTCGCATTAGAACCCTTCTTAAGGGCCGTTGAACGTCACCCACAGATTCGAGGCTTACCCTTACCCGCTAATACTCAAGTAAAGGTCACTGCATATGCAGATGACAATACTCTATATGTACATAATGAACAGTCCCTGCAGCATGCTCTTGATACTTCCCATGATTTCGGCATAATCTCCAGTGCAAGTTTAAACTTTTCTAAAAGCCAGATTTTGTCATTGGCAACCCCAGCGGTCGTATCAACATCACGTCGCCTTTAGAATCGTCCCCTAGCATTGCAATACTCGGAGGTACTTCCACTGAATTTGGTGTACAGGATAGCATCTGGTCATCCGTTGTACAAACTCTTCAAAGTGATATCAAAGCAGCCAGGTACGTCGAATTCCCCTTCTTGGAACACCGACACTTAATTCAAACGGTGAACCTAGAAAAATGTTGATACATTTGCCATTCTGTTAAACCACCGCTACACGTCTGTAGAAAAGTGCGAAACTGCATCAGTTAATTTTTTTTGTCTGTTTGCACAGAATTGTTATCTCGTCCAGCGTTAGCTCAACCGCGAGGTCAAGGCGGTTTTGTATTCCCCGACGTTTCCGTCACGGCTTCTACATTGTGCCTTCGCATTCTATTGCGAATACTAAGCAATGATGGCATTCCCGCTCAGACACTGGCTCGCTACCATCTGGAACCATTACTACGTGTCTTCCTGCCGGATAGTCAAAGTAATCAAGGTCCCCAATCCACTGAATTACCATCTTTGATCGAGCCCTTCTGGCATTTCACTGACGTTTGGAAGCTACGTGCCCAGAAATAGAGGTGGATGATTCTAAAGTGGTGGACACAATGGCCGCCCTTCTACGGCCCTTGGTGCCCCAGCATCGTCAATCTATATAATGAACCGCGCTTGTAAACCAATAACTGCAGCAGTGTTGCCAGGGCATCTCAGAGACTTAGTCTGGCGGTTGGGCTGGGGCTTGCTCCCCACGCAAGATCGATTTCAGCGGTGGCAGGTGGTTCGCACTTCCACTTGCACCAACTGCGTCAGGGTAGAGACCAATAGACATGCGACGATTGAATGTGTGGTTTCCCACCTTTTTTGTTGTGTGGTTCATGCTGGTTTTCGGGGACAGGGTGTGCGAACTTTCGTGTCCAACGGCCGATTTCCGCATGGCCGCCTCTCCGCCCTTTTAATATTTGCGGGGCTATTCAGCCTTTGGAGAAACCGGTGTGAGGCCGTAGCTGCCGATTGGCGCCGGCGTGCTTTGTGGCCGATACTGCGGAGAACGAGGAGCTTTTCTTCCTCGGGGAGCACGAGTTTCTACGGCATTGGTCATGTCTTTTTGTCAAGGTCGAACACGAAAAAATACAACTCATTTTTTGATCGACTTGGTGCTAAGCAGCGCCCGTTGAGTTGTTATATATCATTTCATTTGTTACAAATCGTGTTTCATTGCATCTATTGTATTGTTATACTATTGTATAATGATATCGCATTCAGTTCTTGTGTACATGTATACCAACATTGTCATGTATATTAGAGCAAATGTCTTCACTGTACCGTAGCGATGTTGGTCGAGATACATAGATGTGCTGAAGTGTATGTGTCCTGTTACTGGAATGTTATGAAGCCTTTGTGTTCTGTACATACTGTAAATATTTTTTTTTCTAAACGGAAATATAACACATATGCGCCATCTTTTTACGCACGTTTCGAAACGGCTTTATGCTCTCCTATAGTGTACCACGCACACTAAATCGTTAAAAACTTTTTTTTTCAGATACACTCGTGCTTGGAGAGCTTAAAGTTATTTTATAGTAGAGTTCTTCTACACACACCCCGTATTCAGAAACGCTCCTGGACTTCTATTTTACTAGTCACCGCCTTCAATGCCCCACAAACGCGTTTCGAACTCGCTGTCTTCAGGCCACGCTGTAAAGTAGAAAGTGTTTGTATCTTACTCCGTGCCTAAGGCGGTGTCAAGGCAGCAGAAATGCGTTTCAAACGCTGCCTTGAGGCGGTGGGAAGTCAAGCTCAAAGAGAGTGTTTCTGAATGCGCGGGTTAATATCTGTATAAAACATCACATCACTTGTGCATCATGCACGGAGTCATCAAACGTTACTTCAAAACAAATGAGGAAAGCTGAACGAGTGAAAATGAGTGGTCAGAAGCCTGGGGCCCATGGGCTGCATGCGCAGCGCACCAACCTGTGCGTCACTTGTGGTTCGGCTTGGGCATAAGTGTTGTCAACCAATATTTTCATGATGGCTTTGGGAACTAAGCTCCAGGCCATTTCTAAATGGTACTCGCATTATTCTCTCACCTACTGCGATTAGTAACGCTTTCTTCGTGTAAGCAATGTAGGCGTGAAGGTCTAAAGCAGGGGTCGCCCCTTTTTCATTTCTAGGGGCGAAGCTGCTATTGCCGTGGGTCGTGCGTCCGCTATGTATGTAATACTAGTAGCAGTTGTTGTTGTAGTGGTCGTCGTAGAAGTAGGTAGCCACCTCTCATTTGGTCCTTGGAATGTCCGCTGGATGACGGTACTTCTATATGATGACTATATGATGAAAAGATGCAAGATGGCGGTACATGGAGCGTTCACTAGACGGAAGGACGGATGAATGAACGCACGGATGGGCGGACGGATGCATGGACGAGCGCAGGGACAAACGCACGGACGGAGAGACAGATATACGCGCGGACGGACAAATGAACGCACGGATGGACGGATGAATGCACAGACGGACGAATGCACGGACGGACAGGTGGACGCACGAATGGGCGCACGAATGGGTGCACGGACGGATGCATGGACGGATGCATGGACGGTCGCATGAACGGTCACACGAACGGATGTACGAACAGACGCATAGACAAACGGAAGCAAGAACGATTGGACGGGGGGAAGCGCGAACGGACTGGCGGGCGCTTCGCCCCACTCATCAACATTGAGTACATGAATATGCTGTGTTTTTTTTTTAGGAGCGAAGCTCCTTAAGGCGTGGGCTGTGCATCCCCTGTATGTAGCCACCTCTCGTTCAGTTCTAAGTATTACGCTAGCCACCGCCCGATCTAAAGGGTACAGCCATATCCATCCGTCCATCCGTCCGTCCGTCCGTCCATCCATCCATCCATCCATCCATCCATCCATCCATCCATCCGTCCGTCCGTCCGTCCGTCCGTCCGTCCGTCCGTCCGTCCATCCGTCCGTCCGTGCATCCATCCGTCCATCCGTCCGTCCATCCGTCCGTCCGTCCGTCCGTCCGTCCATCCATCCATCCATCCATCCATCCATCCATCCGTCCGTCCATCCGTCCGTCCGTCCGTCCGTCCGTCCGTCCGTCCGTCCGTCCGTCCAAAAGATGCAAGATGTTATAAACTAGACGGCGGTACGTGTAGTTGATTATGAAAGATGCGAGGTGTTATAAAATAGGAATGATGCCACATATGGCGCGTGTCATCGTTCGATATAGTGCGGCGACGTACGCTAGGGGGAGCGTTGCAATAAAATCGAGTGGGCAAAATGTACGGAGGATTCATGGTTTACCATGTTTACCTCCGGAGCTTCGCCCACTCATCATCATTCACTTCGTGGATATGGCGGCATTTTTTTTGCCATGTGGTTTCCATGGTTCTCGACTTGATACAGTTTGGACCTTCGGCGCAAAAGAATGCCTGCCTCTGCTCTAGCACAACCAACATTCTGTTATTGACCTGCTTTTGAAGCAATGACTAAACCAGAACTGCTTGGTCATTACATTGTAACAGAAGTAATCACAGGTGTATAATACAAGTTTATTCTATAATGTAATCTTCTGACACAGAGATGGCGTACAGCATTTAAGGATGCGCATCAGTAGGCCTTAAATAGGCGCAATACCGCTGCGTCAAATGTACAACGCGAGCGTTCAATATTAAATCAAATGCAGCCAAGGACACCGCTGTGTAGGCCGTGTCGAAAGTGGTTCAGCCTGACATATTGCTCTGCCTACATGTGAAAGCTAATTAAAGGTGCACCCAGTTAAGCACGAGGTGCAACATATCCATCACTACAGTCTGCGTGGGAAGAACGTACCTGTAATACTTTAGGCCCAGCAACTCAGTATGTCAGCGCCGAAAAGTGGCGGAATAAGCACGCATTTTCTTGTTTAAAATTGCCGTTTAAAGTTTCTACAAGTTGACAGCCATTCTTCAGCGTTCATTAATTTTGTTTCTGAGTGCGCCTTTCAGAAATGGCAAATATATTGTCACCAGAAAAATACAGTGGAAATTTGGGTTTGTCCCAGCATTATCGTCGAAAAAAATTTGCGCCATTTTAACAAGGACACAAAGAAAAGAAATACGACACAACGTTACGTGTGTTCTTCAAGTGCCTTTGTCCAACCAGCGCTATGTCCTTCGACGAGAAAACACGTTCGCGTAGTAACTACGTGCTACTTCTAGACTGTAGGACGCTGCGCTTCCCTTTTCAAGTACCAACAGATGCGGGGCCGCCCCGAGCAATTTGTGACCCGCGCCACGGGTACAGATTCCTAGTGGGAGTGGGTGTGCTGTGAGTGGCTGTCCTAAGGGACAGTCACTCCCAGCAGCTCATCAAAGGCTACTCTTCCAACCGTCCATTGTGCCTGCGCGTCCGGCAACGAGCTACTTGGGATGGAAGAAGAAGCGTTTTCGCTGCGAGTTCCCGGCGACTTTTAAAGCTCCCCCTCTTCAGATGAGCTTGTTGCCAATCCACGACCTTTGGGAAACGGGAAGCGAAGCAAACATACGAAATGAAGCCAGGAAGTGAGCCACGTGGGGGCATGAAGGTACGAACTGTTGAATAGAGAGAAAGATGGGAGAAGGATGTCACGCAGTTGCGATGCCATCAGACGCCATCGAGACAACGTGCCTGAAAAACGAAGAATAAACGAGCGAGCAAAGAAGGAATAGAGGAAGAGATGGGAGGCCGAGAAGAATTTCTTTTGTCTCAACGGAAGAGGCGTTGCAGTGCCACCGATTTCGTCTTCACCACCGCCTCAGGACTAACACACTGCTCCAGCCGCCTTTCGTCCTTCTCCCCTTAGCACCACTTTTTTTTTCAGAGGGCCCGAGCGAGATCGATTTGGCTGCTCAACTCCAGAGAAAAGGAAGCTCCCCTCCGAATGCCGTACTCCATTCTCCACGCCAAACGTTCAGGCCTCAACCTTTCTTCGCCCTTTTTCTGCGGGCTTTTTACGCAAATGCGCTATGCGTGAAGTACGTGCGGAGTTTGTTTGGGAGGGGCACGAGCGGATATAGGACGCCAACCGGTCGACCAGACCTACTCGGTCTGGCATTTTTTTTTTCCTTTTCTTGTTTTGGTCAGCTTGGCAAGCCGCGATGGTCCTTTCCATCCACTCAGCTCGTATTCTTTCTCTTCCTTCGTTGACGCTGTTTTCCCGCTGAATTTCGTTTTCCCCGCATCCATAGGCACGACAATAAAAATTCAAGACACTCTGAATAGGCCCTGCTGTCCTTTTTTTATTGAACTAGTAAATAAAAATATCTCCAAGAAACGCAAGTCAGTGGAAGGTGTTATTTGTTTTATGCGATGATGCGAAAGAAATTCCCCGCAGTCGTCGCAGAATTTGCTTTTAACGAAAGTCTGGAACAAGAAAAAACGTCACTGAAAAACAATATAGCGTGGCATATTGTCAGAGAAACGAGAAGCTACATCAAAATTGTCATCGTGATTTTTCATCACTGACGGGCCACTAAAGTGATTAAAGTTCGTTGACCTGTACGCCTAATAAAAAAAACAAATAACATCGGTAAAAACCAGAAACGAAGAAAAAAAGACACAGGATAGGTACATTGGCAATGATGTGCTGGAGACTTCAGTTTGGAACGCCAGAAGCTTGGCAAAAGCTATGGTACATACTGTGATCATATGGACAAATGAACAGTGCGCGTACATAGTTTCTTAAAGCACCACATGCAAAACAAACAAGGTTAGCTGCAAGGGTTTTGCTGAGGCACACCGAATTCAGAAAACTAACAGTCGCTTTTGTCGTGCATGACACTCAGGTATACCACCTCTCCTGGAGTAGCGAATAGGCCGCAACTCTACGCTAGAGGTAACGTTCATTGCACATCTACTTCCACTAACAAAGCGTCGCTTTGACAAGAAGATGTAGCAGCAACACTCAACGACGTGTATGTGTTACCGAGAACGTGTGTTAAAAAAAAGTGGTTAACGATTTAGAATACTTATATACCCTATGGGAGAGCATCAGCTTGTCGCGTGGGCCTCACTTTTGCAGGGAATTGCAATCGCTACACACTGGCGTGGGCGAGCACTGTGAATTGTCGCACGAGTTCTGAAAAATCAGTTCTGCGATCGCAATGTACAGGTTTCCTTATAGACTTGGGTAAGCTGCGCCATCTAGCGGCACAGCAACATAGTTCACGCGTGGCACATGTGCTGAAGTATATTCGGACATTGTCTCCATATGTACAACGACGGCTTCGGTCAGCTAAATCCCGAATAAATTTTCAACCACCTCATCTTTTACAGAGAAGTCTCCATATGGCTAGGTGAAAGCCACGGGGTGAATGATGGAGAGTGCGGCGAAACATGCGTCCGTCCGTCCAAGCGTCCATCTGTGTGACCAGCCGTGCGTGCGTCCGCACGTCCATCCGTGCGTCTATCCCTGCATTCGTCCATGCATCCGCCCCTGCGTCCGTCCATGCGTCCATCCGTCCGTGCAGCCATCGGTGCATCCATCCATGCATCTGTCTGTGTGTCCGTTCGTCCATCTAGTCAACACTCCAAGTAACACCATCTCGCATCTTTTCATCATATATTTCACATATAGAATAGCCCTGCCATCCAGTGGACGTTCCAAGGAATAAACGAGAGGTGGCACACGCACACTTTTTTACGGGTTGCGCTTCGTGTCTACTTCTCACCTTTAACCAGCTCGAGTTTGTGGTATATACTTGTTCTCTGTATTCATGGCACTGCGGCCCAATGCTCGCACAACCTATCTAAAACCAAGGAGGTTACGCTTAGCGAGTATAACGTAGCAGCCCTTTCTTGTCAGATAGGGCTCATTGTACATGCCAATGGCTGCTGATGGGGAATGAAAGACAGGCGAATTCAGCTTTTAGTTAACGCACACGCTGCGAATTTTTCATTGTTCAACAACGCACAGGAGAAATCTCCCACTAGCACCACCTTGCAGGTCAAAGCGTAAGGCATGTTACGCACTACTACGAGGGACGAACGGGTGCCGCTTTAAGAAGCTTCGTCCCTAAAAGCCGTTTGCCAAGAGAAACGATACCAGCCTTCATTGGCTGATTCGTCAGTTACGTCATTCTCTACGTCGTGCCCAAGCGTGGGCGCAATTGAGAGCAACATCAGCGTTCCAATAATGGACAGCCCAATGACCCAATTGTGCGCGAATGCAAGACAGTTAAATACTTCCCCTTATGTACAGTCAACCACAAAAGTTTACGGACCATGCGAGTGCGTGGCCAGGAGCCTCTCCGCGACATTTCGGCTACGTCAGCGGTGATCGACAAGAGTGCGGTGCCCGAGCCGCGTCCCTCCTTTAATCAATAGCCTGTCTGTTTTGTGACTGGACGCAAATAATTTTCACCTGTTACATTTTCACGCGACGTGCTCCTTAGCCACCGCGGCTACTTGGTTCTGTCTCGAGAGCAGACGTAGCAATATTTTTTGCAGAGTGATGTCTACCCCCGCCGTTCTAAGCACGTAAAGATATTTTTGATTCTGCTATAGAAACGCGAGTGTGACGGTCATATTGCAGGTAAACGATTTGCGCGAGAACTGAGAACTAGCAATATGCCACGCGATAGCAGAAAATTGAAAGGCCAGTGAATATAATAGGACGTATTGCAGGCCCTCAACTGAGGTCGACGGTAGATGGCGCATACCGCTATGTGGCGTAGATAAGCAGTTCGGCAAGCGCTCACGTGGTCCGTAAACATTTAAGGATGACTTCAAACACCAAAGTTAATCATATGTCCTAAAAAGGTCAATCGACTTAAAAAAGAACCGCGTCTTGGTATCTGCGTCCTGTCGTTTCACATCATCATAGAGAGAACACTCAGGAGCATCGGAGACAAGCTTTTTCATAAAAGAAGCCGAGAAGACGAGGAGAAGCAAGCAACGCGACAGATGCTAAACAGACTCGCTCATTAGCTTTCCGGGGCCAGTGTTTTAGACAGCCGCAGTTCCACCTGCAGTTCGAAGCTTTCATTGCTTCGCTCATCTTGGAAGGCCATTCGACGCCCAACTAAGTTTTGTTTCGACACGATAACGCGGTGGGACGCGAGAACGCATCAAAGTAAAAGACAAAGCAGAAAAGAAGCCATAATGAGAGCAACGTCTGAAAAGACGGGCACAAGCGTTGCCAATTGACCGCTTAGCATGCCTCAATGCACATCGGCGCTTACGTTTAGGTGTCACCACAAGTGCGCGGAAGTTTTAAAAGCAAGAGAGAAAAAGTCTCGATATAGACACAGCTTCGCAGCTGGCGCTTGTTCTCTTGAAAGCCGAACTATGGATGGCTCCACCGTGTCGCACTCAATGGCGCTTCTTTTGCCGCTGGCTTCGCTAACTTTCTCCCTTACGAATGCACGTCGCTGCTTCGGGGCGGCCGTATATCACGCGGTTATCGTTTCACACACAGCCGTCGTTGCTGCTTCTTGCTCTTTCGAATACGCGGGTAAACGTTCTCGGAAACCGGTGCGCCTTCTTTCAGTTTTTTTTTTCTCTCTATCTGTTTTTCGCACCGCGGGAGGTGGCTTAGGGGGCTCAACCGCAACGAGATGAAAAGCAGAGCGAAACAATGCTGATGACGCCGGCCGGGCCGACCACCACAAGCGCGCCACGCTCCCCGCTGAGAGCTACCGTCGGGATAGCGGTGCTGAAACATTCAGGCGATGATCACCGCGTCCTCCCTTCACCAGAAAGCTCGACTAGCAAAGTTTCCTCTCTCTCTCTTGCCTTGCGAAGAAGACGGTGGAAGAAGGGAGGAAACAAGGACGACTCAGTGATAGGAAGGTGGCGAGCAGGAGAGAATGCCCTTTTCCCCATGTGACTCTCTTTCTGTCTCTCATTTGGCTCATCCCGTTTTCACAAAGGACCGCGAGTACCCTTTCTGTTTATGGTGCACTCGCGCACGTTTCTACGCCAGAAGAAAAACAGTGGAAAGTGCGAGCTCAGGCGAAAAAAGTGCCCTGCGGGGCGCCCCGTCGCCGGATGACATTTCCCTTTTGTCCGATGCGGGCTGGGCGACGCTACTGGCCGCAGTAACGACGCCAGGACAATAGCATCAACCGTATTTTAACGGTGCAACTGTCTTATGCGGCCCAACCTGCGGCAAAAAAACAAAATGCATTAGGCGGATATAAAAGCGAGGAACGCGAAAAAAAAGAAAAGGGTGTAGCGAACAAAGCGCGCAAAGTAAAGACAAATGTGCAATCTCATGTTATTCGCTCTGCCTCTCCCTTCAGTATAAGTCTCGGAGATAACTTTCCGCCGTAATGTAGCGTGTTTTCAAGGAAACAACCTTAGACGCAACAGTAAATACGAGACGTGACCATCGGCGGCTGTGATGTCAACACAAAACAGACGGAAAGAAATTGAGCGATGGTAGTGTGTTTTATGTATGACATCATCATGACAGGACAGGTCACCCATATGCATGACTTCATGATGACTCCATTGCATCACATTGTCGCTTGGTCAAGAGTGGCCCAACCGAAGGCGGTGCAACACTTGAATGCATACTGACTGCGGAGCTCATCAAGACAGTCGCAATCTGCCCAACGCGAACAATAAACCGCGGGCGCGCATGCGCCACAGGCATTAGGCAGGCCACGCTTCGGAGTACAAAGAATGTCAGCGTTAAAAAAATAAAAACACAAAAGAAAAAGAGAGATTGAAAAAGAGCGATATAAGGAAACAAACAAATATACATAAAATGATCATGCACAAAGACATAACACCGACGCCGATTTGGACACTGGAATTTCTGTTAAACGAGTTCTTTAATGCTTAGTGCAGCTTTCAGCTTGAACAGCGCAACATGAGGCGAAGAGATTTGTCGAGGTTGGGGAGGGGGGAGGAGGTTCGTGAGGTGGTGGGCTGACTTTTCTGAAACGCATAACCTGAGCAGACAGATGCAGCAAACTAACTGAATGCTTCATACTCACTTAGATATAAACTTGGCAGTGAGTGCACTCTGGCAGTGAGTGCATATATAAACTGGGCAGTGAGTGCATTACGAATCATCTGCAGCGGTTTACTCTGCAACAGTATTCTGAGCGGTGTAATTTTGATAGTAGTAGTAGCAGTAGCAGTAGTAATATATTATTATTATTATTATTATTATTATTATTATTATTATTATTATTATTATTATTATTATTATTATTATTATTATTATTATTATTATTATTACCGGTTTCGCACACTAGAAACAAGATACGTTTATGAGACACGCCGTAGTGTAGTCACCAGAAATTTCAACGAGCTAATGTTCTTTAACTAGCACTGACATCACCAGAGTACACGGGCCTCTACCATTTCCCCTCCATTAAAATGCAATCGCGGCTGCAACCTTCGGATCAGCAGCCGAGCAACATCTCTGTTACAGAACTATAGACTACTTATCTGCGTAATAGGGGCTTGTATTGAAAATGGCGATCCTTCTAAAAACAAAAAAAAGTTTCCCACTACTACTACTATTACTCTCTGAGAAAGTCAATCTAGCAAAATAAGAGAGCTCTGTGAAGTGCTCTATTTTTTTTTCTTAAGAAAGATTATGTCGTATTTTTCTTTTTTTGTTGTTGTCTTTTACCAGTTTAACATCATCGACATGAACACGTGACTATTCGAAATAACCCCGGACAAACCACTTCGCCTCAAAAACACCCTTTGAGCGGCAGAGCACGCTTTACAAGTAATTTTCTAAATGTGGCACGCGTTGGATTTCGACCGTCGAATGGGTCTCAAATGACAAAGAACTTATTGCGTAGCAATCGTGGATTTGACTAGACACCACCCGAAACCGAAATTATTTGCTGTTCTAACGTGCTCGTTGTCTTAAAATGGCATAAAATGCTTTTGCACGAACAACTTTACGCAAGTTGCGAAGCAAAATCTTCATTGACGTTTCGAAAGCCCAACTCATACAAGTAGCAGTGGGGGCAACTTGTAAAGGGCGCTGGTAATTTAGCTCTTTTCGCTAATTAATTAGTCAGTCAGTCAGCGGCAGACGGTGCACAGAATGCATGAAAATGTTGTAGAATTACACTGTTGTACGCGCGTGTAACTAGTGCTGCCTTATATTTCATACCAACCAACGTAGTAGAGGACATTCCGAGGGACCATTACGAATGTTTTCCAACCATTCTTTCATCTCTCGAATATCAAGAAACATTTTAGAGCCCCCCTTTCCCATTTCGGTAGTGAGAATGAGTTTTCGTGGAAATATTTTTAAAGTACGTTTTAAAACAAGCTGCATCTTCTTCCTGACTCCATAAAAATCCAAGTTGGTTTTCTTTGTTTGTTTTTCGTTCGTTTCATTGCTGTTTTTTTAATATAAGCAACCAGTAGAAAGAAGGCACCACACCAAAGAGAAATCGCATGGACGGCCTCTAGCTTTACAAGAATTAGTAAGTTCACTGGCCGTCCGTGTGATTTTTCTTCTATGTGCAACGCCTTTTTCACTCCTTGCTTACACTTCTTTTTTTTTTTTTTGAAAAGTTATGAACCAACTGGCTCAACAGTCTACATTACACACCCAACTTTTCTCTTATTTACGCGTTCAGAATAAATTGTAAACGCCTTAGAGCAGTACTATACGCACTGTATTAAGGGAGAGCTGCAAGCTGTCCCGGTGATGCGTGGTTAGTACGTGAATGTGAGACGAAGAATCACACGAAGGCTACAAAGCTTCAGTTGTTGGTGCATCGAATTTCGACCAATCCTTTCTTTATCTTCTGTAGTCGATTGTGTACTGGTGAACTTCAAGATTTCCTTGCAACAAACCTCAGCCAACTCACCCAACCCGCCATCTTGGTAACTCTACAAAGATCATTTCTTCAACGACACATATCTATTTACCTCGACTCGAGCTTCCATGTAAACTCTGGAATGGAACCGATCGTGAACGTTCAAATTAGTTCTCTGAATAAGGATGAAGCGAAAAAACGAGAGCGCAACTACCATAAAGTATGAATGATCAGACTGCAACGCAACGTCCTTCAGTCTTTGTTATTGATGTTCTGCCACTGCTACTCGTTTTTAATTAGTAAGCGCTTAGAGCACAAGTCCACTGTATAAAATTATTTATTACATAGCAAATATTTAAAACTGTGCAATCGGTATTCATCGAAGCTCTTCTCAACAGAGCGACGTTTATGAAGCAAAGAACAAAGTGCTCTGCGCCAGAGTTTAAATTCTGAGCACCAGGAGTGTCGCAAGTGCATTTACTACCTGGCAAAGCCACGTTTTCCGCTGTCATCAAGACACGCGGGCATTAGTGATCATTACATTTGTATACAAGAAGAAAACGTTGTACTGTTTCGGGCACGCTTCGTTTCAAAGAAACGTTCACTATGAAACTCGACTTTAAATGTACTCGCATGCTCCTATTGGAAGCAACTGCAGGAACAACGGCTGCTCGGCACCCAGCTCGCCATTTGAACTTGGTGCAACGCTGGCATGTTCTGGTTATTCGTTCTGGCTCTTCGTGACGATTATTCATAAACTGCTTATTAAATTATGGCCGTACTCCTTGCATGCAACCAAAGAGAATAAGCATGCGCGCACTCAGCGCAAAGACACTTCATTGGGGGTCAGGCCAGCTCGATGTGATATAATTAGATAAGGGACGAAAAATTTTTCCTGTAAATTGGTTTGTCGAAGCTCTTATAATTTCTACAGCGAACAGACCACGCTGATTCTTGGTTTTGATGTCTTCCTCGTACGCACTGGCACTAGCGTAAAGGCGAGTTCGTAGTTCTGTACACGGATCCAGCGTACAAATTCAACCAAGTTTTTTTTTCTTTTTTCCTTCGGGGTCTTTGGAGCACCTGGAGGACAACGACGTCTTGTCGCCAGGGCCAAGGCGGCAGCGAGGGTCAGAGGGTTCCTGGAATAAGACCTTCCACCTAAGGTGGACGCGGAACCTACACCGCTACACCGTTTCGAAAAATAAACGTTTATTCCTCCTCCTCCTCCTTCGGCGTCTCTCTTATTTGACTAGGCAAGAAAAACAACAGCCTGATTACAGTTTAACTCAATTTCAGCGTCCAAGTGATTGCGTTACTTTTCATCGAAAAGTGCGGAACGTGTTGCGAATTTGTTGCTTCGTCATGGGACATATCTTTCGAGATATTTTAGGGGCGAAACTTTTTATAGCGGCACCCGTTCGTCCCCCGTAGTATGTAACAAGTATAACATTTTGACCTCCAAGGTGGTGCCGGTGAGAGACTTCTTCTGTGCGTTGTTAAAAAATAAAAAATAGGGCTCAATGTACATGTCAATGGCTGCTAATGGGGAATGAGAGACAGGAGCATTCGGCTTTTAGTTAACGCGCAGGCTGCGATCACCATTAGCAGCCATTGGCATGTACATTGAGCACTATCTGACAAGAAAGGGTTGCTACGTTATACTCGCTGGGTGTAACCTCCTTAGCTTTAGAAAGGTTTAGCGAGCGTTGAGCCGCAGTGCCATGAATACAATGAACTAGTATATACCATGAATAAACTCGAGGTGGTTAAAAATGGGAAGTAAGTACGAAGCGCAATTCATAAGAAAGTAAAAGTCGAATTCTCCGCCTCTCATTTTCCATTAGCAGCCATTGGCATGTACATTGAACACTATCTGACTGAAAAAAAAATGCCCGCAGCTTCCCTCGGGGGAACACTGAGGAGGATGCGGAGCATATAATTGGTTAACGGGGTGTTAAAGTGCGACTTACTTGGGTCGATGGCTAAATTGGTTAACGTGGTTGTGAAATGGGGTGTTAAATTGCGACTTACTTGGGTCGATGGCTAAATTGGTTAATGTGGTTGTAGGAGGGGGTGTTAAATGAGTGAACACGTACACACGTATGCGAAAGGGCGGCGCTGGTCGAAGGGACGTCGATCATTGTGTTTGTGGATTCGTTGGAATTCATTTCACCGCGACCTTGGACGTCGACGCGCCGTACAAACCAACCGACGAGCGGCAACTGAGCGAGCGAGCGCCGACCTTGAGTATATATACAGCGCGACGGCGCATGCACTGTCAGCTGTTGAATGTTCTCGAAGCGTGACGGCGCATGCGCGTCCACTGGAGAATCAGGAGAATTGTAGAATGTTCTCGAAGGGGAGAAGCGCGCGCGGCACAGATGGTGGGTGACGGTGCATGCGCGCGTCAGCTGTCGAATGTTCGAGAAGGGGGAGAAGCGCAACGGCGCATGCGCGCGCCTCAGCTGCCGATGTTCTCGAAGCGCGACAGCGCATGCGCGCGCGTCAGCTGCCGATGTTCTCGAAGCGTGACGGCGCATGCGCGCTACATTATACAGCTAGCGAATGTTCGTGAAGAGGAGAAGCGCACGCGGTGTGTAGAGGAGGAAGGGTGCACATATGGTGGGGGAGTGAAGCGCGCGCGGTGTGTAGAGGAGGAAGGGATGCACAGATGGTGGAAGAAGGAGGAGGAAGCTTGCGGACGGCGCCGCACTACAAGCCTCGAGTATTAGATGCTCCGCATCTAAAAGTATGCTACGTCATATTCGCTAGACGTAACCTCCTTGGTTTTCGAAAGGTTTAGCGAGCGTTCGGCCGCAGTGCCATGAATACAGTGAACTAGTATATACCATGAACTCGAGGTGGTTAAAGGTGGAAAGTGGACCCGAAGCGAAAGCCGTAAGAAAGTGTGCGTGTGCCACCTTTCGTTTAGTCCTTGGAATGTCCGCTGGATGGCGGTGCTTCTATAAGGGGAATATATGATGAAAAGATGCGAGATGGTGGTACTTGTAGTGTTGAATAGATGGACGAACGGACACATAGACAGATGCATGGATGGACGCATGAACGGACGCAGAGGCGGCTGCATGGACGAACGCAGGGACGGACGCACGAACAGACGCACGCGCACGGGCTGATGGACGCATGGACGGTCACAGTGACGGACGCATGGACGGACGAATTCTTCACCCCACTCTCCTTCATTAACTCCGTGGATATGCTGCCATTCTTTTAAAACGTTTCCTATTTGTCTGTCAAAGCACGATGTTATCTTTTGAAAGTCTCCACGATTGAGGACTGGCACAGAACATATCAATGGGGACATGTAGAATACATACGTTAGTGCCTCAATACCACAGTTTGTTGCAAAGCATTGTCACTGTTATTTTTATTAGCAGATTGTTAATAATAATAATAATAATAATAATAATAATCTACAACCTTCCGGTCACCAGTCAAGCGCCATAACCAGAACACCACCACGGTGGGTTTTGTAGCGGACGAACAATGCGCGCCCGTAGCGAACTGAGCTTTTTGGAACAGCTTACGAAAAGCGTCGCGTCAGCGTTTCCCACTACTTCGCATGTTTCGTACGCTAACTTCTTGCGGGCTCCCGTTAAGTTGCTGAAATAGTGGGCGACCGCGACGAACACCACCTTAGGGTAAACTAATCTAAAGCTTCCTATAGTGTCATGTAATACGCTATGACCTCGAAACTGATAACACCACACGCACTGCAATGGAGAAGCGCGAGACCTATATCATTGGTGAGGGGTAGGCATCCCGCTGATTAGACGTGGCCTACATAGAACTACGCGAAAATTCACTTTACTTTCCCACAGAGCTACGCCCCACCTAGCGTTCACTCTTCGCTCGCTACAACCTCAACGGGACCGCAGTACGTTCCTTCATTGCACGGAAACGTAGCCGGAACAAATTCGTAGATGGCACGAGCCACTCATGCGGGGCTAGCGAGAGTGGAATGGCAGTTAGGCTGACGACGCAATGCAGCGCCTATAACAGCGTACGAGGGAGTTGCGACGTTGCGGCGGCGCTGACGCCCCCGTAAATGCGCCTACGAGACACGGCTAATTAGAGGCGCGAACGAAAGTTTTTATAGGAAAGCGCGCGACCGTGGAAACGGCGGAGCGGGTCCCAGGAGAGACGAGGGATGGAATTTGCGGACGACGAGTGCACTTCGAACCATGGCGAATGTTTCTCTCCCCTCCCCACTTTCTTCTTTTCTTCTTGTAGAGGCAACATGCGACTCTCATTTACAGAGTTCGTGCCGCAAAACAACGCGTGCCGCCCCCTCCCGGCGGCCGACGGCGCCTGACGAGTCAATTAGAGAGGATCTGGCATCGTTATGTGTCAGCCTGCAAATGTGACAGCGCGCGGCCGAGCTCGCGCGTTCGTTCAAGCATCGTTTCGAGGAAGTCTTTGCAGTACACCCGATGCTGGAAATGAGAACGCTCCGATGGACGCCATATACACAAGGACGGGGCGCTCCTAGTTCGTTAGACGTAAACTCAGTGAGACGGCAGCCGTTCCTCTCACTGCATGTTCACCGTCCCATGCGTGGTGCGTGTTTCCCACTGCTTCCTGAGCGTGCCTGTCTGGTAAACGAGTCACTTTGTTTCAAGTTTTACTATCGAATCTGGACGACGAACTGATCGAGCTTTATATTGGGTCACTGCACTCGGTAACCTGGACACGGGGTAAAGTAAACCATTATTTTCAAATAGTTAGGAGAGTAGATTGGCCAAGCTACTTGAGCTTTATGATGGCAGTGCAGACTAACGAAGATGCCGTAGTAATTTAGTACAGAAGGTGCAGAAAGCCACACACAGGCTACACGCAAAGGATCGGGGTTTTGCACTATTTCTTTACATGCTTCAACTTCTCCCCTAGAGTCTACAAAAGTACTACAGCGTGGGCACTACGTTGTAAGCTGAAATGTAAACGGGCACCTTTGTACGCAACTCAGTATAAACTTGTGAACCGTATCTTTTTTTAACGCGTATTTCCTTATGCCTGGTAATTAGTTTAATGTGTTTTCACTTTGTCAAACCTAGTTATCCCAACCGCAAATTATGTCTGCCTTGAGTAAGCAAAGAATACAAATACTGGGCTCAAATTCAAGCTGCTGCTTATACTCATTGTTTCCTTTGTTGAACGACAGTTTCCACTGCAGAAGCGTCGATCTGACACGCTGACGTGCTTACTAAGCTCCTCTGTGGAGAGATAATATGGCCTCCTTTTGCTCTGGTGTTTGAGAGTGTGATCTCGCATTTGCTTTAGATTTCCTTCCGTGTAGTTGTGTTGGCTAGATGGTTCTATTCAAGTCGTCACTTACGCTGAAGCGCACGCACAGACGGCACAGCCGGCGCGCCATTCACACAGAGATTCTGCGGCCCAGGGCCCGTGAAGCGATCGGCACGCTATCGCGTTGTCACGGAGTGCTACAGCGGCGAGGCGCACAGCGAGCGCCTCTTCGACGCATTTTCGCAAGCCAATCACGTGACCTGGCGTCACTCCTGCCACGCTGGCGCTCGAGCAGCTCAAGGTAACTGCGTCGCTGTGCATAACCTTCGGAGGCAGGGCGAAGCAGAGCTATCGCTCTAAAACACGCGAAACCTTCCGAATGCTTCTTAAGTCTTCATCATGATCAGCCTAACTACGCCTACTGTAGGGCAAATGACGTAGTTGGGCTGATCAAACCTTGCGAAATATTCGAAAGTTTTCACTCGTTTTGAAGCGAAAGCTCTGCCACGCCCTGCATCCCAGACAGCGATACGATGTATAACTCTAGCGTTTGGGTCTACGCGTTCGTTTGGCGACAAAGAGTCAGTGTTTGGGTCGAAACGTTCATAAAACCGATGCTGCTTAGCCACCTACAAGCAAAAGCGACATATATGTGGCAAAGGACCGCAAGCTGCAGGAAAGAGCAGATGAGATAAAGGCGCAGCTCGATTAGAGCCCTTGTGCGGTCGGGTTGACTGTGTGTTTCCCTTAAATTTCGTTAAACAAAATTAAAGTAATGACAATGTTCTTAAGACGAGAGCTACAAACAAGATAGCATAAATCAGAAGTCAGGAAAAATATTTGCGGTGTCCCAGGTCATATTAGCTAATGTTTTTAAAGTTATTTTGGAGTGCCTCAGAAAGCAACTAGCAACTACACAACAGACTTGCTTGCCAAATGGTGAAACCGGTCATTGATTGATTGATATGTGAGGTTTAACGTCACAAAGCCACCATATGATTATGATAGACGTCATAGTGGAGGGCTCCGCAAATTGCAACCACCTGGGGCTCTTTAACGTGCACCCAAATTTGAGCACATGGGCCTACAGCATTTTCGCCTCCATCAAAAATGCAGCTCCCGCAGCCGGGATTCGATCCCGCGACCCACGGGTCAGCAGCCGAGTACCTTAGCCACTAGAACACCGCGGCGGGGCACTTATTCAAACATTTACTTGAACACTAACATGCTAAAAAAAGTGTTCTGAAAAGGGTTTCCAGACAGCCCACCTACACGTTGCTATCGCAGTGCACCTGCGCGCCACAAACATTATTATTATCAGATGCAAAGCAGCTCTTTGACTAGCCTGTGTAACTCTGCTCTTCCGTACGAACGGGCCGCGCGCCGAAGGTATTGGCGCTGCGCTAAGTAGGTCAAACCGCTGCTGCGCGCTGACGGCACGCTCCCCTCTCAGTGCGTGCTGACGTTACTTTTTACCTTGCCTGCCGCGTGCTCGCCGCGGCGCCCGCAGATTCCGCCTCGTCCGTTCGTTCGCCCGCAACACTTGCCGTTACCGCCGCTCGCTACACCACCGACTGTATAGGTACACGAGCAATAAACATGACGCGCGCCTGCATTAAGCATTCAAACAATATCTGTACGTGTCACCTACAGACATCATCGCTTCAAACGTATCTTCCAGCGATCAGCGCAGTACCCGCGTTAGCGCTGTTAAAACCAAGACATTATTATTATTATTATTATTATTAGTAGTAGTAGTAGTAGTAGTAGTAGTAGTAGTAGTAGTAGTAGTAGTAGTAGTAGTAGTAGTAGTAGTAGTATTGAAACATGAAAAACAAGGAAGGAGTAGGCTCCCAACTGCCGCCCAGATTGGCAACGCCTGCACACAGAAATTGTCTCCTTCAACTATTTTTCACCAGTAAAATCGTTGCGATGTTTTACGATTGCGAGCTTGAATGCAATCACCGCCGTAAACCTCGAAATTGTGCTTTTTTATGAAGACGTCAGCCTATATTACGTTCGCTCATTCGGGTAACATCAAAGGCGAAGCCATACGATCACTCACAGCCTAGTTTTGTGAGAGCAGCTCTTACTGTGCCGGTGGAGAACTGATAAAACAGTGACCAAGGATAGTCTTCTTCAATTTTCACGGCAGTAATTGGTCTCGCTCGTGCTGGCAATATGAAAACCGGCGCAACGGCTCGCGATAATAGGGACGACTAAATCAGTTATCGTTGTCTTAAAACCGTCTCAAGCTATTTCCAGGCTATCTTAAGAAGCGCTGAAACTTTAATTGGATCCACGCAGGAACGCGTAAGTCTTGCTAAAATGCTTGCGTGCACACATTTTTTGAGGCTACACTTCCGCGCAACCCTCAGAGTTTCACTCACGAGACAATAGTGCCTGCAAGGATTATAACTGCGCATGAATTATAGCACGACGCCAACCTTCGTATCGCTTTAAAACGCCGCTGCTGGGAAACGGATCGCACTTCACAGCACGCGGAAGAAATAGGGCACGCTGCGAAGATGGCTTACGTGAAATCCCCTGGCGGCACTATTTGCACAACAGTTAGCACGATTACGAAATGTTCATTCCAGGAGGGTTTAGCGCGTTCAACCCAACGTTTCTAGGTACATAATTAGTCCGACATGTCCGTTCTGCCTAGCGGATTTTTCCAGAACGCTCCTGCTGCTCGAATGGGTTCATCAGGCGCGGATTAGGTAACTTACGCTGGCGCAAGTACTAACACCCACAAAGAGACAAGCGCACATTCGCGAAAGCAATTTAGATATGTTTCATTGGCGAGTCATTAGGCAGTGTAAAGCTTAAAATGATGTTTTCAATAGAGGCAACACCTGCCACCATACAACACTACTTCACGCCCCTTCTGAGTTAGATAATGAGTGATATCTAGCACGAAAACCAAACACCACCAGTCTGAGCCATTCCTTCTTCTTCGCGAACAGTACTCAACGATCTTGCACGGTGACTTTACTCGAAAATCACTATTATATCAAAGCAGCTAGTTGCCGCTCACATGTCCATAATTTAGGCAATTGAGGCGGCTGAAACTTAATACACGGCAAAATCATGGTATCCTATGAGCACAACAGTTGTGGAAGGCTCCGAAAATTATGACCATCTTGTTTTCTTTAACGCGAAACTAACGTGCAGCTAATTGAGGAATAAGTATAGATATACCACCAGAATGTTGCATGGGCAAACATTGGGCCTCCGCGGCTGTTACCGGAACCGGGAGATTCGGGGGTCGAGAACCATAGCCCTACCACCACCACCACAAGCAATCAGGTTGGGGCCTTTCTCCGGACACTTCGTTCAAGGGAGCACTGTGGCACATCCACCGTCACGCAGAATACGCAGTGTGTAATTCCTAAAGGCCTCCTCGAATAACCTAGGCCGCCCACCCCATGTAGCTTATTCAGTGGCTGTTAGGTGGGCAGTTGCATGCGATGCTTTTTGTTCTGCTGTTGTTGTTGTTGTTGTTGTTGTGGTTGTTTCGAAAAACTAGCGAAGGACAGTTGCTAATCAATCAGCCTCACAAACGTTACCAGCAATAAGAAATTGATAATTTTAACTGAGATGATGATGACAATAGCGGCGTTGCTTAATGAACAACAGAACGCAAGCTCTCGCCTTCTGTACGAACAATATTAGATTGACGACTATTATGATGCATGTGCTGTTTAATGGCAAGAGAGCCATGGTATGATCAAAATAACGGCAAGATTGTTCAAGCGACGGTCACTTCCCGAGCGATAAAAGAAAATGTTTCCGGCAGTCTGAAGAAATAAATTAGAAGAAAAAATAGAAAGAGCCTCTGTGACAGCCCTTTCAACGCTTTAAGCTGCCTACGTGTGACAAAGCACCGAAGAAGCTTTTTCGACTCGGTTGATCCTTCTCAGAATTAAAGCGCCGCAAACACTGCAAATCACCGACCGAACTTAACCCGCAGGATATTCGGAGGCGACAAGGCGGAAGCGACACTAGGGACGACTTGGTGCGTAAGTAAAAAAAAAAACAATGGCGCACGCAACGGAAAAGAATTATAATAATAAGGTTAATATAAGTGTGGTGCCTTCGCCTAGCAGGTTCTGTGTCTTGGGTGTATAACAATCTTGGCAAGTAGAGCGAAACAACAAAATCGCGCCAAAAGGAAAAAGGAAGAGAAAAGGGGAAGGCTAAGCAGTGGCTATCGATTAGGTGTCATAAACCCGACAGGCATTATTAACGGCACGCCGACCGGCGGTGGAGTCTCACGAACTTGCAGCGCTCTCTTCTTGGGGCTCCTTGCAACGGTTGAAGTCTCGAAGCCAGGCTTCTCTGGCGCGCGAGCCAGCTTAGGGAAATGAGCGTTCGAAGGCGCTGTTGCTCGGGCAACACTCGTCGAAACGCGCAGTGGCGCGCTTCAGAGAGCGACGAAGCGAAGGCGCCTGCCTGCCCTCGCGCCAAGCCCGCTGAAAGCTCACCCAAAAGCTTCTTGAACGGCTCAAGCTGAGCACGTTGTTTACTTGGCTATCCAGTGTTCACTAAAGCCTGAAGCAGCGTGGCCGGGCCGCATTTTCACCGGCGCCTAGGTTCTGCGCCGATCATTTTATTTCGTTCTCTTTTCTTTCCCCGTTTAGGCTCATCCATACGCTCTCGACGGTGAGACCATGTCATTGATCCGGCGTTCGGTGCTATTGGTGATAAGTGAACGACATAACGATAAGAATAGAATGCCTGCAAAGTACGTTTTTCTCTTTTTTTTTCTTATACGTAAGTGCCAAACCTCCTCCGTCAATTTTTTTTTTCATGTGATATCACCGTTCGTCGAAGTCACCATCTTTGAAATAAATTTAGAATGGCAGTTTTTACACCTATACGGGTGCAAATAGGCGATAAGCCAAGCTTTATTTGGTGTGTATCGGTGCGTCTTCAGTTTATTTTTCCCTATTAACGTAGCTGAACACTTTCCGATTAATGCTCGCACAGGTTTCAATTACCAACGCAATTCATTCCAATGCCTGCTTCTTGGGTAAGTATTTTTCTTTCTTTTATTTCTCTCATCTTGCGCAAACATTTATTTAGCGCGAAATTCAGGTGTTCAAAAAAATTACCAAAGAATGTTGTTATAGTCAAACAACTACCTCCTCATGCACAGGCGTGCGCAGAGTTCCTTTTTAGGGGTGGGGGGCTGGGGGGGGAGCGACAGATCTTCGCGAAACCCCTTCCCTATTATGTAAATGTATGTGGCTGACTTCTGCCTATTCTGTTTCCTTTCTGATCAGCCCGTTGAGGCCGCTGTAGCCTTGCTGTGACGTCACATATTCATTCGGACACCAGCAATTAACCATTTATTCAGTTATCCGATTAAGCTGTGCACTGGTGATTATTTCGCATTTTAAGCAAATACAGTGGGTTACTTCTGTAGTGAGATATATAAATACAAAACTACCCAGATATGTCGCTTCAGGTCACTGTGAGCTGATATATTTAATAAAGCAATAACGTTTAGCTGAAACAAAGACAAGAGAACGTCTAGAACCCTTAACACATTTGAAAAACATATAAGTGAAATTGCTTTCTGTTGTTTGACATGTGATTCATAGTGAACTTCTCGGGATACTGATTGCGCTGTGCGTGATTTTTTTTCCCCAGATCCCACGACCCAGCTCATCACATATTTTTTTTTTATTTGAATATACTGCAGGCCCTTCACGGCCCAAGCAGGAGTGGGTACACAGATACATCGAAATACATACATTGCCAGAGAAAAAGAAAAAAAAATGAACAAAAAAATCATGGTGCAAATTCAATACACTGTATGCGGTTGATGAAAGAGTCAATCGTACTACAACAAACAATGTCATTGGGTAGGCTGTTCCAGAGGGAGATAGCCGACGGAAAAAGTGAATGTTTGTGAGCGTTTACACGACTTAAGGGTTACATATATGTATACATATAGATATATAACGTCTAGGAATGGCTAAGGACATACGCGGCTGGCAAACTCATCAAGTTTCCTAATAGTGTCTCTGGGAGCTGCAACGCACGGCGCTTCAGCGAGCATGGGAATGATGGGTAGTACACACATTTGTCTAATCTTTGTACTTCTGACCTGCTTTTGGATCTGTGTGTGTTCGTGTGGCTTGGATCTGTTTTCTCACAAAACAAATATCAGCAAATGTTCAGCGGTTGCGCGCTTCGCCACCTCATCCTTTTAGACTTACCTTTCCAAATCGGGTCACAAAGTTGAAAAGGGTTGAATCTTTCTTTCAAAACAAAACCGAAACACAGCAATAAACGAAGCCGCAGGTACGATTCGCCGCTCGCAAGTACGAAGACTAGGCTAATGTGTGTACTATACCCATCATTCTCATGGTTGCTGAACGATCGCAGCATCTGAGTCTCCTCTAGTTATTTTAGGAAACTCTATGGGCATACTCACCACAGCACAGTGTTTACTAGACCTATACCTGAACTCTGTGAAGACGTGCTTAATGAACTTCTAATAAGCTTCGGCCCGACCAGCGCTGGATTCCCTGAAGGTTTTTTACTTCTTATCCTTTGCTCAATACGCTTTTCTTGGGCTTCGGCTGCTGTATGCGGTTCGCGTCGCAAGATGTAGGGGAAAGGTTTGCGTTTGCTGGAGCATTCGAAATTCATGAGCTGACACGAAGTTCGGAATTGGAACCACGGCACGTAAAAAGATAAGAAAAAGAAAATACAAAGGTTTGCTAGCTGTAGAACAAAGTACGCAGTGTACATCGAAAGTAATGTTTCGAAGTTAAAAAAAAAGGAAATCTTTTGATCTGGAATGTGAAGACGGGGTCAGCGCTTTTCGATGTATGTCGTTGTTGGAAATGTGCGAATGTGGAAACTATACCAAGGGCTCGGGTGAATTCAAATAAGGTGGAATTATTATAAAACATAAAGAGGTGAGTTATTTGAATACCCTGTATGCTTATAGGTAAAGGAAGCTTCAGAAAATGGTACAGAAAGCGTACTGTCTTGGAGAAGTATGTATAGACACTCCTATCACGCTCATGATTGATATGTGGGATTTAACGTCCCAAAATCACCATATGATTATGAGAGACGCCGTAGTGGAGGGCTCCGGAAATTTAGACCACCTGGGGTTCTTTAACGTGCACTCAAATCTGAGCACACAGGCCTACAACATTTTCGCCTCCAACGGAAATGCAGCCGCCGCAGCCAGGATTCGATCCCACGACCTGCGGGTTAGCAGCCGAGTACCTTAGCCGCTAGACCAACGTGGCGGGGACTCCTATCACGCTCGAAACGGACATAGTATGCAGACGAACTGCCTCGCCGCGTGACATAAACATGCCCGGGCGAGTAACCGCTGTCACGTTCACCCGAGCAGCCCAAGCTAGCGGAAATACGAAGGAAGTGATGCCTTCCGTCGTCTTCTAACGTTCCCCGACGTCGGCGCAGGCCGAGAGACGGAAAGCAGGCAGGCTTAATAGAGCACGCGAGAAGCATTGGCAGCGGCAACGCAGGATGACCGCTAGTGCGCCGATTGCTGCCCCTGGGGCGATCGGCGTCTTCGTACTGACCGTAGTGGAGGAGTAGGAAGACGGAAGGAGCGAGGGAGCCTTACAATGCGGGCAGCTGCGCGAGACGGCGCCCGTCCCACCGTAATCGATGGTCGGCGTGGAACGCAGGTATATATGGCCGCATGGGAGTGCCCCTGTGGCACGCATAAGCGCTAGCGTCTGAAACCGGTGGGATTAAGCGGTGGACGAAATGCGAATGGGCAAACTGGAAGGTGGTATCGGGGAGGTTGGGGAGCGACTAATTCCTCTATGTACCATATGTGGGATCACCTGTTGTTGTCGTGCAGGTTCGTTTCCGTGCGCTTGCTCTTTGCGCTGTTGATTTTTGTGATTTTCTTTTTATTTAGAAGCGTAAGCGAGGAGAGACGAGAGTATTGTCAATAATCCTGGTGTTTCTCGCAGAAGATTAGCTAGATCACGCCGATAGCCGTGTCAGATGGTCGCTGTGCCACGATTAAACTCACCGGCCCTGGCTTGATGCCTTGAGGGACAACGTTGTGCATGCGGTGTTCTTTATCCTTGCCGAGCAAGTTTGAAAAATCGCTATCACCAGGCACTGAACTTTTTTAATGACGGTAAATAAATGTGTACCTCACCACGTTGCAAAACAACCTTGTAAACGAGGTCAGATAAGCGACACCAGCAGCCTGAGCGTGTATGTTCAATTGAAGTGAAATAATTTATTTGTAGTCACTCATGGTTGTTTTTTGTTCGAGCGTTGCTGCTACAACCAGCTAATCCATGAGTTAGGCTAGAAGAGGAGTGCGGTGCTGAATAGGAGATTCTAGTGGAGTGAGGAGGTAGGGGGGGGGGGGGGCTCTATAGTCCACACTTGCGTTGCAGGTAAATTACCACAATGTTACCACCACAATCGAGACCTGCAGGTGAAAAGAGGAGATAAGTGGAGGTGGTGGACCAGCGCTTATTGTCTTTTCGAAGTTAAACAACTTCTATAGTGTGCGTTTGGTTTTTACGAATAATTGTGCGTTCAGCGGTAAGAAAAATGATTGTGGTACGGGAAAGTAGCGCACCGGATTCGAAATATCAAGCGACCCGTCTTGCCCCTGCCAGGCACTTACGAACAGTGCAAATAAAATCATGGTGCAAGAGGTTTCCTTTTTAACCGTACATGAACGAACGTGTGCAAACACTCGACTGACAATATACGGAGATGCAAACAGGCTTGATAGAAACTTCGGCCAACGTTATCAGCATATCGCAGCTGTGCGTCTTAAACGCGGAGATCATTGAGGCATATTACGCAGGTGTCCGAAAAAAAAAGACAAGTCTAATGTATGCACGATCTGGGCACGAACAGTCCGCTCCCCCCCTTGTGTTCTTCCAGGAGGAAATATGGTCAAAAGACAACGCATGAAACTTCCCCTCCCTCTCCCCCACCCCACGCACCGAGAGAACTCTGTTGCTGTGTGTGTTCTCGAATTAAGAAAAAATCAGGCGCGGAACTTGCACATCAGAGACAACTTCGCCTAATATCGACCTGAACTAAAGGAGAGGTGGCACCTATGACTACGACTCGGACACACTACCCACGACGTAAAAAAAAAGCTTCCCTTAAAAAAATAAAGAAAACCGGTGTTGGTTGCCGTCACGCGACTACAGCCTTGTATTGTTACTCGTGAGTAAAGCGCATTCGGCACGTATACACTGCTCACGGATTGAAACAGTACACTCGTAGCGCGTGGCCACCAGTGCATGTGCTGCCGCTCGTGGGTGCTCGCGGAACCAGGGTGTTGCATTGTGGTATAGAGTGAAGGCGAGAACAGCTACGGAGCAGGCTTACTCCATCCGGTCCCTAAATAGTCGGCCAGTAGTTCACCATGTGCACACTGCCAGCGTGGCGCTGCAGGACTCGCGCGCTTTTGTATGCATGCAACCAGAATTCAGTGGACGGTGCGAACCATTTATATTGTCGTGCAAGTGCACGATGCTCTCGATTGGCGCCCTTCGAAGATTGGGCACATAGGCTGCGCAAGTAAGAAATTGGATACCGCTAAGATGGCGCGCCTGAAATGCACTCGTAGACATAAATGGCTGCACAAAAGCATATAAAGTTTGTCAAGCTTTTTGTCACGACACAAAAGAAAAGCAACAGCCATAGGACTGTTTCCTCGCAGCATCAAAACAGTGACATAGCCTTGATTTAGTTAATTGTACGTGCGGCTATTCTGCGTGGTTAACATTTTTAGAGCTGTGGGCCATGAAGTAACGAGCGAGCTTCTGCCTTTTTTATTTCAACAATAGGCTACAGTTAGCACTAACCACATTAATACATGATATTATTTCCATACTGCATGCAGGCAAGCCTGGCACTCATTTTCTTTCTTGTCGAGGCAGAAACCAGAAGTAAACTTTCCATTACTTTATGCACATGTTTATCATGTCTACGAAAGCAATCAAGGTGCAATGTCTAACTATATCCTGTGTTTTACTTGCACAGCATACATATCACTTCGCCTAAGCACACAGAACGAGAGGGTCGTCTGATGGCGTGCAAAAAAAAAAGTGATGCGCAGCAGCGAGCCAGTTCGGTTGCCATACGAATGTGCGTGAGCCTTGCAGCGCCACCCTGGCAGTGTACACGTGGTGAACTACAGGCGGACAATTTGGCGACCGGAAGGAGTAATCCTGCTTCGTAGGTGTTCTCCTCCTATCTCTATACCACGATGCAGCACATTGGTTTCTACGCGCACCTACGAGCTGCGGAACATGTACCGTCGGTCACACGCTCCGAGCGTACTGTTTCAATCCGTGAGTACTGTAGATTCAGCATAAACTGCACTCGCCAATAGCCACGCACACGCATCGCGCCCGTAGCAAGGCTCATCAAAGCAGCGCGTGACGCCCTTCCGCAGAACGTGGCTTTCGTGTCAGTCTTTCGCAAAATGTGCCTTCGCTCGAACCGATCAATAAACCATTGCAAAATCTCTTCTTTTTTTGCACTGCTCCTGACGCCGTTCGCCTATAAAGAAAAAAAAATCTCTCCCCCTTCCCCACTCCTCAGTTTCAGATTCCGGCAACTGCTTCCGGTAACTGCCATAAAGCTCTGCTCAGCGTCTTTCTTGGCGCCTGTTTAAACAAATAAAAAATACACTGAAAGAACAATTTCTTCCGGGGATCCATTTCTCCCATAACTCGGGTGGCTTTGACATCACACCATAGGCAACACGCACCACAACGCTTTTTTTTTACCGAAACAACAAGGCAACCATGAAAAAAACGTTTTTTTTTTCTTTCTCACTTTGTTCCCTTAGAGGTGGGTTCAAATAAATAAATAATATTAAAAACGGGTCGTCAGCTATCGTATTTTTCAACAAGGCGGAAGGGAAAGTGTTGATAAATTCAGTTTCAGACTATTATATTTCTCGCCCAATAAATATATTTTTTAGTAATGCAGCAGTTTAAACAGCGAGAGAGGGAAAAGGGAGCCGCTCCTCGAAAACTTTGCTCCAAGTAAATTTCTTTAAACCAAAGAGAAAGGTAAATAAAAAAAAATATCAAGTGTATTCTTTCACAATAAGAAATGCGTCATAACCGGTAAAAAAAGAAACGTGCTTTTAGCCGCTCAGAAGCGTGCACCGCTGCGGCAGCTAAACTATCTCCCACGAAAACGCTGCAGTGCTTTGCCCTCCTATATGAGGCTCTTACAAAGATCCCTATCGAGAACTGCAGTGCCGTTGTGTGTGAGTGGTAATTTATCACGGTGGTTTACCGGCGACGCAAACACTAAAGTGCTCATCGATTTGTCCAAACTTTGACTCGACGCTATCAAAGACGTTCTGCGGCGTAAGCCCATTACGTCGTCCTGTCGTGTAATCAAAGAGGCGATGATGACAACGATGACAATGGCGTCTGTGCGTTCAGCTTTGTTGGTTTTCCTGCGCGGTAATGTAGATAGTTAGGAGATCAAAATCGCAGTAAGCCCTGCTTTAAAATGGGTCTGGTTATTGTAACCTCATCTCAGCTCTCTGATTGCAGGAAAGACGACTACATTTTTTTCTTTCATTTGTATGTGTGTGTTTCAGTTTTAAGAAGAGTACAATTGAACTGCTTTCAGCTTGCACAGCATTCTTTACTTTTTTTCTTTTGCTAGCTCGTGTTGAGACCGCTGCTTTTCACAGATCAACGCAAAGGTATACAGCGCAAAACAACGAGCCTTAGAAACGTCTCAAACCATAAGCACAAGAATTACACAATAGTATGACCACGGCTTGATCAAGTAGCTTTCGCAGGAAGTAACGACATTACTAGTGTCACTCAGCCAACTTTAAAAATCTTCACTGGTCTTAGTTACTGATTGTGGGCGGTTGATAGTTAAACACGCATGTTCATGACACATGTAACACCTGAGAGCAATTTTCGCCCCCCCTTTTTTTCCTCATTATCTTTACCCCGGTGTAAAACAGTAAGCCACAAGCGCGCATGGTTGACTTCTCGGTTTCTTTTTGACGAGGACGTTAATGACGGTAGCCAACCAAATCACTTGTTCCAGCTAACCGCGCGCTTCTCCACATGCAAACTTGGCACGTTATTCGGTAGCACCTTGTCCAACGTGCTCGCTGCATAAAGAGATAGAGAGGGAGACTCGTCATTGCACTGAGAGGGTCAGTCAATTGACACCAATCGATACCCACCTCGCCATGCAAGAAGAATTAGAGATTCGCTAGCTTAACTTCTTCACCAGTGACACGTCCCGAAAGGTCGACGTTTTCTGGGACGAAATAAGGCTGCCTCCTGAGCGTTATGATGATCTTAACTCAAGATGCACTGCACGCTTTTCTTCAGCCGAGGTATACATCACTTCTCCGCCAGGGAGTTGGGGCAACCTTTGCTCTACAGGAACAGGCTGATAAGAGTGAGCCCCGGCGCCATAAACTTTACAATTTTGAAGCTGTTCTCCGGCTCGAAAAACCGCATAGATAGGCTCGTACTTGCGGTGCGTTCGTATAAGAGTGACGGCTGCTGGAAAAGAGAAGACGCGCCTGCCCGCATGTACCAACCTTCCGGTCAAGTAGTTAGGTCATCCACTTTCTACGCCGGAAGTACTGCATTCTATTCCCAGGGTCACCGGCACCCGCCGGCTTTTATTGCGATAGCAATTTCACGAACATTCCGGATGCATTTACGCACTGGCCATCGCCACGTGGCTGCATATAAGCCCTTTAGGGCGACAACATCTTCCTGTTGGTCTTACGTTCTAAATTTACAAAAAAAAAGTAAAAAAGGCCCATGATGGTGATTCTGAAGACGTGGACTGCGTTTCTCATGTATAAACTGCGCACTTAGCTGCAGTTTTGGGGGAGTTTGGGCTGCGTACTTTGAGTTACAACCACCGCCAACCCCCACATTGAAAAGGGTTAGCAGGTAGCTCATATCTGCAGTTACCTTAATTCAATATTGTTTACCGCTGGCTCTATTTCATTTCTTTCAAAACCTTTTTTACAGCGAAAGCTGGGATGAGATCACAAGGGTCGCGTGCACTGTAGTTGTCCGCTGCCGTTTTGTAAAATAAGAAAAAAAAACAGGCGCAATGGGATTCGAACCGGGGCCCCTGCGGGACAGCTCATATACTACCACTGCACGACATTGGTGTTTGAAAATCTGCAGCAAAGAGACTGCAGGAAGGTTTAATGCCGGGAAATGAATGGCGTTACTATGAGTAATAATCCTAAAAACGGTAGGAAGGGGAAGATACAAGCTTTCGACGAAAAATCCTCAAACAATGGTTGTGTCGAGCCGATGTTTTGACAAGCGGACATGTATTCCTCGAGACTAGAACAGAGCTGATTTCTTCAGCGCAAGCGTGTTTACACCTCGTGCCCTCTCCTCCATCTCAACAAGGGATGGCCAACATTGGATATGCTGGTGTGAGAGAGCTGGGTAGGGGGGTTGCTATGAAGATTTGTATGAGTGAAAAATGAGCACGTATTCCGTGAACGAAAAAAAAAAGGCGGAAGCGGTGGGGAGCTAAGAATGAACACGTGCAGCTGCGTTCCAGTTGTCGAACCGGTTTTCAGAAGTTGACAATGGCAGTTTTGAAACTCCTAAATGGAGGGCTTAACTCATAGGTGTTTTTTTGTGTATGTACCACAGTGAATGATTGAAAATTTTGTTGAAGCGCACTAAAAAACGCACGGACAGAAGAGGCTGACAAGGACAGCTCTTCTATGTCAAGCGCTGCCTTTGTCAGCCTCTTCTGTCCGTCTGTTTTTTTAGTGCGCTTCCACAAAATTTTCAATTATGAACGTAATCCAACTGGCCCAATTTGCCATCTTGCTGCAATATATTCATAGTTAATGAATTATTGAATTTCTTTTAAAAAGTTGATACCTACTGGCTGGATTGCATTCAACTTGTGAATAAGGTAAGACTCTTTATATTTTCTGTCTCTTGCGGACCGAAAGTTTGAAGTATGTAGAGTTATAGATCGTGGAAGTTTTGTCCTGCAACATTAATATATTGTGCCTCTGCTTTCGGTGATTTCCTTGCCCAGCCCGCACGACGAGCGTTTAATATAACATTGAAAGGTTGCCCTGTTTCACCGATGTGCTGTTTATGACAATATGAACATTCAATAAGGTAATAACGCTCTCACTATCGCCGGTAAAACTACATATATGTGGTGAACAGAATCACTTCTGGTACTTTTAACTATGATGTCACCTTGTAGGTGTTTACAAGTCTTGCATATTGGAAGGGAGCGAGCAAGGTGTTATTTGGGCAATAGAACTAGTCCACTTTTGCATGCATTACCATGTCCTTGAAATTTTACAATCCTGGAATTCACCCGACGTAGTACATACACAAATAAAACCACTGCGAGATAAGACCTTTGATCTTGAAAATTCAAACCTGCCATTGCTAACTTCTGAGAACGGTTCACTGCGATACATGTAGATCCTTACCTACCCCGTATTTTGTTTTTGTTTTGTTCATAGAATACCTATTTCTTTTTTATACATAAAAAACGTCACCGCGATCCCCCCCCCCCTTCTCTACACTCTCACACCCCTATATCCAAAGTTGCCCTCCTTTGATAGGATAGAGGAGAGGGCAAGAAGCGTAGACACGCTAGCACTAAAAAATCATTTCTGTTGTAGCCTTGAGGAAGACAAGTCCGCTTGTCTCAACGTTGGCTCGATAAGACCCCTGTTTACGGATTTTTCATATGTGTAATAAAACGTTTTAGAACACAAAAGTACGACCAGGCGTCACACAATGCGAATTGCGTAACGAGTGAGTCATCAAACGTTCTAACTCATTACAAACGCTTCCGGCATAATTCTTCACCGTTGTCAGCAACAGCATAAAAACATTTGCACTCAATTCTTTTCTCGTGTGTAGCGGGTACCACGCTTCTCGGAAGAATGACGAAGGATGGCATACTGAATGCCTCCCTGCTACGCAAATATTGTGATGATCAATGGCGTAGTGTGTACCTTGAAAGTTTGCTTGTAGCAGTTTCCCAAAGATTGTTTAAAACGGCTCTGAAAGGCCACTATTCCAACTTTCGCTATGACAGGTGCTACGCGTTCCGCCATGATCTGGCGTTTTTTTTTTGTCAGACATCCGGCGTTGTCCGCGGTGGTGTCCGCACGATGGCAGGTGTTATCTCTCCACTCTCACTCCCTCGCCTATAGCAGCAGCTGCGGGCGCACGCGCTTATCCTCACCCCAATCAACCAAAGCATGTGGAGTTAGATAGTATAGGAGAAGGTAGATACAGTGCTTCACCGCTCGTCTCAACGTTCGCTCTAGCTCCTCCCTACGCCCCACTCTTCCGTCCACTCGCGCCTCCCTCTCGACCATTCGTCTCTTCTTTCCTCTTTTATCTCTTTTCCCTTCCCCGCAGGCCTTGCGCCGTGCTCCCGACCAGGCTGCAGAAATTGGGTGCCTTTTCTCATCTTCTAACCACTACCGCCTAAAGCCCCTGTACTACCTGAAGCCCCTGTAGTAGAGGGATTTTACTACCACCACCACCCGTTCGCTGACATCACGCCTCTCAAGAACATTCTGATATGTGTGCTCGAGCCGCCGTGTGAACAACGCCGAGCCAAGAACGCTGGCACCCCACTCTCCCGTCCGCTTACTCCTCACTCTCGACCAATCGCTAGCTGGGCGCTTCTCAAGGCGATGGCAGAAGTCGGTGAAGGCGACTGTCTGAGGGCAACAGTACTCTCTCTCAGCGCAAGAAATGCATTTCGTCAGAATTTCTTTTGGGAAAGTGGGGGCATTTCTTTAAGTATCGCTGCTTCACCGAAAAGCATAGAGGTTTAACGCAACACTCACCACCGCCCGAGCCTGGAGAAGGAGGAGCACGCCCTGGCGCACACGGATCTTGTCCTCGTGGAGCTGGAAGCCAGGTCGGCGTCGCCTCCTCCCGTCGAGCCCGTGCAGGTGGTGGTGACAACGCCACCAGGAGTCGTGGTGGCGGTTGCGGCGTTCGTGCCAGCCGTGACACCTCCCCTGGTATCCAGGGAGGAAGGCAGGCCATTCATGTCGTAGGCCGAGAGGACGCAGAAGCGACCCTCGTCCATGCAGCAGTGCGGACAGCCCGACAGCGTTACCGCCGCCACGGCTGCGCTGCTAAGGACGGACTGGCGGCAGAGGCCCAATGGGCGACGCGGTCGGGGCCGCGCCGGCGATGCTCACCCGTCGGTCAAAAACGACGACGGGAATGGGACGGAACTCGAAGGCGTGCCTGCCGCCCTTCGAAGGCTTTTACCAGAAACCGCAATGATTGGTCTCCTGTAAGCGGTAAAGAGAAAAAGGAAGGACACATTAGCGAGCATTATATATAATGTACAGTACAATCTCGCTCTAACAAAGTCGATTAGTTTCTTATTTCGGTGAAATTGTTAAAACAACGGCTTAGAAGAAAAATAATGCTACCAAGGAATAAAATTGACGTAATTATGTTCAGTGTATCGTTATAAGAGGTAGAAATACAAGTTAACGCAGAACAAAAAAAAAACTTGCGAGGATATTTGCGTTTTTTTTGACAATCGCTTTATTATTAGTTAGCAGGTATTGTTACACCAAGTTTCTCCTGTAAGTTGTTTTGCACTGTAGTCCAAAAGGCGGACTTTCTCCTTTTTTTTCATTTCACTCTTCCCACGAGCAGGGTGGCCACCCACTCTAAAAACTGGCTAAGCTCCCTGTCTTGAAATGATGATGATTCAAAAGCGATGTTGCCTATATAAACGGTTACCTCTTTCTTGAATAAACATTGTTGCAAGTAAAGCCTGTCCCATGTTCATCTGTCCATGTGCTTTTTCGTGCGTTAGAAACTTCCGTACTGTCTTAGCGCCCGTTCCCTTCTTTTTTACTATACTCTCACTCCAAGTTAGCTTGTTCAGTGAAATAGCAGGTGAATCCCTCACATTTTGAGCTGTCTCCGATCAAGTAACTGTTAATAATGTTGCGGCTCAAGTCGCACCATCGAGGGTGCTTCTACTCAGGTGCATTGTTCAAAAGGAACTGCGATTCTTAACCAATCATGTAAAATTAAGATTTGTTAATTGCTAAAGTGACTTGGAATACCTAATAATAATTCTGAATTGTAATACCACGTCGTCTACCAGCCCCGTTATTAACCGTCGAGGCATTGCGGAACGATACGCAGACGTGACTTCGAGGTGGTGGAGCACGTGCGTCCCAGGCGAAATGAGAACGAGCTATAGCGTGCATGCGAGACATCTTTAAGGCCGTTACATTATGACCCACTTGATGAAGAAATGCGGCACCTGTTACAAATACAGGGGGAATAAGAGGCGCGAGCGACAGCCACAAGCGCTGGCTTACTCAGTTGATATATGTTACCTTCAATGTAGCCAGACGAACGGGTCTGGGTCTCCTCTTCGTTGTCTACAGCCCCTACGCACCAGTGGTGCATTGGCTGATGAAGTAGCTGTGCTTCATGGTGGCCTTTCCCACACCTTTCTCTTACTCTAACCCTCACTTTTCTTCCCATCCCCGCAGTGATGTACTAAACGAGACTGTACCATACAAGACTACGCTATGCTTTATCATCCTCTTTGTTCTTTTGCTCCTCCTAACCCTGTGTTTCCTTTGCCACACCTATACTATACATGTATATACTATGCTCCATTCAATCATTCTCACCCTCACATCCCCCTTCGTTCCACCCATTGCCATACTTTACAACAGATGGCTATGATATGCTTTACCCTGTTCCCCTTATCCTTTCTATCCTCCTCACTCACACATCTCTCCTCCTGATCCTAGCATCGCCCCCTCTCCTTTCTGCACTGTATTAACCATCCATGGCTATGCTATGCTTTACGCTATCCCCTCATCCTTCCCTTGCTCCTGCTGTCACATTCTTATTCCCTTACTATGCTATGCTATGCTTTACTATGCATGCACTCTCCTCCACCTCTCCTGCGTACCGTTGCGTTGTAGAAGTATACTCGGCTTTTTTTTTTCTCTCTTGGACCCTCTGTTGACCCTCTTTGCAAGATTCGGTGGTCTACAAACGACGCTACTATAAGTTTGAACAGTTCTAAAAGGTGGCTGTTCCGACAACGTGGACACCTTTCTTTTATGGCGCACCTGCTTTCTATATCTTCGCAGCACACGTTATGTACACTGAGAAAGGAAAAATAGCCCACCCTTGTCGCACGAACAATCTTTCAGATATCTGGAAATGAAAATGTCGTATATTAGCCGTGAAATGCATCCGTTGTACGCTCTACTTATTTAGTCGCCCTACCATTGGCGGAGAAGAGCAGGTTTAGGGCGTCCTACAGTTACTGTATATGCTATGAAATCCCCCCCTCCCGACATTTTCATGTTTTCCCCGTGTACATATACACGCACACATAAAGACACACTCACGAGCATACATACTCAAAAGACGATAGAACCAAGTCAACGTCATGATCATGCATGATGCGAAGTCAGTGTACGTTAAACTCCCATAAAACAAACTAAGTCTAGGTTAAGGCCGCGTCATCCACAGTACTGAAAAGACTCCTACGAGAACGGCTACGATGGAGCAACGGCCAGCGCGCACCGCAATCTTCAAATGCACGCGCCGCCATTCGGCGCTTCCGACTCTCCCAGCGTAATCAATGCCGCCCTAACGAGCCACGTTTTCCCATTCACGACACTTATTCGGCGAACGGCTTTCAGCATCACCAACGACCCTCGAATAAACACCTATCACCCGACAAAGACAAAGCGAGAGTCATTCTCTTTTTTTTTTATTTCTCGCTTACGGGAGACTGGAAACAGAACGACCGGGTTGCCGCAGAGGGCGCTCCTGAAATCGTGAAAAAAAAACGCAAACGAACGCGCAAATTGCGAAGAGCAATTAGCGACCAGAGCGCCGGCTCCCGAGTCGGCTGGTCGTTTGGCGCCCCCGACTAGGGTGCAATCTGCCTCGAGCAGACGACGTGACGCACTTAACGTCACAGCTCTCGACAGAGAGAGGGTTTAGACTCGCAATTCGCGGAGTAAGACGACGCCCAATCGTGCTAGTTTTAGGCGCGGGAGACGGGCGACGCCTTAGTCACGGCGAGATTGGATGCTCCTTGGTCCAAACCTTTTTCATGCAAGCTGACTGCGGCGCTGCTCAAATACGGGCTTCTGTGAGACGTGGCGTCTTTAGAAGGGCCGAGACGAGACGTTATCATCGAATAGCATTTCGATAGAATGGCAGCATAAGAACGACGGGTCAGTCGGAATCGATTCGTACGGGACCCCCCGTTTGCCAAGGCCATCGGTAATGTCCGCAGAAGGGATTTGCACGTTACGCAAGCGGACGGGGGCGCGGCACCGGAGAAAATAGCTCATTTCCATCGCCGAGACGAGAGCGCACAAATCAACTCGATCCGGTCATCAGGATCCTCCTGAAAAGAACCGAGGGATGTTTCCTAGGAGACGGAGCTTAAATTGGGGGTGAAGGTCTTTTTTTTTGGGGGGAGGCTCGCATAAGTACGAGAGAAAGTTCATCGCTAATAGAAGCATGGCCGTAATGATTATGACCTGAAACAGCGTTGTCGCAATGAGGAGAATCGATCGAGCCCGTTTAATGTGATTCAAGATGTAAAGTCTCTGTGAAGAGTTGATCAAAGCAAGCGCTAAAATGAAGGAAGAACATGACGATGATATGTGGGGTTTAACGTCCCAACACCGTCTTATGATTATGGGAGACGCCGTAGAGGAGGGCTCCGGAAATTTTGGCGACCTGGGGTTCTTTTAACGTGCACCCATCTGAGCACACGGGTCTACAGCAATTTCGCCTCCATCGAAAATGCAGCCGCCGCAGCCGGTATTCGATCCCGCGACCTGCGGTCAGCAGATGAGTACCTAAGCCGCTAGACCACCCCGGCGGGGCTGAGGGAACATCGCAGCCAGAGCAGTCGTACTTGTGCATTCTCTGACGAGGGCTAGGTGGTGTAACATTCAGAGAGAGGGTGACGTATGGTATGGCTAATCTTGTTTAACGTCCCCAAGCGACTAAGGCTACGGAAATGTCTTGTTTGAGTCCCCGTGTAATTCCGGTGCGCTGACGGTGCGCTACGTGCGCTGACATCACTAGTGCACAGATATTTCGCGTTTTTCCGCCATCAAAATGCGACCGTGGCGGTCACCATCGAGCCGACGTTTTTAAGGTCAGCAGCAAATCAGATGGCCATAAGGGCAATGCATGGAGGGTATGTGCATAACTCTGTTGCCTACCCTGCAATAAAAAGAAGGGGGGCAGAAAGGCCGGTAGGTAACGAGGAAGAGAAAACTTCTGCCTAAAACAAGCACACAAAGCACAGTTCAGCGTCAAGTTCACTTAAAATTGGTTTGTTTTGTAGGGGATGTCTCAAAAGGCTGAGAAACACTTCCAGATGGTACATTGAAGTCCAAGGAAGCCGAACCTGAATGTAGTTCCCAATTATTATAATTAGGAACTAACATAAAATGATGCCAACTAAATAATAAGCGATGTTGTTGGAAGTAATTGTGATGTAAATGCGAAGAAAGAATGGTGGATGAAAAGACAACTCGCCGCCAGCAGAAACCGTACCTGCGACCTTCGCATAACGCGGCCGATGATCTAACATCGGACTCTTCATCTAACATTCGTTTGGAGTTGCGATGAAGTTCTGCGTTGCACTAAATTATACTTACAAGCAGACCTTATATGGCATTCCCGAACAACTCAGCTGCGTGCATTGTACAAATAGAAAAGAAAGTATAATTTCTCAATTGCGAAATGGGCATACATCACATGTAGGACGACTGACCAAATCAAGATCTTTTAAAGCAAGACTATATTGAAACGACTATATTGACTCACTGTGCTCTCTTTTTGTCTCTAAGGGACAGGAAGAGGTCTGAGTGGGTGGTAGTGGTTAGAAGATAAGAAAAGGCACCTAATTTCTGCAACCCGGTCGGGAGCACGGCGCAGTGCCTTGGGTGGGTCAGGGAATAAACGGGTTGTAAGGACATCATAGCCGAAAAGAAGAAGGAGAAATGGTCATGGGCAGGGCGCGTAGCGCGGAGGGAAGATAACCGCTCGTCATAAAGGATCACACACTGGATTCCAAGAAAAGGTAAATGGGCTAGGGGGAAACAGAAAATTAGGTGGGCAGATAAGATTAGGAGGTTTGCTGGTATAACGTGGCTCCAGCAAGCACAAGACCGAGTTGACTGGCGCAACATGCGTGGGAGAGGCCTTGGTCCTGCAGTGGGTGTAGTCAGTATGATGATGATGATGATATTGAAATGGGTATCACGCAGACTGAATGAGCCCTGGGGCGACACGTCAGAAAGTATGCGAAGACCCATAATCTTTGATGAGGCACGTACGAGAACTGCACCCGTTTTCGCTTTTGCACTTGATGCTATGGCGCAAATTAGTACAATACGTAACTACATTTACAGTACCTACATTCGACCATCGCTTGAATACGCATCATCCATGTGGGATCCTGGTGGCACTACACTAACACATGAATTGGAAGCAGTCCAGAATCGTTCAGTTCGCTTTATCTCGTCCAGTTATACCCGCACGGCCATTGTTACACTTATAAAATCTCAGCTCATCCGCCCTGAACTCACCCTTCGGCGTAAAATAGCCCGGCTTAGCCTCTTTCATAAGTTTTATTATCATAACAATAGCCTTCGTGAATATTTTGATAAACCCCCTTCATCCACACCATCCATAATCAATCGTCCACAAAAAGTTTATGTTCCTCAATGCAGAACCACAACCCATTTGAGCGCTTTTAATCCAAGACCTGCATCTCAATGGAGTATGCTCGCATGATCAGCTGCCGCAATCACCGACACATCACGTTTTAAGGTTTTTGTTTACAAAACATGTTTGGCGCTACTTGATTTCTGCTTCGTGTTATATATATATATATATATATATATATATATATATATATATATATATATATATATATATATATATATATTTATATATATATATATATAGCGTTGCATATAGTCAAGTAGATCTTCCGTGAGTGGTCACAACGTGGTTTATTTCGACGTCTCGGCCTAGAGTCTGGCCTTTATCAGGATGAAGAAGATTTGGCTCTACGCCTGGTGAAGGCCAGACTCTAGGCCGAAACGTCGAAATAAACCACGTTGTGACAACTCACGGAGGATCTACTTGACTATATGCAACGCTACGGATATATATATATATATATATATATATATATATATATATATATATATATATATATATATATATATATGCGTGTGTGTGTCCTTTTTTGTTTCTTTGCTGTTTCTTGGGGGGATTGTTTGCTGTTTTTTGCTTAGTTCTTGAACATGTACTACCTGCATTATCGCTACTGCTACGTTGTCTTTGTTGACGTAATTTATATATAACGTATTTCTGTATTATTCTGCAAAATATTGAAATTTCGTTCTTGTATATATTTATCAAGTGTTGTTTCGCATTTTTGACGCGTAACATGCCCCTACCCTCTGTAATGAGAAAACCCTGAGCGTATAATAAATAAATAAATAAATAAATATCGTCGAAGAAAATCACGCACGGTGAACGGGGACATCTCAAAAGCCCCAAGGACGCAAACCGTTCACTGCAGTGCCGTGTGTTTCGTCCGTCACTAGTATCTTTACTCCCAGTGCTATTTTGTTCAAGGATGCGAATAAAGTTCTGTTTGTATTTCTACCACAACAAGCCCGGGCTTTACCAGCGCCGTTTAAATATCGTCAACGACATCATGGCGGTCCGATTGCCTTACCTCCTGCTGTCTTGTTGCGCGTACCGGTTCATCAACGCCATAATAATAAAGGCTCTTTTTTCAATAAAGATGGATTCAGCAGCAGAACCGGCAAGTGCACGCGCCCCTGACAAAGCACGCAATTACAACAAAGGCAGTGAGCAATGCCTTGTATACGCATTATGATATATATATATATATATATATATATATATTAGGCGTGTACAACACTTTTCTAGGTTATACCTTACTTTCCAAAACCTTTTCTGGGTGCCACGACTCTTTTAGAAGATTATAATGATCTCCAAAGAAAATGCGTGTACTTTTTAATTACAGCGCCTTCCTTGGCAACTCGATCAGGACAGATAAAAAGAAAGAATGTCAAAGGGTTGTCTCTTTTTTGTTGTTGTTGTTTTAGCTTGCATCGTGGAGGAAAGCAGCAAAAGCGCTTGCTTTTTCTCGCAGCATTATATATACCTCCGTCACGAACAAGGAGGGACATCAAAGGAGTCATGCACAGGCGAGAAAGTCAGACGATTTATCAACGCCATGCTCTTATTAAGCCGCCGCCCCGTCTTAGCACTCTTTCTACGCCGCGATGATAGACAGGTTCGTTGATGGATGAACACAAAAATAGAGACCACCAATTTCAACGTGCATCCTCGTCTCTTCACCCAGCAGAAATCTGTCCGTCCCAAAGAAACCGTCTACCGTAAACGGGCGTCAATTCCTGGGGGGCTTGTTTACAATCGCGATTTTATTTTCTTCAGGAGCTACTCTT